>CM053755.1:24187309-24205129 GCA_028658305.1 Pachyuromys duprasi
CCCCCTCCAAGTCCACCAACAGGGGAGGACCTCCTTCCCTTCCATCCAACCCCAGCTTATCCTGACTCCTCAGGGCTGGCTGCAATGTCCTCCCCTGGGATCTAGCCAGTCTGTCACTCCCTGGCTTGTATGGGGGAGGGTCAAAGAGTCAGCCATCAAGATCATGACTGAAACAGTCCCTGTTTCCCTGAGTAGGGTCTTCAGTCCTACACCAAGCTATCATGGGCCCCATCTGTGTGGGGGTTCCAGGCCACATCTACACATGGTCCTTGATTGTAGAAACCGTCTCATAAAAGACCCCTGTGCCCTGCTCAGTTTGGTCTTTGTGGAGCTCTTGTTCTCCCCGAGTCCATCAGGCCATTCTTAAGTACTCACTCACTGCTGTTTTCCCAGTATCTTAGCTCCACTCATGACCATGATCTAGGGAGAACTTGTGTCCAGCTCAGCCAGAGTAGGCTGTATTTTCACTTAGCTCTCACATTCGCCTTCTGGAGAACTCCCCAGCAGCCTGTATACACAACAGGGTTGTTTGTGGAAAAGGATGATTCAATATCTAGCTTTGAAAGTTTTTTTACTTGTCTTAAATACAAGGTTGATCATGGTCACAGACCCGACAGATGCTGAGCAATTGGAGTTGAGCAATTAATAGGTTTCTCTCCATGGTTATCTCTGCATGAAGAAAAAGTCCAAATATTTTTCAACATAAATGCACAAAGTAGAAGTGTCTATTAAAGTTGGCCAGAGTGGACTTTAAGCACCATGCAATTGTATTTTATAGAAGAAATTATTGATGCAGGTAGATAATTTGTTAAAATAAATCAAATGAAAATATTTATTTGGACATGAATTTGTTATCTGACCAGAGTCTGCACACCAGAAAGCAGGTACAATGACCTCATGTGCAAAACTTGTGTATTTCTTTTCAACTTTTAATTCCCCGCGGAAAAGATTCAGAGAAAGAAAACCTTAAGCCTGGCCTCTAAGGACACAAAGTTTAAGTTAATTATTACCTCACTATAAAATATACTCATGTCTTTGTATTTCCATTTGGGGGTAAATTTTGGGGTTTTTATAAGGTAAAAACATAGAAGAAAGCTTTATTCTGTGTGCTCTAACAATACAGAGGAGAAAAGACAAACTTTGGATTCAAGTTCAGCTTATTTTGTAATGTTGGTGTCTGTGTGGAAAGACAAAGAAACATAAAACAAAAGGATCAAACTGAAATAAGACTGTAAGTATACCAAACCATAAGAATTCTGGTTTATAGTAAGATTGCCTTCCTTCCTTCTTGCCTGCCGGCCTACCTTCCTTCTTCCCTTTCTTTATTTCTTCCTTCCTTGCTTTTACTCTTTTTCTTTCTTTCCATATCAGTATGTAAAACAAATAAGCAAGACATCTTCTAGATCCCACCAGTTAGTAATCAGCTTAAGGCTGGTTACAACTGTCTTTAATTCATATAACAACTGTAACAACAAAAAAAGATCATATTCATGGCAAGAGAGGTTAAGGAATGATTGTCACAAAATGTTATCCCACAGTTAGCTCTCACTGGCTCATGAGAACTAATTGTGCAAATCTCTTTGCAACTGTGTTCAATAACGTCACGTTAGTAACTAGAAGTTGGCCAAGACAGGAATATTTACACTATGGAAATTGGCAAACGTTACAAATCAGAGCCTGTTTTTCAGAGTGCTGCTTGTTAAACATTTTCCAATATGTCATTGATTATGGCTTTAGCAAATAAGCTCCGGACCTCAGTAGCTTCATAAAATCGTTTTATTTACTCACTCAAATGATTTTCAGTGTGGGGATTTGGCAGGTAGCCTTTCTTACAGTGATTCAGGACTCAGTGTCTTTCTACTTGTAGATCTCCTAATTCCAGGGTTTTTGGAATCCTCTATTGTATTGTCAACACACAGCTGACAGATGGAGACAGAACAAAAAGTCAGGCAAGAGTTTTCACAGAACAGTCCTGGATGTGCTAATGAACTTCTGTCCATATTGTGTTTTCAAACATTGGCCAGGCTTCACTGAAAGGAGTACTGGAAAATGAGTCATGCTGCAGAGAAAAAAAGTTTTTAAACAATTACCTGGCCTCTATAATCAATACTTAAAGTTGTTCACTCATACAACGGAACTCACATTGTGTAAACCTTAATAAAAATAACATAAACCTTTATAAAATAAACACAAACAAAAACTAAAAATAAACCTTTGTCCATGAAATAACACATCAGAAAAAGGTTCTGTTCGGAGCACCTTCAAGGTACTTTTAATGTAACTATTGCTAGTTTTGTTTTATACCAGAGTAAATGAGGCTTAGGAAATTAAGGAGGGCCTGTGAGCATCCTTAGTGGTAGAGATGGCAGTCGTCTTTATGGATTGATCTACTGACTCTCAAGCTTCAGTGGTAACTGGTAATATGGTTTGGGATCAGCCATTCTAAGACCTGATTATGTTGTCTTAAAATATTTTTTCTACAAAAAGCAGGTAAAGGAAGTGTGTATATTAGCTGCTAGCCAATGGTAGGCTTCCAGGTTAGAATACTTAATTATTCACTCTGTAAAGGAGAAAGAGAAAATGATCAAACAAATACAGGCAAAGCTTAGGATAGCCATCCAATCACTGCAAAGTCATGCAACATTTTACGAAGTCAATATTACTTTTATCTCTACTGTACAAAGGAGACAACAGAGGCATCTGAAGAGTATGCAACTTTCTAACATTACAGTCTATTAATGGATAATTAAATTCACATAGAATATTAAACATGGGATTAAAAGCTGAGTAATCTTGATAATGGGGATGAACTACCTATAGTCTTTAAGGATTAAGGACCTTTAGAAATGACAAATACCTCTGATAATGCCTGACACGTGACAACAATACGATGCACACACACTTGTCTTTTCTCTTGGTAATGATAAATCCAGAATGAGGGTTTGGCAGTGGTAGTCATTGACCAGGTTACTCTTGATATGTACAAACATGTACAAACAAACAACACATGAGAGAGAGACAGGGAAGGAGAAGGAGAGAGAAAAGGGAGTAGAAAGGGATCAGAGGAGAAGAAGAGAGAAAGAAAAGGAAAGGAAAGAAATAAGAGAAGGAAAAAGAGGAGAAGGTGAGGAAGGTAAATAAGGAGCAAGAAGGAAGAGATGAAGAAATCCCAAGTAGGAAGAAGAAGAATAGGAGGAAAAAGAGGAAGAAGAAGAGGAAGATGAGGAGGAGTTGGAGGAAGAGAGGGAGAAGGTAGCAGCAGTCAAGGCATGCTACAAGAATAAATCAGCCTCTGGGGTAAAGCAGAGACCACATCTTCAGAGGCCATTCTAGCTGCAGACCTTTCCTGACCTGGTTCTCAGTGACCATCAGAAGCAAATTTCTCACTGAGTTCTTTGCAGATTATCAAGTAATTTCCTTTAAGATTGAAATTTCTCCTGCATTGCCTGCTCCATGAGAATTAATAGGTTCTTTGAGTAATTCTGTCTTGTCCGGAGACACCATCTTAAGCTTTGTCAGTAGAAGACATTGCTAAGAGATTGTTGGAAAGAGTGCTGTGTTTTGGTTAGTATGCTCTTGCAGTGAACTTCTACAAGCTGCTCAGCTGCTATGGTGTACAAGGGGTCTCTAGTGCCTGGCTTCAACAGCCCATGCATTTCCTTTTGCCTGGCTCCTAGAGCACAGGTATTTTCACAGCACGTATCTTCTGGTATCTTCTGGAGTACATCGCCAGCTGTATATAACCACCATATTCTCAAAACAATACCCTTTGGTTATTATCAAACAAACCACCTTCCCATGGCGTCCTAGAGGGCCGATGGCTATGTAGTTAGAACTTCTTCAGCCTCCCTGTTAGTAATGCCTATACCTTCCAGTGAGATCCAGATATCACCCGTGAGCCTACGGTGGGGAGCTCTTCCACCATCTACTTTATCTCCAGGGACTCAGTTGTTTGAATCTGCCTCATCCTCCAGAGCAATTCTTGTTTCTGATTAGTCAGTTCCTCATTACCTCAATGTCTCATGGCATTTTATAATCCTTTATATTATGCTTTTCTTGTTCAAAGATGGTCTCTGTCTTGGGATCCTACACCAAATCATATAATTCCTCACTCATTAGTTGTCTAAGCTTAAGGCCAATAATGAAAAATTAAAAAGCATTGTTCATATATTTTATGGAACATAGTAAATAGCAGGATCCATCAAATCTAAGTGTCTAAAGCAGTCTCAGAACTGAATTTCAGGCCAGTAGCGGAGACTTTGGACTGAGAAGAAAACCAGGAGACAATTTAATCCAAGACAACACTAGACATTTCTTTGACTTCCCTGGTCCAAACACTGACATCCCATCTTCCTGAGAAGGGCTGACTTACGTTCTACTTCGTAGGATAATTGGATTGTTCTTGGCTCAATTTGTGCTTCAGCACAAACTTAGTTTGATCCATTTCCTTGATAGAAGGAAGGTCCATAGGAAGCTAGTTTTATAGACAAGGAAATTTTCTAAGCAAAACCATAGAAGCCTAAGGATATTAAGTCATCTTGTACCAGCTCTATAATTCCAGCTGGCCCTACTTCTGGCCACTGAGTAAATCTGGCTTTGTATTTCTATAAAATGTTGTAATTAAATTACTATTAGCTGAGTTTGAAGCTGGAAAATTTTATCATACAGAGTGAGTAAATCACTGTAAAATACTCTAAATACCTCCTGGTCTCTGTTTCTTGGCACTGAAAGAATACATATAGGTTTTCTTGGCTTCTGCCAGAATGAATATGCCAATGTGCTCTAATTAAATCATTGGAAAACATAGGAAAATTCTTTCTCTTGGAAATAGTATTATTGAGCTGGATTTTCATCATCAACGTTTGTGGGGCTTTTTGTTCAGGAAAAAATACTTTAAAACTTGTTTCAGTCTCTTTAAACTTTTAAGTGCCTTGTCCTATGTGTGTTTGAGAGGTAAGTACATAGAGAATATTAGAAATATGAATCTATGGATAAAAATATATGCTAGTGTTACATGGGATAAAGACTGAGTCTATAGTTTCTAAGTATGTGTATCAGCGTAAAATGTTGAGTCACTGTTGGCAGAAAGTGTATTGTGGACCAATCAGAGCAGTTACCATTTGATTGTATTCCTTCATGTTAAGTTAAAATGTAGGTACATAGTTTAAATTTTGGGGCGTGTTAGAATACTGTGTTTCTGTTATGGTGTTGCTTATTTTGTCTGAAAACACTTTAAACTTGAATAGGTACAAGTTCCATCATGAAATCACATCAAGGCTTTCTTCTAAATCCATCTTCTTTTGTCAGTGAAAGTTTGTATGCTCTCGAAATAAAAAAAATTAATAATTACACATATCTTGTTACCACCAATAATAAATCAAGGAAATAAAACACTAAATTATAGTGTGAAATTACTTAGTGCAAATGAAAGGCATTGCAGACATCAGAAGGCCAATAAAGTACCATGATTGAAAATGCTAAGTTATTAAGAAAATGCTAGATCCCAAGATTTCTGCTTATGAATAATAAAGGGGTATTCTCTCTCCCTCTGTATGTGTCTGTGTTTATATGCATGTATACACATATGGCTGTTCTCTTAAAAGAATAAAATCTACCACAACTCATTCCATATTTGTTTTATGGGCATAGGTTCATTGGACATTATATTGAATCTCATAAAGACAGTTTCAGTTATATCATGCACTTTGACCCAAAATGACCGTATACCCTTCTCTTTAGACCTCTTTCATTTTTCCTACTCCCATTTAGACTTTTCTCTTCCTTTATGCTTGTATATAATATATAGAAGTCATTTTGCATATTCATAGACAACCTAGAATCTACAAATGTAGGAAAACATTTTCTGAGTCTTCTTATTTAGCTTCACATGGTGATCTTCAGTCACATTTTTTTCCTGCAAATGTCATGATTTCATTCTTCTTTATGAGCTAATAAAACTCCCTTGTGTGAACACACTATGCCTTATTTACCCATTTACTCTGCTGATGGAAACTTTGGCTCATACCACAACTTGACTGTTATCATTTATGTTGTACTTATTTTTGCTGTTGGGTTGACTTGGAATCCTTCAGGTATATACCAAGAACTAGAATAGCTGGACCATATGATAACTATGGGTTACCTCTTAGCAAGGGGTCTAGGATCTTTGCTGATTCATCATTCTCTTCACCCCACCCCTACCCCAGGCCCAGATTTTTTTTGTTTTGTTGGTCTCCTTGTAGGCCTCCTGTCCCCTCCAGTTCTTTCTATCTTCTGCTTCTAGTATAAGAGTCCCTGTGCTCTGCCCAACATTTGACTGTGAGTCTAGGCATCTGCTTCAATCCCCTGCTGGGTGGAATCTTTGAGAGGACATCTATGGTAGGCACCTCTCTTCTATCACTTCCAGTGTCTTCTGGAAGTATCTTCATCCTTGATTTCAAGCTGTATTATAGAACAACAGTAACTAAAATGGCATGATACTGGCATAGAAACAGACTAGTGGATCAATGGAATCGAATCAAGACCCAGATATAAACCTATACACCTAGGAACACTGACTTTTAACAAAGAAGGCAAAATCGTATAATGGAAAAAAAGATAGAATCTTCAATAAATGATGCTGGTCTAACTGGATGTCTACATGTAGAAAAATGCAAATAGATCCATATTTATCACCTTGCACAAAATTAACGTCCAAGTGGATCAACGCCCTCAGCATAAAACCAGACACACTGTATCTGATAGAAGAAAAAGTAGGGAAGAGCCTTGAACTCATTGGCACAGGAGACAACTTCCTAAACAAAACACCAACAGCTCAGGCTCTAAGCTCAACAATCAATAAATGGAACCTCATGAAACTGAAAATCTTCTGTAAAGCAAAAGATGCTATCAACAGAGCAAAACAACAGCCTACAGATCTTCACCAACCCTACATCCAACAGACGGATAATATCCAGAATATAAAAAGGACACTAGATGTAATTTCTTCTTTGCTAGTTTTGTATTTTGTGGCTCAGAAAATGGTAAGAAATACCCTGCAAGGGATATGGCTTTCTAAGTACTAGAATTGGAATTTGACATAGAATTGTCTGTGAACATGCA
This sequence comes from Pachyuromys duprasi, assembly GCA_028658305.1. Lineage (NCBI taxonomy): Eukaryota > Metazoa > Chordata > Mammalia > Rodentia > Muridae > Pachyuromys > Pachyuromys duprasi. The sequence goes on from CM053755.1 coordinate 24,194,411, forward strand.
CATTTCCAATAATCTTACATTGCTTTAATTCCATGACTAAGATGGTCATTCTGGAACATACTGAAACATTTGCTTATTTTTGAAAAAAATAAAAGCCAAGAATTTAAATTTCAAAGCCATGAGTGGGTTTTTATACAGAACGCTTTGTTTTCTTAGCTCCCTATTTTCTCAGTTCATCATTTAAAAAATCTAATGCATGTTTTCATTTCAAGTCTGAAAAGTATTCCTGTTTCAAGCTGTATTGACTTTTCTAATGTAGCTTTGAGCTCTTCTTGAAGCAGTCACCACTTGGAAGCCTGAAGAAACATTAATGCAATTTTCAACTGAGGCCAAGTCTATGAGGGAGTCACTTTGGCACTGGGAGGGTCTGGCTCAACACATTTTAGTAAATTCAACCCAAGAAGTCAATTAGCTGGGAAAGATGGAATGGCTGTTGGGGTAAATTTTAAGTTCAGTTGCAAGTCTATGCATTACATGTGAAGAAATGCAGAGAAACATTATTCCATAGGATTTATCATCAGCTTGCACCAAGGTCGCTATGAAAACAGATATGATTACATAAATCACCACTTATGAAATACAACATTCCACGTACAAAAGCTATTGATGGATGGTGGAGTCTAAGGCATTTTCTTTTTGGTAATTGTAATACTTTCTACAAATGATAAGAAAGAAACCTTAACATGCAGTAAGTTCAAAGAAGTAACTTGTCACCAAGGGAAAGGAGCCAAGAGGTTCCAGTGTCTCACACTCATGTCCCCAAGCAAACAGCTTTGCCAGGCTCTCTCACTGTCTGGTATGAGTCACCAGTCTTGTAAGTTTCCTCAGGTTTAGAGAGGCACAGCTGCCTCCTGATGTCTTCTGGGGTTGGCATGGTGTAAATGTCATTTTATCTTTGAATTTTGAGCTTAATTTTTCAGGCACAATTGATAATGAGATACAAAGTGGCCAGTTTAGGGTGTGTCTATGGACCCAGCTCTGGCTGACTTGTGTTTCTCTATCGCCTTCAAAATAAACACTTGGAAGTATTCATGGATAATGAAAAATGGGAAAAATCTTGTCATTTTTCAAAATCCTTAGGTAGTCCAGTTCTGGAATTAAGGACTGTCTAATACTACCCAAACATCAAGATCAATAGGAGACTTAAGAAAAAAGTCAGCCCTTGTCTCCATCCCAAGCTATGTCCTTTTTGAGTAGTTTCTCAACAGCTCTTCAGCCTTCCTTTCCCTTCAAACTTCCCATACCCCTTTCTATACTTCCCCTCCTTTTCGGATACATTTGAATTTGATTTATGCAAGGTTACGATCACTTTTCACCTTCTATGTCTTCCTTCTTCACTGAAACTAAGACTCCAAAAGAAATGAACCATCTCTTCATCATTTAGATGGTACAGTCCAATCCTAGTACTGGGACTGCATACAGACAGTATTTATAGAAGACTGAAAACTAGAACTAGTTACATAGATCGGTATTTACTAGTAAACATAACTTAATTATGATCTAACTTGATTCAAGACTTAGCTATTTAAGAATTCTAGATTTTCTGTAGAGGAGAATATTTTTCAATGTGAGACAGCCTCTGAGTCCACTTAATGTTACCGATGTATGCATGGGTATAGGCCCATCTACTAAGGCATGCACGTAGAGTTAGCACCAAGAGGCTTGATGAGTTGCTTGTTTTGTTTTGTTTTTAATCACTGGATGGTAGAAGGGAAATGTGGCATATGGAATAGGTAAGGAACTGGATGAGAAAGAAATAGGGAATATATTTGATGAAAACATTATTTGCATGTATGAAATTATCAAACAATATAAAAATCAAGCAAAAAGATTATACTTAGGTGTAATTTAGTTTTTAAAATGTTTTTTTTTCTGTTATAATGTATGGTGTATTAGTACAATGGCAAAATGCAATGATTATTTTGTGTGTGCATGTGTGTGTGTGTGAATGTGTGTCTAGAGGGAGCATGTGCGTGTCATTGCATACTTGTGAAGGTCAGGAAGCAACTTTTTGAGAGTTGATTCTTTTCTTCCACCTTGTTTTAAGGCAAGTTCTGTCTTGTTTCTTGCCACTGTGCTGTGTACTCCAGGCTAACTGGCCCTTGACCTCAAGTTGACCCTCTGTCTCTGCTTCCTATATCATGATACAAATACTGGAATTATAGATGCATTCATCCACATCTGGATTTTTACATAAATTCCAGGGGTCAAACTCAGGCCTGTAGGCTTCCATTGAAGCCCTTCTTTTCAGTTGAACCTTTCTGCCACCCCATGATTTTTAAACAAAAAGAAGTAATAGTGCATTTATCAATACACATATGTGGTGGAGTCTTGCATTTTTGTTGCATGTCTATATCTGTTAAATCATTGAAGACACAATGATTAGCTGAAATGATGTAATGATGGGAGAAAGGTGACCTGGTAATTGATAATGTTGCCTTAAATTCTATTTACTACAGGGAATGTAAGGGTGAGTTACTATCTTGAGTTGGGATAAGTGTTCATGATATACCTGACATAAAATGTCTTAGGATTTTCTTTTGTGTTATATTTTTCTCACTATAAAAAAGAAATATACCATGGAAAACATGAAATGAAAACTTAGCATAAAAAGAACAAAAAACATGCAGAGATATTAGGAATTACATAAAGTGACCTAATATGAATATGCTTTCTTGTGTATGTTATTGTATATTTTCAAAATAAAGTAATATTATATGGCATATAAAACTCCTTGGTTTATTTTTGGTAAGTTGATATTAAATATTTAACATTTAAATTTGTTACCAAAGTATTTGAAAAAGCTATAACTTCACATTGCTCTATTAATAACAAACATGACTGGTAATTCAAGTACCCTTTGCAGTGTAGACTTTTTGATCAGAACTTATCTGTATTATTTGATATTGGTTTTTCAGCATACATCTAACTGGATATTCATATATGTACGGATTTATACCCATTTTCATTAATTAGATAGGTACTAAAACTTCTAACACTCTTGCTGTACGTTAGCAGGTCATGCTTCAGGAAAATAAGGGGAAGTGCATATTTGCACCAACAGAGAGAACTTTCTCTCTTCTTGTACCTTCATCAACTTTAAATTGTATTCATATGTTTACATGTAGGTTTTAATTTGCTGTTATTAAAATATATAGCATTTTCTTGTAACTCACAAACATTACACACATACACACACATGCACACACATATACCAGGAAAAAAAATCCTACATAACCATTATAATGTGCATGTATCATTTTCTATATGTACATTTTTTGTTGTTTGTTTGTCTTTTAGACTTCTATCTGTGTGGCCATTTCTTGGTGGTACCCGGTCTCTATTCAGAAGTTCTTCCTTAATAGGAGGGCCTCCAGTTAGCCTCATAACTAACCTAGACTGTTCCTGAACTCACTGCTTTTCCTGAGATATATTCTGCCACTTGCTTACCACTTGGAGAGTCTTTCTTATTTGAAAATTTATTTTACTGCAGTATGTGAAGAAGGCATTCAGACAGCCTGGGGAATGTCTTCTTGCCAGGCAATGTCTCCAAGATTTTTAATTTATTTTTTCAAGAAACAATATTTAGTTAACCTATAGTGAAAACTTTAATCAAATCACATCATGTGCCTTTTTTAGTTGAAATATATATTTATATATATTTTAGAATACAGCTATTTCACCAAATACCTAGAATTTTCTACTTCTTTTTTCTTTAATTTTTAAAATTGGTAGAGTCAGGGTTAAATTTCTTTTACTCTGAAGTTTATATTATCATTATTATTATTATTATTACTATTACTATTATTATTATTATTATTACTGTTAGGACTGCTACTGCTATTATTGCTGGTGTTTTATTTGTTTGTTAATTTATTCCAATAATTTTTTAATCACTTTATAGATATTTAGTACATACATTTTCTTGGGGGCCATTTTCAAATAGCTTTGTAGTATTTGATGAGTTTTACCTTTTTGCACTATGGAAGGATTACTCATACCCTAAGGTTACATTTAATTGCCTGGATATAGTAAGGTGGTTTTATCCAACAACAAGGGGACAGGGTTCACTTCTGCGTGCACAGACAGGTAAGTGAAACTCATATAATACTATGCCGGCCTATCTGAAAGCTTGAGCCAATGAGGAAAAGCAGGCAAACTGCTGGCATTTGGCAAAAGTGTGTTGGCGATTTTTTTGGGTCTTGGCATATCCAGGCTCTCCTTGCCTCATAAGGAAAAGCTCATCTGTTGTGGCTTTTCAGAATTTCCTTAGCATCCTGGAAGTCACAGACAGACAAGACATACGCATCTTCAAGGATCAAGCTATCCCAGGGACCAGTCATTTCCAGCCCCGTGGCCAATATATTTCATGCTGCTCTCCAGACCCAGAGAGAAGAGTGAATCTTTGTGGGCTTCTTATTGAGTTTCTAGGCTCTTGGTTATCACTGACAGATCGATAGCTTTGCCTGGAAGCAGTGGTGGGGGTGGAACTGTAGTAATGATCGAGGCAATGCATGCTCCTGTTATCTCTGTGAGACACGAATTGTCCAAAATGGCTGTTACAGGCCATTACGCCAGACCTATGATGGATGAAAATTATGCGGCAGAAAAATAAAATTGAGAACTAGGCCTCTGAAAAATAGGATTTAAGCACACTGAAAATGAAAGTAGTATGAATTTCCAAACAATGAGATAAAACTTTTGCCTATTAAGTGATACATTTTCAAAAGTTATGACATACTTGAAGTTATTTTAAAATGTTGAACAGATTTATGTAGTAATACAGAAAGCTTTCCAAAGTGTTACAGGGACCAAGTGAAACAGAGAGCAGTTTGTATCATGCAGACATACTTGTGGAAGTTTGCAAAAGGGACTTCCACATATATTTCTAGAAATATTATTCTTTATAGATAGCTGTTAAACTGTTAAGCGGTTGACAGGAATTGCTTGCGGAAGAAGAAATAATGCTAGGGCAATGGACATAGAGGTTTTTCATCTTACTATATATATAGTATATATATATATATATCCATTACACACACATATGTACACACACACAGATATTCATTGAATTTTAGCAAAAATATACAAAAAGAACCATGGAAGCAAAATATTGTTACTAAAAAGTAGAGTGATTCCAGGAAAGAAACATGTGCCTTTGTGTAAGGCTATGTCATTATAACCTGAGTTTAATATCATTTCTTTTTCTTTTTGTTTTAGCTTGATTCATCCTCTCAAACTGACTGTAGGTGTAGACTACGTGATTTTCTTTGACTCGTGGTACAGGGTGTAGAAAACATGTGCATATATCCAATTGAAAGTTATTTGTGTGTTAGGACTTACACTATCCTCAGACAAACAACTACTCTACTGTCTATACATGAAAGGGCTAATCAGGATCAGCCAGACTTGATCTAGAGAATTACCGCTTAGGCCAACCCAAATCATTGATTTGCAGACTAGTACTCAGTCTAAATGGTTGTTGTGTTCTGCCATCATTTTGCTTTGTAGCACAGACAACAACCTTCAAGCTCTGTGAGCTTGCTATGCCCATGTATAGTTCAACTGAAATTTAGTTTTTGGTAGTTTGCCTTTATCTAGTTTTCGGAGAGACAGTAGCTCTTTCTCCATATTTTATCACTTATTTATCTTTTCATTATCTTATGTAAACATAGTTTCAGGTAGACCAACCACAGTAGATTTGAGAAAAAAAACTATTGACTCCTCGTCATTTTAGAATTCACTAATGCAGAACGAATCGTAACACTAACTAACATTTGAAAATCTCCAAATCACTATGTCTCCTACTTTGGTCAGAAAATAAGATTTTTAAGTGTGATTTCAAAATATTCAGGATTTACATTTACACTTCATTATAAAATTGCATATGCGTTTATAACTGTAGAAAGGATCTTTAAACATAAAATAAAAATTTCAGGAGCTTTATCATGTCATTATATTTATCATTATTGTTTATTTTATTATTATTAATCATGAAAGGAAAACATTTGTATCTTTGTGTGTATGAGTGTGTGTGTGTGTATGTGTGTGTGAGTGTGTGTGAATGTGTGTGAATGTGTGTAAGAGAGAGAGAGAGAAGTGCTGGGCTTTGTGCATGCTTTGATAGCTCTTTACTAGGCTAGCTGTGTAGCCTTCCACTGACTCAATACAGAATGAAATAAATACAACCCTCATCCTAAATGTGGAACAAATCAGCCTAGTAAGGGATTCAATTTGGGTAACATCCCCATCCTAATCCCTACCCTTATTCCCATCCTAGGCATTGGGCAGGTAAACATAAGTAACCAATTCTATTAAGGTCACCATTTCAGTAAGAACAATTATCACAAAGCAGCTATGACAAATAATACCACAAATCTCAGGGGCTTACAGTAATTTTACGTGCTTTCTTTGTTTATGTGTGTTACTCTAATCTGGTTGCCATAGTTTCTGTTCCATAAAATCACCCCAGAACTGTCCTGTTTTATGGGACAATCTCCTTGCTCCCCACAGAAAGAATTATCATCTCATAAATATGTCTGAAAAGAGATGCCCGACCCTGTTTAATTCAAAACACAGCAACACAACATAGTCTTCTCTAGTCTAGAGCAGAGTGGTGTGACTGTCCTGTGTGCCCACGAAGATGAAACTGGACAAAAGACTATCTATCTTCCAAAGCCGCCAAACCTCGTTTTATTGTACCACCAACTCAGGCACGTTGTAATTGTGTTAAATACAAAGAAAAGTTGAAGCCAACAAGGATTGCATCCGGAGGTGGCAAAACAAGTGTTTCTCTCAGAACTCAAACTGACCCATTTATATGGACAAAGCCCCGAGTCAGCCACATGCTGTTGTCTTCAAGCTAGAGCTTGGATGTGTGTGAGCGCATTACTGCCCTTCCCGAGACCTCAGACTGGAGGGTTGTTTTTTATACTGGAAATAAGGAATTCATCAATTTCCCATTTTAAAGAGAGGTTAAGAAAATTGCTCTAGGAATCTTCTGGGATGAGGCTGGTGACTGAGGAAGGACTGAGACAGGACCTCAGCTGGGCTCCTTGACCTTCCGGAACAGTCCTCATTTCACATCCACCAACACCCTGGGTGAAAATTCAATATTCTAGTTTATTGAGAACAGATTTTTTCCATCTCTGTGCTTATTTCTACTCAATTTAAAAGCTTTAAAAGGAGAGGCTTATCAGCATATTATGTATGTGTGTTTGTGTTCATCTCATTTCATCCTTGGATGTTAAGTTTCTGTAGTGCATTTTAAAAAAATGATTTTTATGTATTTCTGAAGGGCATTTTAATTCATCTAATTAATGTCTCTTTTTTAGTATAGACTTTCTGTCGGGCATTATTTTGGAAAACAAGGGCACAAAAAACAAGTAACTTGAAAAAATGTGCCTTTGAGGAACTGAGACACTAATTCATTCCTTGATAATTTAACATTTTTTTTTCTAATTTGGGAAATACGTATTGATTCACTTAAAAATATTCATGGGGGTCAATACATGGACAGGTACTATTTTTATAAAACTGGTCAAGGGAAACACTTAAAATATATATACTACTATTATATTTTAGAGTAAATGTTGCTATGAATGAAAATGAAACTAAAATGATGAGAGCTAATTGAAGTTAATGACTGCCCCTCAACTTGAAGGTTTTGTCCATGAGAATTTCCTCATCTGTATGGATCAAGCAGTGAATAGATAAATATGTTGGATAAGCTAAAATAAGAAAGGAGGCCATAGAGGAGGGACATTAATGGCTGATGTGATCCAGGCAGAATGATTGCTTCAAAGAGAGTTCTCTTCCTCATGAGTGTATCTGGAGATGTAGGGAATGAAATAAGGCATCAATAGATATGGGAAGACATGCTTATATTCAGGATATGCTTTGAGATAGAGTAAAGCATCATCGGTTGATGGAATGGGGGTATAGACGAGTAGGAAGAAAGAAATCAAGAAGTACACTAGTACTTGAAGTCACTGAGTAGAGTCATGGGTCCTAGTTGGATTTTTTTTCTTAGCTATGTGATCTTGAACAAGTAACACTCTCCATGAATCTAGTAATCTAGTAATGCAGCCAGTAATTTTTATTTCATCAATAAATTACAAATAGCAAATAACATGATACCTTATAGAATATTCTGCATACTGATTGTCAGTGGACTTATTGGATAAGAGTTCAATCCATATAGAAAATATATTCGGATGCTATTTACGTAGTGTCTGATGAAGTGTCCAAATGAGAGCACTGAGGAAGGGTGAGCTCCATGTGTCATTCTCAACCTGTGGGTCATGACTTCTTTAAGTCACAGGGGTCACCCAAGACCATTGGAAAACACAGACGTTTAGATTAGAGTTCACAACAATGACAAAAGTACAGTTATGAAGTAACAACAAAATAATTTTATAGTTGTGGGTCACCGTAACATGAGGGACTGTGTTACAGGGCTGCAGCATTAGAAAGTTGAGAACCCCTGTGTTAGAAGTGAGGAGAATGGGTGTGAATCAGGAAAAAAAAAAAAAAACTTCTCTTGGTGAGGAGGGTTGACATGGATGTGAAGGATAAATAGGTCCAATTTTGTGGTAGAACAAAAGCCCTGGCATTTTACTCAGTGGGTGCCCACAAAAATCAAGGAGAAGGAACTTGCTTTTAATTACAGAGTTTTAATGCTGTTACCCTGAACAGAGCTATGATTATAAAATAACCCCCTAAATTACGGTCATCTTTACTTAAGCTTTTGTAGGGCTCGTTCTTTGTTTATTTAAACTTTTTTTAAAATTATGGAAATATCTATTCATTCATTTAAAAGTATTTATGGGGAGATACATACATGGGAAGGTACTATTTTTACAGAATTGATCAAGGGATACACTAAAAAAAAATGATAGATACTTCTATTATACTTTAGAATAAAAGTTATGCTAGTCAGTTACATAGAGTCATAATTTTGTAGCAATTATGGCTAATAAATTTGAAAACATCCAAAGCTCAATAAATAAATAAATAAATAAATAAATAAATAAATAAATACAGTTGTAAGCTGATGTTTCCAGTGGGTATCATACTTTCTACAACTTCATTTATTTCTTGCATGTGTGCCCACATTTTTGATATAGCAAGAAGGCTTTGTTATCTACAAAGTTCATGCTATAGAATCATGAAATTGAGCAACAAAATCCAAACAAATAAAACAAAGCAACAGGAAGCCGGCACACAAGCATACACACACACGCACAGATACACACATACACAAACACACATACATAGACATACACACATACATAGATGCACATACTCATGTACACACGTGCACGTGAGCACACACACACATACCTACACAAATCTCATACAGCTTTATGGACATAAGCCTGAGATTTTTTTTTTTTTTTGCTAGGTTGCATTCCTAATTCTTCTCAGTCTTGTCTTGCCCAAAGCCACAGGTTGGACACAGGTTGAATACTCTTAAGTATAATCCAGAGGAAGTTAATAACCAGGCTAAGGCCTAAAAAATGTCACATAATTGTGCTTCACTTATTTCATATATAATTTTAATGTAGAAAAATTAGGTAATTTGAAAATTATTGACAAAAGTGCATCATATTTAATTGTAAATATAGATGGAAATCTAACAATGAAGTTACTGAATAAAGACATAGAACTGTAAAAGAATTAGCCAGTATTTAATGCAAACACTAAGCTGCCTGCTGCAGTGTTTGTCCCTTTGAAAAACAATTGAACTTCAGCTTTTCTAACACCTTCCAAACATGGGAATTAAGCAAGTTGGTTTACTGCCTTCACCCTCTAATGTAGATGAGTCTCCTGATTCTTACTTGTCCTCTGCCTGCTCTGGCTGAAGCACTTATAGATTCCAAGTCCACAAAAAAGGCTCCCTGCTCTATTCAGTTCCCCTTGGTTCCCAGCCAAGTTTGAGCTGGAGCTTCTGGGCACCAGGGTGAAGAAGAGATCTGTAATAGGAGCAGGCTGGAGGTCAAGCCTTGTTTTCATTTGATGACAAGCTTGCTGCTCTTCTGGAACCACTGCAGGGAGTGCTCTCTCCCCCACCTAATCACTGCTCCCCCACCTCTCTAGCCTAGATCCCCATGGAGACCTGACTGCTCCTGGCTGAAGCTGGGAAAACATTTTTCACACCTTAAATAAAATGTGCAGATTGAGGGTGGAAGGATTATTTTCCATTACAATATGAAGAGTTCTGGCTCCTTTCCCAGAGCGTATAACAGCTTTTAGGAAGGCTCCCCCTTCCATGAACACAGAGTCCTGGAAACAAGGTAGACCACAGATCTGCTGGAGAAGGGAGCCCATGCCAAGGGTAGGCTGGAAGCATTGGCTTTGTTACCTGCCTTGGTTAAGGTTACAAATAGCTGTTCATACCCCCGGAGGAGTCCCTTTTTACCTTTGTTTCATGTACTCACACGGCAGCAGAAACATCAGCTAACTTTTAGCTTGCAAATCGTGGAGGTGTCTAAATACAGCTACGAGAAGTTTTTGAACCATTTATTTCCTTGATCCATCTCTCTAATCAGTTAAATTTGACTTTCAAACAATTACTACAGAAAACTATACTATAGAATAATCACTATAGAAATTACTATAGCAAAGTCCCAGTGTATTTATGCTATAGATATTTTTTTTAATTTATTTATTTTTATCTCAATCACAGGTTAGGTACTTTGAATCCCAGGCGTAGCC
>CM053755.1:24210711-24224396 GCA_028658305.1 Pachyuromys duprasi
ACCTAATGGTTTTTATGTGACCTCTGTCGTACATTCTTTTCTGAGTTCACCTTTCTTTTCTCTCCTTGCAAGCTGTTTACTTCTGGGGCTTTCTTTCTGCTCTCTGTAGGAATAAACATGTTCCAGTCCCAGGGCTTATATCACTACCTGGACAATTATTGCAATTTACTTTTCTTTTTAGTAAATTTATTCTTTGACAATTTCATGCAAGTAAATAATGAATTCTGATTATACCCACCTTCATCTTTGAGTAGTTGTTGGTGAGCACACTATGTTTCAATAGATATTTCTACAGCCATGCTCATGTGGATAGTCCTGGACAAGCTCAACAGTTCTCGTTTATCTTATTACACCTGTCTTTACAATTTGAGCCTTAAGTTTTTCATTAATGAGAGGTCCTTTGATCAACTCCATTTCCACGCACATTAGGTCACACTGTCTTCTTCTGTTTTCTTTACTACTTTTAACAAATAAGATAAGCCAAGTGCAGGGGTGCACACTTGTAATACCAGCACTTGGGGAGGCAGAGGCAGGCAGATCTCTGAGAGTTCGAGGCTAGCCTGGTCTGCAAAGCGAGTCCAGGACAGCCAAGGCTGCAGAGAGAAACCCTGCCTTGAAAAAAGTAAAACAAAACAGCAAAGAAGATAATCTTTATTTGTTGTTTCTTTTCTATATCTTCACTCTAAAACAGTGGTTCTCAACCTTCTTCATGCTGTAACCCTTTAATACAGTGTCTCATGTTGTGGTTACCACCAACCATAAAATTATTTTCATTGCTACTTTAAAACTGTAAACTTACTACTGTTAGAAATCATAATGTAATTTTTTTTTATTTTGCAGATAGAGGTATGCCAAAGGGCCTTGACCCAAAGGTTGAAAACAGCTCCTCTAGAATATAAATTTTACGATAATTGGAACTTTGTATTTTCACCATTAGTAGAAAGCCTACAGCAGGTGTTTAACATGGTTCAATGATTAAATAACAACAGGGCCAACACTCAATCTTTATTATCTAAACATATAAATCATATCTCCTATAGGCACAAGATCTATGAGAGATGATATTATTGCTCTTTACATTCATCATACCTTTCAATGCATATATCTGCCTTCAATAAATATATATTTAGCTTTTTCTTGGAAAGCTACTGAGGAATAATGTTGTTGGATCTCTGCTGAATACTACCTTATGTTTTAGAGTATCTTATTTGATCCTTGGTCCACACTGCTAGGCTGTTTATTTGATGAGAATTAGGAAGATTTTTGTTATTGGCTTCCATTTCCCTTAATATCTATTGGAACATCTAAGAGACCTAGTATGAACATGTCTCTCTGGCTTCTTGGCTCCATATATAATTCTGAGTATTCTATATACCACAGGGAAACTATCCCACAATAGCTTCCAAGAGCTTATCTATAGAAAAAAAGCAAGCAAATATAAAATGTAAAAGCATGTGGAACTATCATATGGAAGAACACATTCTCCCAAAGACACCCAGATGGAACTCCTGAACCTTGACCTTCTGAATACACTTGCCAACTTTCCTTGCATTTATGGCTCCTCTAGTTCTGTTACTTACTGCCAGAGGAAGTCCTCAGCATATCTCTTTTACTGTCAGTGTATCCTGAAACCAATAAGATTTGTGAACTTAATGTCTCAGGAGTTCGTATCTGGGTAGCTCAGGTCAGACAATCTCTGGTCTCTGTGTGAAGTAATCGTATCTGTGTGTCCTCTGTTTTAAAGTTGACTCTCATTAATCATGGCTTTGGTTGTCTTAGACGTTCTAGAAATGATCTATCCTCTCCTCCACCCGAGAGCAACAATCTACACAGGCCCCAAATAAGTTATTTATTCCTGAAGTGACTTGGTCTGGCATCATACAGCCTTTTCTAACCTCCTGTGTATGAAAGGGAGAAATGAATGACTTGGGAAACTTCAAAGTGTTGTGTTACTTTCCATATAGTCATTAAGTTTAAATGTTCCCAAACTAATAGTCCAAGACATTGTAAAGAGGTAATAAGTTCAAAGGAATATGAAACATAAAGCAGAACCCCAGAGTCATTTGAAAGTATTTTCTCTAAATGTGTGCAAGCTTTCAAGGCTGCTAGGCAAAGGAGCCTGGACCAGCATTTTGGCGAATGCTGAAAAGAATTTTCTCCAAGTGGAGTGTGTAAGTGAGTTGCCAGGCCAACCTTTCTGAGAGCAGAAGCATGTCCTTGGAGGATCTGCCTTTCCAGGGAATGCAGTACTGGGCTGGCTCATGGTTCCCCTGTCAGTTAAAGCCCAATTTGTCTTTTTCTTTAAATCTCTTTCTTATTTGCATCTGGGTATTTCAGATCACTTCAGGAGGGCTGGTCTAATATACAGAATATGTAGGGGAAATTACAAATGGATTAAGATGCATAAACTGAAGATTCAGTTCCTGACTCAAATGTGTGAGAACAATGGCAATACATGTTTTCTGCTATATCAGAACTGAGAGCTTCGATTATTTTAGTTTTTTGAGCAAAGACGGCTCATCATTTGAGAAAGCTAGAAAAGCCTCAGGTTTTCTGTGAGGAAACTTTCCTAGGAGGCAGCATGAGGATAAGAAATCTCTCTGTAGCCAGGTCTGGTGGTGTAGCCTATAGAACCAGCACTTGGGGAGGCAGAGACAGGAAGATCTCTGTGAGTTTGAGGCTAGCCTGGTCTACAAAGCAAGTCCAGGACAGCCAAGGCTACTTAGAGAAACCCTGTCTCAATAACTCCTTCCCCCACAAAAAAATTCTTTCTGCTCTTCTTAGGACTTCAGCTTCCCAGTTTTCTATCATACAGGACACCCGTGCATTCTAGCATTACATCCTGAGTGTGGCTTGAGTCTTTGAGAGCCGCACAGGTAAACCTTACCCTGAACAAAACTGCAATGGAATTAATTCAGGCAATCTTGGACCATTGTCTTCTGTGTCTGTAAACTGTGTCACAGATTTGTTTGTATGTAATCACATAAATACATCTGGGGTTTTATTATATATACCCTTTCATTTAATATTCTGCCATAGGCACTTATCACCTTGCTATGTAGGTTCCTTTAGCTATTTTAACTACTGCATGCATATTCTAGGCATACTTAACCATTCATCATTTCCTGGTGAATAGTTTCTACATTGTTCCCCAAATTTTTACTACTAGTAACTAAGCAGTAAATATATTTGAACATAATATTATTTTGGGAGGGTCATGTCACTTGGATGGATATATGTGTGTGTGTGTATCTCTCTATATTACTCAATTTACATCCTGGTTATAGTACCATCACTCCTTACCTCCCAGTCCTGTCAGGTTGAAACAGGCAACTATTTTATAGTTCCCACATAAAGCACTACTAAGTTTTGGGATAGGTGTTAATCACTCTACCTATTTTAAAATAAAAAAATAGAAAACAATATGTTTATTTCTCATCAAATAATGTCATCTAAACAGTAGACATATAAGAGACATGTCTACTACATTATCAAATTTAATGATTATTTCTTTTTAACAATCTCTTAGGACTATTCATGTAACTTATTTCACCCCTTTCCTACAAAAATTAAGGTAAACTGATCATTATTTCAACAAATATTACTGAAAAAATGGTGATACATGTTGGAAATTAGTCAGTAAACAAAATACCTAGATTAAAGTATAACCACATTTTTAGAATTCTTGGTTAATACAAATAGCTTTTCTTCTAGAACTGATGTTACATAAAAGGGTAACAGTTGCCTGTTTCCTAGGCAATAAGACATACCATCATTTAAATAATAATGTATTGATGTTTCATGGACAATCATAGCATTGGTAGACTTTAATTTGCATTTTTGTCATTTGTGAATTTATTGATCCATTTTTATATATTTATTTTCATTATGTATAGATGACGTTTGTGTATGGTGTTTATGTATGTGTCTGTGTTTTGAAGGCATACACATGCCTCTGTAATCATGTGGAAATCAGAGGGAAATCTTAGACACTGGTTTTCATCTGCTACCTCATTTGAGACAGTGCCTTTGTGCTGCTTGGTACTGTGAACCTCAGAATACCAGGACAGTGGTATTCTTGGATTCTTCTGTCTGTGCCTCCCTCTTAAGGAACAATGAAAATACAGACGTACTACACTATGCCTAGCTTTACATCAGTTATGAGGATTCGAACACAGGTCCCCACACTTTCAGAACCAGTACTTTACCCACTGAGCTATTTCCTAAGCTCATTTATGTTTCTTTTTACTATGTGTATTTTGAGTTGAGATCCATGTCCGGTTATCTGTCTTGTTTTTGCTTTCTCCTTTTGCATTTAACTTTCTAAACACCACGAAGGAGCATGTTCAGGCAGTCATGAGCACTTATAACCTGTATTTTTTGGTGACGTGGCTTTTTACGCTTATTCACCCTGGCAGTCTGGGACTGAGCCCTGGAACCATTTTGTAGTTCCCCTCTTGGTTTGCCTCCTGGGGTTGATGCACTTGAGAATGAGGATGCAAAAAAGTTTGAACTTATCAGAGAAGCATTGATCACCCATGTGTGGATTATGAGGAAAGACCCTGAACATGAGCTTGTGCTAGATCATAAAAAGCTCGAATGCTACGGATTACAGACTTTCCCATGGGCAATAGGGAGCCACTGAAGAGGTATGAGGAAACACATACAGGAAGAGAGAGCTATGTTTGGGAGTGTCCAGAAGGTGGTGCCATTGTCACACATGTGCTGTCTGAGAGCTCTTCCCAGGAACTTTATAGGTAACATGGTCCAAATGTGAAAGCACACCTATTCAGAAGTATTCCCACAGACTAGAGGAGGGAGAATCTTCCTCAAAGCTGAAGGAAGTGTAAGGTCTCTCCTAAGATGTAATATAGAAGAACCCGTGCACAGGCAGGTTTGCGTACATATGCTTGTGTGTTTACATGTGTGATTATGATATCTCTTTCCATCTAGAGTCCGTTTAATCATCTATATGTGTATCCTTAGTGCACTTGATGGCAAATTTTATTCCTCCCCTCACTTTCATCCCTTCTCAGTTCTTAATTTGATAGAACCTGTAACAAGACATGAGGTTTTTGTATTCTGCTTTGGTTTCTTTGTACACACGAGGCTATTCTGCTTTCAATAAGAATTCCTAGCTAGTTATTATTGGCCTATTTAATAAGGCCTGATTAGGACCTTTTATGTCTTCACGATTGAAAATAACAATGAAGAGTCAGAGCCATAAACTGAAGAACACCGTAAATTCTGTTTTGTTTCTTGATTATCGCTACCAGTGGCAAAATGACAAGTTCAAATTGATTAGCTGTCTTCTTCCCCTGAGAACTTTGAATGGATTGAATGATGTTGGGTGGTTAATCCTAAGTATCTTAAGATACAGAAGGGTCAGTAGATTCTTCATTATTCTAAGAAACAATTAAAATGTCTACTATCTATTATTTGATCTCATTGTTTTCAGCTGTTTCATCTACATGAAAATAAAGACTATGCAACATTTTCCCAGTGTTTGCGGAGTTGTCAGTGGTCCACTCTGGATGACAGTCAGGCACAAGCCACATGTCTGTAGTTGAATCTGGCTGTAAGGAGTCACATGCACTGACGGTCAAGACGTTCTGGTTCAGAAGTTAGAAAATAAATAATGCCAGAGAGGAAGGATTCCTCAGCTCCGGGCAGCTGATATGGCAATAAAATAAATAGGCAGTAAAGCACACTTCCTGTTTTGAGAGTTCACATTTCACATTGGCAAAGCGCATCTCTTAAATGCAGTCTCATGGTTCCATAAATAAACCTGGCACCTTTTAAAACACTTTCCCATCTGCTTCAGGATGAGGAGCGCATTATTGAATACACCTCGGGGAGCCTCAGAAATGGGGAAAGACTACCTGT
Organism: Pachyuromys duprasi; assembly: GCA_028658305.1. Classification (NCBI taxonomy): domain Eukaryota; kingdom Metazoa; phylum Chordata; class Mammalia; order Rodentia; family Muridae; genus Pachyuromys; species Pachyuromys duprasi. The sequence goes on from CM053755.1 coordinate 24,216,598, forward strand.
GAGGAGCATACCATTGCCTTGGCTGTGGCCCAGAAAACCCATCACCAGACAGCTGGAGTTTCATGTGTTGTAATTGGACCCCATGGAGATCTGCACCCCTTGCTCTTCATTTGAGGTCTTTGTGGAGATCTTTGCACCAAGTAGAGCCAGAAAGGGTCTCGGTTGGTGTCAGGGTTGGGCACCTCTGCAGGCTTCCTTACTCTCTTAGCCGTGCAGTTCACATTCAGCTCCTGGGACTGTGTTTCTATACATCAATTTTCCTCTTCCTAAGAGGAAGAGTTTTAAAAAGCCATTATCCACCTGTGCTGGAGCCCAGCGGAAGAGTTCTAGTATTTCCAGAAGGTTTCCCAGGCTCATAGAAATCAACTCTGCTCCTCTAGTCAATGGTAGGAGGCAGGGATTCAGTGGCATGGGAAAGTGATTTAGGTCCTCCTAGACTCATAAACAATGTGCTCTTAGACAGATAAGGAAATAATTGTATTGTAAGACAGTTGTAAGAGACAGCAAAGTAAAAACTCCAAAACTCCACTGACACAGAGCTTGGAGCCAACTAAGCTATCCACATTGATGATGGTTAGCTCTCTATCACTCCAGTCGATACCTGGGATAATCAGCTTACAAAGAGAAGATGAGTGTTTTGCTTCACAGTTTTAGAGGATTCCATTTATGAGTAGTTAGCCTCATATTTTGGAAAAGGCAGTGTATCATGATAGCGGCCAACACCATCCATTCACCTCATACCCGGAGAGCTGGGAGCACAACTAAATAGGGGATCAAAGTCCTATAATCCCCTTCAAGGGTACAACGCAGGAATGGAGACCATTCACAAGCCCCCACTTCACACTCCACACCGCTCCTAAACATAAATAAATAAATAGAACTACATCAGAACATCTAAAACATAAACCGATAGGACCTCCCCTATCGGTGGTCTTGGGGAGGGACATGGGTGCAGAGGGGAGAGGAAGGGAAGGGTTGGGAAGGGAGGAGGGAGGGAACTACAGGGGTATATAAGGTGAATAAAGTATAATTAATAAAGAATCTAATAAAATAAAATAAACTTCTCCAAACAGAAAAAAAAACCATAAACCATAGCAAAGTATGTCTGTAATTGTACTTTCCCTGCCAATCTTCATGAGGCAGTTGGGGTTGGAACCTGGCTGGCTCAAGGGGGAAAAAAAGAGTTAGGGTTCAATATTTACATTGAGTATTAATCCTTAGATACTCCTTTATATTTTATTGTTCATTTGTTGTCCATCTATGTATGCATCTACCTGGGGAAAGGGGTTTAGAGGGATCTGGGGATTGAACTCAGATCCTTGGGCTTGTTAGCAAGTGGCTTTTCCAATCAGGTCATCTTAGGTGCAACTCCTAGATTACTGTCTACTTTCCTCAATCTGAAAAAACTGGTTTCTAGTCATATGTGTATTAATAATATTACTATATTTACAATATTAACATGTACTTATTATATAAAATGGTGCATCCCATCTTGATCTTTTCATGGGTATATAATGCTTTTCATCACATCCACCTTCCTTGTCACCTTGCCCTTCCCCTTTCCCATTAGTTCCTTTCCTCTTCCCAACTACTTCCCTTTACTTTCTTCTCTGATTTTTAAAAGATCTAAATTCTGCACATGAGAGAGAACATGTAAAGTCTGGCCTTCTTAATTTAGCTTTTTTGTGTAACAAGATCTCTAATTTCATCAATCTCTTTTTCTAATTAGATAGTTTAATTCTTTTTTATGGCTAAATAATAATACTTTTATTATTAAGCCACACTTTAGCCATTCATTTAGCAGCAGGTATCCAGACTGTTGAATAACTTAGCTATAGCATGTAGTGGCACAATAAGCTTGCATGGTTGGACATGTATGCTGAGTTTGTTTCTTCACATATTCATTCAGCAATGATTTAACAAGATCATAATCTAGTTCTCTTTTTAGTTAGTTTTTTTTTTGAGATTTTGCTGTACTGATTTCCATAGTAAACTGATTAATTTACTAGTTAGTCAATGATGCTGAAGTACCTTACTATATATACATCTTTACCAGCTTCCATTTTTTTGTTTTCTTGATAGACATCTGACAGTATTATCTTAAGACAGCATCCCAGACTTCTTGGGTCTGCCCATTTCCTGGCTCTGACATACCTTAGGTCTTCTCAGCCTTGGCCAGAGAAGCTTCTCCCTGTAGTGTCAGCCTTCAATGAAGAGATGAGGCACTGTGCTGAGAAAAAGGGGCCAATGGCTCAGCCCTAAGCAAAACCCTATCCCAGGCAGTCTCAGTGAACATAGAAGAAGAGGAGGAAGACAGAGCATCAGAGCTGGAGGAGAGGGAGAAGTGATGATGTTTTCTGGATGTGACATGGCTGTTGCACTTATTCACTCCCAGCAGTCAAAATCTTGGCAAAAATGGAGTTGATGATCTCAAGGCCCCACTCCATACTAGGAGCTATTAGCAGTGGATAGTTAGTAGGAAAAAAGGAATAATTCTTTATTGATATTACGCCCCTAATAAATTTCTCATGCTCCACTGGATGTCCCATACACATACACATACACATAAAGGCACCACTAACTGAACTTCGTGGGTTATCAAAAAATGATATGAAGTTGGGAATGGGAATAATGGAAGAACATGGAGAAAACTGAAGCAGAGAAATGGGGATGAATATGATATTCTCAAAAAGAAAGAAAAGAATTGAAAAAGTCTCAAGGTAGGAGTAGGTTGCATCTTTCGGTAGCTAAAGATGTTGAACATTTTCCACACATGTAACAGCTGCTTATAGATGTGGTTATTTTTGTGTTTTTTTTTAAAACTGGTTAACTCATTTGTCCCATTTGTAAGTTGAATTATTTATTCTTTTGGTATTTGCATTCTTTGTATATTCTGAATATCAATTCTTTGCAAGTCAGTAAGTAGCCTGCAAAGATTTTATCCTCTTCTGTAGTTTATCCTTTTACTCTGGGAATTGTTTCCAACTGAGAAGAAGTTTTAGAATGCCATGCCACCCTCATAACCAATTTTTGCTAACATTCTCTGAGACACTAGAGATCTTACTCATTGTTGCTGTAAGCGCTAATTTGACTTCAAGGCTTATATACTTTCCTTGTGTATTATTTACACTGAACAATGTGACAAAATTCATGGCAAGAGAACTTATAGAAAGAGAGACTTATTTCAGCTCACAATTTGAGATCATTTGGTAAGTGGTGAAGTGGCTGACTGCACCATGTGAACTCTTCCTTTTGTTCCTTTTTATTCAATTCAGGGTCCCAGCCTATGGGATGATGCCATCACATTCAGAATAGGCCTTCCTCTCTCAGTTAAATATCTCTAGAAACACCCTGGAAGACACACCCACATGGACAACTTTGGGAGGTTACAGACCCAATCAAGTTGACAATGAAGGAAAAGGAAACACCATCACTCTTGGCCTCTAGGATTCTGAGCTCATACAGTAGATAACTGTAGGATTAAACAGCCTATGTGATGCCACTGTTGTTATTCAGTATTGGGCTTTGATTTTAATTAATTAACTAATTAATTAATTAATCATTACAGTTTATTCACTTTGAATTCAGGCTGTAGCTTTCTCCCTTATCTCCACCCAGTCAAACCAACTCCCCCTCTTCTCCTGCTATGTCCCTTTCCTAGTCCACTGACAGGGAGGACCTCCTCCCCTTCTATCTGACCCTAGCCTATCAGGTCTCATCAGGGCTGGCTGCATCATATTTCTCTGTGTCCTTGCAGGACTACACCCCCCAGAGTGAGATGATCAAAAAGCCTGCCACTGAGCTCATGCCAGAGACAGCCCCTGCCCTGCCTTATTAGGGAACCCACTTGGAAACTGAGGAGCCTATGGGCTTCATCTGAGCAAGGGGTCTAGGTCCTCTCCATGCATGGTCATTGGTTGGAGTATCAGTCTCTGCAGGACCCCTGGGCCCAGATGTTTTGGCTCTGTTGTTCTCCTTATGGAGCTCCTGTCCCCTCCAGGACTTTCTATCTCCCTTTTCTTCCATAAAGTTCCCTGCACTCTGCCCAAAGTTTGGCTATGAGTCTCCTTCAAATACCCTAAAGGGTAGAGTCTTTCAGAGGTGCTCTGTAGAAGGTTTCTGTCCGGTTCCTGAGTCCAAAGGTTTCCTGCACTCTGCCCAAAGTTTGGGTACAACAAAGACATTTGCTCAACTATATTCATAGCAGTGCTATTCATAATAGCCAGAATCTAAAAACAACCTAGATGTCTCTCAACTGAAGAATGGATACAGAAATTGTGGTACATTTACACAATGGAATACTACTCAGCAATTAAAAACAAGGATATCATGAAATTTGCAGGCAAATGGTGGGAACTAGAAAAGATCATCCTAAGTGAGGTAATGTAAAAGCAGAAAGACAGGTATGGTATGTACTCACTTATAAGTGTATATTAGCCATATAATATAGAGTAAACATACTAAAATCTGGAGTCCTAAAGAAGCTAAACAACAAGGAGGACCCTAGGGAAGAGGCTGAAACCTCACTCAGAATGGCAAACAAGATAGACATCGAAAGTAGAAGACAAGGGACAGGATAGGAGCCTGTTTCAGAGGCTCACAGAGGGCCTCTGAAAGACACTACCCACCAGGATATTGAAGGAGATACTGGGCTTTGATTTTATGAGGCACTGGTATCATGGTTTCTGAGGAGGAATTTTCACTCTTTAAAAACTTGAGAAACAAGTTCATTTTTTGATAGGCCCTGAATTACCCTTTATTTTCTTTTAATTTGTTTCTGGAACAGACCCTAGGGATCTCAACATTTCTGTCTTACACCTCCACTTGTCTTTTGTTTGGTTTTTACTTTTGATGTTTTCTGAGCATAAGAAATCCCCTTACTTTACCGTTATCTCCTTTAGACTATATTTCTTGATTAACTTATTTATTTTAATCTTCAAGTCATCCTGGCAACTTCACCATCTCTTCATGTTGCAGAGTCTCCTGATTTACAGCCAGGCTTCATTTGATGCATTTTCTCTTCCCCTACCTCTGTGGATAATTCTAATTCTCCTGCAATGCTTATTCTGAGAAACCAAATCATCTCTACTTACTTATGTTGTTCCAAGACCTTGGTGATAAAGTCTGGTACAATGCCAGTCATATCCTGTATGTTTGGTCCACCTATTTTAACATTCCCTATATGTTCATGCTGCCAGATGTGAGATGTGAGAGGGATGGAAAGCATGAACTTCCCCTAAACTGTCCTTTTTCTCTTAGGATTAGAGTCTGGGCAAGTTTAGGGGTCAGTGGCATACCTTTGACTGTTGGATCTAAAGCACACATTAGGGCAGCAACACATGTCCCTTCTTAGATCATATCCTGCCCATTAGCCTATAAGACTCAGGCACCATCATCCCCTTTGATGCAAGAATTGCATCCAATCACTTTGACCCTTTGAGGAAGATATGCAACCTGGGCCGAGTAGAGCCAGATGACATTTTTATTACCACAGCATAAAGCAATATTAAATGATTTCATGAATCGCAGCCAGAACATCTGTTATTAAATGTTAGAAATCTGATGTATTCAATCTTAGCAAACTGGCACTCAGCCCTCTCTAAAACAATGTTTCACTGCTGGGGCGAGGAGTTCTTCTGGAGCATTCCATTCTTCCCACATGTCACATGGCTGCTCTTCTTCACTCTGGTAATGTCCATCAAGAACAGGGACTCCCTTGGACAGAAGGATGGCATACCATGTGTTCTTTTTTTCCTAATTTTTAGTTCAGAAACCCCATGGCCACATTAAAGGACAGTCTGCCTGTAATGGACAAGGGTCAAGACATACAGCTTTCAAGGTTTATAGGTAGACCTACAGGGACTGTAAGACCAGCCCAGAGCTGAAAGCCAGTTGTATTCATGTGTCTGAGATGGTACCTTCAGCTAACACTTCTATACCCTCACATATCACACACTGCTATAACCATTATTCAGTGTGGAGGAAAATTCTCAGGCCCTTCATTCACCACAGTCATCGGACCATTTCTTAGAGAGAGATGGACCAGTATTGCTAAGAGTATCAACACCTTTTTTTCTCCAAGAATCAAAGTAATTACTTAAACGATAGATTTTTACTAGTGTAATCTCAGGACTTGGTCTTCTGTGTGTGTGGGTGTTGATTGGCAGCAGAGAAAGAAAAAAAACATGAAAAGACAAAATCTTTGAGAAAATGGAGACTCTCAAAGAAGCAAGCCATCTCATAGTTTATTCCTCAATAGGCCTTTCCTTCACTACTCACTTATTCATTAGTTACTTTATTTTTCAAAAATTACCTATTCTCATTCTATGCATTGGGAGATGGTTAATAAAAACATAAAGAAGAGACTATCAATCAGCTCCAGAAGTTGACAGTCTGATAAGGAAAGTAATGCCCTGGCATCAGCTACAAAGCAAAGCTTTGTCAGTTATGGGAGTTACAGATAGTGCTCAGTGGAACGTAAGGCGGGAAAGACATGAAATGTCTACTGGAAGTTTCCAGAAAGAGATTAATGAAGGACATGAGATTCACGCTGGGCCTCAGGAAGGACAGGGTGTTAGAAGAAGGGAAAGGCAGGGCTGATTGCAGTGGGAAGTGGTAACTGGAAACAAGCCATCCCTTTAAGACAGCATGAGGTGGGGTTGAGTGTTTGGCAGATCACTGGTGTCCCTGATGTCTGTAGAATAATCATGGAAGATAAAGGCTTCTATTGACCACAGGATTCTGAGCCTGCACATAACTTTAATTTAGGAAGATTAATCTGAGATGATTACTCTAAGCAGATGGGGAGAGATATCTGAAAAATGCAGGTGAACAATGAGAAAAGGCCACATTAGTCTGCAGAAGAGGGTACACAGTAAGAGGTTTGCAACAAAGACATGTGTAGGGCTGCAGAAGTTATGTGTGTGTGAGGCAGATGGCTTTGGGAATCAGATGAGCTCTTGAATGAACTTTATTTTGACTGTTCTTAGACCTACATATGGTTGGTTGCAATTTCTCCAGACCTTTATTTTCTCTTCCCAGACAAAGTCCTCACATGTTGTTGAAAGTTTGGCAGGAACAAAGGGTCCTCAGTTGTGTGAGGGCCAGGTGAGCTAATATACTCAGAATTTCATACATCTGAAGATCCTTCAGAAGTTGCTTGTGGTTAAAGAAACACTTTCTGTTGTGTGACGCCAACAGAAAGTTGCAGTCAGGTTAATCTCAGGGTTTTGTGCCAAGTTGAATCTGAAAGTGGGGAATCAGATGGCTGAAAACTGAAAAGAAGAAAAGAAGTATTATCATTCAGAGATGGATCAAAGACAAATTAAACTTAAAATGAAAGAAACACTGAAGATATTTCATAATGTAGTCATTGGGAACCTTCTGTCTACTTCTATGCAATCAAAAACGAGGAAATCATGAAATTTGCAGGCAAATGGTGGGACCTGAAAACAATCATCCTGAGTGAGGTATCCCTAAAGCAGAAAGAAACACTTGGTATATACTCACTTATATAGACCTATAGGATAGGATGGTCATGGTGAAATCTATACACCTAGGGAAGATAAGCAAGAAGGAGGACCCAGGGTGGGATGATCAATCCTCGCTTACATGGACAAAGGGGATGGACATTGAATGTAGGAGAAAACAAGCAACAGGACAGGAGCCTACCACAGAGGGCCTCTGAAAGACTCTAACTAGCAGTGTATCAAAGCAGATATTAAGACTCACAACCAAGCCTTTGGCAGAGTACAGGGAATCATATGAAAGAAGGGGAGGTAGTAAGACTTGGTGAGGAC
>CM053755.1:24224496-24405329 GCA_028658305.1 Pachyuromys duprasi
GAAGAAGACATTGCAATCAGCCCTGAAGAGACATGATAAGCTAGGGTCAGATGGAAGGGGGGATGTCTTCCCCTATCAGTGGACTTTCAGGGGGACAGGGAGAAGACAAGGGAGGGATGGGGAGTGTGGGAGGGAATATGAGAGGGCTCTATGGCTGGGATACAAAGTACATAACTTGTGATTAATATAAATAAATTACTTAAAAATAAAAATAAAAAATAAAAATAAATTGATGAACTGACTGACAAAATTGTACCTGTTTGAAGTTCTGGATTCTAACAATAATAAATAAGATTGGGAGAAAATGGCGACCAAAGGGATATACTTGTCAATCATATGAATGATTTAAAATTGACTTTTAAATAGATTAAGTAGAAGTGTAATAAATAGATAAACAAGACAGGCAGAGAATGTGAAGGAGACACTCATAAACAGGAAATATGAGTGATCAATGTGCAAAAAAAAAAAATCCCATTAAATCCTGACCAGTGAAATTCAAATAAGATAAAGCTATTTTCCACTGCTTAAGTTGGTAACTTTTCAGCCAAAAAGGCTGAAAATATTTTTATAAAGGTGTAAGAAAGAGTTTATTTTAATTTACTATAGTGTGTAGGGGTAAATAAAAAATATGACATTAAATTTGACATTCTGACATTAAATTTGGTGTTAGGTTTTCATATATAAAAGCGATGTACACTTTGAACTTTCAAGGTTTCCTTGGGGAATTTATCCACAGGCATAAATATACAAAAGTGAAAATATAAATAAATAAATTTTTACTGGATTATTGCTTAAATCACAAAAACTAAAACAATACAATAAAATGTAAATACGTTGTATATGCCTCATTTTTACCTGTTAAAATTAGTAACATTGATCTTTCTAGAAATGTAAAACTTTCAGTAACATTTTTGAACTAAAATGAGTAGCATTCCATTTTTTAAAAATATGCACAGATTCATGTGTATGTGTGTGTGTATATATATATGTATAACACATATATTGCTATACTGAAATAATGCCTAAATCTAAACTAATCAAAATATTTCCTGCTTTATTCTGTTTTAGATTCTTTTATTTTTCTATATTGTTCCAATTTAAAATTAAGTCTTGATTGATTTTGCCAAAGCAATCCAAGTGATTATTCTATAAAATAAATGGAAAATGAGAAGAGGCTTAGGAGGAAAAGGAGAGAGGGAGGAAACAGAGCGTGAGTCCTGTTAAAATGCACCCATGGGATGCTGAGCCGATGGAGTGACGGCATAGGTCACAGCCACTGAAAGAAGAGTCTCTCCTTGACAGTTTTCCGTAGAAGGGGCAATCTGCAGCTGGCAGGACCATGTTTGGAAGCACCGGGCTCAGCAAGCCGAAAGAAGGAAGCATGCCCAGGGTATGAACAGTGTGTTTGGGGTAAAAGCAAAGCACGGCAAGAGAAGAGCTTGGGATGGACAAGTTGAATAATGTAGCAAGATCTGAGGTACGGGTATGATTTCTAGTTGTCTGGAACCTGGCTATGGGCTAAATTGGAACAGAGGCAATGTGGCTTGTTGTATGGCAGGTAAGAAATCATGGGAGTTGTGCTCTTGTCATTGGTTGCCTTGTGTAGAAAGGGATGTTTCTCAGGTAACTTGTTTATTTTCCAAAGGAGTCAGCTAACCTAGGATAGATGGGCAGTTTATCTCTCTGACCATGTTAATTCTCCAAAAGATAAAAAAATAAATCATGCAAAAAAGTTATAAGATGACAGATAGATGTAGGATTCAGTATAAAGCACTTGCCGCCTACATGTGAACTCTGGAATTTGGATCCTCTGCACACACATGACACCAAGTTGGCTCACCTAAAATCCCAGTTCTCAGACATCAGAGACAGAGGATCCACAAGACAGGTTGGCTAGTTTGCCTATCCATAGGTTAACCTTAAACTCTTTCTCAATGAATAAGGTGGAGAACTATCTATGAAGATTTCTATTGTCAACCTTGGGCCTCCACATTCACACACATGCAAGGGCATTGCACTCAAATTCCCCCTTACAATGTGAACATGAATATACACATGCTGGAGCTAATCAGCTCCGATGGTTTCACTCTTAAAAGTGTAGCTTAAGTTGTTCCGGGAAAATGATTTCAACCGAGTTTTGCAAAAATGAAAGGAAAAAATAAAAAAAAAATTTAGACAGCAGTTTTCTAGATGTGAGTAAGAAGATGAGCATCAGGGGCCCAGTGAGGCTCGGTGCAGGCACGGCCAAGGATAAAAACATTAATCTCTGGGTTATGGTTGAACGTTTCCTAATAATGACATCCACTCGGACATTTGTCCACGGTGCTTAAAATTCAAATCCCTGAACAGATGAATGTGTGCACCAGAAGGTGGTATCTGGTATATGTGCCAAGAGGCTCCAGAGAACGTTGCTATGAGCAACACTGATTGTTCAGTTTAGAGCAATTCCCATCATTCTATGTTGCCTTTGACGCCTGCACAAAGTTTCTGTCTTCTCCTCTTAGGCTCATCATCACCCACAGGCTCCTTCCTCCAACTTCACACTAAAAAACCAATGAATGGTACTACTTCCCAAGCCCTGTCTTGATAAAATAAATAAAGAAAAAATGTGTTCTAGCTTTTTCCAGTGTCTGACATCCTGAACATTTTCATAAGTAAGTCTCTTCTATCAGTTTGTATTCTACTTTGACAGTTTTTTTTTTAAAACTGGATCTTACTACAGGTACTCTAGGATAGCCTTGAGTCTATAATCCTCCTGCTTTATATCCTGAGATGAAGGGCATGCACCAATATGCCTGGCTTATATTTTTCCATTTACTGAAATTAAAAACAATCTTTGCAGCTAGCTCCTATATTAGACTCAGTCAAGCAAAACTGTTCAGGGATTAATTAATCCATTCTTTATTTCAATACAGTTTAATCATGTGCAGCACACTCTGCAGGATGTCCTAACTGATGTCTCTCTATTTATTTGTGTTTGGTTTAGTAACTAGTGTCTTCGAGTGCTTGAGTGAGGGCAGACGAAGGAAAAAGGCATAAAACACCTCCCACATGTCAACTGATTCCACATGACAAAGCCTGGCTGTGTGAAGCAATAAACGTGTCCTGTTGACATCGGGCTGAGCAGTGCCAACAGGGACATTGTTGGAGGAATAACAAGCCAACGTGGCGATTTCTCTGGACCTGACTTTTTGACTTGCAACTGCACATTCTTTGTTCCTGATATGGATGCTATTTACAGAATATTCCATGGAGATAGCCCATGATGTTGGCCCTACTACTGTTTATATATATATATATATTTTTTTTTTCTTGTTTGGGAGTAAAAAAGATTGTGATCTTAAAAATACATCATACATTTGATCTTGCTTGTGCAAGACTCACTTGTCTTTCATGAAGTCTCCAAGTTGGGGCTGAGAGAAAGAAAGATGTCCACAGGGAGGATGAAGAAAGAGCCCTCTTTCCCCTTGTGGGTACATTGTCTCCTTTGGAGATAAGAGATCCAGGAAAAGAACTACTAACACTTCAGGGAATGACTACAGCAGCCCAATGTCTTTTACTAAGAAATGAAGTCAAAAGGAAAATAATTACCCATCAGTGGGAGGAGATTAGAGTCCAAGCCAACTTTCCCCGTAGCATCCTCCAGTGCATTCTGTGAGAAAATATGAGCAGGAAAAGCAAGCAGTTGTGTGATGCACACAGACATCGAAAGCAGAGATTTCAAAGTTTTTAGCCAGCTCAATAACTATCTATTCTATATCACATTTACCCAATACCATAGTCTAATCATAAAAGGTTTTTCTTGGCTTAATCACACAAATAAGTGTTTTTGTTTTTGTTTATTTTTGGCTAAACATTCTGTTTTAGCAATCTCATTCATCTGCACATTCCAGCATCATATACAGGGTAATAATATTTACCCTGTCAGTTGTAGATTTAAACTTTTTGAGGGATGCTAAGCAATATCAAATTGTTGGAGGGTAACTCAAGCACAATGGGCTTCAAATCAAATCCCTTATGTTCACCCAAAGACATAATTTCCCTCATTCTGAAATCTTTTGAATGATCACCACATTAATAGCCTTTCCAATTCAGAAATATTCATACTCTTATAGTGATTATCTTAAATCTTTAATGGTTATAGGCTTCCTTGATTCAATAAAATGTAATTCTCAGAAGTCTGGAAAGATCAGCTCATTGAAGTCACAGGACAGTGAAAAGTGCCTTTATTATCTTGGTTGAACTCGTAGGCATTCACTGCTTTTGGCCACTTCCTTCTTGGAATGTCTTCCTTGATTCCTGTAGTTCCTTTCCTATATCCCTTTCTTTCAGAATCTTGTAACTTTGACTCTTTATCTTTACTAATACTTTGGTGGTATTATTCACAAGTGAGTATATGAAGAAATGCTCTTCTCACTTTACAGTGGTATGTCCAAGAAATCTAGGCATCACCCCTTCAGTAATTCTAGGATCAGTGTTTTAGGTTTAGTTTAGGTATATGAGTGTTTGCCTGTGTACCACATCCATAAAATGCCCATGGAAGCCAAAAGAGGGCACATGGTTCCCCCATAATTGCACTTGCAGACATTTGTGAGCCCTCATGTGAGTGCTGGGAATCAAAACCAGTCTGCAAGAGTAGCCAGATCTCTAAACTGCTCATTTAATTTTCCATCCCCTAGGACCAGTTTTGCAAGATCTCTAGGGGTTTCTGATAATTGATACAAAAGCATCTTACATAAAATTTATAAAATAAGCAGGTTGAAGATACTATTAATACTATAAATACTAAACTATGTCTATAGCCTATTTTACTCCTGGCAGGAGCATATTCTTGAAGCGTATGTACTATTCTTTTATGACGTTTGCCCTCATCCCCTTGAATATTACTATAGCCATATGACTTTAAATTTTTTTTATTATTATCATTTGTTATAATTTATTCAATTTGTATCCTGGTTGTGGGCCCCTTCCTCTTCTCCTCCCAATCCCACCCTCCTTCCCTCTTTTCCCCCTATGCCCTTACCCTAGTCCACTGATAGGCCTTAGTCTATCAGGTCTCATCAGGACTGGCTGTATTGTCTACCTCTGTGGCTTGGCAAGGCTGTATCCCTCCAGGGGTAGGTGATCAGAGAGCCTGTCACTGAGTTCATGCCAGAGAAAGCTTCTGCTTCCCTTATTAGCCCCCGCCCCTTGGATAGTGAGTCTATGGGCTACATCTGAGCCTGGGTTTTATGTCCTGTGACTTCTTACCTGGGAGTAGAAATAATATACACATTGTAACCTTTTGTCTGTACTTGTACTTTTCCTTTCTTTGCTGGCTTAAGTTGAGTGAATAATTGTGGAAAGTGGCAGGGACTTTGTTCTTTTGTATTACAAAAGTATGTAGAAATAAGGAATAGTCTAAAGGACATGCTTATTTTATACAGTACCATTAAAGTGGCTAAAGAAACACATATTATTTTAAAATGTTGTAATTTTGGGGGAGGTGTTATAGCAGCTGGCATTATAGGAATACAGGCAAGTGAAGACTACCATCAAGTCCGCCATTCTGTCAGGGTATCTCAAGAACATGTGAATATTTCATGAGAGCCCTGCCTTCTGGGTCTGCAGTCTCTGTGGAGTTGCTTAGCTCATAAGGTCTTCATCTTTCTTGTGGTATATACTTGAGTATCTCAGTGAATCTCATGGATACCTTACAAGTAAAAACAGTTTTAAATACTTCAAATAAACTGTGTAATGTTACAAAAGAAGGGATTTGTCTATAATTGTTACCATAACCTTCACATATGTCAATGTGAAGGCTGGATAGTGTTGCTTGCCTTGGTTAAGAGTATTGAAGGATGGATGGTCTCTCTCAAGGCGACACATATGTCATGACAGGCATTTGGTCAATGTTACTTTATTTTTGCTTTTTAGTCTCATGTCTGAAAATGTGAAAATTCCAGTCCACAAAGAAATATTAAGATATGGAATGACAACTTCCATACACAGCACTTTTAAAGTTGGGTTCAACTTTTTACAAGAATTACCAATGTTGTCTGTGGACTTTTGAGTTTGATTACAACATAGTGCGATTTTAACTGTTAAGATCAATGAGCTCATATTTGGCTAGATCAACATCTTTGATACAATCTATATCAGAATCCATTCAATAACTTATAATGGAAATTACTCATTTCTTTCCAAATATTGATCAACAAGTACACATAAAGAGAGAATATGTTACAGATGTCTGGGTAAGTACATGTTGGTGACTGAATGGTACCTGCCTTGGATGCCTGAAGGTTGTCTGGCAGCACTGTACAGAGAGACCATGATCACATGTAATGCACTGTTAGATCTAATAAGTGCTTTAGTTTAAAGGAGTCCAGAGACCTGTCTTCTTAGTTTATTTTAAGGTGTGCCGTCTGTGTTATTAACTAGGTTCTATGTTGTGCAGGAGATTTCTAGCACATGTTTGTCTTGAATAGCAGAAACTTTATACCCATGCATTCACCATACATTTCCTTCTTTGTATAGTTCTGACTTCAGCATTAAGTTCAGTATGGCTGTAAATGCTTGACAATGATAGCAAACCACACAACCCACATCAGACATGTATTACATTGTGAATAGAACGTAGACTAATGTATCAATGGAACTTTGGTACTGGCCCAATGAATGACACAAAGCAAATATTCAGGCAATGTTCTTTACAGTAAAAGTAAAATTTGTTAGCTTAGGAATAATATTAAGATATCTCGAAAAAGACATTTATCTAAAACAACTGATATAATTTGTTTTTAACTGAAATAGGGTTAGCTGAATGTAATGTAGTTTTCCAGTAATTCATAGCTCTGTGAAAATTAGTTAAATAATCCATGCTGCAGTAACATTGTCTAAAAAGCAGGATCATAACAGTCCCCTTAGAGTTATGCCAGATTCAGTGATATAGCACATTTAAAACAGTAGCGTATGTTATATAATGGGGATTCTATAAACTTAGCTGTTAACCATTGCTAAACTAGTAATATTCACAGCATGGATTTCATAGTGCAAATTGCATCAATTTAAAGTCTTGCTTAGTAGGGTTGGTAAGATGGCTCAGTGGGAAGTATTTGCCTTTCAAGTATGAGGAACAGAATTCAGATTCTAAGAATCCACATAAAATCGGGGTGGGTGTGGTAGCCCACTTAGAAAACTAGCACATGGAAGGCGTGGAATTCTCAGAGCAAACTGGCTAGCTATACTGGCCAAAACAGTGCACTCTGGGCTCAGCAAGAGACTCTGCTTCATTTTGTAATGTGGTGGGCAGTAGAAGAAGATATTGTCAGTCTCAGTTCCCCAGATGTTTGTGTGAGTGCACACACACACACTCTCTCTATATACATCTGAGCCCCCCCACACAAGAACTTGCATACATATATATGCACAAAAGGGAGATTACTAATGAAAGTGCTCTGTCTGTTTAAGTTATTTTGTCATCTGCCTTTACTACTAACTTGCCAGGTATCTGAGTTTACACTTGAAGGTCCCTTGTAAATTGATACTTCTAATTTATTAGACTCTGAGTTTGCCACCAAAATAATATAAGACCACACTGTAGTGTGTGTGAAACAGCATGAAATAAATGGCTTTGTGTATCCTATGAGTATTTGAATCTATTTTTTCTGATAATCATATATGAATAGAAGTGGATGATGTCTGTGTATATATATTCATACATACATACATATGTTTGTCATGTTTGTGATGTACTAGCATTGCCTTCCTCTTGCATACTTTATCATAATTACCTCTTCCTGTGATACCTGTATACATAAGTAACAAGGCACAGAAAGGTCCATGGTGTTATAAGGATGAATTAAGTGTCTTCAGGGATCAGTGGTCACTTCAGTGATTTACGATTCTTGGAGATACTTCCAGAGAAGCAGGACTGGCCTTCATCGCAATACATTTCTTTTCATACTTCAGATTCCAGCTAATAAAACAAGGGATGCTATTTCTTTTTGTCAACATGCTGACATGCCTGACGGGATGGCAGGCTCCTGCTGGTGGGCAGAGGTGAGGTTCAGCCATATGAGTTGATATGAACACAGCTAGGTCGTCCTTCCTGTCTCAGCAGAGGAGCACATGCCAGACTGCTCAACTCTACAGGTGGCTGTGTCATTCCTGGTTGTTAATGTGAAATTTATAAATGTAAGACAATGGCGGGGGAAAGTTGGTTGGGAGATCTTTTATTTAGGAAGAATGCGCCTGTGGGGCTTTTAAAAAGAGGAGTATTAAGTTGTTTGTGTCATTGTTTTATGGTTCTGGATGGGATGTTTCTAGCTAGACAAGATTTTAAGATTTATGGAGACTTCAGGCTGAAGAATGATGTACTTTTTAAATGCTTACATGTCACCTTCCAGCTGAGGGAAACTTCTCATGGTTCCTACTGGTTTGGCTGGACCATTTTTCCTTTGGCTTCCCAGAGCAGGACCAAGATTTAAGAATTTTGAGCCTCCCTAAAAGGAAGCTTTAATTTTTCAGTACAGAATGGACAGCATGGTCAGACAAGAAGCAGATCTTATGAAAAGAACATCTGCTCTGGAGGACAGTACAATATAAAGTTCAGTGGACTAGGAGCTGAAAGCATTGGCTTCAGTTTCATGTCCATCAGTGATCCAACTGATGGACACACAGTGTGTGTGTGCGTGTGTGTGTGTGTGTGTGTGAGGCAGGGGCTAAGAGGAACACTTTTTGTGCACAAATTCATGAGTCTGTTCAAGTATATTGGTGTGTATGTGGAAGTTAGAGGATAAGTTTAGATGTCATTCCTTATGTGGCACCAATCAATTTTTTATTACAATTTATTCATTTTGTGTCCAAGCTGTAGCCCCATCCTTCATCCCCTCCCCATCCCACCCTCTATCTTCTTCTCCTTTGCCCCTCTCCTAGTCCACTGATAGGAGAGGTCCTTCTCCCCTTCCATCTGACCCTAGCCTATCAGATCTCATCAGGACTGTCAATCAATCTTTTATTGAAGAACACTTGTACCTCATCATAATAGCTGTTTGCTGGCCAGCAGTCCCTGAGGATATATCTGTCTCTTCTTTCCCAACAAAGGGATTATGATTGTATGCCACCAGACCTGTGTTTTTTAAACATGCATTATAGAGATCACACCCAAGTCCTTCTGCTTGCAAAAGAGGTACAGTTGTAACTGAGCTTTCCCCTCAATCCTGCTTTTTCAGCAAATTCATGAACCTTTTGGGTGATCACTATGGAAAATATGTAAATGGGTCATCCAGAAAACCCATAAAAGAACTGAGATTAACTGATATCCCATTTCATAGGGTTTTATTACTGTGAAGAGACACCATGACTATGACTCTTTTAAAAGACAACGTTTAATTGGGGCTGGCTTCCAAGGTTTAGTCCATTATTGTCATGGTGGGAAACATGGTGGCATGCAGGCAGACAAAGAGTTGAGAGTTCTACATCTTGATCCGCAGGCAGCAGAAGGAGATTCTGTGCTAGACTGGGCATACCTTAAGCATATAAAACCTCAAAACCTACGAACATAGTTGAGCAAATGTCTTTGTTGTGTACTTGAACATCTTTTGGATATATGCCTAGGAGTGGTATAGCTGGATCTTGAGGAATCACTATTCTTAATTGTCTAAGAAAACACCAAATTGATTTCCAGAGTGGTTGTACCAGTTTACATTCCCATCAGCAATGGAGGAGGGTTCAGTCCTGAAGAGACCTGATAAGCTAGAGTTAGATGGAAGGGGAAGAGGTCCTCCCCTATCAGTGGACTTGGAATGGGGCAGGGAGGAGATGAGGGAGGGAAGGGGGGGACATGGAGGGAATGCGGGAGGGGGCTATGGCTGGGATACAAAGTACATAACCTGTGATTAATATAAAATAAAAATGTTAATAAAATAAAATAAAATAAAATATATTAAAAAACCTCAAAACCTGCCTCCATAGTGGCACACTTTCTTTAACAATGCAATACCTCCTAATAGTGCTACTCCTTGTGGCCAAGTATTCAAACAAGTGAGTGTTTGAATATGGGTGCCATACCTATTCAAGCCACCACATACCAAGGCCAAATCTTCCTGGGATGCTCTCAAGACTGCACACAAATAGTCAAGACTCCCCTTAATGCGATTACTACAGGGCTACTGCTTACTAATCCAAAACTACACAGCTTCATTGGGCCCTGTGGCTTATTCTATATATCCTGTTTATCTCTTTCCTCTTCTAACACATTTTTCAACTTTCAGACATACTGCTCATTCACAAACTCCTCTTCCAACTACTTCCCATTATTTTACCCCACATCTTTTGCACATTAAACCTCACTGATTCTGAAACCCAAGATGTAATCCTTCAATTATCTTTCTTTATTTCTTTTTAACTCTCTGACACACCCTGTTTTAATTGTATTTCTGTCACTTATATGTGAAATAGTTTTGAATAATGGAATCAATTTGTGAGAGTTTTATAAAGTGTTATGAACAGATGGACTCTATCTTTAACTCAGGATACAATTTAGAATGGTATGAGATATTAAAAGTAAAAATGTAAAAGTACTCATAGATGAAATAAAAGAATGAAAGAAAAATATATTTGAGTACCCTCAGATATATTATAAAAACTTTATGTTTTTATAATAAAATAATAAAATTATTTCTCTAAATATGCTATGTCCCATAGGACACTGCTTCATCTGTTTTGGTCTCTCATGCCTACCAAAGGGATGAACATAGATGGATCATGTGCCCAACCCCATAGTAATATAATGAAAGAGTAAAATATTTGTGATATCCACACACAATCCTGTTTGGAATTAAGAAGTTAAAGAAGAGCAGTACAGTGACAGAACTCATGTGAAATCATATAACTATAAGCATGAGAAAATGTCTATAGAAAGCAGGAGATAATGTACTCATTACTGATATTTTTCTTACATTATTAAAAAGTTCATATTTAATTTTTTTAAGTATCAGGCATGGAATGGGCAGTCAATCAGCAATTTTTTGATGAAGTTGTATGAACAGGGTTGAGGGAGAGCCCAGTTCTAGGACTAAATATATAGTCTGAAAAAAAGTACTATAAGCACTTAGTAAATACTCTGTTGAGCTAGACTAACAATATAGAAATAGCTGATTTTACTCCAAGATTGTCTCACCGAGCTATCTGTGTTATTGATGACAATTCAAGTAGCTTCAAAGTGGCATCCCTTCTGAGACTACTCAGTATCATCTGCCTTCAAGTCAAAATTCAGCAGTTGGGGAAGAGATGAGAGAAAGGTAGATATGAAAGGGGACTCGATCTATCCAATGTGAGTAAAAAGCAAAAAGAAATTACAATGATAGAAAGTAGGACACAGTGGAGCAGTTGGTGGATGGTGGCCTTTTGTAGTCTTTCTATGGAACAGACCTAAAGCAAGAGGCTTTGGGTCTCCATTAAATTATACCTTAGATATTTTCAACACTTATTTAGTAGTGTCTTGGTTACTTTTCTATTGCCGTAACAAAATACCATGGCCAAGACAACTTACAGAAGGAGTTTAACTTGGCTTATGATTTCAGAGGGATAGAGTACTTGATGGTGCAGAGAAAGAAGAGCTGAGAGCTTACATCTTAATCCACAACTATGAGGCAGAGAGAACATTCGAGATCACAGAAGTCTTTTGAAATCTTAAAGCCCGGCCCCAGTGACATACCTCCTTCAACAAGGGATTCCTCTCAATGGCCAGTCCTTTCTAGACATTTCCACTAACTGAGGACCAAGTATTTAGGTAGGTAGGTAGGTAGGTAGGTAGATAGATAAATAGATAGATAGATAGATAGATAGATAGATAGATGAGCTTATGGGAGCCATTCTAACTCAAACCATCACAAGTGGGACTGACTTAATATTACTCAGGATTTCTGTGTCAGAGCCATGGCTGGTTTGACAAACAGAGTTGGTTTATATATACAATTCATATCTCAGGAGACATGTGAGGAGTGTCAGTAAATGGGCATAGGAGTAACTTGTTATTAGTACATCTTCTAAGCATATGACAGTATTCATGACAAGAATAACAATAGGAGAAGAATATGGAGCAGACATTTCTTGTATTGACATGACTCAGATTGCAATACCACCTAGGTTCTCAAGCTTCCTAATGCTACCAGCCTTTAATACAGATCCTCATATTGTGGTGACTCCCAGCCACAACATTTCCATTTCTACTTTATAACTGTAATTTTGCTACTGATATGAATCTATATGTCAACACCTGAATTTTCTAATGGTCTTAGGGGAACCCTGTGAAAAAGTCATTCAACCCCCCCCAAATGTTGCAATATGAAGGTTTTAAACCACCTACCTACAGCATAGGAAAGAGTGGTACAGAAAAGGACAAGAAAGATTTTTTAAGAAAATATAGTTAACATATATAGCTATGTTGGTTTGAAGAGGTATGGGCACCATAGACTCACGTGTTTGAATGTGTGGCCCACACGGAGCAACACTTTTAGGAGGTGTGGCCGTGGAGGAAGTGTGTCACTGTGGGAGTGAGCTTTGAGGTCTTCAGTTCTCAAGCTACATCGAGTGTGGCACACAGTCTCCTTTGGGTGCCTGTAAATCAAGATGTAGAATTTTCAGCAACTTCTCTAGCACCATGTTTGTTGTGCTTTCTGTCAATGATGATAATGATCTAAAAGTCTTAAACTGTAAGGCAGCCCCATCTAAAAGTTTTTCTATATAAGAGTCGCCATGGTTACGCTGCCTCTTCCCAACAATAAAACCCTAACTAAAATGATAGCTAGCCATCATTCACATATTTTTCATCATCTTTTTCCATGGTATATTGAAATAGTCATGGTAAACTGTCTTTTCCTTTCTAACCAAACTCTAAGTGTAAACTAAATAAAACAGCATTCTCTGTTCAGGGACTTTATTGATATTTTTTGAGCCAACAAAAGACAAAATTAAGATATTTAATGGTTAAATTACTAGAGTAAACAATGTCAAGTAAGAAGAAATACAGCCAATGGGAAGACATTGTGTGATAGTGAAACAGATGAGAGTGACCTATTAGAGCATATTGATGACTCATGATTTATAAACCTCCTCTTGGGTGTCAGCAGGAGTGGGGAGATGTCCCTCGTGGTGGGGAGATGTGGTATATCCTGAAGAAAAGGGCAGTAGCCACATTTTGAATTTTATGTTTCCATGTCAGAAACTCATAAGCTCAGTTACCCCAAGAGTATACTTTTATATTGGTTGTCAGTGACCAATTGTTGTTGAGAAAAAACAATTCTGTTTCTCTGCAGAGTCAAGAAGAGTCAAGAAGACTGTTAAATCAGGCAGGCCCTCAGAGAACAGAGTTTCTCTAGTCCTCTGATTCTTCCAGGGTCAAACACTTGGTGATCCCTTTCATCTCTGTTGTTCTGGATGTCTTTAAAGGCCCCAGGCTCAGATCCCAGCCTCTGCTCTTCTTACTCACACACAGGCTTTCCATTCATATTTCATCTCCCTGTTCCACCTTGCAACTTGCCTGCCACTGTAACAACTTTCATTTTAGCTCTCCTGACTTGGAATTCTGAGTCATCCAAGAGACTGAACCTTGTCTATCTCTCCCCTGTCTTCCTTTTAAAGAAAATACTATTTTTCCCATATCTTACTAATTTCAATGACTAGCCATTAAAAGTTCTGTGAATAATAACATTTGAGATATGGAAAATGATATGGTCCTAGACTCCAAAGCAACTCCTGTTATTCAAGTGAAGATAAGTGGAGGTATGTATATAATGGTGTCAAGACAGAAATGGCAGAGTGAAGACCAGTTATCTCTCTCTAGGTAGCTAAAGAAAACTGTTGTAAAAGAGGTGGCATTGACTTGTGATAATGAATGACAGGTAAGGTTTTCGTAAGTAGGAGAGAGGGAATAAACTCGCATGTGCAAAAGCTAGGTGCATATGATATCACAGCAAGAGCCCTGGAATCAGCAGTCTGTTGGTAAAGAACCACATGAGTTACAATAGCAGCTCACTCTTGAGAGGTACCTTGTTTTACGATCAGTGGTCACTGCTGGTTGTATGCACATCTAATTGCAATCTTTCTTTCCAGTTGCTGCACAGAGCAGGAAACTGACGCCCTTCTGCATTAGCTAGAGCAGAGACAGACCCCTGGCAGGTGTTGTGTGAGAGTCTGATCTGTGAGGGGGTATTGAGAACCTGCAGGAGAAAGCAGTAATGATTTCATCGGGCAAGCATGTGGTTGTACTAAGCAATCTGTTTTTGTAGGATGTGGTCCCAGACGAAGAAGGGATGGGCCACTATGTGGTACAAACCCATGGGGAACAGACTTGCAGCTGCCCCGTGTCTCCATTAACCCACTGACGTAGATGGAGTGAACTCCAGTCTTCAGTGCGCTCACAAGCCGGGGACAGGAAACCCGGGCCTGGTGGGTAGAGTCACCGCAGTTTCACTGGGACAACTGCCAGCTGCATGGTAACTGGGTCAGGCAAGTCCAGGCCTTTGCTAAAACATTTACAATGGGTAAAGCCAATTCCAATTTTCAAACTTCTCCTTCAAGAGATTCACGGAATCGCATTCAGCATTTCTAAGCTGTGCAAGTTTGGAGGGTGGAAGGAAACTGGATCTGGAAAAATTCTTGGTTTTGAGTAAATAATGAAGGTCTTTGCCTGCAGTTCTTTACTTTGGTTGCAAATGGCTCCAGTGGTCAGAAAAAAAATAAATCTTTATAGATTTACATCATGTTTTCCCATCAGTTGATGCTTATGCTAAAACATCTCTTGTAATAAATTAGTGTTAAGTGATTGTGCAAACAATGGGCCAATGGATCTGTTTCAGGGGCCTTTGTTTTTAAAGCCTTCCCTTTGTTGCGGATGCCCCAGATAGCCATTCTGAGATCATGTCCAGCTCCTGCTCTGAGGTATCTGTCCCCCATGTTCCTTGTGTTGCTAGGGAGTAGAGATAATGTCTTTTTTGTTGTCCGCTCTGATCAAACTGGTATTTGCTCTGACGCTGCCAAAGAATTATGTTTCTGTCAGCCCCGTTTTCTTGGCTTTGGCAAAATCCTGGTTATATTTCCCAATTACAAAATCATGACTCATGTTGTAGCATCTCCCGATTTAAAATTAGCACAACAGATTGGATTTGTTAAACTGAAAACAGCAGGGAAGGATGAGCGATCCATCATAGTGACAATCCCCGGTATTGGTGGAGCCACAGGAAACTTGAAACAAAATGCAGGAAGCTTTGAGGAGAGTTTTAACCCATTAGGAATTTTTACTGTCTAGTCTTGGCAGGGCAGATAAACACATTTTGAACAGTCCCGAGGCATGGCCATTGTGTTTATTGAAACAATTTTAAACTAAGCCATAGTAGCAAATTAAAAAAATAATATGAGGCTTCAATACAAAAAGGTGCGTTTTACTTTAATTTTTATATGGTTCGTTCAACACAAGTGAGAGGGTCCCCTAGCTACACTGAGAGTCTAGACGGATCTATTTCTGTTCTTTGGCCTTTGTGGTCAGAAATAAGTGAAGAAAGACTAGATAATTTTACCTCAGCTTTTCACTGTCCCCCCCTCGGTGTTGCCCCCCCCCCCAAGTGGCACTTGTTATTTCTTCTCATACTGATTATATGGCTCTCCAATTTCACAAAGACACATGCAGTTCCCCAACTACTTGGAAAGGAAAAGCATTCAAATCCTGGCGAACCTGGGAGTGCTGACAAGGTTCCTCCCCGCTCTTCTGGTCATCAAATGATTGCTTCACTTTTCTTCCCACTCAAAAGAGACATCCTCTGACCGATAGTGTTATTCCTTTATCACAAGAAAGGTACCATCTGAAAGGTCACACTTGAACGTCACTCTCTTCACCAGGTTTGAAGCTTGTTTCTTTTAATCCAGAGATTCCTGTGCACTGTGACAGTGGGATACGGAAGGAAGTAACTTGTCATTCCTGCTGTGCTGGAGAAGGAATGAGGATGACCACTAGTCACCCCATCACAGTATGAGCTGACCATACTGTAATCTACCTGGGATATTTTGGGTAAAGGAGACTCTGTCTTGATTAAATCCTCATTTCACTCTCTTACGGGAGATTCTTGGTGTCTATTTGCTTTGTCCTGTGGAGCTGATATCTGAGCAAGGCTTTCTCTCTTCATTTTTCTATTTGTAGGTCATTTCTGACATGTTCAGGAGCTTCATTCTTCTCTTAGACATTGCCCCACTCTACATGTATTTAAATTAGTTGGTTCACTTCTGAGTTTAGTACTTCCAAATACTTTGCAAAGTGTTGCTTTCATTCACATCTTCATGCTCCACCCCAAGACCTAGACAACTAATTTCACCAAATCCATCATATTTTCTCATAGAGAGCAATTGTTTTACCATGAATTCCATTCGTCCTTGGTCCGACCTTAGTATTCTTTAGAACATCTCTCTAACACTTTCTCATATGTGAGCAAATGATACTTATGTATCTTTTGAGGCTGATCTTCAATTTTGGTATCAATTACACCATCCATATTTGGTTAATTATGGTGTCATGACATTTTATCACTATAGTCTTATTTTCTTAATACACAAAATACTAGCCTCTCTGTTCGTTATAATTTCTATTAGTTAATTATTCATTATATCTTCTATATATCATCTTAACCAAGACCTCATTGACTCAGTTTCCCCAAGATTATGTGTGAATAATGAATTAAGAACTTTGTGTATTCCAGAAATCAATTAATTTTTGACATGTATTAGAGGTACTAGGCAACTCATTCTAACACATATAGCCAAAATTTGAACATAGATTTTTTTTTCTGAATTCAAAGCTTGTGTCTTTTATATTTTCTTTCATTCTTCTAAGGCATTGCATTTGTAGTTTTCTGTAGAGAGCTTTTAAAAAGTGTTTGCAGAGTTTCCACATGTATACCAATGACCTAGATGTCTAATTAAGATACAGAGTCTGCTTCCTGAGAATAGGCTTGAGATTAGAAGTTTATAAGGTCAGATATTGCTGCTACTGCTGCTATGATGGTGCTCTTACAGCCTTTTTATAATGATCAAGGCCAACAGTCAAAGATCTTGCAGATGTGAAGCTATTTGAAGCAATATCATTCTGATATCCTCGAAAGAAGTAATTTTAAATCATAATAAACAAATAATACTTTTAAAAGATAGATTGATGGGCATATTCCTTATTACCACCACTAAGAGATTAAATACGCATTAGTTATGAATGTTATTTATACTTTACATTGAAAATGACGAACATTAACAAGCCCATTTCTGTGGAATCCTTACGTGTAGTTATACCCATGTAGCTCGAAACGAAGAAGTCAGAGGGTCCTAGACAGAAATGGATGGTTAGGCCAAAGCATGTATGGATTGGTTATAAATTTTTTCTTTAAGTTTGACTAAATTTAGAAACCATGAAAAAGAATGTCTTTATTTAAAAGACCCTTTTTAGAGTTTATTCTCCCCAGATTTAAGGATAGAATTAAATCCATACCAAGAAGGAAAGGATATTTTGGCTTCAGATCCAGAGTCTGAGATGTCCAGTTTTGCAGTTTTCAAGCATTTTCAAAGTGGAATTGCCTAATGCACTCATAAATTTACATCAGTAAGCAGAACGCTTTCATGTAATGCCATTCTTAACATGAGAACAGCAGAGGGACGTAAATCAGAAGAAATAAAACCTTGCTTCAGATGCCACAAGATCAATTGAGTCCAAAAGCCACTCTATGATAGCTTTAGAAAATATTTATTTCTGTTGATTAAATCTGTTCTTTGACAACTCCATACATACATACATATATATATATATATATATACATATATATATATACATATATATATATATATATATATATATATATATATAGAGAGAGAGAGAGAGAGAGAGAGAGAGAGAGATCATTACATTTACTATCACCCCCATCTTATGCTTTCCCTCCTACCCTGGTCATTTTCTTCTACTTTGTCTTACTGTTCCCTTTCCAGTTTTTTCATTCTTGTTATTTTCTTTTGTTTTATGATCCACTGATTTTAACTATGACTGTACGTGTATCAACAGGCTTAGAAGTATCATTTGAAGCCACATGGCTTCATTATGGGATACACAATTGAAGATTGTCCTTTTTCTATAATCTATTAATATGCAGTAGATCAGGGTTGGAGAGTAGGATCCTGTGAGTCCATTCCAGATGTGCAATAGGGTATTAACAGACCCAATATTGTGCAGGTTCTATGCAGGCAATATGAACTGTTGTAAGAACATATTTAAAATGAGTGTGTAATGTCCTGAAGATAACATTTAATAGCTTTTCTCTGCCTTCTGCCTCTTACATTCTTTCCACTCCTTCTACAATGTTCTTTGAATCTTGCAGGGGTAGTCTAAATGTCCTGTTTAGAGCTTAGCACTCAAACTTCACTTATTCTGAGCATCTTGAACAGTCAGTCTCTGTTTACTACAAAGATAAGCATCTCTGATTAAAGATGATAATCACACTTGTCTATAGATAAAAATATAAGTATTTAGAATGAAGTTCAATGCCACGTCTATTAAGTAAACAATAGTTCTGAGTTCTTCCTTAGAGTCTATGATAATCGCACTGTGGGGTTTTTTTTTTCCTGGAATTATAATACAAAGTATGAATTCCCTCTTTCAGAGCAT
The DNA here is from genome assembly GCA_028658305.1 of Pachyuromys duprasi. NCBI lineage: Eukaryota > Metazoa > Chordata > Mammalia > Rodentia > Muridae > Pachyuromys > Pachyuromys duprasi. The sequence continues at coordinate 24,243,170 of CM053755.1, forward strand.
GAAACAAATAAAGCCTGGGAGTGACTGGTTTCCCATTACAGTCATGCCACCATTGTACCAGTTGGCACAACTTGCCATGAAGACTGGCATTACAATTCATAGAGTTCATGGTAGATGGATCCTTAATGTCTTCTTTCCTTTAACAGCCGGGACAGCAACTTCTTGAACTGAGAAAACTAGCTAGCAGGGAAGACTCTTCAAGATCAGACCTAGTTTGATTTCCTTATATATTACACCCAAAGTGTGTGTTATCTTCAGCTACAGAGTTTTTATTATCTAGTTTTAGTAAACAACCGATAAGAATGGCTACATCTTCTATCATTTAAGTAAAATGACAAAGTACAAAATAAACATGCGAAGTTCTATAACCTTCCTGTATACCAATGAGAGGCATACTAAGAAAGAGATAAGAGAAACATTCTCATTCACAATAGACAAAATATCTTGAAATTAACCCAAACAAAGAAATGAAAGACCTATAGAGGAAGAGCTCTAAAAGATATAAAAGACACCCCATGTTCATAGATAGGCAAGATTAACATTGTGAAAATGGAAATCTTACCGAAATGAATCAATAGATTCTATACAACACCAACCAAAATTGTAACTTCATTTTTCACAGAAATAAAAATCCCAAAATTTGTATAGAAACACAAAGGACTTCATACAGGCAAAACAATCCTAAGAAATAAGAATACTACACAGAAAGAGAAACATAGATTAATAGAATAGAATGGAAACCTAGATATCAACCCATAAAAATAAAGTTACTTGATTTTTTGACAAACAAAATGTACACACTGAATAGAAGAAAGTCTTTTCAACAAATAGTGCTCTAAAACCAGAATATCCATGAGTAGAATGAAAATAGACCCTCTCCTATCTCACCATCCATACAATCAACTCCAAATGGATAATAGACCTCAGCTTAAAACCTGGAACCTGAAAGTGCTAAAGAAAAGAGTAGGAAACACACTGCAAGATGAAAGAATAGGTACAGTTATTATGAATATGCGTCTAGTTCCTCAACAAATATCTTTAAGATACAAGACTATAGAGGCAAGTTCTGTAGCTAAAAGAAGGAGACATAGTCATTTGTGAAAACATGCCATTCACAATCCATCAATGTGAGTTCATAACATGGCCGAGGCAGCCTGTTTATCTTCCAGATCCTACAGCTGGATATTTCCCAGACATCACAGAGAAGGTTACTTCGGGCTGTAACTGTGTGCTAAAGGACTTAACTGGTCTGAGATCATAACATGGGCCTTGATTTTGGCTTTGTAAAGTCAGCAATCCACCTTCCATGGATTTTATCAAAGTATCTGTTCACAGGCCACCATATCTCCTGCAATAATTCAATAAAAGCCCAGATCCACTGTTGAAAACTATGGTGTTGAATCAGGTCATATTACACAAAACCTTCCTGTTATTGCAAGGAGGAAGTCCCTGGAGAGCTTATGGCTGGGAGTCTGTATCTCAGGCCACATTATCAGAACAATGTTATTGCTGTGACTTTCAAAACATTTGCTAACATGTTTTTTGAATCTTGCTGTGTTCAGGCGAGCTCTGTAGCCCTACCACTTATAAACTGCTACTCGATTTAGAAAAAATAAGCTAAGTTAAGACATAATCAGCTGTGTGTGTTGCAAGATAAGTACGTATTCCTATAAATAAGCTTCACTAAGATATTTGTATACTTCTGGTCAAGTTGAGGTGTGGGAAGTGCCAATAATGACTGGTGTTTAACAGTGCCCTAATTAATTCAATTCTCCTTTTTTTGTTGTTTAGTCACGAGGAAGGTGTTAACTAAAACTTATACATTACAAGCATATCCAAGTATGCTAAAGAACCACCATCCAGGGCTTCTGTGTCATTTAAGGAAGGCTGGTAGACTCAAGGACATAGGGTTTGACTGAAAGCAGAACACCTGACAACACTTAGAAATTATCTTATTCACTTCCGGAGCACATCTTTATTTTTTTAGAATTGTACAATGATACATGGGAAACAAAGTTTACAGAATATAGCTGAAACAACCCGTTTCACTCATTCATTTATTCTCTGTTCATTTACTTTACCCCTTAAAAGTATGAATTGACACCAGAACAATGTTACTTGAAATAAAGGGAAGGGTGAAACACTTTACTGGTATCTGTTGAGATGGCTCAGTGGTTAAGAGTACAACCTCTTCTGGAGGTCAGAAGTTCAGTTTCCAGCACCCATGCTAGACAATTCACAGCTGTCTATAACTCCAGGTCTAGGGAACTCCAATGCCTTTGGTCTCCATGAGCATCTGTACTCGTGTGTATGCACCCATATACAGGTACACACACACACACAGAACTACCAAGATATTAAAAAATAAATTTTAAAAATACACTTTTTGAAATGTTTTCTTTCTAGTGTCATTTTAACCCATGCTATTCAAACCGAAGAGTAATGGAAAACCTCATGCAGCTGTCCTATATGTATACATAAATATAAAATGACAAACAAAAATGACATTGAAACTCAAGGCTTGGGAAAAGAAAGATTTCAGCAGCTCTATTGAACTTTCTGACCCAATCAAGTTTCCCAAAGCGGTCTCAGGGGTTTCCAGTTATCTGGCCAATTAGATTTGCTAGCAGAAGACGCAGAGATAATGCACACCTCTTTTCTCCCTGAATGTATAGATGATATTCAAAACTTAAAAGTGGCTTTGCAAAAGGTTTAGGAGTAACAGCAGGAGAATTTAATGGAGAGCATGGAACCAGGCAACCTACCTCACAGGTCATAATCCCATTTCATTTAGCCTATAATCAGTTACATCTCTTTAGCCAACACCTGGTCATTATTCCTCTGGACAACACCTTCTAGAAATCTAGCTTGCTGTCCCAGCTGCTGCCTTGACCTTCCTCCACTGGTGCACCTGTGACCTAACTATCCTGGAGACACCCAAGATCTCCACATTGACTGTATCTCCCTGCTCATACCATTCCTCATCCCGAATAGCTTTTACTTTGTGTCTCTCTGAAGTCCTTTCACCCTAGAAATATATTCTAAGTACCTGTGGCACTCCCTGACCACATTCAGTACCATCGTGATAAAACTATCAGCATGTAGACACTCCAGGGTCACCACACTGACTCTGTGCTTGGGATTTTCCCACTCAGGGAAAGGTGAATGGTAGGTTGTGATACTTTGGGAACTAGAAAAGGAGTTCCAGGAGGTTCCTCTAGTGACTTAGGCTCTGCTCCAAGTGGATGAGTTAGTCCTTGTAAGTCTCAGAAAGCCTACCTATGGGTAGAACTGTGTCTGTACCTTTAGTAAACAGCACTTTCCTTTCGAAGACAAGCAGTGAGTCACCACAAAAAATAATATCCTTCATACCAGGAACAATCCAAACCTTTAACTATCTATTGAGGTGAATGCCAGAAATCATTTCTTGTACAATTGCTTCTCTTTATTATGAATTTACTTAGTTTCTATTTTGTGTATGGACTGCATGCTAATTTTATATTGGCGACTTTATTTATCTTTATAAATAATAATGAAATAAATTTTATGTGTATGTCCCTATGTGTGCAAATTCCTATGTGTCTTCATGTGTACATGGAGGCCAGAGGAAACCTCAACTGTCATTCTTCAGTAATTGTCTACCCTTTTCTCTCATTGGCCTCTTGTGGATAATGTAGGCTGGCAGGCCAGTAAATCCCAAAGATCCATCTGTACCCTCAGCCACAGTGCTTGGTTTACACATCTTCATGAGATAACAGCTTTCTCTGCAGGCTCCGAATATGGCACTCAGGTCTTTGTGACTAGAAGGCAAACTCTTCTTCAACTGAGCTATTTCAAGTATCCTCAAAGAACATTTTAATTGCACTGATTTTCTGTGGCTTTTCCATTTTATTTGTGTTCATTCTTTTCTATCCCCCTCTGTCTGTAGCTTTTGGATGTAATTTGTTCTTTTCCAAGTTTCTTAAAATATAAAGACAGATTATGGATTGAGATCTCTTTTTTTCTGATTGAATGTAAATCTTTTCTTTCAAGGTCTGATCATTTATTTGTTACTCTTAAAGACTCTCACTTTTTAAAAAACAAAACTAAACTAAACTTAGATGTAAAACTCTCCTCTCTCAGTGGGGACAGCCCTCATCTCTTGGTAATTTGTTCCTGATGTTTTTCTTTAGATTCCTTCATGCTCTTGGCTGAAATTTTAGCATATTCTGCAAACTTTTTGTTTTCCTTGGTTCATCATTTCTTTAGAACAATACATTAGCATTTGTATTGCAGAAAATGTGGGGTAACAAGGCACCAAATCTGGGGTGCTTTTTACATCCCTTGTTTAAGGGCTTTCTAAAAACCATTGGTGGATATCATCTTCCTTAAGGTGAAAAGTTTGCAGAATCTGCCAGCTCTTTGGGGTCTCAACTGTAGAAGAAGAAGAATAAATTTGTCAGTCTAGGAAGATACACCTCCCCACAACAGCCAAGCTGGTAACTCTCAGATTGGTGTCCACAATGCAAGCCCACTCTGCCGTGGGTTAAGAAACCTTGCTTCATGGGGAAAATCTTGTTTGTCTTCACCGGACTCAGACCACATAACCCTTCCTATCTTCACCCAGAGCTTCAGTAGTTACTTCAGTGGCTATGAATTTCTCATAGAAAAATTCAAAGTTTGTGTTCATTGTCACTTCAATGCATTTCTGACAGTCAGTATCTGGGAAGAAGATACCTTCACCTTGATACAGTCCACCACGTAGGAGGCAGCATGAAAACAAGCTTAATGTCAATCTTTACAAGGGTAAATTTGTTCTCAGAACTGCTTTGAGTTTTCTCTACACGGGTAAGGAATTGCCCCAATATAAACAATTTAAATGTCTGCCATTTTCTTTCTGTGGAGTCATATTTGGCACAAATGAACTTACAGCGATGTCAAAGTCCATTTCTGCATTCTCCATTTGAGCCCACCAGTTAGCTTGTCTATTTTCATGCTGGTAATGCACTCTTTTTAGCTTCTATGCTTTCAAAATGGCTGCTTTTGGGGTCAAGATATACCTAAGTGGTAGATGATTAGATATGCCTACTGTGTGGCATGTGCGAGGAGGCCCTGTTCAATTTCCACAGACTAATGCAAATAATATGAGTTTAAAATGTTTGCATAACTTTCCACACACTTTCAGTTTGTTCTGCTCACCTGTACTATTTTTTTTTCCTGCAACTGTAGAGTAATAAAGAATGGGCAGGCCTCTCAGTTAGGATTCAGATTTTTCCTTGTGGTTCCCAGAAACTTTAGTTTGTCTGCATCAAAGGATCAGTGGCTAGGACAGTGTTTGTCTTGCTTTGTCATTATCCTTGCCTCCCAATATGGAAGATGCTCAGGAAAGTCTTGTTTATTTTTTTATTTTTTATTTTTTCTTGCTGCTTCTGAAAACAGGGAATGAGAAGGATGTTTTGTTCTTTCAAATGTTCTGAAAGAGATTAGTGGGCACAGATGACATCTTCCATTGTTACCTAATACAGAATCTGCGCATCAAGGATGTTTCCTTTTCTTTCTTTTGTTTTAGTCTGCATGTCAGTCCAAAAGTGCTTTTCCCTCACAAGTATTTTGTGTTTCAACTGCTGTTGTTTTGATCGATTAGTTTTATTTGGGCGTTGGTGTCAAAGAAGAGAATCTGGGTGTTTACTGAAAGTATGATCCTACCTGTCTATCACCTTTCATCTTCTAGTGTCACCCAACTATTGCCACAATACTACAATCTTTCTGGCCTCTCTCCCCAGAATGCTAGACTAAGTATTAAAACAAACAAACAAAAAGACACATTGTAACAGACATCTCTGACTTGTAAAGATTCTGAGTTTGTTCTCCTTCTGTCTGGAAAAATCACTGTTGTTTTTTCATGTGGGAAACTACTCCTGGCCCATTGTGTGGTCTGATGTGACATTCTTCTCTTCTACCTCACCTCTTCCATGTGCCAGTGAAGTGGCCAGAGTATATAGCCCTTTGGCAATGGCAGTTGGTTCAAGAATAAACACATCACTCAAATGAACAGCTTGGGGTTGGCTATGGTAGTTGATTTTAATCTGCCTGGAAGAGAAATTTACTCTTAATCAAAAGTCATACACAAAAAAATTATGCAAGCACGGAGTTTGTAGTAGCCTCATCCTTGGCAATATGAAGAAAACACATTGCTGGACAAAATAAATTAAACAAGAAATCATATAAATATAAAATGACAAAAATATAGTAAAAGACACTGAAACCTAAGGCTTGAGAAGAGAAACAGATTTCAGCAGCTCTGCTGAACTCCCTGCCCAATCAAATATTTCAACCCATTCTCAGGAGTTCCAGTTACCTAGCCAATTAGATTTCTGAAGCTTCTATGCTAACTGAAGGTTCAGAGCTAAGGCACGCCTTTATTCTATCTTCCTCAAAAGCACTGATACTCAAAACTTGAATGAGGCTTCGCAAAAAGGTTCAAGAGTGACAGCAGAGAATTTAAAGTACAACATCTATAAGGCTGCCTGGCTGGCAGATCAGGATCCCACTCCACTAAGCCTACAATCAGATGCATCTCTTTAGCCAAGACCCTGTCATTTTTCCTCTGGGAAACTTCTTCTAGAAGCCAAGCTTGCATCTTCATTCCTGTCTCACTAGGCTGCCCGAGGCTTCCTACGCTGTTGCAGCTGGGACCTACCTGTGCTAGGTCACCTGTGATTCTCCCCATTCACAGTTAACTTCCTCACCTCTCTGCTCATGTTCTTCCTCATCTTGAATATCTTTTGTTTTATGTCCCCTCTGAAGTAATATTTAATCTCCAGGCACAATTGCAGATATGACCTCCCTCCCCCTAAGTCTTTAGCCAGAATTTTTGTGTATATTTCCTTCAGATTTAGCTTATACCCACTTGGTGGTTCTCAGGTTCCTTCTAGACGTCATTACTAGAGCTTCTACATAAGCTCTATTCATCAGCAATTCTCTGGGAGCTGGGACAGTGTGAGCTACTGTTGGGTCCAAAAGCACAGCTTAAATCTGTCATTTCATTGTCAGTGCCTGAATTGCTCATTTTAGTGAGATTGGCCACAGCTTTCAAAGAAAGTAACTGGGCCAAATCTCTTGGCTCCTTCCATTGAATATTCAACAGAAATACAGAATCACATATGCTAAGGTTAAGGTGGCAGAAGAGATATTTCAACATATTATTCTGAAGCTGATTGCTTTCCAAGGGATCATTTCATAAATGAAAGGTGTTTTCTCATAAAGCATATGTAGAAGTTGGGGGGCTTCTCTCACATTTTGTGTCCTATAAAAATACACTATATAATAGTGGAAGATGATGGAAGACTGTTATGTTTTTGCTCAAGTTAGCTGTATGGATATATATATATATGTATATGCATATATATATCCACACAATGCATATTTTACTGCCATGGTTACAACCCAGGATTTCCTTATATGTACATCATAGATTGACCACCTGCCACTTCTATATGAAGGCTCACATATGATATCCAAAGATGGACACCAAGACTAAGATGAAGCGTAATACTTTTGCAACACTTTCTCGATAAGTATTGGTAAAGATGTATGCTGCTTTATCTAATGAGTCATTTAAAGAAAAATGCCAAGTAGAATAAAAAATCTGCACACCTTCCTTTTGAGTCTTATTTCTTTCAGGCTTACTCCAAATCCTTACCCTATAATTCATCCCCCCCCTTTTTAAAAATAATTTGAACTCTGCCTTTTTTGTTATTTTATTCATATTTTTTAGTTCAATGTCTTCTTCAAGTGTAAAATCCTAATATACTATTTCAGTGTGAAGACTCTACTCAAAACAATCACCTGTGATAACCTTTCTGAGGCTTTCTTTCAAATGATTTACTGTGTTTTTATTTTATAGCAATCTGGTTAACATGGTAGGCTTTGGGAGTGTATGTGCAAACAGTACTGATGCCTTGCTGTGCACACAGTAGTTGGTCAGAATCTCTGCCAGCACAAGCCATAAGAGAGAAGCAGCAGTCTCAAAATCTCCTCTATTTGTGTGATTGGCTGGTCTTCCTCCAGAGGTTCTGCCTTCCCTCTCTAGACACCCTCTAGGAGAATAGACTATTAAATTCCTAAACTCAAGACCATAAATAACTTTTCAGAGTCACAATAAATCTGTATTTCATGTGCAGCCTCTTACTTTTGAGGCCCAATTCTTCTGAAAATCACATAGTAAGAAATAAGAGAAGCATCTTCCATAGAATCACGTAATAGTTTAACATCAGGCTTTTGTCAGTCCTCACTCAAAAGATAATACACCAGCCAATCAAATACAACAGCCTTGGTGGCTTCAGCCGTCAGCACAGAAAACTCATTTTCCTTTCCCTCTTGGGGCCTGGATTTCTACAGCCCAGAAGTCATTTTTCTTGAAGATATTATTTTCAACTCAGTGAAGCAATAATAAAAACAGTGCCTGAATGAAATTGAGATGAATGAGCTTTCTTTCTTTCTTTCTTTCTTTCTTTCTTTCTTTCTTTCTTTCTTTCTTTCTTTCTTTCTTTCTTTCTTTCTCTTTCTTTCTTTCTTTCTTTCTTTCTTTCTTTCTTTCTTTCTTTCTTTCTTTCTTTCTTTCTTCCTTCCTTCCTTCCTTCCTTCCTTCCTTCCTTCCTTCCTTCCTATCTTTTGTCTTCCTTTTTTATTTTTATTTTTTGAATTGCTTGTTTTTGGTTTCCTTGGAATATCCTCTGTTTTCCCTGATGGCTGAAGCACAGTCATGTGAAAAGGCGGCTACTACCAAAAGGGGCTACTACGAAGTGCTCAGTGATTAAGAGTACCTGCTGTTCTAGCTTGAAGCCTGGGAACCAAAACCAGCACACATAGTAGATTTGTCCGTCTAAACTCAACAGCGATCTCTACAGGCACCAAGTATACAAAAATTATATAGGCATACATGTATGTAGAAAAGCATATATATATAACATTTTTTAAAAAATTAAAAAATGGTTGATAGAGGGACTTCAATTTAGGCGGAGTTGAGGGCGGGACATACATAGATATGATCAATACATTGTATAAAATTCTCAATGAATTAATAAAACATTGGAAAATCTCCCAGGTTTAATAACTGAGGATTATAGATAGATTGCTTGTTTCTGGGGTGTAAGAAAATTGATATCCAAAGTCAAAATCATTCTGTTCTGTAGGAATATTTGCTCTGTCCATGGGGCTGGGAACATAATGGTCAAGGATGCTTCTGGTGTCCCAACTTCTTGACAATAATTCTATACATATACTGCTTGAGCCACCAATAACCATCATGTCTATAGCATCTGAGAACCTACATTAATCCACTCAATGAAGGAAATAGTATATGGGACACTGGAATTCCCCTCATTATTTTTGAGTCATGACAGGCCATGCAGTCCCTGACCATCTTTATCTACCCAGAAAAATCTGATTACTCTGCATGAGTTTTGGTCCTTGAGGTGAACTTAGAACATTCCTAGGATTTTCTGTATGTTCACAGCATATAGGGGTGGAGGGTGTCCTTACCTGGGCTGGGGTAGTGTTGACTAAGTCATGACCCATCCTTTCAAAGGGATCTCCCACTGCATGGAATGCCCTTATAGCTCTGCCTGGAATGTAATATAATGTATGTGAATGCTCAAGTGTTATAGATTCCACACATGCCTGCTATAGTAGAAAAGTACAGCAAAGAGGCATTAGAGGGATCTTGGGAGATTGCTGTCTAGGCAAGGATGTGGACTGTGTTTCATCCATAAGACCCGTGTAAAAAGCTTAACAGAGTGGCACACAGTTATAAACCTGAGCTGGGGAGATAGAGGCAGGAGGATGATACACACCTATATACTTTCACAGCAGTTACGGTGGAGGTGGAGATAGAAGGATCCCAGTGCAAGGTTCTGTTTTGCTCCCTCTGAACTTGAGGGCAGCAATGGTTTGCAGGAAATTCCTTCTCAAAAATTAAAAAAAAGTAGATAAATAAAAGAAAATAAAGACAAATGTGTATTTATATCCCAACTAAGTCTAGCATCTTCCAGCTGGGACTCCTGTACACCTCAGTTTCTTTATCTGTGAAGAGAGGGTCATGATATCCATTGTATTAGATAGTTTTATATTTTCATATTTTCTTCCATTTATTTATATAATCACTTTACATCCTGATCCCAACTCCTCCCTCCTCTCCTCCCACATGCCCCTCCTCCTATTGTACTTTCTCCTTCCTCCCAGAGAAGGGGAGGCTCCAAGTAGTGCCAATCCACCCTGGCATCTCAAGTCACCGCAGGACTAAACACATCCTCTCCCACTGGGAAGTGACAAGGTATCCTAGCTAGGGGAAAGTGACCCAGCAGCAGGTAACAGAGTCAGAGACAGCCCCTACTCCTATTGTTAGGGGACCCACATGATGACCAAGCTGCACATCTGCTACACATGTGGGTCTAGGTTCAGTCCATACATGCTTTTTGGTTGGCAATTCAGTCTCTATACACACCCACGGGCCCAGGTTCGATTACTCTGTAGGTGTTCCTATGCTTTCCTTGACCCCTTTGTCTCCCTCTGTCCTTCCTCACGCTCTTTCACAGCACTCCTCACGCTTGGTTCGTTGCTTGGCCGTGGGTCTCTGCATCTCTCTCCGTTAGATGCTGGATGAAGCTTCTTAGAAGCAGTTATGCTTGATTCCTGTTTTCAAGCATAGCAGAGTATCATTAATAGTAACAGTGGTTGGCCCTCTCCCATGGGGTGGGTTTCAAGCTGGGATAGTTCCTGGTTTGCCATTCCTTCAATCCTTGTTACATCTTTACCCCTACATTTCTTATAGACAAGACACATTTTCAGTCAAAGATTTTATATGTAGTTGGTGTTCCCCTCCCTCTGCTGGGAGTCCCACTTGGCTACAGGAGGTGCTGACTTTATGCTCCTTAACATCAGTTCCTTGGAATCTCAGCCAGGTCACCCCATAGATTCCCAGGAACCTCCCATGTCCCAGAGATGCCCTTCCTACCTATTTCTGTTTCTTCCCCTCACCGCTCTCCTCTCTCTGCCCACCTGATGCCCACCCCTGTTATCCTCCCCACCCCTCTCCAATCCAGTTCCTTTCCTCCATATACATCGGATATCTATTGTATTTCTTGTTCTGAGTGAGATTCAATCATCTACCCTTGGGCTTTCCTTGGCTTCTTCAGGTCTGTGGATTGTAGTATGCTTATTCTGTACTGTATGGATAACATCCACTTGTAAGTGAATATCCCTCCTGTGCCATTGCCTGGAGTCTACCAGCCCAGTGCAATTGCATGGAGACTACCACCCTAGTACCATTGCATGGACTCTGCCACCCCAATGCCATTGCATGGAGTCTTCACCCCAGTGCCATCACATGGAATCCACCTCCCCAATTCCATTGCATAGAGGCGAAGGTTTTAACTAATGAGTTCTGGGAGACATGCTGTTATCAATCGCACTTACGTTCTAAGTTGAGTTTCTAAAGCAATGAAGGATGTTAAGAAGCAGGTAATCAGGGAAAGACTGGATTTGGCAGATTTATTCTGTCAGTTGCCATCAGGTCCTCCTTGGCTCTTCTATGCCTGTTCCTGTGAAGAAACTTGGAGTTTCTGTGGTACAGTACTCAAGCTCTGTCCCTTCTGATATTCCTTGGACCTGAACAGATAATACCATATACCCTTGAAGCACAGAACACATTTATGTGGAGACTAGATGTGAAAGATGGAGATGACAGAAAGAAGGGACTTTCATGGCAGATGAAGTCAGGATTCTTGTCACATGAAAGGATGTCATTTTTCCATGACTAGAGGTGGTGTCAGTTCATTGGCTGAAAATTGTTCAACAAAAATTTTATTTACAAACCTCTGATATACTAGAGCAATGGTTCTAAATCTTCCTAATGCTTTTACCCTTTAATGTGGTCCTCATGATGTGTTGATTCCAACCATAAAATTATTTTTGTTGCTCCTTCTTAACTGTAATTTTGCTACTGTTATGAATCATAAACATCTGTGTTTTCGGATAGACCCATGATAGGGTCATTTGACACCCAAATGGGTCATGGTCCCAGACTGACAACCACTTTTAGAGACCTGTGGAAGAACTAATACATCTTCCTTAACAACAACAACCACAAATAAACGAATGAGAACACACATGAGCCTAGACCCATACTCCTATCCAAGCTCCTCTCTGTGTCTTTTTCTGACTGAGAGACATCTGGAATATCAGATATGGATACTGATATCAACAATGTCAGGAAGAACATGACCCTTGCCTTTTTGGGACCTTTCCAAGCAGGATTGTAATAATGTCAAAGGAAAAGAGGCTAGCTTGCAGACATGACATCAGAACAACTCTGAATAAAGGATTTGAAGAAGCTTCAGTAAGGAGTGATGCGGGATGTGAGTGTTTGAACTTGGTACCAGGCTGCAGTGAGGAGTGATAGGGAATGTGAGCATTTAACCAGGTACCTGGCTTCAGTAAGGAGTGATGGGGATGGTGAGCACTTGAACTTGGTACCAGACTACAGAAAGGAGTTAAGGGGAAGGTGAGCATTGAACTAAGTACCAAGCTTAAAGTCTAGGCCTGGAGAGGATTTTTGTTAGGCACCAAGGTAGAGCGTCAGGTTTCTTCTGCTGAACTGCTCACTCAAATGCACAGGGGACACAGGACCTTGGGCACAAGGGGGTTCTCTGCACTTCACTTTTCTGCCTCTAGAGTTTGTGTCAGTCTTGTGCTGCACCACAAATGCCACCAAGCAGAGACATCAGGAAGGAGCCATCTTCTCGGCACATCTTGAGGCTCCAGCCAGAACCTGAGCACAAAGAGCTAGGGACTGTGGAGAAATGTTTCAAACATGTGTGTAGAAGGGCCACTTTCTGAATAACACACACCAGGTATAAGTCCATGCAGAGAAGCAGATGGAAGAAGGAAGTATCAGGCTCTGGCTTCCAACTCTGTCAGCCAAAGAAAGAGGAAATGTAAGTTACAGGAACCTCCTCAAATGCAGGCTTGCACTGGTTCCGTGGTTGAGTTACACCCCCCACTCCTTTTATTGCATTTTTTAAAAGAGCTCCATTTCTTAGAATTGCAAATATTTTAGAAGAGGGAAAAAAAACCTTTTAAAGAAAAGAAACTCGTTTTTATTGAATGGTTCTGCCAGACTTGTTTGCATTTAATGTTCATAAAAAACCCTGAGGCCAGTATCACTACCAGCTCTGTTTTTTTACAAGGAACAGGTTGGATGTTGAAGTGGCTTATCATACATCACATAGCCTAAGAAGGGCTAGTCTGGCTCTTAGTTCTCTGGATGCTTCGATCCACATCCAGCACTTCTTGAATGGAATCTTCCAAGCTACAGTTTACTCTTTCCAAGTGGAAAGACTGGAGGCAAGCAAAGAAGAATATGAATCCACAGATAGAGCCTTGGACTGTACCAACCTGGCCTCTGCCACTCCTCTTCCTTGACAGTAACTTTCATGTCATCATTACAGTGGTAATTCAGCTCATGTATCTCTCAGTGTGTTCACATGCATGTGCCCGTGTGTGGATGGGGGAAAGTCAGTAGGTCTACAGCGGGTATCGCTTGTGCAGTATAATACTCCACATTCAGAGTGAGACACCAAAGAAGCGCTGAACCTGAAAATTGACAAAGACAAGTGTGAAAATAGATATGTGTGAGTTAGTGAGATGGCTCAGTACGTAATAACACTTAAAATCTTAGTGACCTGATTCAATCCCCAGATGCCATAGTGGAAAAAGCAATATCCACATATGCCATGGTATATACACACACACACACACACACACACACACACAAACTACCTACACAATAAAATAAATTGAAAAATTAAGTTAAAAAACACAAAGGTGCTTCTACTTCCTTGAGCTAAGGCTCATCAAATTTGCTTAAGACATGATGTGTAGCAATTATGACTGGGACAGTAATTAACCATGCTGGGCGATGAAGATAAAGACTACTCTCTGAGTAGTAGGAATAATTGGGGAGATACTGTCTTATCCCTACTGGGTTGTCGCATCATCACACATTCAGTTCCTGGAGTTCTCAGAGCTGTCTCCTACCCACCACCCACCTTCCATCTTGCTCCAATACAGCTCTACTTAGTGTTGGCCAAAATTCTATTGTAACAACCATAACTATACTAAATTGAAATCACTTGTTGGCTTACCCATATACCCTGCCAGTCCATGATCTCTTAGAAGGCTGAGACCTTCAGAGCCGGGCCCCCATTGTGACAAGCAAAGTGCCTTCTATGCAAGAATGTGCTGAATAGAATGAGATACATTAAGCAATGTGAGTCACTTGATTGATGAATGTCTTGTTAGATGAAGGGTGTCATAGCACAATTAGGGGGTTTGCACAAGGGTTCTGTGGGTACAGGCAGCTGCAAAAAGCAAAGAACTCAGAGAGCGTTCTAGGCCCAGTTAACACCTGGTCGAAGGCTTTACTCCAAGTTTATGTTTCCTCTTCCCCAAGTATAGTAGATAGACAGCAAGAAAAACAGTACAGCCAGTGACTCACTCAGTGGCATGAAGCTGAAGGGGGCTGGTCAGGGTCATCAGGACTAACTGACAAAGAAAGGATATTGCTGCTCCTTCCATCTTCCTAACGCTTCTGCCCAGAAGCTGGTGCCTCTCTCCTGAGTTCTCCCCTCTCTGATCCCAGCTGATGTCTCCATCAGCACCCTGCTTCATTCCTTCCTCTGGATGGCCTGCATGAGAGTCATACTGAGATTCCCCTCCCCAGGAGTAAGGTCCAGGAGCCTTTAGTCAGCCTATGTAGGAGTTATTTATCTTCTCATCCATCCTAGTCCAGGACGCTGTCTAAGTGAAACACGATGTTGTGGTGGCTGCGCCTCCGGATGGATGTTTTTTTTCTTTCACACCTCCTCTCCCTTCACCGCCTGTCTCTTTGGCATTTTCCTCCAACTTGCTTGCCACAGAACTCAGTATGGGTCTCTTTCCTCAGCTGCTCCCCAAGATTCAGGAGCTGTGAACTTTCTTCAGTGGAGTCCTAGATGAGCCACAGTCTTGTCCTTTCCTATTGCAGTGGAACAGGAGGGGAGTGAATTTCTTCCCTCTTATTATCAATGTGGCTCTGATTCACAGTCGTCTGATAGTTGTGAGGAACATGATGTAAAAGTTGATTTAAAGGTCTGAAAATCTTTGGGAATGCCAGTATTTCCTAGCTCCTGATGAGATGAGATAGAACAACCCAAAGTGTACAGAAGTCTGTTCTTTACCAAGCCTATCTTTCATCCCTCTGCTCTCCCTCCTATCCACCCTTTCTTTACCTGCATCACCTTCATGTGGCTGTTCTTTGGTGGTGAGTCTGTGAGTTGCTATGTAAATGGCCATTTGCTCTTCTCTGCAAGGCATACCACCATGTGTTGGTAACAGGACACAGAAATCTGGTATAGCCACATGGTCTCCTTCTTTCTGTTGTTCCATCAAGTGATCCTGAAGTTAAAGTCACTCCAAGTGAGAAGACCAGGGTGGCAATGGAATAAACTATGTCTCACAATTCTCTAGCTACTGGAATTGGACACTTCCACATTTTGTCCTACATCATTTACTTATTTATTTTCTTCCATTTGGCACACAGTCATCTGAATTTTATTCAGTGCTTTCTCTGTCATGTCTCCAAGGACAGAACAGATTTTGAGACTTTGCTGTGCCAGACTCTAGAACCCACAGGCCATCGAGTATCCATTTCCCGTTAGACGACTGGGAGCAAGAAGAGAATCAATCTGCGACATGCCAACTGTAGCCTCAGTAAAGCCCTCTCTCTTTCCTAGCGTGGATATGGGTCTTCAGATTGTTCAAGAACTCTGTCAACCAGTGTGTTTCCAGGGCATTCAGACCTGACCACATGCTTGGTCTTCATCAATATCATCCTCACCTCATCCAGGATTATTCTGAACATCTTTCACGGAAGAGCAAAGCTTTACCTACTTTCCTAATGTCACCTTTTCATAAAAAAGAAGGGACAAACTAATCATGAAAATGTATATAATATACTTTAAAACCAGGCTCTCAGGGCATCTTCTTTTCTGTAGACCCAGAGCCAAATCCTTGCCACCTAAGAGTAGAAAGATCAGATGAATGGAGGGATTAAGGGAGGGAGGTGTTCTTTGGTGGGAAATATCCTGACTGTTAGCCCCTCAAATTCCAGCAATGTGTCTTTATGCAGAATTTATTTTCCCCTTTCTTTTTTTGGCACATCTCCATGTCTTCAAGGCATTTTCTTCAAACTATTTGTGAAAAAATTCAGTGTGCAAATTTTAACATTTAGATATCAAATCTTTACTATTTCTGAAAACAAATGTTTTGAATCAAAGCTTTGAGAGGATGATGGTAGAGGCTCACCTTTTCCCTGCTTGCCTTTCAGAAAACCATCTTCAATTTCCTACGAAAGGCTGGGAAAGTAAACATCAGCATATTCATTTAATTTCCCTTTGGCTCAGCAGGCCTTGTTTCTAGAAATGTCTCTGATTCTCTCTGACAACTGTACTATCTCTAGTTCCCTAATCCTGACAACAGTCTTGAAAATTCCTTCCTAACCCTCTCCACTTAAATTATTGCATTTTCCAATTTGTCTCGGCCATTATCACAATTACCATTCTGATAGTTCATGGGAGGAAGACATGGAAGAAGAAGAAGATAAGAAGAAAGGTAAGAGGATTAATTTGAGTTTTCACCCTTAAAATTCTTAGCTAAAGTGTCTATGTGGCTCTAATTATTTGTGTGGCATTCTCATTCATGACTACATGCATTTGTGATATTAATTAAGGAGACTTATAAGTAAATCTGTGAGCTGCTATTTTGGTAACACCTATACAGCATCTAGATTCTGCTTTGTTGCCCTCCTCTTCTTCCATTTATATTTTCAGAAAGTACAAGCATCCCCCATTTTCATTGAGAACACTCCTGTCTTCTAGAACATCTCTATAAGTTCCAGGAGCCAGCTGTTCCCTCAGATGACCGTCTATTGGTAAAGGAGTTAGATAAGATGGCCTCTGAAGGATCTGGTATCAACTTGTAAAAATATGACTAAGATTGAAGGGTATGAACTGGTAAGGAACAGTGTAAGGAAGGATGCAGGTGAAGCCAAGCTCTTAGAGATGTGCTTTAGAAGGGGGGGGGGAGGGAGAATATGGGAAGAAGGCAGTTGAGATCGGAGGAGAGTTAAAATTTGAGCAAAGCATTAAAATATTTCTCAAGCTTGTCCCTCCATTTCACAATGTCCTTGAACATGTCTTTTGAAAGTACAACAAACACAGTCTAGTTTGGTCATGTTCTATGTTCTTTTGAAATTATACAATGTGGGGGATGGTAACTGTACAACTCCTGGAAATTATCACCTCTTTCAATATCAGTCCTGTGATTATCAACCAATCTATCGGAATTGGATTCCTGTAGGCTTTGAGGATGAGGCTTTTTGGAATAGCGCAGAGATTTAACTAGAAAAGGGTCGTATACTGCTGTTGCAATGTGGGGAATCTTCCCTGTCCCAGAAGCAGCCTGCTTTGTTAAAGGATGATTTAGGAAGCAGGACTCTAAACAAAGACTTGCAAGATTCTAAGTTTTGTTCAGCCTCACCTGTCACCTTGGAATCTTTAATGTTCACAACGTGTACAGCGTCCGAAACCATGAAGCTACAAGCATTTTCATCCTTTATTAATCGATTAGAAAGTCTCAAGTATTATCACATTCAGTATGAGGTAATCATTGAACTGGGATTTTGGTCATTTTTGGAACTTTGCAGAAAGAAGATCAGCAACTGGCACCAATTGAGAAGAAATAGCTGCTAATGGCACACTGAGTATGAATAAGCACTGTGCACTGGTGTGGTACTATTAACACTTAATACACTGTGACTTGTGGAGCTTGAATTGGAGCCTAAACATTTTCCTGTGTCATTGAGAAGCAGTCAACAACACAATCAGCCCCCGTTCAGTCAAATCTACAATTTAGAAGAAAAAGACAAACAAATAATATGAATGCAAGTAGTGAAATAGTCAACCAAAAATGAGGTCAAATGGTATCAAAAAAGCAACAGATATTGAGGGAGGAAGTCATGAGCACCCAATCTGGAGGATACTTGAAAAGGATAGCTTGAAGCACACACACACACACACACACACACACACACACACACACACACACACACAGACACACAGACACAGACACACACACACATACACACACACACACACACTCATACACATTGGCTTCTTTCACCATCATATACCTCTGTCTATATTTGCTTAGTTTATATAGTTGAGATCCTGGCCAGAGGCAACTTTGTCTTAAGTTACATAACTACTAAGTGACTTGAATCTACTCAAACTCTGAGTGTTCTGTTCAAACATTCTTTATCCCTGGGTCTTATAGGAGAAAGTAAATGGAACAAGTACTTGTACATCTGTAGACTAACAAATAGATTTTAGATATCAGGACTCTAAAGTTGCTGTCCTTTACATGCTTTTATGTAATGCTGAAGCTATCAAGAGATGCTGATGTTGAAATTCTTTTTTAAATTTTTAATTTTTTATTAATTATTTATTACAATTTATTAACTTTGTATCCCAGCTGTGGCCCCCTCCCTCATCTCCTCCCAATTCCTTCCTCCCTCCCTCTTCTCTCCCTATATCCCTCCCCTAGTCCACTGATAGGGGAGGTCCTCCTCCCCTTCTATCTGACCCTAGCCTATCAGGCCTAATCAGGACTGGCTTCATTGCCTTCCTCTGTGTCCTGATTCTTAACTCCGATGCATAACATAAAAGTGTATTGGGCAATTTAGATTTTCCATCCCTCCTAAGCTCAAAATACCTGACAATTAAAAGTATAGGTACACATGGGTTTGATGTATGTAAATATTGTTTTGATTTCCTCAGAAGATGGGGTTAGATGAGAGCCATACCCAAGCTTTACAAAGCCATACCCAAGCTTTACAAATACACGGCTTGGGCTGAGCCCAGAACGTTTCTATCTAACTATCACTAGGCCTAGGCCTGGAAGCTTCTAGCCTTTGTACAATATCTTCTTGCAAGCCGGGATCTTGAAGCCCTCCGCTTCCAGCCTCCATCTGCTAACCTAGGCCTAGAATATTTTCAGCTTCTGGGACTTACTGTTGAATAAAACAGTAAGTTTCTATTTCTCTCTGAGTTCTGGGTAGCTGGTTCAACTCAGCTGTTCTGGCTCAAAACTCTTCTCCAAACTGACTGATTCAAACTGGCTTCTCTCTGATTCTCACTGAATTGCTCTGCTTGGAAAACCAAACAAAACAAACTGCCTCTGAACTGCACAGACACACTTGCACTCAACTGAACCTCACCGAACTGCGTCCTCCCAAACGCTGCTCTACTATCTCCAGGAACTCCTTGCTTTCTCTCAGCCGCTGATGTGAAGTAGCTTCTCTTTCTTGTCTATTCTCATGAAGGTTGGGCATACCCTCTCTCTAATTCATTGTTACTCTGTCTCTGATTTGTCACTTTTTCTGTCCCTCAGTTAGAAGTCGTTGTTTGAGATTAAAAGTGTCTACTATATTCCAGGCAGAGGGATTAAAGGGGTATTGTGTCTATATTCCAGCCAGAGGGATTAGAGGGATGTACTGGGGGTATGTCAAAATTCCAGTAAGATCACACAAACCTAGTTCTTTGGAGGCGGTCCTTTGCCAGAGTAGGCATATTGCTGGATTAAAATTCCACTACAGATGTGAGTTAGAAAAGGCAGCTCTGCATATATCCAAAAGAGGCTCAAGTACAGAATAAGGACATTTGCTCAATCATGTTTGTAGCAGCTTTATTTGTAACAGCCAGAAGCTGGAAACAACCCAGATACCCCTCAACTGAGGAATGGATACAGAAATTGTGGTACATCTACACAATGGAACATTACTCAGCAATAATAAAAAAAAAAGGATATCATGAAATTTGCAGGTAAATGGTGGGAACTGGAAAGGATCATCATGAGTGAGCTATCCCAGAAGCAGAAAGACACACATGGTATATACTCACTCGTATAGACATATAATATAGGATGAACCTACTTAAATCTGTACACCTAAAGAAACTAATCAAGAGGGAGGACTCTGGCTAAAATGCTCAATCCCCAACCAGAAAGGCAAAGCAGATGGACATCAGAAGAAGAAAAAGAAAACAGGAAACAAGTTAGGAGTCTGTCACAGAGGGCCTCTGAAAAGCTCTGCCCTGCAGAATATCAAAGCAGATGCTGATACTTATGGCCAGCTGTTGGGCAGAGTGCATGGAATCTCACGGAAGATGTGGGAAATAGTAAGATAGGGAGAAGACAGCAACTCTACAAGGAGAGCAACAGAACCAAAAAATCTGAGTACAGGGGTCTTTCCTGAGACTGATACTCCAAACAAGTACCATACACGGGGAAAACCTAGAACCCCTGCACAGATGTAGCCCGTGGCAGTTCAGTGTCCAAGTGGGTTCCATAGTAATGGGAAGAGGGACTGTCTCTGACATGAACCATTTGGCCTGCTCTTTGATCACCTCATCCAGATGGGGGAGCAGCCTTACCAGGTCACAGAGGCAGACAATGCAGCCACTCCTGATGAGAGCTGATAAACTAGGATCAGAAAGAAGGAGAGGAAGACCTCCCCTACCAGTAGACTAGGGGAGAGACATGCGTGGAGAAGGGGAAGGTAAGGTATGATTGGGAGGGGAGAAGGAGGGCTTATGGGGAGAGACAAAGTGAATAAAGTGTAATTAATAAAAATAATAAATTAAAAAAGGAAAAGCCAGCTCCGGTGTTGACCTGCTACAAATAAGTATCTATGCTACCTTGGGAAATTCACATTTCCTCACTAAACTTCAGTTGTTGTGTCTGAATTGGAGTATGACAAGTGCTTGTCACGTATTAGGACAAGTGTGAGACTGAAATTTCAGGACATATGTATTAGTATTTTTTAAAGATACAAACATAATTTTGACTGTGTTAACTATGATGATATTTGTTAGAAGTATAAAACATCATATTCTTTTTCTTATCAAAGTTAAGACATTTGGGGGAATATAAGCCAAAAAGGTTGTAATGATGTTAACATGACCAGGTTTATCTTGTACAACCATGTACAGTAAATTTGGAATTAAATTATTATTCACACCCAAGGAACAATGTTCTCTTACTTATCCAAGTAACTGACTCAGGAGTAGTTATTGGCTGTAAGTAGCTGAATTACTTCCATATTTTTTTCCATAATTATGGGCCTAGTACAGGTCTATTATTAGTCTTCCCTTGGAGACAAATAACTTATCTGCACCAAGATATGAATTTTAGAGGAGAGTTTTGGATGGGATATTGTTGAGATCCTAGAGTTTGTTTTTCTCACTCTCTTGCTCAGAATTTCCTACTTTGTGAGTTCTTTCCATTTTCTGTGTTCTTCAGTACATGCTTTATTACTAATAGAAATTATACTAATGTCAGTTGTTTTGCCATAGCATGCTTGTTGAGATTTTTAATTGATTGAGTATATTATATATGCATATAATATGTTCTGATCAAATCCATACCCCTCTCCTCAAATTCCTACCTTATCACAATCCCTTCCCAACTTCTTGTTTCTTCTTCTTTCAAATCCCATGAGTCCACTAAAGGCTACTATTATGTTCATGAAGTATAAGAACATATACTGGAGCATAGACGGTCTACCAGAGACTGTGTATCTGAAGAAAACCGTCTCTGTCTCTCTACCAGCAGTTTTCAATTGCTAATAGTTCCTCAGCTAGGGATGGAACTTTAGGAGCATCTTTTCTATCTGGCATTTTGACTGACTTGATCATGTGTACATTGTCACATTCACTATGAGTTCATATGTGTAATAGCCTTGTCTTGCCCATCAACTACTGTTTCACTGCAAATATCAACGATCTCTGACTCTTGTATCATTCCATGTAAATACTTGAACCTTGAATTGGTTCATGTCTCATTTAAAACTCTAAAGTATCTTATTTTCTGGATGTTGATTAGTTGTAGGTGTCTGAAATACCATGTACTTCAAGAAGAAGCTTCTCTGATGAGGACTGAAAAAGGCACTAATTCATGGTATAAATACAAAAACTTACCGGGCTGGCTATTAGTATTTCCAAGAATAATAATAGTATATCTTCCTAGGTCCTATGACTTAATTATCCATGGGTTTCTGGCTGAGTTACTGGAGCCAGGCATGAGCTCCTTCTCTTATGGAGCAGGTCTTAAATCCACTCAGAAAGTGTTTGGTTACTGTCACAACATTTGTGCTAACTATTGTACCAATGGCCATAACTTCCCTGGCAAATCACCATTATCGATTACAGATTTCACTGCTGGATAAGACCACTGATTACTTTTATTCTTTGGTAACATCATCAGAACCTTTGAGCATAATGAAGGCTAGCCAGTAGGGATGAAGCTGCCATGTTAGGACCAGCTTGAGTTCTCCGTGTCGTATGATTCAATTATGCGTTATATTCAGCAATAGAGTCTTCCCATCAATTTCTGGAATATACCTAAGAGCAATAAGTGTAATACCTGTAATGTTTGGAGGGGCACATCTATGGGAAGCCACTGAACAAAATCTTAAAAAAGGGGAACGTATACTTGGCACTGGACTTTTAAAATTGAGAGCCTAGTTGTCTGGGAAAGCACTGTCTTCATGCCATTGTAAGAAAAATCCACTTAGACTTTTTTTTTACATATATATATGCACATATTTTATCATACTTCTATAGTAGTAGGTTTCTACATGACATCTTCAAAGGTCTGTAAGGTTAGTTATCCACCTCAGTTATCCTTCTGTACCTTGAACCTCCATCCCTGATCCAATTTAACCTTTTCTATTCCATTATTTCCCTTTACTCCTTCATACCAACTGTGTTCTATACTCCTTTCTTGAAATAACCCCGATGGTATTTTACTAGGTTACTGCCTTCTGTGAGAACTCCAACTTAAACACACATATCTAAAAATTCAAAGTTAGCATCCACAAATGAGAAAGGTCATGTGTCATTTGACCCTGAGTATGGCTTACTTCACTAAGAGTGGTTATTTCTAGGTCCATCTATTGGCTTGGGAATTTTATAATTTAGTTTGTCTGTATAGCTGAATGGTGTTCCATTTTTCTACCACATCTTCATTAACTACTAATCAGTTGATAGGCCAATTCTTGGTTATTTTGAATTGAATAGCAGTAAACACAGATGAGCAAGTGTCGCCGTAGTAAAATATAGAGTCCTTTAAGGATATGCTTAGAAATGGTAGAGTGTAACATACTATTGTGGCTGATCTATTTCTAAATTTTTGAGTGATCTCCAAACTGATTTCCATAGGAGACTTACCAGTTTGCAGTCTCAACAATAATGAATAATGCTCCCCATTCTGCACATCCACACTAGCATTTGTGTCTAAAAAAGCTTAGTTATTCTTATATATTCAATATACTTTTTATATAAGTTTTAAAAGTATTTGACAGACATTTATATTCTTTAATGAGCAATGGTGGTCAAATTCCGAATCTGTTAGAGGGGGAAGTTTTGAATATGCTTAAATTCCTAGGCAAAGCAAAAGGCTTTCTGAACAGAAACGTGTAACACAGGTGTTCTGAGCAACAATTGACTAATGGAATCTCAGGAAACTAAAATGTTTTTGTATAGCAAAGGACAACATCAATTAGAAGAGGCAGCCTACAGAATGGATAAATACTCACCAGTTATACATCTGACAGTGGGTTAGAGTCTAGAATATGCAAAGAAGTAAATAAAAATTAAACAGCAAGAAAACAAACAACTCTATTAAATACTGGGTTATGGAACAAAATAGAGAAGCCTCAAAATAAGAAATACAAATGGACCATAGCACCCATGCAATGTTAAAGCTTCCTTTCCATGTAGTTTCTTCATTAATCCTCATCACAAACCATAGACATAGATTTCAACTGATCCCAGATAGTGAAACTAATGTAGTTAATCACAGGGCATGATCCTAGGAAAGTCTAGGTTCATACCAAAGCCTACCATATTCTTTGAATCCAGCATTTTTGCCTTCATACATATTGATATTGAAAGGTGTTTGTCTCTGTTGGATTTTAAACAGCCATTAATACAGCCATGTGTTTATATGTCTTAACTACTTCTTATAGGAAAGAAAAGGAATTACTTGGTTACCAAAACAGCCTCAAATTTAAACTCAAATTAGTGAGTCTGTTTTTGATCATTAGGTAGAGAGGTGTCTCCTTTGGAAAGGAAACATGGTTGTAAACATTAGAGCATGTGCAGCACGGGGTGCCTATGAGGAAATGTGACTCTATATGGAAAGTGCATCCCACACCTACAGCAAACACCCCCATGGCCACCAGTGTTGGATTCAATTAAACATTGAATTCATCATCTTTAGCAAGAGAAGAGAACAGCAAACAGTTGCTCTCTCATGACTAAACACCCCTCGGATTCTCTGGCCTTTGATTTATTGGAAGAAACCTGCTGGGAAGAACATACTGTGTAGCTGATTAATGTCAGCTTCTGTCATCAGTTTCCACTTAGATTCTTGGCCAGTCCTGACATCTCCTCCCTGAAGGATCCAGAAGAATTTGAAGACTGATCCAAGAGCTTTACTGGCATGGGATTTGCAGAATGCGATGTTTGCAAAATAAGGGAGATGAATGGAGGTGGAATCCCATGTTCTCCAGTGGACTTGTTTCTTTAATTCTCTTCTCCAGAGGCCCAGCCCCATGCCAGGACCACACCAGCAAGGGGACTGGGGAAAGTGTGTTCCCAGGCTCTGGTACAGATGGCTTGCATTTCCTGTGCTGCTTCTACGCTGCCTCCTTGGGGCTTGTCAAACTGGGAAGGGGTCTAAAGAAGAATGTGGGACACAATTATCATCAGAATCTTCTCTGGGAGATTGCAAAAGAGACTGTGGGAGAGTGGGTACCAGGACCACCATGCCCCATCTTTTGACGGGCTAATGATAGGAAGCCTCACTGCTTCTCTGCTTGGCCACAGGAGTTACACATTTCACTGGGTCCTCTAGCCTAACACTTCCCTGTGGTAAATCACAATTCAATTTCATTAAATTGAAACCAAGCAGAATGTCGTGTGTGTTCTGGTTGAGGAAGCGATTACCATGCAGTTAAAGATAAGGGTTTCTTTTTCCTCTCTCTTGAGGGAAAAGAGTCTAAAGAAAGGTAGTAATTTTAAGTAGACCCTGAATTTTCTTTCTCGATTAATTTGTAGGTTTAGACAAATAAAAAATTTTTTGAATGAGATATAAGAGTCTATTTTGGTTCTCTGTGAATGTTGAGTCAGTATCATAAAACGTAATGGTATGAAGTAGTACTGCTCATGCAGTTATACCTCACTAATTCTGAACATCAGGAATTAGGAAAGGTGAGGACTGGGTGGCTCTGGGTTGGGGTCTGCCAACATACAAGGGAAGGCTGCAGCTAGAAAAAGAGCGACCAGAGAAAAGCAGGTTGAAGCTTGCAATGAATCTCTCTTCTCTTTCTTTGTATTACTCCAGGGCTGTCGGCATGGTTCTCCACACTTGGGCTAATGTTAGCCTCCTTGGGGCACAGTGGCCTCTAGAATACCAAACTGATTTAATTGTGACAAAAGGTATCAAAAATGACTATTCCAGCAGCCCAATCCTTGTGCTATTTTACATATACTGGTTATCTCGGGATCCATAAAGAACTTCAAGATCATTTCAAGATTTGAGGGTTTTTTTTAAAGCTAAATATAACAGTTAATATTCAGTGTCAGTTGATTTTGCATTCACCTGTGTGTTGAATGAGGTGGATCTCTGGTGTCTATGAAGCCTTTTTCTAGAGAGGATAAAAAGACAGGAAGAAGGCAGAGAGAAGACTCATTCCAAATCCTGTCAACACCATCATGGCTACAGGGTAGTATGAGGAAAAGGAGCAGGGGAAGAAAATCAGCTGAGCACCAACACTTCTGTTTTCTTTTTCTTTCTTTTTCTTTTTTATGTATGTATGTATGTATTCATTTATTTATTTATTTTGGCTCTGAATAGCAGCTCCCTCTGCATGCTCTTCTGACTCACAGTTGGTACAGAGAAACAGAATCAAGTGGTCACAGACGTAACCTTCTGAGACCTGAGAAAATTAAAAGAACAACAACAACAAAAAGGAACATCTTCCATCAAGCTGTTTCTGGGAGGTTGTTTAGTCGCAGTGATGGGAGAGAGAGACAGAGAGAGAGAGAGAGAGACAGAGAGAGAGAGAGAGAGAGAGAGAGAGAGAGAGAGAGAGAGAGAGAGAGAGAGAGAGAGAGAGAGAGAGAGAGAGAGAGGGGAACTAATCAATCCTAAAGGTGGGAAAGGTAGATAGAAGATTAGACTCAAGTAACTTCTAAATTTCGTTTCACAAGTATTTATTAAGAATCTCTGGAATGTTCCTGCTTAGATTAAACACAAGGCAATAATAACCGGTGAACTCAGATCTAGAATCTGAACCTAGGCCATCTGATTCAGAAGCAAACTTTTTGAAGTGTTGAGCTAACTTGCCTTGTCCAAAGAAAGCACAATCCAATGGTTTTACACTGAGAAAACTTTCTGCCTGTTTTAATGATAATTCAATATGCTGTGAGAGATTGCATAAGAAATGGCTTTGCCATATGTATGTATGTGGAAGAGACTCAATCACAGCGTTGATGGTAGTGTTACCCATGGTAACAGATGTACACTGGTTTTAGTGATTCACATATCTGCCCTCATATTTGTATGTCAATCATTGAAGCCCTACCCACTTTATGTTCAAATTGTGTCAGCAGTCATACTGCAATGCTCTTCCCACACAGAAACATTATTATTTGCCTTTTCCACTATGTCATTCAAGGCTCATCAAGCTGTTCTAGAGCCTCCCTTGTAGGAGTAATTTACATTGCTTCTCAGTTCTTTGCCCAGCTGCTTTCTGCACCTATTTCACTCTGCCTGACATGTAATGGGCCTGAGAGTAAATAGCTTTGAACTAGGATGACCATATTTAAACGGAATGGCTCCTTCGCTACTGAATTTTAAGGGGGTTGAGTAGCGTAGGCTCTATATACTTCAGGTGGTTATAATAATACCAATTGGACAAAACTTATGGTATTATTATAAGAAAATCGGTTAGAAATTCTTTGACTCATATGGGAGGCAAGTGTGGTAAAAGTGTCTAAGAGAATGAAGGCTTAGTCACACGCTTATGGTGTCATCTTTAAAACGTTTACTCTAGACTTTAGTTTCTGTTTTTAATAAATTTATTTATTTTTATATCAATCACAGGTTAGGTTTTTTGCATCCCATATGTAGCCCCCTCCCCAACCCTCCCTCATCTCCTCCCAGCCCCCTCCAAGTCCACCAACGGGAGAGTATCTCCTCCCCTTCCATCTGACCCCAGATCATCTTGTCTCCTCAGGGCTGGCTGCAATATGTCCCCCGGGATCTAGCCAGGCTGTTACTCCCTGGCATGTATGGGGGAGGGTCGAAGTAGACTTTAGTTTCTTAACCTGCATAAAAAGTTCTTATTTTGGGGGGCCTCCATGAGCTGTAGGAGTCCCTGGAATACCCTAGGATCTTATGCACAGTGTTGATAAAACTTCCCAGGAGGAACCCTAAAAGTTTATATGCTATTCTCTAAAGTTATCTGTGACCCACAAAAATTAAATAGCCAAAGCTAAATATTTTTGGATTTGTTTTGTTCATTTAGTTCTGAGAGCTGATATATCCAGGAATGTTGGTCCAACATGTTCTTGTAAAAGGGACAGAAGCACATTTTGCAAGACCAGACAGGAATCATCAGGATGGGGAAAGTACCTCCTGGAAGCGGGTGGGGGAAGTGTCAGGTGCCAGATGTTAGGCACTGGCCGAGTGACTGGAAACTATTAGAGACCCAATGAGAAGCATAATCATAGAATCACAGATCATTTCCTCTTTAAAAATTTAAAACTAGGGTGGTTAACCATGAGAAAAGTCTCACCTTATAGATAGGAGACATTTAGGAAGAAAAGCAAACAAATTCTAATTTGAAGTATCATTCTATAATTTGCTGGATACAAGCACTATGGTAGAGCTAAGGATTCTGGGATATACAAGAAGATGAGGGGATCTGTGCTGTGCTAATGGGGGATGGAGATGGTCAACTTGAATTTTAAAAGGTTGAGGTTGAGAAGACTTAGGCAGATCTGCCTGAGCATTATAGTTGGCTACCAAGCCTACAACTGAATTGATTAACAGAAGGCCCTCATGTGCTCTTTGCTCATTGTCAGGACATTCACCACATAGGATCCCTGCTGTGGGACCCTAGGCTGTGTTGTTTGCTCATGTGATGATATCTAATTCTTAGAGTTTCCTTGAACAGTAAGTTTATGGTCTTTATTTAAAGGTGAGGAATCTGGCTCTGAGTAAAGTAGCCTGCTTATGTACTAAAACACACAACTCAGTGTCTTTGCTTCTCTGTATATGTGCATGGGACCTCATGCCCACCCTGTTCTTCCCATATTCCCTAACAAAACTTTTCAATGATTCCTCCCTAGGAAGAACATCAGGACCCCATGTGGGTCTAGATCTGGTAACAATGGGCACCGATACTGCTTTAGAAATATTCTACAGATGGTTGCAGACACCTCATCTGGGTGTGGTCCTGCCTGGAAGTGTTAGTAATTGCTCCTTGGTTCACACTGGCGGCTGTGTTTTAAGGAGAGTGATGAAAACTAAGTGCCACAACGGTGGAAACAGAAACATGGTGATCCATTCATTCTCACCTGCTTCTTAGCTCCCATAGCTAGCCTGAGGCATGCTCTGCACCCTCTCCACATGGAACCCAGCTGATATAGAGCCTGTGGCAGGCCGAGAATGTTCTTTTCCAGAACACCACTGTCTGAAGGGAACAGAATATGTTCTGTGCCAATGTCTACTTCATCCATGATGAAACCTGTAGGAAGGTGAGAGTGACAGATGTGCTGTCAAGTATCCCAGCATTTAATGAAAGAAGTAAAATGAAAATAATGAGTATGGGCAAAGTGATACCAAGCCCCTTTGGTTGTCAGAAAGTCAACATTTTGTACCATCTTTCTTGAACTGACTTTTTGACATAACTACCATTCTCATCCTATACATATAGTATGCCTCACCTTTCTGAATGACTTGCCATTCTCTAAGCAAAGCTCACAGTTCTGCTCTATGCCTACCTCAAAAAACATTTCTCAGACACACTTAAAGACCTAGAACACACCAGAAGAGCCTCAGAGACAGTCTTCCTAAGATGGACAGGGAGAGCTAATCCAAAGCAGTAAAGCCATGCTGTGCCCTTTTTCTGCTTCTCGGACTGCCTAGAAATGACACCTGGGACAGCTCAGCAGTACCCGCAATAGTCATCTCAGAAAACTGTAAGGAATCTAGCCTCTTGCAGGCACCAGAAGAGTCCAAGTCAGGGGAAGAGCTCGGAAGAGTTGCTGACATCCAACATGGGACTCTTTCCTGTGCCTTGGAAGCCTCTGGCTATTGAAATGTGCCCCAGCCATGGTGTTAATTGTAGGGATGCATTCAGTTTCTGGGCCTAACCCAAGCTTTTGCTCATTGGCATGGCAGAACATTTGTTTCAAATTAATTAAACTTGTTAAAATACAAGTGGCCAATGAAAACGTTTTCAAAATCCTTAGCCATCAGGGAAATAAAAACTAAAACTGTCTTTGGATTTCATATCACCCTGATCAGAATGGGTATTGTCAAGAAAACGTTTGACAATAATGTTGGTAGGGACGCTGGGAAGGAGGAACCCGGATTCAGTGCTGGTGGGAGTATCAACCGGTGCAGCCACTATAGCGGTTAGTTTGGAGGTACCTCTAAAATTACAATGAGAGCTGCCGTGTGACCTACCACACCCATTTCTGTGTGTGCACTTGGAAGACTCTGAGTCAACACACTTCAGAGATACGTGGATATTTATGTTTACTGCAGCATCATTCACAATTACGAAGAATGAAACCAGCTTCAATGTCTATCACTGAGGAATAGATAAAGAACTATGGCTTATAGACACCGTAGGATTTTACTCCACTATAAAGGAGAATGAAATCATGACATCTGTAGAAAACTGATGGGAGCAGAAATTGTCTGTATAAACAAAATGAGCTAGACTCTGAAAAATAAATATCACATGTTCTCTTTTGTCCCATATGTGGAGTCTAGACTTAAATTTCTTTTTGCCTCTCTCTCAATCTCCATCTCCCTGACCCCCCCCTCTCTCTTTGTGTGTCTGTGTGTGAGAGAGAGAGATGAGAGAGAGATGAAAAGGTAGAAAAGTAAAAAGGGAAGTATGAGAAGAAATTTGTATAAAGAATGCATCCAAAGAACTGCAAGTGATGCCTGGGCAGAGACTTCAAGCTCTTGAACCAGCGGTCAAGCAAGATTTTAAATGGCGGAGCTGAAAAGTTTCCACAAGCCAACCTTATACATTAAGCATTAGATTTGTTGCTCATGAGTTGTTAGAATTTTTCTCACATCCTACACCTCTCAGCCCGGATCCAGACCTGCTGTAAATCCTGAAACATCTTTCTAACCTGAAGAAGACCATGAGAAATAATTACCTCTTTTACCTTCACTTTCTAATAGCCAGTTTTTCTCATTAAAACCAGAGAGTAGACAATTTTAAAGAGATATTTTTCCTCAAAGAGAATAATCTTCAGTTTAATATTAAATATCATTTCTTAGAGCCAGTGGTTAGATCATCCGCTTAGAGAAGTTATTAATTTCCTGCAGTAAGCTATAACTGGGATCTCACTGGTTAGAATACCATTATCTTTTAAGATTTTCATTGGATAGAGACTTATTGCCCAGGAACTCAAAATGCATCACAAATAGTTATGCCTGGTTAGCTATGGGTTGTCCTAAAGTAAAGTGATTTTGTCCACTTAGATTTTATTGTGTTGCAGAAACACATGAAGCTTGACCAGGGGTCAACCTGAGGTGCACATGGTAAAATTCATATTGCAGTTTGGGGTCTGGTATTATCTTGGTCATCTTGCCTGATAACTTTGCTTCAGCATACCTAGGAGGTGACAGCGATGAGAATGCTGGCTGCTTGGAACATCTGTGTCCTATCGCTGTACCCCAAGAAATAACCCCTGTTTTTTTTTTCTCTAAAGTGAGGGAGGGAGGCAGTTTATATTAAATGTAGATATTTCAGAGTCGATCATTCTTTGTTACAGAGGACTGCTCAGTTCATTGATGGCTGGCTGTTCATCAGTGTCCCAGCCTCTGTTCTCTAGACCGTACTAGCATATATCTGTTGAGGCAACTGGAACATCTGAAAGCATTGCCACAGATCCCCTGGGGGCAAGGGTGGAGAGATGAGTAAGGTCACTTTTGGCTGAGAACAGTATAATAAAGAAAGCCTCAACTCATTTAATCCAGTCTTCCTAGACTGGAAGATGGGTCCAGTGATCTCATCTGGGTTCTAGCTCTTATATCCAGAGTTAATTGGAAGTAAGTGCATTTCAGTGTTTATTCACTTTAGTCCCTAGCTAATTCCCAAATAAAAAGTGAGAAAGTGCTATATGCCTTTCCCTTTGCAATTTTAAACCAGAAAGGTGCAATTTTTAAATTCCATGGCAATTTACAGAAACAAGAAAATGTGTGAAAGTTCATCTCTGCCGAGTGACTTCTTAGCTCTAACGGGATAATGTTTAACAAATTGCCTAGAGTATACTCACACAGAGAAATAGATACAGGTACATATTTTCATCTGATACAGATATACAAACAACTATTTTAAAACCATTTCCCCTGAACAGTCTTCCCTGACAATTATTTTATCCATTCCTTTTTGGCTCTGTTCATGTCCCTCATAACCTGGGGGGGGGGAGAGGTTAAGTTCAAGGCCATTGTCCCAGCACAGAAGAATCTAGGATGTCTTTCCTTACTGTAGCCCTACCCTTGATTCTTTCTTTACTCCAAACGGGTAGGATGACTCCAAGTTTCAGATGTAGACAGAACAGATTTCTAAGGCTAGCTCTATCATTCACAAGTGTGTACTCTTTGCAGGAGGCATGGCTTTCCATTTCAGATTCTCATTTTCCTTATTTTTAAAGTGTGGTGTCAATGCTTATTTCCTGGACAGAGCAAAATGATGGATGATTGAGCTCCATGAAGGCACCTGGCATGAGAGCAAACAGACATGCTCGCACATACACATATTCAAAGTTACGTAAGCGATAGTCAGATATAAGGTGTAGCTAAGGCCCTTAGGCCCCATGTGTGGGCCCGCTCCTCTCAGGGCAGTCAGTCAGAGATGCCAATATTGTTTCAAGTTTCCATTTTAGGAGTTCTCTGTCTAGACTTTCACTCCAAAGCTCTATCTTCAAAGCAAGAACATGTGTCCTCTTGGTAATCATCCCAAGTGGCTGGAGGGAGTATATTGGGTCATACCTGGTTGCTTTGTGGTCAACCTGAACTGACACTTAAAGGCTGCTGTCCACTATTGTCTGAATAGTACTCATCAAGGCCTACCTCCTGAGTTCTTTCCTGCATGAAAATGAACAATTATTTTCAGATTCCATTGCCATGCCATGATCTCTACACTTTCTAGAAGTTCTTTTATGAGGAACTTTATTTCAGTGGAACACATTCTGTCTGAGGGTCCTAAAGAGCTGTTCCAGATGCCCCCCCCCTGCAGTTGTTTACCTCAAGCAAATTTTGCGGTTCTCAGTTTCCCCACCTATTGAAGATAATGAAAGATTGTCTTTCTTGCCTACCCTACAGCTGACAGAGTTACTGTACTGAGAGCGCTTTGAAAATTAGATATCTGTAGATACAATGGAATTATTTTTCTAATAATAGCATATAAAGGATGAGTGAAATAAGTAGTTAAATATGTCTTGAGGTATAACAAATTTGAATTTCAAAAAATAATTTCCCTGAAAATGTATCTCCCAAGAAAATACAAAAGTAAACAATCTATGCCTCCTAAAAGATGAACAATATAAACTCAATTATAAAATGTAACAGGTTAAATACAATTTAGAGGGGAAGAAAGCTTCTTATTTATGTTGCTATTGAGGTAGAATCGCTACAGAATCAAGAGCAACGTGGTGACCCAGAGAGATTGCCCAGCAGGCAGGGAAGGTTGTACCCAGGCTGGATGACCCATGTTCCATTCCAGATCCTACACGGTGACAGATAATTCTCTTTTCATATGTGTAAAATGTCAAATGTCAGACACACGCACGCATATGGGTATGCACACACACACACATACTCATACAAACACTTAGAAAATAAACAAATAAAATTTAAGGAAAATTCCTCCCTCCAGAGTTTTGTCTTTTCTCATTCTAATTCCTCAGTAGTCAGAGGAAGTGAGAAGGCTTTATGGGTTCTCCTGTGCCCATTCCTGATGAGGTTCTCTTCCAAGCTATACTTTACAGAGTCCCTGTGGAGAACTCATTAATAGTAATTCCCTAATAATTTCCTAGTGAAAGTTATCTTCCAAACTAACCCTAGTCACCCAAAGAAGAAAATCTCAGGGGAAGATGTGAACCAAATGTGAAATGCCCAGCAGACGATTGGGGTGCTCCAGTTTGGGGTGGCTTTACTCCTGTTAAATGTCCTGTGTAATGCTAAAGATAGATCACATTTACCACTGTACTTCATAAATTTTTCTGAAAATGCCATCTCTTATATTGCTATTGTTTAGCACATCTCATGCCACCAATCCTTTTTAAAAAAGAATATACTGCCAAAGGGTTGGTTATGTGTCTTAATATTTGCTTTGATACACTGCTAGGTAGAGTCTTTCCGAGGCCCTCTGTGGTAGGTTCTTGTACTGCTACTTATTTTCTCCTACATCCAATGTCCATTCCATTTGTCTTTCTAAGTGAGGATTGATCATCTTACCCCAGGAGGTCCTCTTTCTTGTTTATTTTCTTTAGGTGTGTAGATTTCAGAGGTCCTCTCCTATCAGTGGACTTGGAAAGGTGCAGGGAGGAGATGAGGGAGGGATGGGGTAAG
This sequence comes from Pachyuromys duprasi, assembly GCA_028658305.1. Classification (NCBI taxonomy): domain Eukaryota; kingdom Metazoa; phylum Chordata; class Mammalia; order Rodentia; family Muridae; genus Pachyuromys; species Pachyuromys duprasi. The sequence goes on from CM053755.1 coordinate 24,277,199, forward strand.
AATAGGGGAGGGGGCTATAGCTGGGATACAAAGTACATAACCTGTGATTAATATAAAATAAAATTAAAATGTTAAAAAAAAGAAAAAAAGAGAATATACTGTTGTCTTGTAGGTCATTCTGAACCCTGTAAGTATGCTTCAAAGACGAAGGGTTTTTTTATGTAGCATGAAGAGTAAACCCAAGAAAAGCAGGTTGTGTCCTTTCACGTATCGGCCTTAGCAGAGGAATCACATGCTATTTTAGAATGGTTACGATAATTCTCTTATGGGCTGCCTAGCCTGGGTACTAGAATTCTAACTAAAGAGTTAGTAGTCACTTGGGAGGCTGTAGGTGTTAAGGGAACACCAGAGAAATATTTTAGCTTGAGACATTAAATGAAGACATTAAAAAGACTTAAGTCTGTGAGACTTAAGTGAGACTTGATATGCCTGAGAAGCTTTATTTTGCATAATTATATATGCATCATATGTCATTGACAAACATCAGGAATTCCAATAAGAGCCTTGAGAGTCTTTACATGGAAATTCCTTCCTCCTTTTTTCATCCCTTCCTCTGTCCTTTTTTCTTACAAAATTAATACATAAAAAGTATATATCTTATAAGAAATAGATTGTTTAAAACATGTATATGTTGTAGATTGGATGAGTTGAGCAAATATATAGCATTTATCTCATATCCTTGATCACTTAGCCCATTTTGTGTTCCTGTAACAAAATATTTGGATCTGAGTATTTTATAGGACAGGACGTTAATTTAGCTTACAGTTCTAGAGGTGTATGGTAATGGTGTCTCGTAGACTCTGCTCTCATGCCTTATGATGACAAAATGGTAGGAGCCTGTGCAGATGAGGTCAAAGGTGAGATCAGAAGCAAAAGACTTGGTGTGGGGAGGCTCTACTTTTATTACAATGTGCTGGCTCAATACCAGCTCTGACCTACCAAGACAGTGTGAGCCCATCCATAGGATGGATCTTCCATGATCTCCTTCGCCTGGACCAACTATTTAAAACCTTCAACCACTTCAATACCACTACACTGGGAAACACCTCAGCAAAACAGCCCAGAGCAACAAACCCACCCAAACAATGGCACTTTCTTTGTTGATGCTGAGAACTTGTGAAGCGTGTGCTTTTGTGATTTTCAAGAATCTAATATATCATGAACTACAGTCATGTACTACAGTAGCATGTATCTTGAGGATTCCTATGAGAGTCAGCCAGAGACTTAAAGGAACTACAAAGTTCCAGACTCCTCGTAGCCTCAGCTCTTTGTTTTTTTAGATTATTTTAAACACTCTCCTTGTTAGTATTTGAAGAAAATTAATATTTTTCTCATGAAGTTACCTACTATTTTTGACCTAAGAACTCCTCATTGATTGTTATTTATAGAGATTTGCTCCCTTCAAATAGCTCTAGACAAGGCCTTTCTTTTTGTTTTAAATGTATATATTAGTATCTTCTAAAAATGAATTTTTTGCTAGTAGATTGGGTCAATAGCGCATGGGTTTTTGCTTGACCTTTGAATGGCTTCTGTTTTTCATGTATTTCTTAAGGTCAGTTTGTTATGAAGTCTGGGTATATTTTCTGCAGTCTTTTTATGAAGTCCCCAAATCAAATACTCTCAATTGAATACCAGTGATAACTACCTATCTCAGTGATTATTTATAAGAGTATTTTTTGTCTTAAGGAAGAGCTGCTTTATTGAATATTGATTTTGTCTGCCTTTGTTAACACTTAGGCAATATGTTTAGAAAGAGGCCTGCTACATTTAGAGGCATCTGCTGGGGATTCCCAGACCTCCCTGTATCTCCATCCATTGTGGCTGGACCCAGACATTCTGCTCTTCTCAGGCCTGCTGTGCTTGCAGCCTTGCTCCTGTTACTGTTTGCTGCTAGACAACTCCCTGTCCCTGGGGAGGCTGATCATTCGGGTTAGTCTACTTCCTCTGCTGTCCTTGGAAAGCCTCTTCCCTCTGCTGCTAGGAGTTTCAGGGATCAATTGTTCTTTGGCAGTGAATGAGAGCTGATGACAATGAGAAGAGTTTTCATTTATTCTTCCTGCAGCTGCTGACCCCAGAGAGCAAGTCAGACTCCTTACCTCCTTGCAGGAGAGGAAGCAGCCTGTGAGCCCTGGAAGCTAATGGAAGCACTCCACCGTCACCTGAGCCAAAGAAGACAGTGGCCAGCAATGCAGTGGGCCTGTTGGCCAAAGAACAGGAAATGGCTGCTTGAACGCATAGAAACTGAGCTGCACAATTCTGTCCGTTGGAATACAAGTATAGAGAAGCCACTCATTTACCAACAAACCCACCAACCACCAAGTTTATGGGGAATAGTTGATGGCATTCAGAGGAAAGCATGACTCTTCCTTAAAGATACAACAAAGCTTAAAAAGGAGAGAACATGAGCTCTTGGTTGATTTTATTGCCAATAATTTTGATCTCATTACATTTCCACAGTTTTTAAGACAAAACTTAAGAATTTTGCAAACTAGAAAAAGAAAAGAAAGCTTGTCTTTACTAGGTATTTTGTTGACTGATTTTTTTCTTTTTAAAGAGTAACTTCAGTACCAGCTGACATGAATTAAAGTCAAATTTAGTTGACATGTGCTGTGACAGACAAAGAATTAAGCTGGAATGTTCCTTCTGAGGAAGGGAAGGTAGTTTAGCCATCTCCTTGTTGTTTCCCAAGTACTTCTTCTCTTACTGCCCCCATCCCGCTGAGAATATTATGGATGAAGAGAATAGGAGAGTGTGTGACCTAGTGTGCTTTTAAGTGCACAGTAAAGTATATGCCATGGGAAGAGGCCCAGCAACTCTCTGAAGGCCTCGTTCCCCTTGTGCAAAGTATACTTAAAAACTAAGCCCCACACTGCAAAGGACAGGAAATCCTAAACATAAATATCACTTCTCCGTTACAGTACATCTTGCTTGCCCCATTTCTGTTTCATAAACACATGCATATTCACTTAAAGCCATCTTACATTCCAGAAGTCAAGAATTTGTGAAGTAAGGAAAGCCTGAGAATTCAGAATCCAGCTACCTCTCTGATGACTTCGTGTTGATGAGTCACTCTTCATCAAAACCTGGGAATGAGAAACTCCGTGATTGATGACGGTTTTCAAGACTGGCAAGGGGCCTTACCCAGATGCTAATAACATTTTCCACTTACATCTTGGTTTTAGAATGAAAATAGGAGTGAAAGCTGAAAAATATGCAAGTGCACGCAGTTTTTTTTGGAAGTGCACTCCTTTTAGAAGGATGCTCTGTGCAATCGTTAGCTGATGGCAATTATTCCCTTGAATGTTTTCCAAATGCCAAATTAAAATTTTCCTTTCAACTTTGATTTGACCTCTTTGATATTCACAAATAGCTTGCAAAGTAGCACTAGTAAATTGTAAATTGCCCTAAGTTCCATTTTAGAGCAAGTATCTGTAAATGTCTGCCTCCCTCTGTGAAATTGCCACCCACCAGCACCTTTAGAAATCGCTTGGATCTGCTAACCACTGCCCTCTCTCATGCAGTCTAGATAGGGTTAAGATGGCCTCAATGGAAGATACAACTTTGGTTCCTTGTCTTATTGCAAAGGTGATACCTAAGTTCATTAAGTTGCCTTTAACCTTTATAGCAATGAGAAGATAGGGTGGTAGGCTTAATCCCTACCTGATGATTAGACAGTTGAGGAAGGGGAAGAGCTGGGTTTCTGCTTTATGCTACTCACCCTTTAGTTCCTGTAACCACCACGACCACACCCATCTTAACCCCTTTCCACACCATCTCTAGAAAATCATTGGTTACCTAAAAATCAACCCACTATGTTTTACCTTTGGCAGAAATTTGATCATTGTGGTGAAGACCACTTGCCATACAGCCAAGCCCACTCTCCTGTTCTCCCTGACCACAGAACTAGACAGTATATCTCTGCCTCCCATGCACTAGGTAAAATGGGACTGAACACCAACCAAGAGAATTGTGAACACCCTTTCCAACTGTGGTCCATTTGATTCTGCCATTTTCATTTTTCCATTTTTTTAACATTTACAGGTGGCAGGTCTCCCCCCTGCCACCAGGACTAATTTGCCAGCATCGTATTAACAAGTGCTCAACTGCTATCACCCTGGAGTCTGTGACTGGCTCCATGGAGCAGAGTCTTCTGCTATAAGGCTCCATCCTGCAGCTGTACTGGATTAGTAAGTGGTTTAGAGATAGATTTCTAGGGCTGAGAATGTAGCTCAGTGGGTGAGTCCTTCTCTTACATGTCCTAAGACCAGCATTGAATCAAATAATAACAAAGAAACAAACAAACTTCTATTATATTCAATAATGTATTAGTCATAAGATGAACTAATCTGACACAAGAAACTTGAAGAAGGAAGGATTTACTTTGGCTAATAATTCATGGCATGTCAGCCGATTGTGACATGGAAGGCATGGTGGCTGGGTGGGATGGAGTCTGTAGTGAGTTGTTTTAAATGGGAACTGAGTCACAAAAAAGAGCTGCAAAGAAAATGCAGATGAACTATGACTCTCAAAGCCTATTGCCATCATGTCATGCCAACTTGCTAGGCTCTGTGTCTAACAGGCTCCACAACATACCAAAACAGTGCCAATTTCTGGGGGCCAACTGTTCAAATATGTGAAATTCTGGGCATATTTCACACCCAAACCATAACAAATGATATGCAGCTCTTTGGATCTTTCTCCTTCTTCTTTGCCGCTTTCTTCTTCTTCTTCTTCTTCTTCTTCCTCCTCTTCTTCTTCTCTCTAGTCTAAGTTTTAAAAATTATGTGTGCCTAAGTTATTCCTTAAAATGAATTTTGAACTTACTGCTGTGTCATCTGAGGACCTGCAATATAATACTAGCTGTCCAGGGATTAGACTGACACTTGGTAGAAGGGCAAACCTTTGGGATGCAGGTTTTTACCCATCAAGCACAACCACAATTAAAATCTATCCACCCAAAGATAGCACATCTTGTATTCAACCCATGACAACTCTTCATGTCTATTTTTCATTGAAACTTAGGGGAGTTAGGTAACTTATTTCAGTTGAGATACCAATGTGGTGGATGGCAGTGGACGGTCAGTTTCATATAGTACTTTGAAGAAGTAGCCAGAGAGACTGGTAAGTTAGAAGCCACATATCCAACATATTTTTGCAGAAAAGTTTCTTTTGTTGTTGTTTTTTGTTTGTTTTGTTTTTTGTTGTTGTTTTGTTGTTTTCTGAAGTGGTGATAGGGAGTATCCTGTGGGATCAGGCAGATCCAGTAAGAGACCCAGGGCTCCCACTAATGGGCAAAGGCCATTACTACATTGATCATCACCACAAAAGGTCAGTTATGAAAAGCCTCTAAACTTATGTTAAATATGCATAGGACCTTAGATTCTACACATGTAATTTTCTTCCACGGTCTGTGCTTGTCTCAGCATCCAGCAGGGATGTAGAACTGACATTTTGTAAGTCTTGCCCTGAAAGCATCCTTGTTTGGAAGTACTTTCTGGTTTCCTTCCCCAAAAGATGCAGGGCTCACAGCTCTTGCTTGCAACCTTACATGGATTTGGCACGTGTACCTCTCACACTCAGAGAGGTGAGTGAATGTGTTTTCAAGAGTACTACCCTTCAGCATTTCCCACCAGATGACAGAAACAGTGCCCAGAGATGAATAGGACATTCAAGAAGGGATGGTCAAAATGAGTGTTGATGAGTGAGAAATAGAGGGACTCTGGTTCTTGAAGATACTGGAAAGGGAGGTGGGAAGGTGAAGCCTTCCTGAAGGGTTGATGTATAGGTGAGGCAACTCCAAGTTCTGGGTGAAGACTATAAAACTAGACTCTGCTTCATGGTTTCATTACAAAGAGCAACTACTTCAAGTAAATTGTCATATACCTGAGGAACCTTGTTGAATAATCTTATTTGTTGTTGTCAGTCCAAGACCAGACATGGTAAAAGGGCTATTCCTTCTGTCTTTCCTTCCTTTCCTCCTTATTTGTCCCTTCCCCATCTTCCATTGTACTTACTGAACACATAACATATAATAGATATTGGCTGGCAATATAATGAGATTCAAAGAAAATGTGAACGACAGGTCTACAGTTTCACAAAACATGAAAACAAAGAGCAACATAGTATGGCAAGCTACAAGAGACAGGGGCATGTGGAAACAAAAGCAAAAGAAGTTTAATGTCTCCATGTATTTTATGACTCCAACAAAGCAGGAAAAGCCTAACAACTCATGCAGGGAATCAGACCTGTTTTGTGACTTTAAAGACTTTAAAGACAGGTCTTTGCCCTGAAGCCACGTTCAGCCTCCTGAAAGCTGAGGGCTCTTACATTGGGTGTCTTCTAGAGTTTGCAACACAGAGCAGAGGTCAGTCTGGTGTTTTTCACTTTACAAATTCTCATCTGTCAAGAGAGGCTGAAGGCACCACTCATACTCCATTGGATGCAAAGGCCATCAACAACTAGAACTGGCCATTGTTTAACAAGTCCTGTCAAGCAACATCAAGTATTTCTTACATTTGTTTGTTTGAAGAACAAGTTACTTTGCTCTCTTTAACCACCCACCAGGAAAAAAAAATTTTTTTGAGAAACTGTTTAAACAAACAAATTTCACAAAACAGTCCTGTTCTTTAATTGAGGAAGGGCAGGCTCTCTGCTCCATGGCACCTAAAAAATGGATAGCATGAATAAATACAAATGTAGATAGCTGCTTTAACACCCCCCACCAACACACACCACGGTGAAACCTCTCTGCCAACAATCTGCTGAGAACTTTAATCTATTTGGATAATGCTTTGAAATCATGAAATAACGCTTAAAGGTATTTATCTTTCTTAAACTTTGTCATGGGTTAGGGTGATAGCTCATTACAGTGCTTACCATACAAGAATGAGAACATGAATTGGGTTCCCCCAAACTCGTAAAAAAATGCCATTTGTAATACACATTTGTAATTCCAGAACTGGGGAAATTAGAGACAAGCCATCTGGCTACCCTAGCCTACCTAGCAAGGTCCAACAAGAGACTCTGTCTCAAAAAATAAGTTGAATGTCTCCAGAGAAATGGCACCTGAGGTTAACACCTAGCTTTTATGCTTTCATCAATGTACACTGCCATAACAAAAATGTACCCCCTACTCCAACACACACAGCTACCTGGCCACAGACTTGTTATTTATTTATTTATCATTTATTTTTCATCTATTTGGTGTTGACTATGGTATTCATCAGAGTTTCCAAACTGCCCAACAGGTGGTAGATAAGACAGATGGGATGAGACTGACTTTGGCTTTGTCTGAATCTCGATCTGCTTTTTATATCTTTGAGCTGCAGGCAGAGCATTTAGAAAGATAGCTACAACTAAGGGCCAGAAAGCTTGAATGCAAATAAGTAATTGGAATCCCAGCCTTGCTCTATGTTCTGTGCTTATCACATGTCGCCACAGTATTGAGTGATACAAGACTAGGACACACTTATATCAGAATCTCAATGGCCAGAAGAGCCTGCACAGAAATTCAATTGGAGTGTCACTTATAAGAAAGCCTGATCATGGGGAAAGTGCAGAAGGGAGAGTTCTGCAGGGAGCAACCCAGTGTACTGGGGCAGCTAGAGGTGTCAGGATCCAAAGGGTCCTGTCCAGTCCTTCCTGTGTGTTCACTTGAACTCTGCTGAGTGGGTCTTTGGTTTTGTAACTATTTGGAACCCAGAACTTGTCTTCCATGGCACTCACCCCACCACCATATTTCCACCCTCTTCTACTCCTCTGCACGAAGTTCCATGACTTAAAATAAAAAGGAAAACATTAAAACTCAAACAGATTATTTTAATTTGGGGTTTCTCAACCCCAAATTAAAGTCAGCACTACTGACATTTGGGGACTGGAGGATTCTTTGCTGTGGGGGCTGTCCCTGTCCATTGTAGGGTATTTGGCTTCCTGGCTTCTCTCCCATTAGATTTCAGTAGTGGTCCTTCTTGTGACAAACAAAAATGTCTCCAGACATTACCTAATGTCCCCTGGGTATGAAAATCACCCCTTGCTGAAAACCACTGCACTAATGATTTTTTTTAAGACAGGATACATCTTTGCTTTTTTTGCTTAATGATCTGGAAGACATTAAAAACATCACATGCTTAAACCATTGTTTGGGAGACAGACTTGGGACTCTTTAAAGCTTTGATGAGCTCACTCCCCTCTTAAGGGATTATCAATCAATGGTTAAATTCTTTACATTCTAGAACATATTAAGGTTGTTTTCATTTGCCATCCTTGAGAAAAATGCATTGGAGCCTCAGAGTATGGAACAGATACACATGGGTGTGAATCTCACCACATGATTGTGTGATCTTCAAGCTTGTCTCTCTAGATGCCATTGACCTTAACTAAATGTTTAAAGAGTTGCCACAAGGATTAACTTTTATTTATGTACACATACACACACAACCCCCCACACAGACGCACAGATGCTACACTTATGTTCTATAAAATGTGTCACTATGTCCCATTCAGTATTTAATGAACCTATTGAAGCAGGATAAGTGTTTGATGGCAGCCACTACTCCTTTGAGTAGAAAAAAATCAGTTGAGAAAGGCATCAGCCTCATCCATTTTCTTAAAACAGCCAATACAATGTTTATACCCCCCAGAATGAAGAGCCATCTGACATTTTCCTAAAGAGTTCATCAAAAGATTTATAGCCTCCTATTCTTTGATTTACTTCTAGCTCATTATTCAGACATTCTGATATTCTGGTGGCATGTTCTACTTTATTCTTAGAGCACACCACCTTGAACAATTAATTCATGTTTGTTATGGAGCAAACAACCTCATGCTCTCTCCATTATATGCATATCTGTGTCACTGGTCAAAGTGTTATGGTTTGCATATGAAATGTCACCCATAAGCTCATGTAGTTAAGTTTAGACCTGGAGGCAATAGCAATATCTTGGGAGGTTCTCCAGGAATTGTAAATCAGTAAACTATGCACTTAAAATGAAAGTTAAACTTCTGCCATTGTACTGTTCTGTTGGCCTGTGAATGATCTTAATTAATGTGCTGAGAAAAGGAAACTATTTTTTTTAATCATGGCCACATGTGTGAGTATGCTTATGTTGAGTGCAGGTGCCTGTGGAAGCCAGGGGCCTCAGACCTGAGCTAGCTTCCATAGGTGCTGAGAACTGATTATTGGTCATTTACAAGAGCAGTGCATGCTCTTAATTAATCACTGAGCCATCTGTCTATCCCAGAAGATACTATTATATGTATATTTCTATCAAGATATTCTACTTTTTCAAAGCAGACAGTATAAACCCAGAAGATACTATTATATGTATATTTCTATCAAGATATTCTACTTTTTCAAAGCAGACAGTATAAACAAAAGCTTACACTTGATTGTATAACAGCTGTTTTCTACCTTTTCTTTCCTTTTTCTGTTCCTTTATGAACAACTGTTTTATGTGGTTGTTCCATGGCCCACACTGAATAAAGAAACTCTCCCTCTCATGCTGTGAGCTTTCCTGATATGTCCCTTGGAATAAAAAAAAAAATGATCGCTTGTATTCCAACATTGTGGACTGCGTCATAGATTTGGGTTCCTTGTGCTTTTTTGTGAAGAATTGTGTAGTTGCCTAAAAACCCCACCTAGTTTATTCAGTCATTCGTTGTGCACTGACTAAATTCATCATGTGGGGTGCAGATAGAGTATTACTTCATATACTCAGATTCTCATTTTTTCTCAGTTGGTAGAATATAATTCCTACAGTAATATTCATTGTGTATAGTCATTTGCCCTTTTTGTCTTGTTTATAGACACATGCTAATCTAGAATGTTCTCTTTTTCAGAAAGAGGTACCGCCAGTTGGTATGATTTATATAAAAATGCAACAATTATATTCCTTATTTCTGAAAATTACATTAACCTGAAGTTCTCCTCTCCTGCTCTCCCTTTCCTTCTTATTTTACCTTCTCTCCTCTTTTCATTCGCTTTCTTCCCTCCTCTCTTCTCCTCCACACACCCGTTCTTTCTGCTCCTGTCTTCCTTTCCCTTCTTTCCCTCTCCTTGTCTCCCTCTTCTCTTTTCTCTTTTCCTCTCCTCTTTCTCCTTTTCGTGTCTTTTTATCCATTTGTATATGACATTATTTTCACTTGTGTTTTTATTTATTCATGTGGCTGTTCTCACTTGCTGCTCTTACCAGGCCTCTGTTAACAGTTAAGACACTTGAACAGGTACTGGGGATGCTAAAGTAGATACAAGAAGCATCTCCATGACCAGTGCCCAGTCACAGATCTCACCATCCAGACATGGTGCCTCAAATGTGCCCTTCCAACTCAAGAAAGGAACTATTAACTATGTAATGATTTAAACACAATGTTCTGGGACTCAGGAGAATAACTATTTTCTTCAAACTTCTATGTGGAAATAAAAGACCCACTGGCAGGAAAGGAAGGCTTACCCCTTGAGATGTGCTTTCTTCAATAGTACCCTTCATTAGAAGTCACTTAAGAGTTTCTGAAGACTTCTCAGAATAGAAGTCAAAATTAGCATGGAGATTGAATATCTTGTCATCCTATCTTTGTGGTAAATTAAGTTCCATACTTTAGTCAGTTCTCTCAGATAGCTGCCCGAATACTGGTTGCCTTTTCTGAAATCTGTCACTTCTCTTGACCCTGAAGTTAGGTAGGGGAAACCTTAATGATCGAATATTAAAGAAACTAATATCTACATCATGGAACTTTAGGTCTTGGAGTGCAAGCGTCTTTCTAACACCCTGTGAATGTGTATAGAGATCCTATGGTAGTGCTCTCAAGATGCCATCACTATTTGCCACTCCCTTCTCGAAGTTCTAGCCTGACTCCTTTATATATGTTCTCAGCTCCGCCCCATTTTCTAACCCAGGTTCCGGGTTCTCCTGTTTTACCAGTACTGCTTGCTCTCTGAAACCCTTCTCCTCCCTTTTCCTTTGTGTCACTCATTTGCCAGTTATCTTTGTAAAATATAATAACCTTCTTCTAAAGTGACTACTTCCATTGTATTTTTGTGTTATTTGAAGAAAAGGGTGTGCTTTCAGATGTCTCTTTGTTTTTCTTGTATTGTCACATTTGCCTGTTTGATTGCAGGAATTATTGAATGAGAAAAAGAATTAAAAAGAAAAGAAAAGGAAATGAATGCTCCTAGGTGTGCTGGAGGAGAAAGTTTATTGTAGATAAAAGTGAGAGTAAAGTGTATAGTGGATAAAAGGCATAAACAAGGACATGTGAGAGAGTCCAGAATGGACAAGATCAGAATGAGCTGGCCCACTGGGGTGGAGCAAAAGAGAAGAGAGAGGAGAGAGAGGGAACTAGGTACAGTAGCCAGGAGGCCAAACATAGAAAAGGGACCTGTAACCAAAATGTCTGGATTATATAGGGAAGATCCTCTGGGGGAAGGGCAGCTCAGCCTCTAGGGTGGAAAGTTTAGAGTACAGAATGGATATGCTGGCCATACCCTGTAACATGAGGGATGTTAGAAGGACCAGGAGGCCAGATCCACTTTGATATGCCAGATAGGCAACTCAACCATTTGTCCAAGTCCCAGACAGAGTGGGAGCTTTTGTCTAAATTCCTGACATTGGAAAAAGGGCTTTCATGGGGGACCAGACAGTGATGAAGTACAGTGATGAAGCTATGAGCAGGGCTGTTTTAAGTGTTATGAAATATAATATGGCATGAAGTTATCCTTGGTGGGCTGAGCCAAGATGCACCCCTGAGAAATTATGCCATGAAACAGATCTGGTGCAAAAGGGGTTTATTGGGAAAGGGGAGAGGAGTGAGGAACTGAGGAAGGGGAAGAGGCTGGGAGAGAGCCCTGAGGGTAGAGAGAGGGACCAGGGAGGGGGCACAGGCAGGCAACAGAGAGAAGGAACACAGCTGGGGGCGGGAGCCTTTTATATGCAGCACACACCTGGCACACCTGACACACCTGGCCACACCAGCTGGTGATGACAGGAGGTCATGACATAAGCAGCTGTTAGATCCCCCACAATATGCTAATGGAATTGCCTGTATACTAGGATGATCCTGTTCCAGGATTCTTTGAGAGAGGTGGAACCAATTTCTTGGCTCAGGTGGACTTATCCTAGAAAACCAGGATCCTGGAACCTCGGTGTCCACAAAAGTCACTCTGAGCCAGTGGATCCCAAGCTCATTATCTCAACATTGTGAAGAGGAATACATAGTGGGATGAGAAAAAACAAAAACAAAAAACAACCAAAGCATTATTGAGGCAGAGAAGCAGCAAGAGAGGATGGCCAGAAAATGAGTCTTCAGGTGGTTCCTTGGCTGAGTCCTTTCTTCGTAGTACTTGAGCCTGATTGGCGGGGGCCTTAGATGTAAACTAGAGATTAAGACAGAGTCTTTTGTTTGGCTGAATTGAAATGGTATGTTGAAATTTGGTTGGGTAAGAGGTAAGGTAGGAGAGGCTGACTGAGAAGAACCCCAGTCAAGGAATTTCAAGTGGGGGTTGGGGAGGGGCAGCTGATGAGTAGGAGTAGGAAGAACAACCAAAGAATGAGGAGAGCAAGAGCTGCTGGCTTTCCATTGTCAGAGCAAAAGCTGGTGGTTACCTTTTTATCTTGGCAAGTAAGGGCCTTTTAGCATACATGGCTTGGCTTCTAAGATGAACTTACAGAATTTGAGCTAGATTTGGGTAACTCACAGCTTTGGGGGCTCTGACGCCTGTATTCACCGATTGTGGGAGATCACCAGGATTCTGTTCTGACAGTTTGCAGATGTCTCCTGTTCTAACCTCACAGCACCTGATGCACAGTCCTTACAGAGAAACTGGCAGAGTATTTGCATAATATTAATGTATATGTTTCTGTGTACATGAATGAACACACGTGAAGTGAATTCTAACCCACTAGTTAGCATGCGGTTCTGTTTTGTGCATATTAAATTGACCATATTAATTTCAATTTTCCAGTTTTCTTGCTGACTTTACAGCCAATACTTCTTTGGGGGTATTATTTTCTTAAGGTCTTTACACTGCTATAGGCAAGGTGTGGCAGTGGCAGGGAAAGAGAGCACCAAGGGGTTCCTACCTGCAGAGTGAGCCCCTTGATTTGCTCCAGCAGCCGAGCCTTCTTGGAGAGGAGGCATCTTCAGGGAGGCTTGATTGTGTTGACATCGACTGGAGGGTACATTCCTCACTGCTGTTTCCACTTCCCCTGATTTTTCCTAGCTTCGTCTTCTGCTCTGAGATTTTCCAGGATTTTTCACACCACTTAGGGGATTCAGAGATGGAAATTTTGAGTAAAATGTGTTCACTTGTTTTCATGTTATGCAAGAGTGAAAACAAAAAAAAGCCTCAAACTCAATTTAGGATAGAGTGGGATGGGATTGAGCGTGCCCATGCACAGAAAACTCCAAACTGCTCAATTGAAAAAAAAAAAAAGTAAAGCATTCCCTGTGCTTTTTTTTCTTTTCTTTTCTTTTCTTTTCTTTTTTTGGTGTGGAAGATTCTCTGGAGAGACTTTGTAAAACGTGATGGAGTCTTAAATAAGAAACACCTTTGATAGGAATCCTTACTAAGATAAGCTGCACAAACTACTTACTTTCATGTTCAGGCTGATCAAACCCAAAAGAGCTGCTAAAGCTGAAAGGTATAACTGGTTCTTTACCTGGATCACCTATAAGGAATTTTATTGACATATACTGTGTGTGTGTATGTGTGTGTGTGTGTTGTGTATTACGGCTGGAGGACCACCTCATGTATTGGTCCCCTCACCTTCCATCTTTGCTGTTTTGTTTTTTCTGTGCACTCCATGCTGGCTAGCTGGACTTCAAGCTGCCGGGTATTCTCTACCTCCCATCTTCCTGTAACTCCACTGTGATTATAGACGCTTGTGCTCTCCATTTGATCTCAGATATTGCTCGTGCACAAGACTTTTACTTACTTACCATCTCTCCAGTCCTCATCAATTCACTCTCTCCTTCCACAACACCAGGCTCTTCCCTAATCCTCTGGTTTGGATTATAAGTATATGTGTGTGTGTGTGTGTATGTTTTTTTGTTTTTTTTTCAAGCTAACAGTCCAGATTTGGTTAAACTTCCAAAACATAATTATAAAATTTCCTATTTGCGGCAAAAGGTCCTTTCCATGTTTATCTCATGGAGGACAGTTTACAATAGCCTTTAACAATTGCTAAACATCTGCACATAAATTCATTGCAGATTGGACTGTTTAGAATTTGTCCCCACACCACCCATTTCTTCTACATCTGCTGGTAGATGCTGAGGAAATGATTTTGGACTTTTAGCCATTATCCTTTCACACCTTCTTTGGTTTATGTGTGCATTCTCCTTTTCATGAAAGTTCTTCTGTTTCTCTATTCTATGTCCATCCTTGAGTTCAATGATGGGAGAAAACAGAGCTGGAGATGTGCCTGACTGGTGTCTTGTTCAACCGTGTTATGCATGAGGAAGTGGTCCAACAGGTAAATAACCCCAAAAGTGTGAATGTGGAGAAAGCAGTTTTACAGACTTTGTGAAAACAGATTCCTGAAATGTCTGGAAGATGCTGGTATGTGCAATAAGAATTTTCTTTGTAGAAAAAAAGAAAATTTCAATAGCATATATAATATGAGAAGGTTCTAGAATTGATGAATTGGCCACTGGGAAGAGAGGGAATCTAGCTTCCTCTTGAAAGAGCCACTCTGTTTCATAAGCTCACCTTGGTTCAGTTCTTTGAGCCTGTTTCCTTGTCTGCAAAAAAAAAACAGAACACATATGTAGATCTATTGAAGACTGCGTTGAACAGTACAAAGAACAAGGTTGACAGCGCCTGGTACACAGTGGCTGTGAATTCCACAGATGCAAGAAGAAAGACCTCCGACTCAAATCGCAACTAAATTAACTAAAGCAAGTAATTAATTAAAGCAAGTAATTAATTAAAGCAAGTATATGGGCTGTCTCTCCCTAAAAATGGAATTCAAGAGATCGGCATTGGACATGGGGAACAGAAGGTTTTTATAGCTCAGGGGAAGGGGGTTTCCCAATTGAGAGGTGAGGTTACAGAAGCGTAACATAAGCATAGCAATTTGGTCATAACAACTTTCTGAAACAAAGACATGTTTGCACGGTGGTTGCAACCAGGTAGTAATAAGGTATTCATTTTAAGGTAGTTATAACCTTATAATGACAACAGGTGGTCCTAATAACCTTTTGAAACAAAGGCCTGGTTATCATTTTCTGGAACAAGCAGCAGTGTAGAATCATTTGTAGTTAAGGTTACAGGTGGAGCATAGCTCCATCCTCAAGAGACACACTTAATCATAATCATTATCATAATCATTATCAAATCTACCTTGTTTTTACCACAATATGGCTTTTAAGCCTAAGATGTAGAGAGTTTGGTTTATCATTTCACCATAAGTAGTGGGATTATTAGATCTCTTTAAGCTTATCAGGAATAAATACCCAGACCAAAATGTATCCATACCTAAATCAGAAGGTCCTGAAGTAAAGTTTAGATTATCCATGTGTTAGGAATAGGAAGGCTCACCCACTCACTCCTTTAATGTGGTCAATCCAAAGTTGGGCATGAGTAATTGGTTCCCCTACTGTCCCTAAGGCAATAAACACCAGAAGCATGAAGAACTCGGTCACTTGTTCAGCTTTGACCTACTCCTATTTTACTGATTGATATCAGTAATAAAGAAATCACTCTGAATGTGATTTCAAGGGTCTACAACATACTTTCAGTCCTTTGGAGCCTTTTAAAAATTAAATTATTACCACAGAGAGCCTCAGAAAGACTCTACCTAGCAGGGTATCAAAGCAAATATTAAGAAACATAACCAACCCTTTGGCAGAGTGCAGGGAATCATATGAAAGAAGGGGGAGTTAGTATGACCTGGAGAGGACAGGAGCTCCACAAGGATCAAATATATCAGGGCACAGGGGTCTTTTATGAGACTGTCTCTCCAACCAAGGACCAAGTATGGTTATAACCTAGAACCCCTGCTTGTATGTAGCAAATGGTAGCTCAATACCCAAGTGGTACACCAGTAAGGGGAACAGGGACTATTTTGGACATGAACTCAATAGCTGGCTCTTCCACCTCCCTGCCCTCCAAGGGAGGAGCACCCTTGCTGGGCCACAGAAGAGAACGATGCAGCCATTCCTGAAGACACCTGATAAGCTAGAGTTAGACGGAAGGGGAGGAGGCTGACTTGGAAAGGGGCAGGGAGGAGATGAGGGAGGGAAGGGTGGGATAGGGAGGGAATGGGGAAGGGGGCTATGGCTGGGATACAAAGTATATAACCTGTTATTAATATAAAATAAAAATGTTAAAATTAAAAAATTAAATTCTTTCTAAAAATTGTAATTTTGGAACACAGTGCTATTTTTTTTCATCCTGGGAGTAAAGAATTGAATCGAGAGAAAAGATTATAGCATTCCATATATGCATTAAGTCTTGCTTAACTGCATCACAAAATTTTAGAACTATGATTCAGAGTTGAGAAGGGAAAGAAGTGTGGAAAGAAGAAAGTAAACAATGAGAACTAGAGAGGAAAGGGGAGAGGTAAATGAGAAGAGAGAGAGAGGAAAGTGAAGGAAAGAGAGGCAGGTGACAGTGGGGTATGTTCTACATTAGCAGATTGCAAGAGGAGCCTGGAATGGCCGCAACTGGACACCCTGAGACGTGGACAGGGAAAGGAGTCAGGTTTCCTCTTTGCTGGAGGGCAAAGCATTAGCTCATGACATGTAGGCTGGGATTCTGTAATTCAAGGTCTGGTGGATGTGGAGTTTATCTGGATCGGAGGTGAAAGGCAAAAGTTAGTGTGGAATTCAGCGTTGATATTTTCATCATACTGGCAGTTTAGAATGGTCGTTATTCAAGGTGCTGGAGGAAGACATCCAGAGTGATTAGGACACATTTTATTAAGCAAGAAGCAATGAATGCATCCCAACAGCATGGAGATTGGCACTAGGGAAACATGGCCACACTACCTCTTTCCATTTTTTCTTTCTGCTGAAGATGACAGATTGTAGTAATATATAATATCACTAATGCATAATGCAAAATAAACATTTATATGTGCTTATATACAAAAATAGGTATGCAGAGCTTAATGAATGAGTATCAAGGGGACATCCTTGTGAAAACCGTGCCAGGCCAAATAAAGGATTGTCGCCTCCCAGAAAACCTTGTGCTGACCTCTCTCCAGTTACTACTTTCCTTTACCTTTGTTCTTCTCCCCAGAGTGATGTCTCAGGAGTTTTAAATTTATACATGTTCCTTAAAAATACGATTTAGAGAGAGCTATGGTCATAGCTCAATTGGTGAAGTCCTTGGCGTGTAAGAGAGGACCTGAGCTGGGTCCCAGTACTCACATTAAAAAAAACAAAAAAAAACAAAACAGGCTTGGTGTTTTGTGCCTCTACTACAGTTCTGTGTTAGTAGCAACAGTAGGAACCTTAGAGCTCCCTAGCAAGCTAGTCTAGCTGAATCAGTGAGATCTAAGTTTAATGAAACACCCCATCTTAAACAATCATATGAGATCTCATAGAAGAAGATATTTGATACTGACTCCTGGCCTCTGTATGCACAAACACACACACACACACACTCACACACAAACACACACACACTTGTACATGGGCAGGCACATGAACAGAAATAAGTGTATGCACATATAACACACACAATAATTTTCTTTGGGTCACATGCATGTTATATTTCAACTTCTTAAAAAGTAAATTTAACATATGTGATGTGTGTGTTTTCTATGAATTTTTTATTTCTCAAGATAATGTTGAATATTTTCCTATGTTTCTGAGTGTAGCTGTTGAAGCTGTTGATCGGTGTTTATTTTCTACATTGAGTCACTGAGTGTTAATATACTAAATCTCACCTACACATTCTGCACAGCTGGCTTATTCCCAGGTTGGGTTAGTGTGGCATGCTTGTACATGTTTTCTCGTATACATGTAAAAGAATTTCCTCTGTAATATTCAACTAATATAGAAAAACTAGTCCACAGGCCATATACGTTTTCAATGGCAGGAGGTAATTCCAAACTGTTTTCTCATGTTATTCTAATATACACCCCAAGCGTCAGTGAATGGAAAAGCTAGCTGAGATTGGCATTGTCCCACTTTTAAAGTTTTTGATACTCAAGTTAATATTGTAAATTCCCTCTGCCTCTGCCACTGCTTTTATCTCTCTCTGTCTCTCTGTCTCTGTCTTTCTGTCTTTGTGTGTGTTTAACTGCACATGCCCAAATATGCACATGATACACATGCAGAGGTCAGAAGAAGGTAGCAAGCATCTCTCTCTAACTTTTAGGACAGGCTCTCTTACTGAATCAGAAACTTACTGTTCTGGTTAGCTCTGTTGGACAGTGAGCTCCCAGAATCCTCCTGTCTCTGTCGCAGAATGATGGGGTTACATCATGCTTTTCATATGGGTGCCTGGGATTTGAACTCAGGACTTCATGATTGCACAGTCATTTCAGCCCTTATTATTTTCATTTCTTTGAGAGCACATACAGTCTATTATATCTTGAAGAGTAGATTTGTGTCAACTAAATAATTGCATATATTCTTCTGTTCTGTGGCTTGAAGTTTTACTCTTTTTTAATTTTGTCTTTTAGATATTATGTCTGTGATAGAAGTACTTATTTTAATATAGCCTAGTTATATTTTATTATTTCCTGTTTATTATGAATTTTTGCCTTCATTTGAAGATCAGGGCTTTATATTTTATTATTTGTTATCAAAAATACTTACATAGTTTTCTATTTAGAACTTTAGATAATGTGCAATAATTTCTAGGTATGAAATGAATAGGGTGTGGATTGTGTCTTTCCATACTGTGGGTCAATTATTATATGGCTGCATTTCTTATAATGAAATAAGTCCATGAATTACCACACACATCCAGATTTCAGGATTTTGACTGACATTGCATTGAGTCTATAAACCAACTTGGAAAAAGTCAACATATTTAAAATATTAAATATTCCAAATATCATAAACACTATTTTTTTTCAATTACGTGTCTTCTGAACAACTCATACCTATGCCTAATAATATTTTCCATAAAATTTTATGCAAACCTTTGCAGTATTTTTCCAAATACTTCCTATTTTTGATATTATTATAAATTATGTAATTTGATTGTCATTTCCTAATGTTTTGCTGCAAGTACCACACTTACACATATAAAGGAGGTTCCTGGAATCTTATATTATTTTATTATTTTAAAAATTTATTTATTTATTTCTGTATCCCTCCCTCCACTACCTGTTCCTCTCCCCCTCCCTGTCCAGCTTTCTCTCTCTTTCCCTAATAGACTCCAGGGATGGAATTCAAATGTTGGGCTTTCACCTACCGAGTTCTCCCTAGTCCCTCTGTTCTGTGAGATTGCATACATTATTATAATGTTTAAATGGGCAGCATTTGTCCTGTTCTAATGTCTCTGTCACCAAAGCCCTGTGTGGACATCTAACTTTGCTATAGTAGACATATGCATCTGCCTAGGTTGGGGGCTTCTCTGTCACACACCTAAGAAGTGTCCTTATACAGCAGGGTCCAGAGCTAGCTCATGTCTTCTGGCCTGGTAGGCACAGAATGAGTGAGCACTGACTGGGCCTGAGGATCATGTTCTAGTTCTTGTTCATATATGATTAGCTCCTTGTCAGTCTTGATGTGAGCTGCTCTGTTTGCTTGAAATACTATGTGTGGCCCTCTTCAGGGTAAAAAGAGGTAATGCCATGCCCTTGATGGAATGAACCCACAACTTTCATGTTTTCAAGACTTGTTTTAACGGTTGCTGTGAATTTGGGTGGCCAATGTGTGTGGGATAGATCCTCTTTAATTGTAACTTGGAGATTTAATGTTTTTCCAGTGGCACTACGCATGTCTGAATAGAAAAGGGAGTGCACAGGTTGGCTCTGGAAGATCAGGCCAAGCAGGCTACTTCCAGCTGGATCCCAGCTTTGTAGGCATGTGTTGCCCTGTGCCTCTCTACATGAGACAATTGGTCTTAGTGTCTATCTTCCACATCTTGAGTCTCATTTGTCAGTGAGAGAAAAGGCTGGTCTGGGCATCGTTACCTTTTCCCATTTCTGATGCCTTCACATAGAATAGTCAAAGTTCTTGTGTTTAAAATACATAAGATACTAGAGACATTTAAAATATTTATTTATTTTTCATACACCTTGTTGCCAAAGAACCTGAAATCTTTTGTTTTTTGAGACCTTGTGTGTGCCAGGGTAATCTCTGACCCCTGTGCCTCAAACAAAGGGCTAGATCTCCGAGGAAAGAAGAGCATGTTGTATGATATCAGAGTTAATACTAATTAAGAGTATTTCTCTTAATACCAATTAAAAAGAAGTTATTACCCCAATTAGCAAGCCTGATTTTAAAACTCATGAAGTTCTTTGTCAGATAGTAAAATCCATCTATATTGTATTAAATTTGTTAAAATAAATAGATGGATGAGTCACCAAAACCCAGAGGTAATTACTGATTTATTATTGATGTGCTGGAATCCTGTACTCATGCATGCTAGTGTGTATGGGGTTATACAGACTTATGCTTGCATTATTAGACAAGAGGGCCCAGGCACCTCACTCTTTCTGACTTGGATAAACTTATGTGCTGTCATTCTACGAGCCTGCTTAACCCTCCCTCTATTTTTGCTCTTCTTTTAAGTTTTAGTATAATAAGAAGCAAAATTAATATTTTTGTACATAAACATTTTACATGTTAATTATCATTTTCAAGAGCGAAATTTTAGAAGAATTTTAAAGTTTTAATTATATGGACAAGAAATAATTATATATATGGAATATAATATTCTGATACGTGTATCCGTTGTGAAATGATTAATTCAGACTAACACACATACCATCTCTCATCATCATCATGTTTCTTACTTCTCATAATGAGAAGCAATTTCTAAATATAAACTATTTCGAAACATATGATATATTTGCGTTTCTAACAGCAATAACCATGATGTGCTGCTTATCCCTCTGTCCAACCAAATTGTGAACCCTTTGACTCACTCTTGTTGTACCCGATTTATTAATTTTTTTTTTCCGGCGCTCTGACAAACACGCCTACTTTCTTTTTCCAGGTATTTGATTTGATAATTGTAGTGTCCGAATTCAGGTGAGATCATGAAGGGGTTCATTTGTGTTTGCTTCCTAATAATTCTTTTTGGTATTTACAATGTTTTTGATACATTCTGGAAGGTTGAGATATGTTTCCTAAATAAGTGAAAGTCATTTGTAAAGCAGGAATATGAATTATATCTCATCACACGTGTGAGGTTGGAGGAACTGTGTCAGCCTATGTAGACTTGCAGTGCTGGGGTTTTGCTAGGTATCACCCTAACATTGCAGTTATCCCCGCTCCTGTCCTGTGCTGAACATCTAATTGCAATCAGTTAAAAAGGCCAGTGACTAGACTCCAGTGTCTGAATCACCCCTTTGTCCCGCCCCACTCCAGAGTCAGAACTCCCACCCTGCATCATCTCTCTTCAATTATTTATAAATTAGTGCAGGGTGTTGTTGTTGTTGTTGTTTTGACATCATAATTTTGCAAATTGTTCTTCCCTTTTGTATCCCAGAACTCAAAGTTTGGCTTGAAATTAGATGGTTTTCTCTGTTTGAGATTCAGGATGTGATATACTCCTTTGCAGATCGCAAAGAGATGATAAAAACCAGACAGCGGGTGTCCTTTGTCCCAGTTCTACTGCTACCCTGCTGGATCATGCTGGACAAACCCTCCCACCTAGCCATCCCTACTGTGGGAAAATAACAATGTCGGTCTTGTGGGTACTTGGGCTTGTGAGAATCAGATCTGTTCTGTTGGAGAACGTGCTCTAAGCATACACAGACTGGGTATGCCTGTGTGAGGCGCAGTCCACAGGAGCCAGAGTCTAAACTTCTGGGAACACGTTGCTGGATTGTGTTCCCAGCTGCATTCCCTTGGACTGGTGATCGTGAGCAGAGCCCTTGAGGTCAGAGAAACTGTCAGCCCATGAGTGCAAAAGGATGAGAGAGAAATGATAATATTTTTTTCTCCATAGGGAACTTCCAGCATTTTTGAGGAGACTGAATTTCTTTTGATCATAGAAGAACAGAAAGAGATATTAACTATGGAGTGTCCACATTCAGCAGGGTGTCCGAGCATCATACCCTGCAGAGCAGAGGAGACTTGGTCAGGGGAAGTATGCCGGAGGTAACTGGGTGGGTCTCCTGTTGTACCAGCTTTGGGCTTACACCAAATTTGCTGCCTGATGGCTCCTGCTGTCCTCTCAGAATTAAGAGAGAAGAGATACATCCGAAGGCAACAGTTAAAGCAGATACGTGGGATGCTTGTGAAATCCAGTGCAAACAGAGCCCAGAAGATCAATGAACTGAAAGCTTGGCCAACAGGAGGTCATTTTTCACTGAATATTAGACACATTCACTACAACTCCTTGCTGTCCTGCGCCACATTGGATACTGAGGTGGGGGAAGCACATAGAATCTACACAACCAAAACCAGAGTTAAAACTAGTGATCACTGCATTAGTAGTGACAGCTTTGTGTCCCTTGAGGAGTTGCCTTTATCTAAACAATGCCACCATGCTGCTACCAAGAGTTAACATCACACCACCTTCCCCAAGCTTCAGTAAGTTTCCCTCTTGGTGTTAAAGGACAAATGCATAGAAATTCTAGGTTTCTCAGAACTGAATGTATGCCTATGTTTCAAAAATGGCTCTCCAGGTCAACTTTGATGGGGTCAAACAAAACACTTCCCAGAGCTGGGATGTACCCTATGATGGTTAGTTTAAACCATCTCTTCTTCATGAAAGGAAATCTCTTCAGTTTCAGCTTCTAAGGCAAGGTAACATTCTAGTTTCTACCACTGTTCCTTGAAACATTGTTCTTTTTCCCATCTCCATTCTTTTGAGATAATATGTTTTCTTTCTTTGTTCAAGTCTTCTGACCTGGACTAGTAGCAAAGGCCCAAATAGCGTACAAGGAACTGGGTAGGAAAAAAAAAAAAGAAAAAAAGAACAGCAGCTGCTTCCTCACAGCCAGTGGGGAGAGGAGCTAGTTTTTGGTCCTGAAAAAAAAAAAAAAAGAAGCTGGAAATGATTTGATCTGCACCACTCTTCCCGTCAGAGTCTCTCCTAAATGTTGGTTCTTCAGAAACATCAGGTAATCCTTTTCAAATTTGCTTTTGGACTTGATGTTCTCAAGCCACAGATGCTAACAGCAGAGCTGGTAATCCCAAGACAGCAAAAGAGGCTGGGTTGCTGTGCCCACTATTTCCTAGTAGAAAGGAAGATAAACTCCACTCATCTCCATGGATCCCTTGAGAAGGTAGCCAGAGAGCTCCACAAGCCACTGTGGCTGCACAGTTGGCTCTGAGACCCACTCAGAGAGAGGGTCGTTGGTGACTTGTAAGTGTTGGATGGAACCCTCTTCCTAGGACCAGCCACATGTCCTCTTCCTAGGACATGCACAGAGTTTGGGTAAAACATCATCTCAGATTTTACCCTCCTGTTATTGAGAAAGCTACACTGGTTAGTGACAAAGACAGGCCCATTGAGCAATGGCCATGCAAACTTGTGTGATGAGAGCTCCATCATATTAATGTCTGATGGATGGTTTGGATGTGAAATGTGCCTTGAGATGTACAGAGGACCTTTCTCAGGCAAGTCAGAGGCTGCAAATCCAGAATGTGAGGTTGTTTAGTTCGAACTCAAGTAGGATCCATTGAGCTCTGCAGAAGTGAGTGGAGGTCTTTTAAACAGTATAACTCTAGGAGGCAAAGTCCAGAAAAATGAAATGGAATAGACAAGTTATTTACCTTCCCACTGTTAATCTACCTAATGTAGCTTAACAACATCTCTAGGAAGCTTTGTGGATTTTGCCAATGATCACAAAATGTACAGGCAGTTCAGAGGTCAGTTAGAAACTTGCCCACACAAGTTTCTGAAATATGTCTAAGTCTTTTAGTATATATGGGCCATCTCCTTTCTGGAGCAATCTATAGAAAATTCCCACAGAACTCAGTGGGCATAATGGGGTCAGGCAGGGATCTCCTGATTTGTTATGGGTGTAGTAGAAACATTCCACTCAGCTAGATAGCAGATAGGAGGACATGTTGGCTCTGGAGGTTGTGATCATCAGTCTAAATGAAATTAAGACAGATCCCCAGGAAGCAGAACAATTCATGTAATGTTCACAGGTATATGACATGTCCACATGATCAGCCATCAAAGGAGGCATTAAAATTAGGACTTTTATGTTAAGACCCTCCTCCTCCTCTTTCTCCACCTTGGCTTCCCCTTGTCATCACCGCATCTTCTCTTCCCTCCTTCTCCTCTTCTTCCTCCTCCTTCCCCTGTCCCTTTCTCCTCCTTTTTTTCTTCCTTTCATCTTTCTTTAAAAGATGATGAAAGCAGAGAGCCAAGGGAAGAAATCCAGCTTTGTGATGCCTCTGTGACTTCTGATATCTGTGGGCATCTAGATGTCTCCCAATGTCAAATCTTCCTTCTTGCTGAGAACCTTCCAGAGCTGAAAGGCCAACCAATCCAAGTCTCTAAAACAGTTAAAAAAAAAAAGAATGATTCCAGTATAAAATTTATCTTTGCTTAAAACACTAAAAAAAATGCAACCTCCACTTTTCTTTCAGTTGCTTTATAAGTGCTAGAGAGAAATCGTCAGATCTTGTGTGTATTTGAGTCATCTAAAAAATATTTAATTCAGTATCGAATTGCTTCAAAAATTATATTCCCTTCCCCCACCCCAGAAACTAAGCTGTTTTGCCTCATGAACAGCTAAGATAATAGGGAAAATATTTTAAAGACATGTTAGTAGTAACAATGACAAGTAGCATGGGGGCATTGGGGGTAGGCTCGTATTTGGTGACCATAATCCAGCAAACACTCACTGAATATCCCTGCATGCCAAGCACAGTGTCAGGAATAACACAGAAGGGTGAGTCAGACATGGTTCCTGCCCTTTGAAAGTAGTTTGCAGAGGCTGCAGCTGAGGAGGGGGGGTCTGTCTCTGTACCATCATCCTTTTTATAGAACAAAAAGTTCTTTAGGAAACACTATATCGTGTGTCTCCCATCCCTGCATCTTCGTGACTCATGCCAAAACCTTCTCAGTTGATTTAAGCTTGAAGTGGGACAGGAGGGTGAAAAGAGGGAAAAGAGAAAAGGAAGGAAAAGAAAAGAAAAAAAACAACCAAGAACTAATAAATACATCTGACAATAAATTTGAGATCATAAACCGTGGGATTCTTTCATAATACCACACACTTCAAAATCAGGCAGTATTTTTCATTTGACATGGATTTAAAGGTAGCTCAAAGAAAACATCGGATTAACTGTAAGTAGTGGGATAGTAACCATGAGCCAAGCTTGCAAATAAACACATCAGAGACTCGGTCTAAAAAAAGACAGAACACAAATAACGTCCTCTTGATGTGCCTACAGTTTCGTTCAACTGTTCCCAGGTCGTGAACTAATTTGCCAAAAAAGAGGTTAACTCCAGTGCAGCATGCAGCATTTGAGGAAACAGGTTTTGTGCACACTGCCTGTGGAGTCTGGGCCACTGGAAGCCTTGCCTATGTAATGGCTCTCAGATGAACACTTTAAAAACCTCTTTTGTGTATGTAAGTGGATGCACAGGGCTTTAGGACATTGCAGAATAAGGTCCTTAACAAACGTGGGCTTGGCTTGTATCCAAATGTGGATGTCTCCTGAATTAGCCTAAATAAATTTGCTTGGGGGCTTGGGTGACCTTAGACAATCTGCTCCCCCTTCCAAGTGGGGTGTCCTCCATATAAAACAAGGGATTGAGATGAGTAGATCTTTCAATTCTCTCCCAGGATCCAGACATCCTTCCCTAAAGATTCAACACAGGAAAGCTGACCTCTGCCCCTAGAAGCTTCCAGCTGAAGGAGAACAGAAAAGTAGCCAAAGTCCAGGGAGCTCAGGGGGAGGGTGATTTCCAGCTACACTAATCTTCCAGAACTCCAGCACTTGGATTCATTGGAGGGTGAACGGCAGCATTGTATCATTTCCAGGCAAGGCCCTAAGTTCTCTGTGCAGTTCCCATGGTTTCTCTGCACTTTGTACATTTCATCATTTGCTGCCACTGATCTAGCTCTTCCAGCCTCCTGACTTTGAACACGAATACATGGTTCCTTTCTGGCGACTTGATTAATCATGTTCATTTCCCCGTTCTCAATGAGTAGGTTTGGAATGACTAGTACCTAGCTGTGCTTAGTGAGCACCCAAAGAATCAAACACAGTGGTGGCTTACGGGGACCACCCACCTAACTGCTCGCTCAAGAGCTGAGGATGTGCTTTCTCACAACACCAGGACTGGGAACCAGAGAACCATGTGAATTTACAATGTAACAGAAGGTGTGCAAAAGAACCTGTTAGCTATTCAATCAAAAATCGGCACACAAAAAAGTGAACAAATGCATGCATCTAACATATAAAACAGTGAAGGCCGTTATCACTGTGAACTAACAAACAGTGAACTTTGCTGCTGCTGCTGCTGGTGGTGATGGTAAAAGTGGTAGTGGCAAACTTTTTCTTTACAGAAGGGAGAACTCAAGTCAGTGCAAGACACAGTAAAAAAAAAAAAAAGGCTCCAAATCTGGGTTTCCAGTGGGACACCAGAAGCAGAAGGATCTATGAAAGAGGATGTCTCTTCTCTAGTGAACACAGCTGGACAGAGGGAGTCCCTAAGCCTCAAGTATATTTTAAGCTGCATCTCTCAAAATGTCAAAAGTGGGATTAAAGTGTAAATGATTGTCAGTTCATTCCTTTTCTCCGTGTACTCTGCTGTTACAGGCAGACTCTGGCTTATAGGGACAGGAGAGGAGGGATGGGCTTTCAGTGTAACCGAATAGAGCATACAGGGAATGAGGAGTCCCGGTGTGTCTTGGGGGAGGGGAGCAGTTCACAGGCTGCTACTTTTTTGTGACATAGCTTTTATGGGGGGAGAGCCAGAATATTAAGCTCATTGCTTCCAGATGGAAAGGTTGGACAAGACAGAGGTCTTGGCTCTGAAAGCCTGGATGCAGTGGTGCGATATGGACCTGACATATTGAAGTAATCGAGATAGAAGATCTGGCTTTAGCCAAGGCTGTCAGATAGATACTTTTTTAAAACATTACATGGTTTGTAACAAGGTATTGTGTATCCGCCCAGCAACCCTGCCGCCTCGGTCTCTGGGAAGGCGGTGGGGGGAAAGTGTGCTTATTTTGCTTGAGTTACTAAAGCTCCTTTTATATAGGAGGAATTTGGCATCTCCTGGCTGGGAGCAACGGAGCCAACAGTGTCCAATGCACTTGCAATGTAGATCATGCTAAGTAAGTCCAGGTGCCTGCGGAAGAAGAGAGGTCCTAAGCACTCCCTTATTTGAGCCCCGAAGCAATCATGGCCCAGTGCCTCAAATGAGCCTCAAATCTGTTTAATAAATCATCTGTCTATTTATAGAGTTAATCCAGGGAGAAATACCGTCTTGTGCCGGCTAACGGAGCTTCTTCCACAAGAGGGCGCCCTTGTCCACCCCTTTTAGTGAGGGTTGGCCTTCCACCAACCCTCCTTTGTTGGTCCTTCCTGAAGCATTTTAAGCCTTTGTGGATGGGGCTGGGGAGAAGCCCCCAAGACCCCTTTTCTTGAGGAACTGATTTCTCCAGTCATTTCCACTGTGGAAATGGAAAGACAGTCCCACGTTTTTAGAAATCCCCATTTTTCAATAGATTCTGCTTCACACCTGAGACATGTTGGGGCATCCCCATGGACCCCATGTCTGCTTCGCATTTCAAAGACTGGGAACCGTTAAGCTTGTATTTTGATTAAAATTTCGTACTAGCTCCCCCCTCCCTTTCCGTGTAATTTTAGGATATTTAATTTCAACCAATCATCTGGGGCGCGGGGTGGAGTGGGGGGTTTGATATGAAACAGCACATAGGAAAGTCAGCCAAGTTAGGAAACAGAGCAGCTCAGGGCTGCAGAGATGTGACAACTAAAATCTCCTTTGTTCTCCCAGGCACGGTCTGAAACCAAAGCCCTCAAGGACAGGGGATCTAGCTCTGGGCCTGAAGTAAAGTGTCCCAGCACTCTCACGAGCCTCCTCAATAGCTTCCCAGGCTTGCACAGGTTTCTGGGCTCTGGTTACCTGGTTGGGTTTGGGAGCACAACAGCTACCTGACGTTTGCCCCTGGCTTTCTTAAACCATGCAACAGTCCTCATAAAGCAGATTGCTTTTACTGTCTGGGGCAGACAGTAATTACAACTTTTCAGCTTCAAAGCAATTAGAGCCAAGATGGGAGAGGGGTTTATTAAAGTGGATAAAGACCTTCCATCAAGTGTTTCTATCCCATTTGTGCTTGCTGAAGAGTAGAGGTCATGCAGTCAAATGTTGATAGGTTTGGCAGGAATGAAAACGGAACGCATAGAGTATGCTTGATTTAAAGAAAGTATTCACTGTTCACCGACTAACACTATTGGATTGCTCAGAGGCCATAGAAATGGTGCAGGCAAACCAAGCTGGAGAGCATGGCCTTTGAAACACATTCTGGGGCTGAAGGAAAGAGCTCAGTCGGTAAAGTGAAAATCCCACTAGCACGAGGAGCTGAGTTTGATCCTCTAAAGCCACCAACGAAGACATTGCGGCAACAACACTTGTAACCCCAGTGATTAGGGGAGAGACAGAGAGATGAATGAATTCTTGGAGTTCTTTGGTCAGCCTAGTTGCCTGATGAGTTGCAGGCCAATGAGAGATATTCTGTTAGAAAGAAGAAGGTGGCTAGACCATGAAGAACGATACCTAGGGTTGACCTCTGTCCCTCCCCACCCCATGCATACTCAACCCACTGGTCTGAATATCTTCTGGCTTTTGAACTACACGTTTGTATCTTTCTACCTACTTTTATGTTTTATAACTATTCAAACAACAAAGAAAACAGAGACAAGTATTTGTTAGCATAAGAAATCTCCAATTTGCCCACATAATCCTGATTTTGATGTCCTGTCTTAAATCCAACTCTACTTTTCATTCTAATTGACGTAACCACATTGGGTGCATTAAGTTCTGTCAGTATAGTTCAACGTTTCTCATCTTGTGGGTCATGACTCCTTTGGGAGTCAAACTAACCTTTTACAGGGGTCACCTAAGACCATTAGAAAACACAGATTATGATTCATAACTGTAGCATTATTACAGTTCTGAAGTAGCAATGAAATAATTTATGGTTGGGAGTTACCACAATGTGAGCAACTGTATTAAAAGGTCAGAGCATTAGGAAGGTTGAGAACCACTACTTTACTTGGTTGTCACACACAGGAAATGATCATGGCAGGTTTCCATTGCCATTCTCTATGCAAAGGGGCACCTGATGAACCAGTGATCATTTCCTATATCACCCCTTGCACAAGTTTCTCCAACAACAACATTGTGAGTTGATGAAGGGGCCAGAGTGAAGGCTGGTCTGATCTCAAACTGACTCTAGGAACAGTCTTGGCCTCTTAATGTGGAAATTATGCACCTCCTTCAAAGGGACATCTACTGACTCCCCCCAAAATACATTATGTGGAAGTACTTTCTGAATAACAGAGTTACTCTGTTATTCTGCATAACAGAGTTCACACTGTTTTGTTGGTTTGTGTGTGTGTGTGTGGGGGGGGGGGGAAGACAGTGTCCTCACAGCAGTTCATTATGCCCTGGTCTTGTTAGTGTGCTCATCTCTGTAGCGAATAAGATTCCATCACTGAAGCAAACTTAATTTCCCTACATGATGTTTCTCATAAAGCAATGGTTGCAAAGCTCATTTTCTGCATTTTGCCTCTGAGGCTCCTGCATTGCTTACCTACAACTCTGCTCTGTCCTCCCAATGATGTCACCCAGAAAGGGCTCACTGCCACCTCTCGCTGTGACCATCCTGGAAGGCATAAGAGTGTTTTCACTTATGCTCCCCCGACCCCTCCCTTTTTACTGCCAGACTGTTGAGAAAATAGAACCCAAGAAATTGGGATTTCTGTAGGAATTCCCTGAATGAGGGAAGAGAAAGGCTGAAGTCATGGTGACAGCTAAGAAAAGAGATGTGCCTATCAAGAGGAGACTCACTGTCCTGGAAATCTATCAAACCACCATTCAGAGCAGGTTGAAGACAAGAGGATAACAGACAGGGCCATACCTTGACCAAACCTGCTGAGCTAGGCATAACCCTGCACTCTGTGTAAAGCTTAAACCCTTGTTAAAATCCCCCAAATTGGACTAGGGTTTAATGGACCCCTTTATTTATTTCTCTCCCCAATGTAGCCATACTGAATAGTCCTTTCATCTCTCCTTTGCCGTCCTTTTTAAAAAATCTCTTTAATTGGCACATCAAGAACAGGTAGTTGTTTTAAAGGAAATGAAAATCCCAACCTTTAGATTTTACCAATGAACACTCAGGAGCCAGATACTGGGTGAAAGCCTGCTAGCTCAGAGAGGCACAGAAAGCACCCAGCGGATCTTCCTACTCAGCTAACATCCCAGAAGGAAAAGGCCAAAAGCCCAAAGCTAAAAGCTAGCTAGCTCAGACAACAGCCCAGGAGGAGGCCTACTATTTCACAGAACAGCCCAGGAGAAAAAAGCCAACAGCTAAAAGCCCAAGAGCTAGAAAGCTAAAGCTCTCTTCCTCCTTTCTCCTCCTCCTCCTCCTCCTTTTCTCCATGCTGTCTTAAACACCCTTCTCTCAAAGTCCCTTCTTTCTGTTGATCCCTGTCAGCTGGTTACTTGCATTGCCTCTTGACCTAGGGTTAACTTTATTAAATCCTGTGTACAGAAAGCTCTTGGATTAAAGGTGTGTTATAGGGATGAACCACACCAAACAAAAGACAGGTTTTTACAGTCCACAATCCTGGGGATCACAGTGTGATCAAGCGTCCAGCAACAGGTAGTGGAGCCTAACTGTTGGGCTTGCTAGGCCCAGTCTTTGACTCTAAAATCCCTACCTAATAGTGCCACTGGTAAGTCCCATTCTCAGTTTGATGTTAGTTGTATTTCTCTACCTTTGATCATTTAATTATACATTCCCCCTATTATATTTGAGTTGAGTGTACACGGTGATTGCATTTGGAAACCCAGGGGGTCCAGTGTGGAATGGTTCATAAACAGGCAATGTGGAGAGAATGATAAAGCTGGCTTCTCTGGCACCCCTTCTACATTATGTGTAGTGTTCTTGGCTAGTGGAGTCAGAGCTCAGAGTTATGTTTTCAATAAGAGGCATGGATTTGCACTGCCTCCTGATCAAAGCCCGACTCCTAAGCCTGGAATTCATGGCTCTCTAGATCTGGCAATAGCTTGCTTTCTTCTTCTACTTTCACATTATGTGCATGCTGCGACTCAGACACGGGACTGCACCCCATGAATGTGCATTCCCCAGAGCTTCACATCCAATTCTGGGCACAGCATTTTTTCTGTTGGATTCTCTCTCTTTCTCTCTTTCATGTCTGCCAGCTAAAGATATTTTGGGAAGAAATGCACACCCATTTTATTTCCACACAGAGGCCGAAGTGATAAGGAAGGAGAATGAGAAAGGATAGAGGAGTATTCCAAGCTCCTCTCTCTAGATTCCAGAGGATGGAGGAGTGAGTGGGATCAGGAACCAAGCAAACTAGACTCAGACCACCCTCTCCTTCTCAGTAGACTCTACATTGGAAGACTTGCCTGGCTCCCGCCCCTCTTCCTTTGTGGCCTTGCTTTGCTATGCTTGCTGGAGATAGTTATGAGACCCTACCCTCTAAGAACATTCCTTCACTGAGCAGGACTAAAAGGAAACAAGTGATGGTCCTCCAGTAATAAACATACCTGCTTGTTAACATACCTCAATGTTTATATTACAAGGACGGGGCGGGGGGAAGAGACATATTATCTGGTTCAGTGTTACCAGCTCCTTCTTTATGAATGAGGTTTTTCTGAATTCTTAGGGGAAGGTGGATATGATGGCATACAGCTACAATCTCAGAACAAGGAGTGTTCAAGCAGGAGGGCCCTGAGTTCCTGGTTGGTTTTCCTCAGCTACATAATGAGTTCAAGCGTAAGCTACAAAAGAGAATGCACATCTCAGAAGCAAGACAAAACAGAAAAAAAACAACAGTGGAGGATGAAGACACAACATAGTCTCATTTTTGACATCATACTTCAATTCCTCATCTTCCAAGTTTTATTTATTTATTTATTTATTTGTTTGTTTGTTTGTTTGTTTTTGACCCCCTGTACCTATTCGGTTTGTGGTTAGCTTGACACAGACTAGAGAGTCTTCTGTGAAGAGGGAATCTTGACTGAGAAAATTCCCCCATTAGGGTGGCCTGTAAGCAGGTCTTGGTGGGGGTTGGAGGGCTTTTCTTAATGATTGGTGTAGGAAGGTCCATGGTAGGCAATACTATCACAGAACAGAAGGTCCTGGGTTGAAAAAAAAAAAAAGAAAGAAAGAGAAAAAGCATGTTGAGGGAACAAACCAGTAACCTGTGATCCTGCACTGTTTCTGCCTCCGTTCCTGCTTTGGCTTATCTAGATGGTGGACTATAAGTAACCTATAATTAAAATTAACCATTTTTCCACTTATTGTCTATGGTCAGTGCTTATCACAGCAACAGAAAGCAAACCAGGATACCCTGCCTCTAAGATAAAACCTCACTCCTCCTTTTGTCCTTTAGTGCATAGTCTGTGAAGTTCAAAGGCTTACTTTTAGGTCCTTATATGACCCAGGGTTCCTTTGAATTTGGTATGTCACGTGAAGTCACATTTCCAGTTATGATTTTTTTTTGTTGGCAATGAATTTGCAGTAGTCATTTGCTCTAATGAGAGCAAAGGCAGAGAAAAAGCTTGTATTGAGGTCTCTGGGTTGAGCCTTACATCATACTAAGAGCATATTAGGACACAGTAATAATGCAGGAGCTTTTTGATTAAAAAACTTGGGATATTTAGTTAAGTTTTTAACCCCTTTATATAACACAATAAAGAAGTTCAACAATAAAGCAGCCACTACCAGAAAACAAATACAAAAATAAAAACAGCAAAACCCTCAAAACAAATAAGCAAATAAGAAACCATGAACATCTGTAGGACACTTAACCAAGTAGCTCGTTGGCTAAAGGGTCAGACCTGAGACTCCTGACCTTGAACCCCTCATCATACACAACTTCTCTATGCCTCTCATAGTTTCTCTTTATTTATCAGAAGAGACAATAAAACAGATTTGCTGCAACGTCAGCAATGAATGGTAACTGCCAAGATGAGTTGTGAACAGCCAGGGCTTATGGCCTTCTGCATTCCAGACAGACTTCATGGAAAAGGCAGGAATGATTGTCTATTAGGAGGGTCTGTGGGTAGGCTTAGAGGACTGGGAAATGCATTATAGGATGAAGATCCCATGGGACAAAAGGAGCCACAGACAGACAAGGAAAATTTAGAGCTTGGTGGATTGACCAACCTGGCTTGGCCCAAAGCTGGCGTTTTGAGGTTAAGTAATTAAGGTTTCAAGTAGGTAGATCATTAGTGACGAAAGTGTGTGTGTGTGTGTGTGGCTGGAGAAGGACACAGAGGGATGAGAAAAGCATGGAAAGATTCAGGTCACTGGATGGTGGCTGATACAATGGCCGAGGTCTGACATGGGAGGGGCCGCCATGAGGAGTCACTGGCTGTAAACTCAGAGGACTCAGATTCTCTATAAGTGAAAGACTAGGCAGTGCCCACAACTAAATACAAAGCTGGCATCCCTCAGCCCCACCCTGATATGATGGCTCATTGATTAGAATAACATAGACATCCCTACGCATGCCTGGGAAGGGTGATCTAGGTTAGATTAACAGTTGGAAGATCCACCTTAACTGTAGATGCTACTATTCACTGGGCTTGAGTCCTAGACTGAGTAAAGGAGAAAGTGAGCTGAACACGGAAATTCGTCACTCTCTTTAACTTGATGGAAGATGCAATGTGCTTGCTGCTATGACTTCCCCATCATAATGAACTGTACCCTCTCAAACTGTGAGCCCGAATCAACTGATTCTCCCTTATGTTGCTTTAATCAGGGTGTTTTATTACAGGAACAGAAAAGTGACTAGGGTATTTGGGTACCTGAAATGGCTAAAGGTCAGTGAAACAAAATTCTGATTTTAAAAAGCTGGTTCTTAAAGCATGCACTCTGAAACAGCTTTGGTGGGGAAAACATAAAATAATTAGAATTCTGTCAGTTATCCCAAAGAGATATTGGATAGAAAAATAATGAAGGATCTTGTAGTCTTGGATCCCAGCATCTTCCAGCAATCAAAATAAGATCAGGGAACCAACAAAATGAAAAATAAGGAGGAGGATGGGGAGGAAGAGGAGGATGAGATGGGGAGGGGACAAGTTGAAGTTCCACACCTTCCTCCCTTCCAAAGCTCCCATCTTGGTCTGCAGTGATTCCCCTACTATAGGGGTGGCTCTCTTGCCCTCCCCCTTCCTCCCCTGCTAGCAGCTACAGAATCCATTATCTCATGAACTTTCCCCATATCCCTTGGTGATAAGTATTTCCTTATGGTAGTGATTGTTATTCTTATTTGATAGCCAGAGATAGAAAGAGAGAGATGGTTCTGAAAAGAGAGAGACATTTTCTTCTTTCCTTTTTTTTTTCTTTCTGGACTCTCTTATAGTCAGGTCATAAAGCAGGAGGCAGAGGAAAAGTCTCTGGGTGTTTTTAAACTCAGGGAGAACAGGGATAAGAACTGGAGGAAGGGAGTGCTAAGGAGGGTTTGATACGCATATAGGCTTATAGTCTATTTTTCCAGGGAAGTGAATAGCCAATCCCTGTTTTATTTCCATGTGCCCATAAAGGAAGATGAGGCTTCAGAACTAATCTCACACAACTTTCATTTTTGTATGCAAAACAACTGAGGCGAAAAGAGAGACCCTGCTCAACAGCTGGGCAGAGAAGTGAGTAAAGGGTGATGCTGACCTCAAAGCCATCACCAAATCCTGGCCAGGGACTGGACTTACCTGGAAACTTGAGACACACATAGAAATTATCAAGTCTGGGGATGTAGCCTGCTCTTCCTGAAGTTTTTTTTTTTTTAACATCTCAGTGTCCCTGGGCTATTATCTTTGCCAGGTAGTCTGTTCCCCTCACAAGGAACCCTGCTATCTTAGGTCTATCCCTGGGACTGCGGTGAGGATTATGGATGACATGGGTGTGATACAGCCTGTAGACATCAAACCAAACAACAAATGCTACAGATTATGGAAATTTTTCTGGACCCAGCTTCAGTATGGGCCTTGGACCCTGCTCTGGGAAGGCATAGTCAGGACCAGCCTGGATGTCTTAGCAGACCATTCTCATGAGACATGGGCCTTGAGTGCAAGAATGTCTATGGGGATATAGAAAAGCCTCTCAAGTAATTTGTTTCTGAAGACTTTGATGAGTTGAAAATATGAACAATTAAAAACTAATATTCATGCAAAATGAAAGGTGTGTTTTTAAATTTATTTATATTTGCCTGTTTATTGTCTTGTGTGTGTGTGTGTGTGTGTGTGTGTGTTTACTTGAGTATGGGTGCCACAAGCCTACAGGAGCCCTCATGGGTCAGAAGAGGAAATTAGATTCCTTTTATCTAGAGTTAAAGGCAGTCATGTAGGTGCCAAGAGTCAAATTTTGGTCTTCTTCAGGGCAGTATGTACTCTTAATGGCTGAGCCACCTCTCCAGTCCTGAGGGTGTGTTTTGGGGTCTTTTTTATGGTTTATTCCATTTATATCTAGATTGTAGCCCTCTCCTTCATCTCCTCCTGGTTGCACCCTCTGTACCTCATCCTGCCTATCTCCTAGTCCACTGAAATGGGCAGGGTTCTCCTCCCTTGCCATCTGACCCTAGCTTATCAAGTCTAATCGGGACTGCCTACATCCTCTTCCTCTGTGGCCTGGCAAGGCCTCATTGCCAGGAAAAAGTAATCAAAGAGCAGGCAACAGAGTCCATGCCAGAGATTGTCCCTGCTCCTCAGAGCAAGTGTCGGAGTCTTATAGGAACATTATATTATATACTCAGCACTTGGAAGAAATTACAAAACAAACAGTGAGGAATTGTGAGCACTAAAATTATGATGTTGTCGCAGAGCAGCAGTGAGAGCAAGTGATAATCTAGTCATCATCATTGCTCAAGGTATGATTCTTATTGGGGGGGGGTGTCTGTCTGTGTGTCTGTGTGTCTGTTCTTTTGTGTATATGTAAAGGTCAGAGGACAACCTTGGGTATTGTTTCATAAGTACTGTCCATTATTCATTCTGGTTTTGTTTTGTTTTTTTGAGACAAGGTCTTTCACTAGCCTTTTACTCACCAAGTAGGCTAATTTGGTTGATCAACAAGCCCCAGAGAAGCAAATGTCTTTGCTTCTCCAGTACTAAGATTGAGAATAAGCCTTCACTTTTGCCTTTTTTTCAAATATAATATAAGCCTAGTGACTGGTCCCCACAGAATTTAACCAACTAAACTATATTTCCAATCAGTCATTGCATTGTATATGTTTTGAGATGAGATTTTGAGCATTTTATGCCTTTACTTCTAAGTATACATATAGAGCTTCTTATCAAATTGAACAACAACCAAACTGATGTAGAAGCTCAGTGGAGGGGTTTGGGGGGTTAGCATTAGAGTTTAAATTATAGCTGTTGCTTCTGAAAAATTTTGCATAGCATTTGCCCAGCACCATCCTTACATTCTTGGCACACTCAGCTCTCCTTGCCTCCTGCCGGGGAAATCACTGCCAGGAAGATGTCAGGTCATAGACACTTGTTTTTATTCAGCTCTTGAAAGACTACCATTGCCAGTATTTCATTGTTCAGGTGATTGCAGGGAATTTGTATGATTCTAGAGTCCTTTATGGAGTAGCTGCCTGATGGTTTCAAGATCCCAAGTTTGTCATGGGTGCTTTAAAGTTTCCTCTCAGCCCTTTCTGAGTGCAAAGAACTAGCCTGTGTACAAAATAAGCTTTATTCTGGAAATGTACACACAACTCACCCTCTTCTGCACCAGATGCCTCAGTAGCTTCCTGCTGCCTCCATGAAAAGTCTCAAGATTTTATTTTCTGTTTTTCTTGTGTGCTCGGAAAGAGCAGTACATTGCCACAGCTACCGCATCTTAGCCAGAAGTGGAAGTCACATATGTTTTTGAGATTTATGTATATAGATTTGGGTCATTCTTCTTAACAGCTGCATAGAATTTATATATATAGTACAGTGTATTTATTTATAGATGGACATTTGGATGTTTCCCAACTCCTTAGCTGTTAAAAACAATGCTGCAATGAATATTCCTGCACATGTTCGCTTGTGGACATCTTTGAGAATTCCTCTAGAATATACATCTGGAAATGGAATAGCAGATCCATGGAGAATGCTCGTTTTTAATTTTGCTATGTGTTGCCAAAATGCTTTCCAAAGTAGATGGGCCACTTTACATTTTCACCAGCAGAACATGGGTATGTGTTCGCCATTAGCTGTGACAATGGCTGATTGTGAAACTATTTAGTTTTGCTTTTCACATGGAAATGAATGTGTATCTTTTATTTTAATGATGTTGGGGTCCTTAGCTCATTGGAGTTTAGAATTTCTCTTCTGGAAACACAGTTTTCATCTCTGATACGTTTTTTCATTGAGTTTCTGTCCCTTGTAAATTTAATCTTCTACTTTTCAAATGCCAACGAATCCTTCTCATGCTATGTGTGAGGCAAGTACTGCAGAGATGCTATTAAATGCCTTCTGCATGTAATGCTAGGGATATTGGGGGTGATTCAGGCACAGTGTATACTCACATCCATGAAGTAAAAATGCTAATTAGCTTTCTTGTTAATGCTGCACATTATCTGACACAAACATCTGCAGAGGGGAAGAACTGATTTGGGCTCGTATTTCAGAGGTTTTAGTCCATGGTCTGGCTTAGATGGTTCCAGGCCTGTGACAGAGCAAACTGTCATGACTGTAAGAGTGTATATTCAACAGATACCATTCACTTCTCTGTGAGAAAGAAAAGGAGAGAGGTGGGGTTGATGATGGGACAGAAAGGCGGGTAGAACCTTAAAAGGCATGTTTTTTGTGCTCCGTTTCCTCTAGCTTGGTCCCATGTCTTATACTTCCTACTTCCTCCCAACACATCATCACCAAGTACAGATCAAGCCTGCAACACATGAGGCTGCGGGGGACAATTCAAATTTAAACCAAAAGACATACATTCTACCTGGGAAGTTTGACCATCACTGCGTAAACTCAACATGAGTAAAATTACCTCAAATCAGAAGAAACAAGCTAAACATCAAACAGGAAGATGAGATAGAAAGATGAATGAGAAAAAAGCTTTTTTAGGTTAGAGAGGTCATGCAAACCCTCAAGCTGAGGTTCAGATGAAAAGTTAAAAAAAAAGTCATAAAGACGAGAAGATAGTGCTACTCCAAAGAGATGACCAATGTACAGAGATGACAAATAGCGAGAGCCCAAAGGTCAGTCAGTTGGCATTTCGATTTGTCTATTGCTTGCTTGTGATTGCATGTTTGCTGTAAACCCATCCTTGCAGCATTCCTTGGTGAGCACATCACACTGTATATCCTACCAGAGAGGCAGCTTTTGCTAGCTTGAGTCCAGGTTGTGACAGGTAAAATGCACAGCTTCAGTGGTAAACACAGTCGAGCAGTTAACACAGGTGCCACAGAGCTGGTAACAGCCGAAGGAAGAGGCAGCCTGTCTTCTACAGCTCACAGCTCATGCTGTCTGGAAAACATCAAGATGAAAGGCTGGAGCATCCTGGATTCAGATTCCCCCCTTTCATATCTGTCTCCCATTCTATCAGCCATAATATCTCTGAACAGGTTCTCCAAACTCTCTGTACTTCATTTCCTTCTTGTGAGGAATGGAATCAGCCTGGAGTGCATGACCTCTGCAGAGCCACATGGCTACTCTAGACCCGATTCTTCATTTGTGAAGTGTAGACAGCAATGCCAGCCTCCTAGAGATATCATGAAGATTAAATGAGACCATGCATTTGCACCTGTGCTGAGCAAAGTGTTTAAGCCAGATGGGATACAAAACATTTAACCTCATCTAAAGTAATTTAAACAAGTCTGAAAATATTAGATATGCTTAAGCCAGGTGTGATGGAACATACCTATACTCCAAGCACTCAGGAGGCTGGGGGATAGGATGAATAGTTGAAGGCCAGCCGTATTATGGAGTGGAACCCTGTCTGAGAAAAACCAAAGATTTATGAAGATGGATAAAGCGTCTCATGTATAATCATGAGGACTCAAGTTTGAAAAGGTATAAAAGGCTGGGTGGAGGAGCATGTGCCTGTAAGCCCAATGCTTCCACAGGAAGATAAGAGAAAAAATATTTCTAATAAGGTAGAAGGAGAGTAATGACACCTGAGGCTGCGCTTTAACTTAAACACACACACACACACACATGCACACATACACACATTGAAATACATATATCCTCACTCATATGCATGCATATATAACTTCCTTCACTTTTGAATACTCAAACACACAAAATATGAAATAACTGAAGGGCTAAAACAATACAAAACCAGTGATTTTTGTTTTTAATATGTTCCACCCTTGTGCAACACCAGGAAATTAATGGAAATACCACATATTCTTAGCTGGTTTTGACTCCTGGAAGTCCTCCCTGCAGTTTGCCTTCTCTCATGACCCTCATTTTCTGCTAAATAACGCTGGATCCTAACTGATGTTGCAGAGTCAGTGAAAGGAAATGTGTTCCAGCTGGTATATAGAGGCCTCGGGTACCACCAGCATTCCACATAACTGGTACAAAAGAGCAAGAAGTCCTATGTGAGGCTTTCTATATGGAATACTTTGTGTCTACAGACTCTTGTCTCTGAGTATCTCAGATGGCTGCTGCTCCAACTCTGCCAAATCTGTGAAGTACATGTTTTTTTCTCTGTCAGTTTATTCAGAAACTGGATAGGACTTCCCTAAGATTGTTTGCTTTGTAACAGTGAGAATCTTGTATATCTGCACAGTGATTTACAATGCATGGATACTTGCACATCTGTGGTGTCATACAGTCTCCAAACAATGCTGGAAAATAGTCAAGGGTCATTAAGTCCCTTTTGGAGATGTTTCAGAGATGCCCAGGCTCATAAAGCTGAGAAGGCACAGAGCTGGGCTTGAGTTCAGGTCTTCTGCATATGAATGAATATTGACATGGCTGATTGTCAGAGTTTTACAGTGTGCCAAGCTTGCCTGAGTGATTTTACACATTACCCCATCTATGCTTACTTTGCATGCTGTTGAGATAAGCTTAGAGAGATTAAGTAACCTGACCTATGATGTATCACCAGGGAAAACCAAGCTGCAATTACAACCCAGGCCACAGAGCTCCTACATCCGGTGCCACACACTAGCCATAAGGCATGAAAAAGAGGCAAAGGGCTCCTCTTTTAGCTGAGCTACTGGGTCGCATCTTTGCCTTATGTATTCCTGTAAATAAAACTCACCCTCTGTGTGTCTCTCCATCTCTGCTAACACTACATTACTGTACCTGATTTCCCTGATCACCTCAGCTGTACTGGATTGGTGAATTTCACTCTTTATCCATGCCTTCTGTTTATCAGAATTCAAGTTCTATGAATGAAGGCAATTGCTTTATTCAGTAATTGATTCTGAAATGGTTGGCTAATACTGTCAGGTTGACAGGTTCTAACATTACCTAGGAGACAAGCTTCCCGGTGTTTCTGTGGGGCGTTATCTAGACTGGGTTATTTGGGGTGGCAAGACCTACCTTAATCATACATGGCATCATTCCGTTACCTGGAGTCCTGGGTCAAACACAAATGAGAGAGCAAGTCAATCCCCCTCTGCTTCCTGACTGGGGACACAATGTAACTGGTTGCCTCATTCTACTGTTGTGATGGACTGGTCTTGTCACTGTGAACCAGAATAAACTTTACCTTCCTTAAACCACTTTAGCTATTATTTCGATCACAGCCATAGGAAAAGTAACTAATACAGATTCCAAAGACTTAGCATAGCGCATGACACATGAGGCAATCCTCGGTAGCTGCAGAACCTGGGCTCTGAATGGTTCAGCCAGCTACTGCTCCAATAAGTCTGTGATGTGTCTTTTCCTCTGTCACTTTTTCTAAAAGTTGTAAAATTGTACATGGTAGATATACAAGGTAAAGTATGACAGTTGTTCAGTAAATTGTGGTTACATGGATGAATTCATAAGTTCATGATGGTTACAAGTAATTTTCTCATCAAGAATCACTTTTCAAAAAAAAAAAGAATAACTTTTCCTAATCTAGCTAGGAAAAAATATATGGAAAAAGTAGCTACTGCTTTGGTGTGCTTATTGCTTCTTCTTGCCCCCAGTAACAGACTCTTCCTTCCTCAACCCATCACACTTGATTGTGATGGCCATGGGCTTCCTTTATGACCTAAACTGGCTTGACCAATCAGGAAAAAATGTCCCTTCTGTGGAGGTGATAGTATGTAGATGGAGCTGATAGTGCATAGATGGGTATCTGCTCCAGGCCCTATGGGGTTAGATAAGGTTGTTGTAGATGAGTGGTCACTTAAAGGGCCATCCATATTAGCAAAACACATGAGGTTTTGCAACCATCATGCAAACATAGGAAGACATTTTTCTGACAAAAATAACAAACTGAGTCAGGCCAAAGCCTGAAGAAAGGATAGTCTATACTCTCTCTGTACATAGGGACTGGTCAAGAGAGAAGACAAGCTATGTCTTGGGAATGGACTTGGTGAACCAATAAGGAAAAAGCTATTGAGGATCCTAAAGAGGAATTTTTCCATCCAGCATGTGTTGTTTCCATCTTTCTTCTAGGAGTTCATGTCTACTGTTCTGAGCCTTTCCTGAGGAACTCTTTCCTGCTCCGGATCTAATCATGATTCCTTTCCTTATGGTTTCTTTGATTTTTGACTGTATCAAATTCTTATAACCATAAACTCTAGTTCTTTTTTTTTATGTTCCTTTGCCATGGTTAGCATATGAAATACTCCAGACTGATGACTTAAATGAGAGAACCTCATATTTCCACAGTTTGGGGTGGGGGATTGGAAGTCATGATCAAGGTGGTGGCAAGCTTGTTTCTTCTGAGTATTTTCCATTAATTTGCATAGTGCCTTTCTCTGGGTCCTCACTTGTTGATTTCCTCTATTGTGTGCATTCTTGATGTCAGGTAATAAAACACATTACTCCCAGAGACAGGAAACATAGCCATGAATTCCAGCATCTGTCAAGGATGGGATATAGAGGTGATGGTGTCTTGTGAGCAGGGAAGGTGATTCTGAGGAGATTCACTTAGCTGTAGTTTAGGACATAAAGAAGACAAAGCAGGGAAGATAAATGAAGCCAAATCCAGGAGAATAAATCCTGTTTGAAGATGACCTTCTGTGATCTGAGGCTTGTCACATGGGCAGTAATTTCATAAAGAAAATTGTGGTGATTAATATCATTTGTCAACTTGTAGTTGACTAAGATGCAGGCCTATGGGCTTTTCTGGATGACATTAGCTGACATGGGAAGAGCCACCTTGTGTGCCACTGGTACCTTTTAGCTGCAGCCTGGATATAACAAGGTCTGAAGCCTTTGCTTTTTGCATCCTTGCTTAGTACCTTATGGTGAGTTCATTTATCTTCTTCCCATGTTGCTAGAGTATACTATTCTGTGCTTCTACCTCTGCCTTGGTCATTCTTCACTGACATAAGAACCCAGCTTCTTCTACCTCCTAATGTGCTCTGGAGATCAGTGACTCTCCAGAAACCCTCAGACAATGGGCTCTGATCCTCTACAGTATAAAGATACTTATGGCTGGACTACCCAGGACATATTGTATAAATCAATCTAATAGCCCTCCCCCCCCTTTAATACAGATTCATACAACAGCTTCTGTTCCTCTAGAGAACACTAATACAGGAGTGAATTTTCTTTTCTTTCTCACCCCATGCATGCAAAGAGGAGAAAAAACATTTCCCATGGAATTCAGTGCTCCAGTTTGAGAACTGGGTAATTGAGGGGGAAGGATCCTGTAAGAACACATAATAGCTAAAGTTAATCTGGGAAATAAGAATTGAGAACCAAAGTAAAAGACTTCGGCTTGCCACTAGGTCACCTGTTTTCATGAACTCCCAGATAGCAGAATAAAAAGCAAGAGCTCACATATGGGATGACTTAAATTGGTGAGAGGGAATGTGTGTGTCACTCTGATGGGGTGGTACGTGCTGCGTTATTAGGCCCAGCCTGAGGCCACAGTGCAGTCATAAATCAAGAAGCGGGTGTTTAAAAAACAGTGGAAGTGTTAAGGAAACATGAAGTGGATGACCTGTGGGGCTGAGCTGTTCCTCCCTACAAGAATTTCAATGACTAATGATGTGGATAAATAAGTGCTCAGCTTTCTTATAACCACACATGCGATTTATTTAATTCTGGAGGTATTATTCAATTCTGGAAGTCTCCTAAGATGATGTGATCAGTTGAAAAAGATTTCCCATTTCTCAGAATGGACCACAACCTACTTCTCCTAAACAGGATCTATTTTTCTCTCCATGTACAAAGTGGTGGGTTCAGGAGTGGCTACCCACTTTTCTGGTTTAACTTCTTGTTCT
Organism: Pachyuromys duprasi; assembly: GCA_028658305.1. Lineage (NCBI taxonomy): Eukaryota > Metazoa > Chordata > Mammalia > Rodentia > Muridae > Pachyuromys > Pachyuromys duprasi. Next base: position 24,320,876 of record CM053755.1, read on the forward strand.
TGAAGATCTACCAGAAGATGATTTCTCTGATGACTCTTTAAAGACTTAAAATTAAAATAGCTCTTCTGGCTGGTTCTGGCTCTTATGTTAGGGTGTATTGGGCCACAGTCACAGAGATTCACATTCACAGGGTGAGGGAAGGATCTAAAGGCTTGAGTGCTTGGCTACAGAATTGAGGCTGAACTTCTGCACAAGCATTCATTAGCTGCCTCCTCATCTCTGAACATCAAGTCCCTTGCTACTTCTCACTTTTAATAGAAGATGCTGTGTTTGGCAGACAGGAGTATGTCCGACAGAAATCATCATATCATCAAATGAGCTAAATTGGTGGAGGCTGAGGGATGAAGGTACAGGAGAGAGCCAGAGAAGACAGGATACTCCCCAGCCACAATACTGAGTCATCAGCTAGGATCTTCCATCTCTGGTCTATGAATGCTCATTCGCCCAGAGCAATGAGAAGAGAGAGACTGTATCTAGAAATGCTGGAAGATACTCAGAATCTTAGGTCATCTTTCCCCAAACCAAGCGATGCTTATAAATCTTTCTTAGGTATCTCAATGTTTTATTGGGTTATTTTTAATTTGATATTATAATATGATTAACATTTCTCATTTTCTCTTTCCAAAGCCACCTAAAGCTATAAACTGAGACCTTGCCTAAAAACGTACATACATACATGCATACATACAAGTAGAAAGTAAGGTCACATACCTTTGAAATAGAAATATTGTGGCTCCCAGACTTGTCTTTAAATAAATAATATAGAAACATGTCTGTAAAATAATTTTAGTCCAGCAACATGGTTGCTCTAGCAAGGGATCACATCCAAAGACCTTCTAGGTCTGTGAGATCTGGCTGTAATGTCACACCTTTAATCCCTCTGACTGAAATACAGACATACCTTTAACCACAAACAATGAAGGAAAAGTTAGTTTGTAGAAGGAAGCAGCCATGTTTGAAAGTGATTTCTAGAGCCATGGTTCACACCTGTAATCCAAGCACTCTGGGAGGAAAAGGCTTGCAAATATCTGTGATTTTCAAGACAGCCTGGTCCACAAAATAAGTCTAGGATAGCCAAAGCCACACAGAGAAACCCTGTCTCAAAACATGAGAGTGAGAGAGAAAAAGAGAGAGAGAGTGATGCGTAACTGAGAGACAAACTGACAAATCAGAGAGAGATTTGACAGGAGAGTGTATGCCCAATTCATGAGAACAGCACAGGAAGAGAAGCTACTTAAGAGCAGAACATCAGAACTGAGAGAGTAGAGTAGAGCACACACACTAACAGTGTGTGTGTGTGAGAGAGAGAGGGAGAGAGAGGGATAGAGAGAGAGTTTTACTGGGACATTTTTACAGAGACAGGTTAGAGAGAACATGCCTGACACAAGTGAAGACTGATGAGCCAGAATATTAGAACATATTTCTAGAGTTAGTATGGGGGCAAGCAAAACAATTCAGGAAGAAGTTAAGAGAAGCCAGTTTGAATCAGTTAGCTCAGAGAGGCGTTTGAGCCAGAATAGCTGACTTAAAATAGGCTGCCAGAGTTCAGAAAGATATAGAAAATATGTGCTTATGCAGCAGTAAGCCTCCAATATGACAATTACTTCAGGTGGGTGAAAGTTACTTTTACAAGTGCCAGATACTCTTTACTAATTTTCCTTAATAATAATGTCTAACTAACCTATAGTGAACAAAATATGCACATTGGTATAGTTGAGTTACACAGTATTTTTTTAACCCAGATCCTTCACATTTCCCCTTCTAAGGGACACTTTAATCTTGAAAATCAGTATGGAGCAGGTGAGACGATGCACTGGGTAAGGATGACTGTAGCCAAGCCTGGGAATCTAAGTTCACTTCTCAGAAACCCACATATTTAAAGGAGGATACTACCTCCTATAAGTTGTCTTGGAACGTTCACGTACAAACTTCACCAAAGATGAGTAAATGAAAAAAAATAAGTATAAATGATATACTATAAATACATATTAGTAGTAAATACTATATATAAATAATATAATTATATACTGTAACTAAATATAACATAATAAACTAATTTTAGAGGCCTTTGTTACTATTTCTATGAAGTTCTACAGGGACAACTTTTATCACCTTTATTCCCATACTTTGAATTGGTTGTCATCACTAGAAACTCACTATGAAAATAAAGAAAATGAGAAATACAAGGTGGTAGATTCTGTGATAAGCTTCCTCTAGTCTCCTTCCTTGATTTCAGCATTTATCCCATGGCCACCATATGCTCTGTAAAATAGTATAGTTTGCTCATACTCCCAGATGAGAATCTCACCACAGAATTGCCCCTGGTAGAAAGTGTCACCCAGCTCCAGGTTGAACCCCTTTTCCAAGGCCAATAAGCACTCTATTACTGGAAGTAAGTGACGCATAGCCAGCTTGTGGTCTGCTGCAGCAACACATTTGTTAGCAGTTTCACTTCTGGTGAATAGGAATGAGAAAGTAGGAAGCAAATGTAGTGACAAATGCAATATCTAAGGTGTTCAAGAAGTCTGTGGAAAGTTATTACAAATCCCTAAAATCAAACGGGTTTTGCTGAGTGCTCTGGATATGTTCAAAGAGAGGGAGGGGGAGAGAGAGAGAGAGGACAGATAAGGAGAGAGAGAGGGAGAGAAAGGGAGAGAGTCAAAATCTAAGAGTTATTAATCTCTAATTGAGAGGACACATGGAAATCAGGGATTCTTTAACAACATATAAATAAACTTTAATATATGGCAACTAAGTCTCAAGGGTAACATGGAGTGGGCAGGGCTAAGAGACTTAAGACCTAAAGGAAAATGTTTCAAGAAAGTTGGAGTGCTCAGGCAGGATCAGGATCAGGATCAGGAGCTTGCATAAATAGAAGGAATGATGTCTGAACATAAGGAACTGGGACATTAGGGTCAAAACCTGCTGCTAGATTTTCTTGAACCCCCTGGCTCCACAGCAGTAAGTCTGATTGTTAGCTTTGTGTAGAAGGAAAGATTCCAAATTAAGAATGTATGTAACTTGTGAACAGTGACAAAGAGCTTAGCTATGTAGTTGAGGACATGGAGAGAGAAGGTCATACTACTAGAGTGAACATGGGGGGAAAGCATCCATAGTAAAAATATATAAAGTGCAAAGATTTCTGAACTGCTTGTTATTACCCCTTCTTTAGAAATTAATATTTGTTTATTCTTTGAAATTTTCATATGTATAGAACATATCTTTAATCAATCTCCTCTGACTCCCCAACTCTCCCAGACCTTCCATCACATCTCCTTGAAGTGGAAGTTCCTGGTTTCTTTGGGGACTTAGTTGTGCCATGTGATGTTTTGCTAGAAGTTGTCTTGTTCAGAAGGCACATGCTGTTTTGCTGTGAGCTGTCTCCTGAGAGGGTTGTGACTTTGGCCAACTGAAAACATCCACAGGTTCACTTTGAGGAGAGGAGATATGTAGAAGCCCAAAGACATTGAGGCAAGGCTTTTTGGATCGACATTGCTTTACTGGTCATTCTTTGTTCTTCGACACTTCACTTGAAAAGGAGAACCATTCCAGAGAACTTTCCAAGGCAGTCCAACTAAGTCTTGTGGCTTTGGCTGACTTGTTCAGATTCAGTGGAGTCTTACTGTTTTTGCTGAATTCTGCTGATTTGTGTTGCTGATTGATGTTGGCATTTAGACTGGACTGCTGGTACTGGACAATGAGGAGTGGACTTGCCCCAAGAAACTACTTCTAAAAAGATATACAACCACCCTTTCCTAATAACCTTCTTTCTCCCTACCTCTGATCACTCGGTTGGAAGGGAGGTAGAAGCATTTAAGAACCATAAATAAAGTAGGTTTGGTGAAAAATATAAGCCTACATCTCCATTCCTATTTCATGTCCTTAATTAAAAAAATATACTGAGTCTAATTAGTGCTACCCATATACATGCATGTGTGTGGGAATTGAGCAACCTCCCAGTGGCTACATAACCAATAAAAAGTGACTCTGCCTTCTCTAGCAGCCATTACATCTCCAAGTGTAGGTGGGGCCTTGGGAGCTCCTCCCCATTGAGGATCCCTCTTGAGCATCCACCATGGAAGAAGCATGACCAACCTTGATCATGTATACTTGGATGGGGCAGTCCCAACAGCAGGCATGGAAGATAGAATGGGTCTAGCAGCCCATGTTTTTTGTTTTGGGTCAAAACCATTTCACTTGGCCATCTGAAACATTATTACAGTTTCATTTGCTCACTGTACCTGGACTTTAGACCAGCGGTTCCCAACCTATGCATTGCAACCCCTTTGGGTTGAATGACCCTTTCACAGGGTCACCTAAGACCATGAGAAAGCACAGATATTTACATTACAACTCATAACAATAGCAAAATTACAGTGAAGAAATAGCAACAAAAATAACTTCATGAGGTTGGAGAGTCACCACAACATGAGGAACTGTAGTAAAAGGTCATAGCATTAGGAAGTTTGAGAACCACTGCTTTAGACAGCCTGAGGCAACTCATCTCATCTCCAGTCATGCTACAACAAATTCTCAATTAAAGTTATGTGATACAGGTTTATCCCATTTACAATTATATCAGGAGAGAGAAAGAACAGGAGAGAGAGAGAGTTCTAAGACACATATTAGAATATTCAGCAAAATACAGCTTGACCAGAAGCATGTGAAAATGTGATCCTGAATTCAATAGCCTTTCTTTTTACTTTTAAACTTCATAATGATATAAATACAAATACAAATGGAATACTAATCAGCAATTAAAACAAGGAAATCATGAAATTTGCAGGCAAATGGTGGGAACTAGAAAAGATCATCCTGAGTGAGCTATCCCAGAAGCAGAAAGACACATATGGTATATATTGACTCATAAGTGGATATTAGACACAATTTAGGATAATCATACTAAAATCTGTATACCTAAAGAAGCTAAGCAAGAGCGAGGACCCTGGGTAAGATGCTTAATCTTCATTCAGAAAGGCAAATGGGATAGACATTGGAAGAAGATGAAAACAAGGAACAAGACAGGAGCCTAGCACAAAAGGACTCTGAAAGACTCTGCCCAGCAAGATATTAAAGCAGATGCTGAGAATCATAGCCAAACTTTGGACATAATGCAGGGAATTTTATGAAATAAGGGAGAGATAGAAGACATGGAAGGGTCTGGAGCTCTACAAGGAGAACAACAGAACCAAAAAGTCTGGGCCTAGGGGTCTTTTCTGAGACTGATACTCCAACCAAGGACCATACATGGAGATAACCTAGAACCCCTGCACAGAGGTATCCCATGGCAGGTCAGTTTCCAAATGGGCCCTCTAGTAAGGGGAACAGGGGCTATCTCTGACATGAACTTAGTGGCTGGCTCTTTGATCACTTCCCTAGAGAGGGGAGCAGCCTTATAAGGCCACAGAGGAAGACTATGAAAGATAGTCCTGATGAGACCTGATAGGCTATTGTCAGATGGAAGGGGAAGAGTTTCCTCCACTATCAGTGGACATGGAGAGGGGCATGGGAGATGATGAGGGAGGGAAGGAGAGTGGGATTGGGAGGGGATGAGGGTGGGGCTACAGCTGGGATACAAAGTGAATAAATTATAATAAATAAATAAATCATAGTACTTATGAGAATGATTTAAGTTCTTATACTTAAAGTACACCAAAATATATCTTAGGAATAAAATTATAGGGTGTTAACTTTTTAAATTTATTGTCCTCTTTGTTAGCCTATAGATTCTAAAATGTGGAACATGTGTTGTTTTTAATTTTAAAAAACCATAAAATAATTTTAAAAGGAAAGAAAACGTGCTTGTCCTCAGGAAATCACACTCCTGCAACCCCATATTCTCTTTCCTGATCCACACTGCCTCCGTTACACGGATAATCATCTACTCTTCTGGATCACCATGCTGTTTTACCACCCATGTCCCTGTGGAAGATTGTGAATAACAGTTCAATGCTTGACATTCCTCAGAGAGGGCAGGGTCTCTGGTCGGTGCCCATGGATCTGACTGAACTCTGTGACTGATTTCAGCAGTAGCACCTGTCAAAAGTGATGCTGTAGGTTTCCAGGCTCAGGCCTGAGGAGATGGCCTGCTGCCACCAAAACACTTGCTCTGGAATTTCAGATGCCAGGCTCCTGTTTATGCCACAGCAGACATGCAGAAGAACCACTTTCTCCAGGCAACAGCCCTGGGTGAGCAGCCAGGTGGAGCCAGCATCAAATAGCTAGCCAGGGACACAAATCATCCTGCAAGCTGGACCCTCAACCCGGTCATGCTGCCAGTTCAAGACTGGCTACCTCACTTGTGGGATCCAGTACAAAAGGAAAATTCAGATACCACTGTTCCTAAGCTAGGAGAAAAACCTACTCCTTCTTCTCTTCCTTCCCTTTCTTCCTCCCATCTTCCTCTTTCCCACAAAGTTTTTTTTTTTTTAGGTACCCAAACCTAGTCTTGAATTCACTGTGTAGCCTAGGCCAATGACCAGGAACTCATTACAGATCTTAAGCTGACCTAAAACTCCTGACAATCCTTGCGCCTCAGTGGCTTTTTCCTTTTCTCTTTTCAATTAGACTGTTGAGGTGTTTTTGTGTTTTGTCTTTTTTTTAAACTTTTAGTGTTGTGTTGTACAGAGAGACATATGTGGCAAGTGACTGCAGACACAGAGGAACCAAGGTCCCTGAAGGAGTAGAGGATTGGCAAGGTAAGGGCAGACACCAGGTATCTAGAAATCCATCCTAAGGGACAATAGGTACGATACAGCTGGATTAGCAGTATACACCTATTGGATGCTCCACTGTCCACTGTCCTACTGGACTGCACTGCAAAGCACAGAGTCAAAGACAAAGGTGTTAGAAATTGAAAACAGAGCGTTTAGAGGTTTAACGCCCAAGCATTGGCTCTTGAATGAGAGTGAGTGCTCAGGCAGATGTACAAATTAGTCCTCAGCTAACGTAAGGAGGAAAAAAAAAGTTGAGTGAATATGTAGAGTCCAGAGCTAAATAACAGACTCAAGGTTACCCATGAGTACACATTGTTATGGTATTAAGCAATTTTGCCATGGAGCAGTTTGTCTCTCTCTCAGAGGGAAGCAGAGAAAAATCTGATAGCTTGAAGTGAGATGATAAGTAAAACAAAGGTGGGATCAGGTAGCATGTGGGAGCTTGGAAAGGCCTCAAGAATTAGTCAAAGCAGTGTCAATTTTAAGGATAATATCTATGAGGGATAATACTATGAGTGGTCCTGTCTATTTGTGCCTTCTCGATAAAACTAGGACAATTTCATTGGCCTTTTCAAAGAGCTGCATTGATTATTTGAATTTCTGTTGACTCTTTTGTTTCTATTTTATGAATACCTGCTCTTCTCTGCTAATATGGAGTAGACTTCTGGTCTTCATTCATCACTCATAGCTCTGAGCTTTATATCCTTTGCAAGCTTCTATAAGAATGAAAAGAATAGCTTTCAATATTTTAAAAAGTTTTGTTCAGCATATTTCATTTTATGCTAATGAAGATGAAGTCTGGTTGCCAGAGGAACTATCCCGTGGTTTGAAGGCTGGAATATTGAGAGTGTCCTCCCAACCTAAGGGGAAAAAGATAAAATGGAAACTAAGGTTGATAGCCTGTTGCCAATAATTGAGTCAGTTATGTCTACTACATCATCCCACTACATAACGTAGCTTTCATAAATCCTCCAAATAACTGGATTCAGAACTTCTGTGTTGGTGGTATATCCACATATTTGGATGACAATGCACCTCAGCTAGAAAGGAATAACCATGCACACACATATGACCCTTGTTCCTTACCTCCCAGTTCCTTATTTCTGTCTTTTACAACATCCTCGATAAGAAAATGGTAGCAATAGGTAAAGATTTCTGAATGTTGTGAGATTTCATAGTAAGCTGAGAGGGAGTATATGAATATCCAACTTGTGATCAGTCTTGAAACAGTATGAATAATATGGTGACTCATGATTTGTGATTCAGACCTACGGTTTGGGGAAGTCTTAACTGAAAAATTCTGACTGAAAAATTGATTCAGTATTGAATCACCGGATAGCTTAGAGCATTGGAAGACTTGTTGTTGTGGAACAATAAACTCCATATATTTGGTAGTGTCATTGTGAATGGTAGATGAACCAGTCTATTTGCTTTAAATTGCTTTAATCCCTATACATGAACTTTTTACTATCTTTGATTTAGCTTCTACAACATGATTGATTTCTCTTTAATCTCTATTTCTAATTTGTTTATTCAAGGTTATTGTTTCAAAACATCTTTAAGCTTTCTTTTTATTTTTCATTTGACTCATTTATTTAGAAATATACTTCGTAATTTTCAAATATACAAGTTTACTAATATTGCAAAGCAGTTTCCTTTGACACTGAAACATTCCATTTCCCAGGAAATCTCTGTAACACAAGTATACAACTCAAAATAGTTTCAGGTAGTTCCAAAAACTGACCACATTTGCTAGACCCCTTCCTTAAGCAATAAAGGCTGTTGAGACTCCCTCTCAAATATGACCACCACAAAGAAGACTCTGAGACAAGATCAGATGCCTGGAAGAAGCAGAAACCAACTTGCTGTCTGGAAGAGGTTTAGAACAAATGAGTAACTTGGAAAAGACATTCTCCAACCTGTTGGAGAGCCCCAGCTTTTGTGAGCTGTCACCCATGCTTGGCCAGACTTTGTCCGTGCAGCTGTCTTTGAATCATTTATGTTCCTGTTAAGTAACCTCTCACCCATATTTCCAAAAGTAACTCCACTAAAGCTCGTGGTTCATCAAGTTGGACTTTTATGGTATTGGTACTTTGATCTGTTGGGGGTTTCCTGCCTGGAGTGGGTAGATGTGCATGCTGTGTCCCCCCAGGAAGACTTGTTACATAAAAACTAGTTATTGTTTAGTTCCTGATGTTTTTCTTGGATAAAATGTGGTTTGGGAGACTTTCCATATACTCTCAAACCTATGGCTTAAGTTCAGACTTGCTCTCTACACAGTACAAAGTCAGGAGTTCGATAGAAACTGATGCTTCAGTCAATGAGAGCAATGTTCTTTATCTATCTAATAAACTTTGTTAATCAGATTACTGTTTTCTTTATAAGAACTTGTATTTTGGAATAGTGATGCATGACCTCTGCATGCATTGCTACCTCCAGGTTTCCGAGTTGAGCTGCCTCAGTGATGGGCAGTTACCTGAAAGGGTAAGATGAAATAAGCCCTATCCTTCCTTCCTCCATAAAATGACTTACATTTTGTCATAGTTTTCAAGAACTGATAGGTACTTAAAATTTTAATTCTGATGGTGAATACAGCAATCCCTTGGGTTAGTACAGTTACTGGGTTTTCTCAGTCTTTTAATGTTTTGAGGCTATATTATTAAGTTTATGAAACAGTTAAAAAGTGGCAAAATAAATATTTTATTATCATGATATAATCACTGACAGCAGTGCTTTTGAACTTGGTTTGAGTGTGCCGATATTAATAAAGCTGTAACAGTTTTCATTTCACTACCAATTTTGTGAAACATCTCCCCCTCACTTGCTTTCAACCTGTTTTCATATTCATTTTTATCTTTACTAATAATATAGTAGTTTAAAGAAAACTGTACAAAAATCTCCATTTCTATTTTTTTTTACAAAGTAGTATTCTATCACATTTACCTCAGCTATACATTTTAGTTTAAATCCACCAAGCTACTTTATTCCCTGCATATTCTACCTTTTCTTTTCTCGTTTTTCCTTGGGGTGTTTTATCATTTGATTTTATGCTATATAATGCTGGAGAGAGTTTTTTCTTGTTATTGTTGCCATGAGCACCTGTATCACATCATTTGTCCTTAGCAAATTTTAATATCATTTTTTCTTTGAGCTGATTTCAGGATAATGAAAAAAAAACAACTTTACAACACTTGAGCTTAATATTTCCAATACACAGAAAGTTATTTATATTTAAATACCGTTAAGCATTTAAAGTTTGACATTTTACACACATGCACACACACACACCTCAATATATTGTTTTGCATTCTTAATTTCTAATATACCTCTGAGTTTTAGCTTCAGCATTCTTTGCATTGTTGTCTATCTTGGAAACCTTAAGTCTTCCATCTGAAATGACCTTCCTTAGTCCAGAAGAGAATCACTGAGGATGCCTCTGTTGGGGTTCAGTTGTGGTTGATCCTGGTTTGGTACATCAGCTAACATTCATATCTTTATATAACTGTATATCTACTGTGGACATATAGCTTGATTGGGGTAGACGGTAGCCTGGCAGTTTCATTTCTGTTCAGTGTCTTGTGTTCTCTGGCTCAAATGATTGTTGCTAAGAAGGTTCGTCTCATAAAAGTAATCTGTTTATTATTTTCAGTAACTTCTTAGACTTTCTTTTGTCTCTTGTTTCTAGAAGTTTCCTCATTATGTATTGTGATATGAATGTTTTCTTTGTTGCTATTAAGACAATTCACTCCAGGTGAGCTCCCATGGCTTTTGAGAAATGAATAACAATAAATACATATAGTTAAGATGCTCTGTGTGTGTGTGCATGTGTGAATATACCTAATATTTTAACATGGAACTTTTTACTATTCCTTTTTCCAACTTGGCTTCTTGAAACTGTGAATTATTGTTTTCATCACTTCTGGAACATTTTTTTCTTTCTGACAATTCAAATATTGCTGCTGTTCTCATTTTCTATCATTTTATTTATGTACATTCAGCAAATGCTTTACTTATTCTACCTGCATATTTCTTTCTATATTTTCCCATGTTTCGGACCTCTGTCTCTCATAGCATATTGATAATTTCTCCCAATCATCCTTCCAGTACCCATTTCTCCTTTCTACTGTGTTCAGTTAACTCTATCTTTGATTTTTTCAGTTGTGTTTTCATCTATGTAAATTTTATTTCATTTTTTACTTGGGTCTATTACTTTTATAGCTTTCTGTCTCTGTTGAAGTATTAATTTTGTTAAGCATAGTAACTGTCATTATTTTACTCCTTACCTCTCATACTTCTTTTGTCTGAACTAAGAGAAGAGGGTCTGCATGACTAAATTCTTAGTGTAACTATTGATAGTCACTCAAAATCCAGTTTAATATGAATTCTGTATCTGTCTATTTTTGTGTAAGTTTTCACTACTATTATTCTTCAAGTGTCAAAAGTTTGTGTATATTGTTTTCCAGATTGGCAGAGGGAGATAAGGACCTTCTTGATAAAAGTAATTTTGCAGTCTAGGTGAAGTTATTTATTAACATTGACCTGATTTTGATCTAAAAACATCTCATTATCTTACAGTACTTTGAAGCTTATAAAAATACATGAGATTCCATCCAGAGTTGTCATTAAATAAGGATTAGTTTGTGTATTTAGCGTATAATGTCCAAATGCCAATGACCCTTCAACTATTTTGTAGGAGACAAAAAAGTCTTTTCTCTGTCCCTTTTCACTTTATTTAGAAAAACTTACATGAAATAATATTGCTATGCCAAGTTTGTTATCAGTTTCAGTATAGGAAACATATGCTAAATAAGTGCAGGTCTTAATTAACGGAGTTTCACTAATAGGGTATGCCTAAAGTCTTTGACTTCTCAGCAGACGTTGGAGAGTTAAAAGTGCCTCATTGCAAGAGAAATAAATGCATTTACTACAAAGTACTATAACATGGTTCTTTTGATCATTGCATTATGATTTAGTTCAGACATCTTATTGTTTGTTCAATTTTTCCAAAGCTATGAAAGATGATATATTTCCCTCTGGCAGGAAATGAACAGTATGCTGGGCACTGGGTTATTTAACCACTCTGATAAATAATTTACACTTGGGATACTATACAGAAACCTTTTCAATTAGTTTGTGTTGACAGAGAAACTAAATATAGTATACTTAGTGAAAAAACTCAACACATTCTTGACTTCTTGACAGAAATAACCTTATTTAAAATAATATATATTTTAGAAAATGCATATATTGAGGAGAAAGACTGAAAAATAATAATTATAAACATGAGAATTAAATACACATTATGGTTTTTACTTTAGATGAAATGTTAATTTGTTTTATGTAACTTATTTGGCTCCCTAAAAGAAGCAACTGCTAATATATTAAAGCAGCCAAAGACTCTAAATACTGATTTAGTTAAATCTTTGGCTCCTCATGCTTTAGGTAAATCACTACTTGTTTTCTGAATTCCAATTTTTAATCATGAGAAAGGAATAAAAATTCCTTGCATTCTGTGTTGTTGTAGTAGAGCCCATGTATGTAAGATCTCTCATGGAAATGGTAGTTATATCAGAAAGAACTTTCTCTAGTGAGTATGATGGCATGTTCTTTCTGTTTTATTTATGAAGTGATGATCTTTGGTATAGAGGTTCACAAAAGAATGTGTTATTATTGTAAAAGAAAATAAAAGGCTTTCATATTTTATCTATTATCTCACATGGAAATTCATTAGGGGATGAAATAAATGCTCACTGGTTATTGAAGAAATAATTATGTCAGCCTTAGCATGTCCTGTTTAATCAACTGAAAACAGACTGCTCACTGTAATCCATTAGGACTCCAGAAACTATTAGATGTAAGGAGCCTGTAACTTGACTGACTACACAGAAGCATTCAGGGGAACCAATGGCGGGATTCAAACTTTTTTGTTTCAGCTTATGTGACTTCTCCTGTGTGACTACTTCATAGTCATGCCTGCTTCTCTCATACTAACTCCAAACTACCATTTATTGTAGTTACAAAAAATGATTAAAGCTGTTTTCTAGTCCCCTTCCACTGTTTAATGGCTTTTCCAGAGAACCCAGCTGTCCCTGTCCCAGCCAGAAGGGCTCTCTCCTCTTTTCAGACACTGAACACTGAACACTGTCTAAGAGTGTAAGACACTTCTCTGCTATCAGGGAAACTGCATCACCGCCTGAACATCAGGGATGCATGCCACTTGTCAGGTTGTCAATTAACTAATTAATAACCCAATATAAAAAAAACAATGTTTTGGAATTGATTTATGGCCGCTCATGCCAGAAAATAGAAATGACTCGCTCAAGTGCTTGACTTTTGTGTAGTCACAACATTGCACTCTTGACTCTTACTAGCCGTTGACTCACTTTTTACATCGACCTCTCTTGTTTTCTTTTTGGCAGAAAAGTAGAACTAAATATTCTTGAGGATTCTGTTACGAACATCCTTCTTGCCCAGGCTCAATATCCCAAAAACGTATGTAGGGATATACACCATAAGCCATTCTGCAATTTAAGCCACATTGCTGCTATGTTCCTTAGATGGAAAGGAGCTGTGATAAAGTAGCCAGTTTATCAGGCATCTGATTATCTTGCCTCCACCTGCCAAATGTTGGGACCATTGGCACACTGCCATACCAGTTGATGTGGGGCTGGAGAGAGAACCTAGGGCATCACACATGCTGGGTAAGTTTTCTCTCCTGACTGAATGACATCCCCTGACTTTTGTTCTTTTTTAAATTTAATTTTATTTATGTATTTATTTATTGCAATTTATTCACTTTTTATCCCTGTTGCAGCCCCCTCCCTTGTCACTTCCCAGTTCTACCCACCCTCCCTCTTCTCTCTCTGTGTCCTTTCCCTAGTCCCTTGATAGGTGAGGGCCTCCTCTCCTTCTATCTGACCCTAGCTTATCAGGTCTCATCAAGGCTGGCTGTATCATCTTCCTCTATGGCCTGGTAAGGCTGCTTTCCCCAGCGGGAGGTGATAAGAGAGCTGGCCACTGAGTGCATGTCACAGACAGCCCCTGTACTCCTTACTAGGGAACCCAATAGGAAACTGAGCAGCCAATGGGCTTTCTTTGAACAGAGGGTCTAGGTCCTCTCCATCCATGGTCATTGGTTGGAGTATCAGTCTCTGCAGGCCCCTCTGGGCCCAGGTATTTTCAGCTCTGTTGTTCTCCTTGTGGCGTCCCTGTTCCCTCCAGGTCTTTCTGCCTCCCTCTTCTTCCATTAGGATTTCAGGAACTCTGCCCAGAGTTTGGCTATGAGTCTCAGTATCTCCTTCGATACCCTGATGGGAAGGGTCTTTTAGAGGTCTCTGAGGAAGGCTCCTGTCCTGTTCCTTGTCTTCTACTTCTGATGTCTACACCATTTGCCCTTCTGAATGAGGATTAAGCATCTTCCCTTAGGTCCTCCTTGTTGTTTAGCTTCTTTAGGGCTATAGATTTTAGTATGTTTATCTTATATTATATGGTGAATATACACTTATAATTGAGTATATATCATTTGTGTTTTTCTGTTTCTGGATTACCTCACTCAGGAAGATCTTTTCTAGTTCCATCTATTTGCCTGAAAATTTCGTGATTTCCTTGTTTTTAATTGCTGATTAGTATTCCATTGTAAAATGTATTACACTTTCTGTATCCATTCCTCCATTGAGGGACATCTAGGTTATTTCCAGATTCTGGCTATTACGAATAGAGCTACGAACATGGTTGAGCAAATATCCTTATTGAATAGTGACGCATCTTTTCGGTATATGCCTAGGAGTGGTATAGCTGGATCTTGAGGTAGCACTATTCCTAATTTTCTGAGGAAGCACCAAATTTTCCAAAGTTGCTGCACACGGTTACATTTCCACCAGCGATAGAGGAGGGTTCCCCTTCTCCACATCCTCTCCAGCATGCATCATCCCTTGAATTTTTGATCTTAGCCATTGTGATGGGCATGAGGTGAAATCTTAGGGTCATTTTCATTTCCAAAATGACTAAGGACATTGAGCATTTATTTAAGTGTTTCTCTGCCATTCGATATTCCTCTGTTGAGCATTCTCTGTTTAGCTCTCTACCACATTTTTTAATTGGATTACTTGGTTTGTTGCTGTTTAACTTCTTCAGTTCTTTATACATATTCTGAATATTAGCCACCTGTCAGATGTAGGGTTGGTGAATATCGTTTCCCAGGCTGTAAGCTGTTGTTTTCTTCTGATGACAGTGTCCTTTGATTTACAGAAGCTTTTCAGTTTCATGAGGTCCCATTTATTGGTTCTTTATCTTAGAGCCTCTGCTGTTGGTATTCCATTCAGGAAGTTATCTCCTGTGCCAATGAGGTCAAGGCTATTCCCAACTTTTTCTTCTAACAGATTTACTGTGTTTGATGTTGAGGTCTTTGATCCACTTGGACTTTAACTTTGTGCAGGGTGATAATATGGGTCTATTTTCATTTTTCTGCAAGTAGAAATCCAGTTAAACCAGCACCATTTGTTTAGGATGGTGTCTTTTTTTCCATTGTATGGTTTTGGTTTCTTTGTCAAAACTTAAGTTTCCATAGTTGTGTGTGTTTATTTCTGGGTCTTTAATTCAATTCCATTGGTCCACCAATCTGTTTCGATGCCAGTACCATGCAGTTTTTATTACTGTTGCTCTATGGTACAGCTTGAGATCTGGGATCAAGATACCTCCAGAAGATCTTTTATTGTACAGGAATGTTTTTAGCTATTCTGGATTTTTTGTTTTTGCATATGAAATTAAGAATTGTTCTTTCAAGGTCTGTAAAAAATTGTGTTGATATTTTGATGAGAATTGCATTGAATCTGTAGATTGCTTTTGGTAGGATAGCCGTTTTCACTATGTTAATCCTACCGATCCACGAGCATGGAAGATCTTTCCATCTTCTGATATCTTCTTCAATTTCTTTCTTCAGAGATTTAGAGTTTTTTTTTTTTTAATGTAGGTCTTTCACTTGCTTGGTTAGAGTCACCCCAAGGTACTTTATGTTATTGTGGCTATTGTGAAGGGTGTTGTTTCCCTGATTTCTTTCTTAGCCTTTCTCTCTCTCTCTCTCTCTTTTTCAGAAAAGCTTCAGATTTTTTGAGTTGATTTTGTATCCAGTCATTTTGCTGAAGGTGTTTATCAGCTGAAAGAGTTCTCTGGTAGAGTTTTGGAGTCACTCATGTATACTATCACAGCATTTGTGAATAGTGACACTTTGACTTCTTCCTTTCTAATTTGTATCCTTTGATCTCCTTTAGTTGTCTTATTGCAGAACTATGTTGAAAAGATAAGCAGATAGCAGGAAGCCTTGACTTGTCCCTGATTTTAATGAGACTGATTGAAGCTTCTTTCAATTTAGTTTAATGTTGGCTATAGGCTTGCTGTATATTGTCTTTACTATGTTTAGGTATGTGCCTTGTACCCCTGATTTCTCCAAAACTTTAAACATGAATGGGTGTTGAATTTTGTCAAAGGCTTTTCAGCATCTTAAGAGATGATTATGTTTTTTTTTTTCTTTCAGTTTGTTTATATGGTAGATTACATTGATGGATTTTTATATGTTGAACCATCCCTGCATGCCTGGGGTGAAGCCTACTTGGTTGTGGTGGACCATATCTTTAATGTCTTCTTGCAATCTGTTTGTAAGTATTTTATTGAGTACTTTTGCATCAATCTTCATAAGCAAGGTTGGTCTGAACTACTCTTTCTTTGTAGGGTCTTTATGCAGTTTAGGTATCAATGTGACTGTGGCCTCTTAGAATGAGTTTAGTAATATTGCTTCTGTTTCTATTTTATGGAATACTTTGAAGAGTTTTGGTGTTAACTCTTATTTGAAGGTCTGGTAGAATTCTGCACTGAAACTGTCTGGCCCTGTTTTGTTGTTGTTGTTGTTTGTTGGTTTTGTTTTGTTTTGTTTTTAGAAGAAAGACTTTTGATGATAGCCTCTATTTCCTTAGGTATATAGGACTATTCATTTTATTTACCTGATCTTGATTCAGCTTTGGTAAATGGAATCAATAAAAAATTTGTCCATTTCATTTACATTTTCAAATTTTGTTGCATATAGTTTTTTGAAGAAGGACCGATTGATTCCTTGGATTGCCTCAGTGTCTGTTGTTATGTCCCCCTTTTCATTTCTGAGTGTCCCTCTGCCTTTTAGTTAGTTCGGCTAAGGTCTTGTCTATCTTGTTGATTTTCTCAAAGAACCAGCATTTGATTCTTTGAATTGTTCTCTTTGTTTCTAGTTTATTGATTTCAACCCTGAGTTTGCTTATTTCCAGCCTTCTACTCCTCTTGGGTGTGTCTACTTCTTCTTCTTTTTTTTTTTTTCTACTGCTTTCAGGTGTGCCATTAAGTTACTTGTACGAGATGCCTCGAATTTCTTTCTGAAGGTGCCTAGTGTTATGAAATTTCTTCTTAGCACTGCTTTCATTGTGTCCTGTAAGTTAGGGTAAGTTGTATCTTCATTTTCATTAAGTTCTAAGAAGTCTTTAATTTCTTTCTTTCTTTCCTTTCTGACCCAGGTGTCATTGAGTAGAGAATTGTTCAGTTTCCATGTATGTATAGGCTTTTTGTTATTTCTATTATTATTGAGGTCAAGTTTTAAATGACAATGGTCTGATATGACACAAGGGATTATTTCAATCTTCTTGTATCTGTTGCAGCTTGCTTTGTGTCCAACTATATGGTCAATTTTGGAGAAGGTTCCCTGAGATGCTGAGAAGAAGGTGTACTCTTTTGTGTTTGGGTGAAAGGATCTGTAGACATCTATTAGGTCCATTTGATTTAAGACCTCTATTAGTGTCATTATTCCTCTGCCTAGCTTCTGTCTCAATGATCTATCCCTTGGTGAGAGTGGGATGTTGAAGTCTCCCACTATTAATGTATTGGGATCACTGTATGATTTAAGCTTTAATGTGTCTTCAACAAATACAGGGTCCTTGTGTAAGGTGCATGGATGTTTAGGATTGTGATATCCTCCTGGTGGATTTTTCCTTTGATGAGAATGAAGTGTCCTTCTCTAACTCTTTTGATTAATTTTGGTTGAAAGTCTACTTTATTAGATATTAGGATAGTTACTCCAGCTTTTTTCTTGTGTCAGTTTGCTTGGAAAACCTTTCCAAGCCCTTTACTCTGAGGTAGTGTCTATCTTTGTTGCAGAGGTGTGCTTCTTGAACGCAGCAGAATGTTTGATCCTATTTTTGCAACCAATCTGTCAGTCTGTGTCTTTTTATTGGAGAGTTGAGACCATTGATGTTAATAGATATTATTGACCAATGATTGTTAGTTCCTTTCATTGTGGAGTTGGTGGTGATTGGGTGTTTGTTTTCCTTTGCTTTTTTTTATGTGATGGTGTCTTTATCCTGTATTTTCTTGGATGTGGTTGATCTCATTGGGTTGAAGTTTTCCTTCCAGTATCTTCTGTAGGGCTGGGTTGCTATGTACATGTTTTTTAAATTTAGTTATGTCATGGAATATTTTGTTTTCTCCATCTATTTTGATTGAAACTTTTGCTGGAAATAGTAATTTGTGTTGGCATCTGTGATCTCTAAGCTTCTGCATGATATCTGTCCAGGCCCTTCTGGCTTTCATAGTCTCTGCTAAGAAGTCTGGTGTGATTCTGATAGGTTTGCCTTTATATTGGCCTTTTCCCCTTGCCCCTTTTAGTATTTTTTCTTTGTTGTATAGATTTAGGGTTTTGATTATTATGTGGTGGGATTATTATCTGTTCTAGTCTATTTGGTGTTCTGTAGTCCTCTTGTCCGTTTATGGGCATCTCTTTCTTAAGGTTGAAGAAATTTTCTTCTATGATTTTCTTGAAAATATTTTATGGGCCTTGGAGCTTGGAATCTTCTTTTTCAACTATTCCTATTATTCTTAGCTTGTGTCTTTTCATGGTGTCCTTGATTTCTTGGATGCTTTGTATTTGTAGCTTTTTAATTTTATTTTATCTTTGAGAGATGTATTGATTTCTGCAATTGTATTTTCAGTGCCTGAGATTCTCTCTTCCATCTCTTGTGTTCGGTGATACTTACCTGATCCCTTTTCTAAGTTCTCCAACTCCATGGTTTTCTCTGCTTTTCTTTTTTTGTTTTCTTTATTGATTCTAATTCTGTTTTCATATTTTGCACCATTTCCTTCATCTCTCTGAATGTGGATTCCTGTCTTTTCATGATGGCCTCTATTTTCTTGTTCATTTCCTCTTTATGTGCCTCGAATATCTGCATAATTACAGATTTAAGATCATTTTCCTGTGTTTCAGCTGTAATAGAATATCCGTTGATTTTTTTGTTTTTTTTTTGGATGGCCTGGTTTTTGTTGTCTGTATTCTTGCCTGGGCCTCTAGCCATCTGGTTGTCTATAGCCTTGACTGACTATTCTTGGAGCCTATACTGCAGACTGGATCCACCTGACTCTGGAGTCTTGAGTAATCTCCCCTGGATTCACTGTCTCTCTTGGCCCACTGTTTGTGACCTAGGTAGCTGGGGCACAAATGGAAAGATCTCTAGGTCTAGAGCTGCCCCAGAGTACCACAGGCTTCCTTAAGAAGGCTGAGGATGGGATTTTGGTTTCAGTCCTGGCTCAGCTCCACTGGATTCCCTGGCTGTGCTAGCCTAGTTGTTTTCGACCCAGGTGGGTTAGGGTACAAGATCTCCATGTCTAGAGCTGCTTCAATGCCCCACAGCCCTCCTTGGGGAGGATGAAAATGGAACTTGGGTCAGGTGCCAAGCTCAGCTCCACTGGGTTCTCTGTCTGTACTGGGCTCACTGATTCAGGCCTATGTGAGCCAGGCTGCTGGGACACTGGCAGATAGATCTCTTTGCCTAGAGCTCCTCCAGTGTCCCACAGGCTTCCCTTAGATGGTGGGGAACGGAACCTGGAACCCAAACCTAGCTCAGCTCTGCTGTGTTCACTGTCTGTGCTGTGCTGGCTGATTCTCACCTGGGTGAACCAGGCAGGCGGGGAGTAGGCAGAATGGAGCCAAATCTCCGCCGCAGTACCAGAATGTATCCCTTCCCCTGGGCTGTGAGAGAGAGCACCATTACCTGCTATGACCAGGAAGGTGTCTACAGGATGATAGGTGTGGTCTCCCAGGATAATGGGGCGGGGTGGGGTGGGGGCGTTGGAAACAGAAGCCTCCAGTACCCAGAAGGTGTCCACAGGACTGTGAGAGTGGGTACCACGGTTTGGAGTCTCACCCACAGTACAGGAAGGTACTCCACAGGCAGTGAGAGTGAGCACCCCAGGTCAGAGTTGTCCTGCTCTGGTTCCAGGAAGATAGCCACAGAAAGCAGGCTTGGGCAGTGAGTGGCCTAAGGCTGAGGAGTCAGAACCACGCGTGCCCGACTCTTGCCTGTCCTGGAAGGTATCCACAGACGGTGTTTGGGCTGGTGGTTGGCCTAAGGCTTTAGGGTAGGAGCCCTGCGCACACGCTGCAGGTCCCTGGAAAGTTTCCACTGATGGTGGGTTCCAATGGCTGGCCTAGGGAATGCCAGGTCATAGCCAAGTGAGGCGTGAGCTGCCTCACTGAGTGTCCCTGTGGATTCGGGCAGGTGTTCTAAGGCTACAGGGTAGGAGCCCTCCCCCTGTCCGCCCACTCCCCCCACCGCTGCCTGTCCCAGGAATATATCCACAGATGGTGAGTTTGGGCGAGTGGCCTAGGGCTGCAGGGCCAGATCCCAGAGAGCTGCTGCTCGGCCCAGGAAGGTATTTGCACATGGTGGGATTGGGTGGGTAGCGTATGTCTGTGGCAGTGTTAGGAAGGAGCCTGGGGAAATTTTTTCCCCATATTAGCCAGGTGGCCCGAAGATGGACTTTCAAGTATCCCCGTGGATTCTCCTATCACCTGAGAAACACAGATGTCGGAGTTTGGGGTCCACAGTACAGCCCGCTGGTCACAGCAACCCTGCTCTGACTGCTGAGCTGCTGTTCAGATACCCTGTGTGGTAGGCACCACCATCTTGCCCCATCCCTGGCTTTTGTTCTTAAACACAAATTTTTGAAAGTTTTTTTTAATCCAATTTACTTATTAATAGAAAATATATTTTACATATAATATCTTCTGGTTATAGTTTGCCTTCCCCCAACTCCTACCATATCCTCCCTATTTGCTCACCCACCCAAATTTACACCCGTTCTTTCTCTCATTAGACTACAAAATAGACACCTAATAATATATAATAATGATAAGATAAATGAAAACAAATCAGAATAGGACAAAACAAAAAGAAAAAAAAAGACCCAAAGAAACAGCACAAAGTGATTTTAGGTGAGAATAAAATTGAATACCAATTGATTATACCTAAATGTTTCAGGTTCTATTTGTCTGACCATGTGATACACAAGATATGAACACACAAGATAGTCCATCTTCCTCAAGGCCTGTTGTTTGCATACAATGCCTTAACTTATTTATTTGTGTTTGTACACACAAGACATGGCAATCATGTGGAAGTCAGAGAAGAACTTGAGGGAATGTGTTCTCTCCATCCTGTGGGTATGAGGGATAATCCTAGGCCATCAGGGTTATAGTCAGTGTCCTTACTTGCTCAGCTCTTACCCATCTGCATGTAATGCCTTATTTTTCATGCCCTAGGGTTGTTTATATACTTCCTAGTGTTAAGTACTGCTTGGAATTATGGATACTACTAGAATCTAAGCACATATAATATGTGTGTATCACTGAACAAGCCTTCATCATATAAAGAATGAGAATGAACAAGTAGCCAGAAAAAATTCTCACTGCAAAGAGTATTTGACTGTTACTCCTTTCCTTTCAACTCTGCTACACACTTTTCTTATTTAAACAGTCAGTTTTTTGTAGTTTTTCAGTTAATTTTTTTCTAAAATACCCAAATACAGTCATATTATTTCCCAGTTCACTAGTGAGACATAGAGAAAAAAAATGTGTATTCACAGAAGAATAAAGATAATATACATCCATACATTCTCCAAAAGGCCACAGTGACTCTTAGAGCAACCCCAAGTTCATTTATCTATAGGATGGCTTTGTGTGAGTGTTTGAAAGTTCAGCCAAGCCAGCTGCATGATCAACACAAAGACAATAGCTCCCACACACAGGGATCCATGGATTAAAGAACCCGATCCATCAGTAAATCTGCCAGATGGCAGTGGAATAAAGCTTGTAACTCTCTCACTTTCATTTCAACAGCAGCAAACAATGTTCAGTGTTTAAAATAAACTCTTCCAGATGAGCTAAAGATAAACTCGGAGGTGGGTGGACCTGATCTTGCTGGGCTAAGGCTCAGAAGTGTTTGATTACATTAAGGAGAAACCCTTGGGTAGAATCCCCTTCTGTCAACAGATTGCTTAGACCTGGACACTTACTACATGAAGCCATTTCCTGTGCTTTCATGGCTTGGTGGCAGAAACTAGTTTTGCATTTTTTTGAACTAACTAATAATGATAGGGTCCAGCATTTCTTCAAACCATACATACAACTTTACAAGTTCCAGATACAGCGAAAAGCCCAACATGTACACAAGTCCATACAGATAAAATCTCTGCATCTATTTAATCTGTTTATTACAAAATATTTGACTTATTTATCTTACTAGTTACATGATGTTGTTAGAAGGTTTTCCCATTTCATTCTGCTAATTGTTGAGTAATTACTTAGATGTGTGTGCTGTAATAGACAGAAAACAACTACAAATACTTTATTGCAAGTTTGAATTTATCAATGAATGAATGAATATTTTATTTGATATTTTCAAACAAACTCAAAGATTGGCAATGGCACTATAACACAAGATACATAACACAAGCAATTTCTGAGTACAAGATGACGTGTTAAAACAATAAATCTTAAGTATTCAGGAACTTTGCTATTTGACATAATTAGTAGGCACTTTTTAAATGAGGGAGAGGCAAATCTGATAATGAAATTAAATCTGAATCAGCAGCTGCAAAAACACGTTTGAACCACACTGATTATATCAGATAATCAATTCAGCCCGTTGGTACATTAAAAAGAAAATGAAGTTATTCCAAAATTTAGAAGTCTTTGGAAAATTTTAAATCACACACAGAAAATATTTATTACAAATCCCTCCAAACTGAAATTCTTCTGAAATGCCAGTAATTACTGTATTTTACACAGTTGAAGCCCTCTTACTTGAAACTGGCTGGTTATATGAAAAGGCTTATGAAAGAAGGAAATCATAACTGTGAGTCATCTACACCATGAAGCTATTACCGGACCTTGAAACAGCACATCCGTTAATTAGCCTATCATCTCATTTGAGGGTAAGGGCTTAATCACTCTCTTTGCTGCTCTTTGAGCTCAAATCCACTTGGAACTGTGTCTTCTTACACTGAATTTACTTAAGGAATGCTGTCTATGATTTTCAACTGCTGTGTCTTTTTAAAAGATGACCAAACAATGCATTAGAGGGAATAAAAGCAGAAACACTGTATAATGCTGGCTGCATACAAAAATGCCATAATAAAGTCCATTGTTTTGTCTGCCTAAAAATTAAATGAGTGAAAATAAAGACAAAAAATTTAAAAAGGCAAAAATGAGTAGAAAAAATGGAATCAATGTTTAAAGTCACTTGGAAGGGACTGATTACTGATAATCTTTCATGTGTTCACACCATTTATTTTTATTAAAAGATAGTTGCAACTTTTTTGTTTGTTTTTTTGAGACAGGGTATCTCTCTGCAACAGAAATAGAACTCTCTTTGTAGACCAAGTTGGCCTTGAACTCACAGAGATCTCCTGGCTTCTGTTTCCCAAGTGCTGGGATCGATGGTGAGCTCCACCAATGTCAGACTGCTGTTTGTAACATTATTCAAAAAACTCTAGTGAGCCCATGGCAGCTCAGTGTCCAAGTGGTTTCCTAGTAAGAGGAACAGGGACTGTCTTTAACATGAACTCAGGAGCTGGCTCTTTGATCACCTGCCTCTAAAAAGGGGAGCAGCCTTGCCAGGCCACAGAGGAGGACAATGCAGACAGTCCTGATGAGACTGATAGACTAGGGTCAGAGGGAAGGGGAGGAGGACCTCCCCTATCAGTGGACTTGGAGGGGGGCATAGGAGGAGATGAGCAAGAGAGGGTGGGATTGGGAGGGAATGATGGAGGGGCTACAGCTGGGATACAATGTGAATAAACTATAATTAATATATAAAAAATTCTAGTGATCTGCCCTCATTTCCTTTTTGCAAAGCACTCAGGCTACTTTTCATAGAAATTCACTTATCTTTGACCTCATATTTCACTAATTTGTGTTATGACTATTAAATTGTACTGTGATTAGCAAAAAGCACCACTAGCAAGAACACAAGGACACATAGCTTTGGCTGGCTTTTCTCTGTCCCCTCCTGCATCCCCAGGATGCAGACACGAGGCCAACCGAACATATAAAGAACATTCAAATATGTGTTAATTGAGAAAGTGAATGACACATAATTTCGTTGTCTTAATTATAACAAGACAAAAGGGAGCAAAGAGTCATGTCTACCCTGAAGTATGTGGGACACTTGGTCTAATACATGATTATAAACCCACTTAAAACATTACAACTTTTTGGGTACTTTTTGTAATGTAGTTTTACAGATTTCCAGTATGAACTTTGACAATGTACTCTTGCCATGTCTAAAGGTTGGACATACCAGGATAATAAAGAGAAGTCTGTTAACCTAGCTTCTTCACAGACTAGGAGAATTAGTCTGAGCGTTTCTCAGAAAGAACGGGGCTTCTGCTATTACAGTGAGACCCTTACATGGTGGTTGCTGAAGGGTGAATCTACTCTACTTTGATTAAACATCTGGCTTGGCAAAACATCTGCCTTGCTGTCTGCAGAAAACTGGGCATGCCTTCCAACTTTCCTCTAGGAATTAACTACCTTCCTACATGTTGACCTGTAGCTAATTTAACTCCCCATTGTCCAGAGCAGCCTTGTGAACATCTGAAGTTGTCTGTGGGGGCTCAGCTCCTGAAGGGTGATTGGTAACATGTTCTCTTTAGTGTTCCCTGGGACATTTGGAATCAATTAAATATTCAAATATAAATTTTTCTTAGATCTCTAGCCAGGCTCAGCAGGTTCGTGTGGGGAAGGAGTTGGAGGCAGATAACTGCTATTCCTCACACCAGAATCTATAACTGGAGATAGATTTAAAAATATACTCTTTAGACCTCCTGGGTCTTCAAGCAAATAATCATACAAGATTAAACATGATATAGTAAAACAGAAGCAGCTTCATATAGTAGAAGGAGTTGTTAGAGTATTACAACTGCTGCATAAAGATGGGCTGTATGTGAATGTGCCAGCCTTGGAAGATGATACTAGTTGGTGAAGTACAATAGATTCTTCTGGACTAGCTGAGATTTTACAATTTTATAATATTGGAGAAAATAAAATGTCAGTGAGGATATGTAACATGAATTGGAAATGACTCACCAAACCTTATATGCACATCTACCTTTCTACACAAATGGGTTACTGATTCTTGGCTTAGATTCCTTTCCATCAAGTGTGCTCAGACAATCATCACTATCATTGACACTTATTACTACTAATGTCACAATTAGGCATATTTTTTGAGAGAAAAGTGGATGCATGTCTGTTAATCATTCTACTAAATGCTTGAATTTCTCTGTCACATTCATTCATTGACCAGTCCTTTAACGTACATAGTTATCAGCCACCAAAATAGTTCAGTGCCTGCTATGCATGCCTGCTAACATGGGTTTGATCGCCAGACAAGGGAAAGGTGGAAGGACAGAGATGACTCCACAAACTTGTTCTATGACCTTCATATAGGTGTGCTGTATGCTTTATATACTCAGGCATATGCACTTTATTTCATACACAACAATAAAATATAAAGTGGATAGTATTTCTAATACTCGATTTAGGAAACATTTTAGAAAGGTTAAGTAATTTCCCATGACTATTGAGAGTGAAGTTGGGAAGTAACTAATCAAATCCAATGTGGTGGAAATCAAATCCCTTTCCTAGTTAGATGGTAACTAGGAATTCCACTAGATTAAGTAATGTGGGTGATGTTGAAACAGCAGGCCAGTGATTGTGTTGCTTGTAGGACAAAACTGCTTGAATAGGTGAGTTAAACAAACAGCAAACAAACAAATTCAAGAATCAGGATGGAAAAATGGATTTCATCTCATTTATTTCATTACCTGGCTCAGGCTTGCTCTACCAGTATTTTGCTGATCAAAGTTATAGAACTGTTTCTCTTATTCCTTTGCCAGGCAGAATAATCAGAAGTGAGCTACTGGAGAATGAAAGAGATGGAATAATCTTTCAATTGTACCTACTCAGGCTGGTGTTGTTGGTCCTTGATTCCATCAACCACAATAGTGGTAAAGACATAATCCAAATGTCAGCTCATTTTACCGTAATAACTGGTGTTTGCAGATGAGTATTTTTCCCCATCATGATAAACTAATATATCCTATTTTACTATGGTGCCACAAACAAGAACTCTGAAAGGCTCAAAACGTCTAAATCCTCTGAAAAGCATCAGGTATCAAAACACAGCCAGAAAAAAGATGGTATTAAATGAAAAAGGGAGCTCCTTTTTAATGAAGCCGAGGTGTAGGACAGATTTATTAGCTCCACTTTTCCAAGTTGCATTCTCATGTCCATCCTGCCCATATTTCCAAGCTCAGCAGGTCTCTTTTTAGGATAACCTCCTAAAATACATTTCAAAGACCATAATGTAGTTCTGCCCATTCCAGCTCAGAGACACACCTGTGATAAAATGACCATTTGTTGTATTAAGGCAGTGCTCTAACAGAAAACATCTTTTGCATGACCTGCTAAGATCTTGCCAATCTGGAGAAGAACCAGCATCAGTAACCAGGTACGGCATGTTCTTAAAAATAACAAGACTTAGCTCTGCACAAGTGGCCATTAAATTAAGTGGAGCTGCCTCTCATTATGTTTTTTTCATTGCGTTCCCTTATATTCTGAGGTGTCAAGACAAAAAAAAAATGCTATTAAGCTGATACTTCTGATGTTACAACACAGATGCCTACAGTATGCCCATTTGGGTTCAGTTATTTTTAAACCTAACACTGCTTCACTCTCTGTTGCATTTATTCACTCCAAGCCAGCTACTCTCATTCCTGAGGGGAAAATAAATCACTTCATGTCTTTGGACAATTCTTTTAAATTGTCTAACTGGACCTGGAGTGAATACCTACTGCTCTTTAAGCAAAGCTACCGAAATGAAAGGAAACCAAGCAGAAAAAAAAAATGTTTCTGCCAACAGGTATGCCTGATAGACACATGTCAGGTCACTTGTATCCTTAAAACAGTGTATTTCAGACTGAAGGAACATATAAAGAGATGATCCAAAGGCAAGGGTATCTACATTCAGGGTTGGGCAATGTAGATGAATAGTCTAAGAAGGTAGTCACCAGACAATTATTTGTTTAAATAAGATTATTAATCCATTTTAAATTATATTTCATGTAGTCCACTATATCTATACACATCTAGTCCACTGTACTGGGCTGGAATAGAATTCATTCCATCCAACAGCACTGAGTACAAGGTATGTGGACAGTCCATGGAGTGTCTCCAGTGTGAATTAAAGAGCTTAAAGTTTAAGTAAGGATGATTTATCAACTACAACATTCTACGGTGTCCCTTTGGGGAATTCTAGCCTTGTATCACTGCAAAATTTATATACTCAGCACTGACATTTGAGTTCTTTGAATAAAGAATTCTACAGCTAGAAAAGGAAAACAACAACAACAACAAAAAAAGAGGCTAAGAAAACTTACTGTATGGTTAACTTACTGTATGGTTAACCTGTATCACAGGCTTGGTAGTGCAACAGGACAGCAGTTCATAGTTGGCGTTTTAGAAATGTAACTTTCAGAGCAGTGTACAAGATATGACAGGAAGAACCTGGTCCAGCCAGACCAAAGGCTACTGAGGACGAGCTAAAGGGATGCATTTGGCTGCTTCGAAAGAGACACACACTGAAGAACCTGCATCATACATTTATTACAAGAGATCAATTTACACACACATACTAGGTATATTATTTCCACAAAACAAGCATTTGCCGTAAGAATTCTTAACATTTTTGCTTTGAAACTCAAGGATTTTTGAAAACCTTTTAAGATCTTTTAAATTACCAGGATCTTTAACATTTATAATTTATGATTGCCCAATTGTGTTTAATAAAACAGAATTCAGTTGTTCATTCTGGTTATGATCTATATTTAAAACATCTTTGCTGAACTTTGTATTAGCCCCACATAACTGCAGTGGCCTTCAAACATCCACGTATACCTCTCAGCAGTATCGCTGTAAAACCAAGTGTTTTTAAGTAGCACATTCGCACATGCCCTTCTCCACCAAGGGTGTAATGGATAATCTTATAAATAGCCCTCTTATGTTTACCCTATTTTAAAATGCCAACCATCACTTCACTGATATCCCACAGTTTCTTTGCTACTAACTCATCCATAGCTTTGGGCAAGAGTTCTTCCTCCTTACAATCTCCAAAGTACCTTCCTGACACACCTTCTACATCAGGGGAAGAGGCTAAGTAGATGGAGGTCTGGGCACCTTCTAGTGGAGTTTTGAAAAATGCCCATGATACCAAATTGAAAAGTGGTCTGGCCAGCAATGGGATATGTATGTGTCTCCCAAGGTTTGTCCGCACAATACCAGGATGCAGCACATTGACAGTCACATTTGTTCCTTCTAAGCGATGGGCTAGTTCTCTGGTAAAAAGAATGTTAGCCAGTTTGCTTCGACTATAGCAGAAGCTTTTATTATAGCTTTGTTCACTGTTCAAATCGTCGAAGTTGATGTCTCCGTATTTATAAAGTTTGGAGGAAACGACTACTATCCTGCTGGGAGCTGAACTTTTGAGGAGTCCAAGCAGAAGATTGGTGAGTAGAAAGTGGCCCAGATGGTTCACTCCAAACTGCATCTCAAACCCATCTTCAGTCTTCATATATGGACACTGGAAAATCCCTGCATTATTGATGAGGACGTCTAACCTGGGCTCCTCCTTTGAAACCAGGAAGAGAATGCAGAATGTGAACACAGTTTCCATAGTTCTTTTTATTCATGTAAGTCTCACTAACAAGAAAAAGAATGAGACTAAAACTAATCTCATGTTTTAGCCTGTGTATCTGGTATTTGAAACATTTGTCAATCCATGCTTTACAAGCTAATGATTATGAATATGTATACTCTCACAGTTCACTCAGATGTTTATTATATGGTAATTAGCAAGGTTTTTCTTAAAATAAAGCAAATTTGGGGATGAGGGAATGCTATGATTCTGTCTTCCCTGAATTTCAGTTGAACTACAAAAGGACCAGTTTTGGTGTTATCATGCTAAATCTGTTATCATATCAAATTTATAATAAGTCCCTATGATAAACTTAAAAAACTTGCAAAATATAAAAATACATACTTTTAAAGAAATGTTGCATTATTAAATGGGCCTGCTTGGTCCCTTTCTCAAATAACCTTATCTACTTCCCATAATATTCTAAGGTCAAGGCAGACCCAGGTGACATGATCAGTGTCAACAACCTTCTATGAGGCATGCCAGAATTAGTCTAAACAGACTCCAAAGCCCATTCTTATAATTAATAACCTAGTCTGGCCTTATCATTAGAATGTTTAAAACACAGCTTGAGTCAGGGTCAACAGGAAGACTATAACTAGCAGACGCCTGGTATTGTGACTCCCACCTTACCGATATCACCAGCAATGGTAAATTAAGATGCTTTAGTCTGTAGTTCTATTAAGTGTAAAAGGTCACCACATGGACAGAATAACTGGGGCCAGTTCCCTAAAACTGGCACAAAGAGGTCAGAGATGCAAACTTTGGTCTAGAGAGAATACTGTGAATAAATTGAGAGAAAAGTTAATAATATCAGAGTGGGTGACAAAAATATTAGTGATAAGACAGTGACTATTATCTAAGTCTCACAATAGTACAAGAGAGCATCAACAAAGACCATTAACCTTCACTGTGATTCTAGAAATGTCCTTTCTTCCCTGTAGGAAATATAAGCAACAAGGGGCTTCCAAATTACAATACGTACAAAGTCAGCTCAGTACTTTGATCATATACCTCCACATTTTCCCAAACTAAAGTCCTAAATTGTATTGTTCTCACAAGGAGCCTTTTCATTCCTTACATCATTTAAGTTGGCTTTCCTTGGCTCTTTCCTGGCTCCTCTGTCTCTTCTGATGACAGAGGAAAAGAAATGAAGAATATGTTCCAGGTGTAAAGACATGGTGATGACCTATGATTAAATTAATTTCAGGTCAAATTTCAACTCTTATTGGTTTTTTTGCCAAGTGCAAGTGAAAGAAAAATGTATTAAATTTCACAACTGTTATCAAAGTCTACCTGTCGGGTTAACTGTTTCTCATTCTGGCCTGTCGAAAAACATTCATGTTTTCCAACAGTCAACTTCAAAAAGAGGGCGTGAGTTCACAGAAAGGAGTGTTCATCTTTACTAATCCTCTGGGAAGGTTTCCAGATTAATCATTTCTGAGCTATCATTCTTTGCTGGGTTGTGCTAAGACTATCACTTACTATTTTTTAAATTCTAGGAGATAAATGTCATAAATTCCAAGAATACCAAACAGTAGAATGTTAAAATGTCTATTTCTTTTCTTTTCTAGTCACTGAACTTCAGAGCCAAGCAAAAGTGTAAATATTTAGAACAACACAATTTTGTTACTTCTTGTGTTCTGACCTTTTTACACCAAAGCAGCAACCAAATTAGGAATGAGCATACTCAACCCTATTTACACATCAGTGAGACAAGATAATCTGCTTCCATATTTTCAAAATCTCCCAGAGCAAAGTCTTGCTACTTGATCTAGTATATCAAATGAAATGCTAATAACACAACAAAATACTAACTTCTTTGATCTATTTTAGCTTTTAACAAACACGATGACCCAGAACACAATAGGAACATGCTGTTGAATGGCTTAAACTTTGAGCTAAACAGTGATACTCTCTACTCATCTTAAAAAACTACTAGCTCCAAGTGGTGCAATATGTTCTCTCTTCTGATGAGGTAGTTTCTTTCTATAGCTGCTTCCAGCAGTTATTAACAGCTACTGTCTTGGAAGCAAGTGAAAAGCTAATATATATAACAAGAATGATGATGTCTCCAATATGATCAGGTTGTAACAATTACTACAGTGACCAACAGCTACACAGTGCCATTAATAATTGCTACATAAGAGTTAAATGTGTATTGTTGGACAACTACAGAATTGTGAGGACACACAAATTTAGGCTTCTTAGATCTAACTGCTAACAAATTAACTTACTGATATTTCTTTTGGTCTAAGTACATCATGAAAAAAAAAAAAAGCCACTTAGAACTTCTGCTTTTGATTCAAGAAATTCCAACAGAGACAAGCACCCTCCCTGTGCCTGACTAACTTTAGATTTACCTCTGGTAAGTCACCTTTCTACTTCAGTAGAACATTTACCATACAACCAAAGAAATCTCACACCTCTGCCTTCAAGCACTAGGAATACAAGCAGGAGATTAAAGCAGGGAATCTGAGACAGACATGTTAGGTTGCTTAACCTTCTTGTGCCTCAGTTCCCTATTATGAAAGAGATATGAATGCTTGCTTTACAAGAGTTACAGCCAAGATCTGACAATAGCCAATCATGTTTATTTAAAAATGTGCTTGTCACATCTCGGCATACATCAAACTTTCCATAAGGCTAGGCATTATTTTTATTTCTGTCCCTTCTTCAGACCATTAATAGGATTCCAAGTTCCACTCGCTTTGGAAATTAGACTACAGTCTGGTTAGGGATGATGCAAAGGTGACACTCCCTCCTACTTCAGCAGGACAAAACAAAACCAAACAAAATCAGGAAATGGAAATTAGAAAAACAAAGAAAATTTTTACAAAGGGCCTAATCCAAGTTCTTGGCTACCTTTCCTCAGTGCTCTCAGGCCTTGTGACACCAAGTAAGATTTGGCACATATTTCACTTCTGACACTGGAAAAACAATTCAAAGATCAGGTGGTGATTCCTGGACTGTCCTCGCCTAACAAAATGAAATGTCCAGACACTGGCTTATTTGTTCACTTCTTCTGAGGACCTCCCAGGAATTCTTTCTTAGATCTGCCCCTAATCCTAGCAGGGTATCAGGCAGGCAGGTGTCTTTCCTACTTGGTCCTGACCAGTCTCAAGGTCATACCAGGCCTAGGGGGCCCCTCCCAGTGGGTGGCTGGGCTCCACTAGACCCACACCTGTAGCAGTTCTTGACAGAAGGCTCGCACGGAGCGCAGCGAGGCGAGGTCCAGCTCCTTGACGACCAGTTGGCCATCGGTGGCGTCGGGCTTAGGACCCCCAGTCTGACTGAGCTCCTGGCGGAGCTGACAAGCCGCCTCCTCTGCTCGCGCGCGGTCCCGACATCCCATGATGACCCGCGCCCCAAGGCGCAGCAGCTCGGCGGCTGTGGCTCGGCCCAGGCCACTGTTTGCTCCTGTGATGAGCACTGTCTTCCCGTGCATGAAGCCCCGGTCCTCGCCTTTCTGCCGCCTCTGGCCTCTTGAACCAGAAAACCGCCGAGCCGCCAGCCACAACGCACCACCCAGTACGGCCAGTACCGCTGTGGCCACAGTGGCCACTGCCATAGCCTTCCGGGCCGGTGCAAAGGGTCTAGAGCAGGAGTTCCGGAGTCGGGGTGGGGTGGGGGTGGGGTGTGTGCCCTGTGCGCGAAGGACTCTGGGGCACCTCCTGCTGTCCTGGCTAGTGCTCGCGGAGCTTCCTGGGACTTGTAGTTTCTCGCCCCAAGAGGGTTACAGGACAGAGTTCATAGTAGAAACTAACAGCAGAAACCCCCGGCGAATTTATTTAGAAATGGACACAGTTAACATTGGTATATACCTAAAGACAAGGTAACATTTCTCATTTTGGTTTGGTAAAAGGCTTGCCACACAGAAATAACGAAGGACACATCCCTAGTTTTCAGCAGTGTTTTTTGTGTTTAATTTTTTTTCACAACTTATTCATTATATATCCCGACTGAAAGCTCCTCCCTCATCTCCCCCAGTTCCGCCCTCCCTTCCTCTTCCCCTCATCCCCTTCCCCTAGTCCACTGAGAGGAGAAGCTCTCCACTATTGAATCTGTCTATAGCTTGTTAAGTCTCATCAGGACTGCTTGGATCCTATTGTGGATATCTGTTCTAGGTGATGACAGATAGAAATTCGTTTAGCCTGCTAACACTAAAAAAAAAAAAAAAAAAAAAAAAAATGAACAAAGTTTTTTTGAAATTAAGCTTCTTGTGAAACATCTTAAATATCCAAGTTCTAAACTTATCTAAAGAGCCACCATTACAACTTACACAGATAAGTGCAATGGGATTGAACATCCTTAAGCTTAAAAAGAAGTCACTTGACCATAGCTTCACAGTTCAAAATGTTTTCAGAAAAACACCACAAAAAAAGCTAAATTTTGTGGTTTTCAATCCTTGGAAATCCCTAATTACTCTAGACATCCAAAACAAGTGCCATTTGTAGTACCAGACTGCCATTGTTTATTTTTAACTCCCGATCATCCCTAGTCCTAGTTGCGTTTTTGAGCAACGCCATAAGGCACATGGCCCGCGATGGTGCCGAATTTCTGTAGTGATTCGATGTGGAACATCTGGTCGTCAAAGAAGATGTGGGGCCGAATCTTCACCAAGATGGGACCTTTGGGGGCCCCCGCCAAGAAAAGAGCTTCATCTATCTCTAGACCCCAGCGGCGAAGGGTCTTGAGCACACGGGCGCCTGAACTTGCTGCACTCCGGGCTGTAACCAAGTAGGTCCTGATGGGACAGAGTAACCGTTCGTCTTTGGCGTAGAATTTCTTCTGCAGTTTGCCTAAATCTTCCAGGAAGCCTTTAAGGGGACCCTGAAAAAGAGAACGTACGTCTCAGCTGTGAATGCATGAGCAAAAGGAAGTGCTTACTGAAAAGATAAAAAAACAAAAACGGGGTCTTTATAAACTGCACGATTCTGACTGACATACAGTGATTCTGGACTGCCAGCATGATGCCAAACCCTCTGCATTTGTGAAGATATTTCCTGACACACAATCAACCCTTTGCATACCTGGAATAAATCTAGTATAACCATATCATTTACCATCCAGAGAAAGATATTTTAGATGTGAAAGAACATTTCTATAAATAAGTAAGCCAGAACATTAGACATAAACTATCTCTGGTTACTGGGTGATTTGCACTTCAGTTGATCACCAAAACCACCATTTTTTCACTTCATTTTTGTTTAGCTGCACGTTTTACCTTGAAAATGACTGTCCCTTTGGTTGGCCTGAGTCCAGACCTGTCTTAAAGCTTATAGTTTCTACATTAAGACATAATATTTGCTTCTTTTGTCTTACTCTACTCTCTGCCATTGTTTTATGTTTAAATCCATGAATAAATATGTTTTGTGCTCCCTTATGTTTTAATGCACGCAGCCATTGAAATGCTAGCCAACACCTGCCCCATAGTACTAGTCTTCACAAGGAAATGTCTGTGGAAATAATATTTGAAAATTTAGTATATTATCAATATACTTCTCATTATCTCTTCTTTGCTTGAATGAGATTTTTGCCTGGATATAGATTCTATGATTTATATTTTCTCTGCAAAAAGATGGAACTCAGATCAATGGGCTTAGTGGTAAGCACCCTTATTGTCTAAGCCATTTCCCTGGCTCATTTTAAAAACATGCTTATTTATAGTATGAGTGTGTCTGTGTGTGTGTCCGTGCACATGCGTGTGCATGCACATGTGTAAAGGAGTACTCTAAAATACAAAATCAAGATGAATAGAAAGACGTGGGCTGGTTGAAGGTAAAAGTACAGAAACATATACAATACAGTAGAGCATTATTATAAAAATTAGGAATATAGGAATTATCAGACAGGTATTGTATGCAGAAGAGGAGTTGACAAATATGATGGAGTATATAATCCTAAATACATGGGATTCAAAATACGTCATACCAAACTCATTTAAACTGTCTGGTGTGGTGGAAATACACCTGTAATACCAGCATCTGAGAAACTGAGGCAGGATCACAGTGAGCTCAAGGAATGCCTTGGTCACTATGCTGGCTAGTCTTACTGGAGTGGACATGAGAATTTTGAAGAATATTGAATAAATGCCCTCCTAAGATTCTGCTATAGGAATATTCTTAATTGATGATTGACGGTGTGTGAGTGGTGCCATTGGTGGGCTGGTGGTCCTGGGTTCTACAGCACCCTCCATAGACTCACTATCAGCATTTGCCTCCAGAGTCTTGCCCTATTTGAGTTCCTGTCCTGATTTCCTTTGGCAATGAACTGTGATAAGCCATTCTTCTCCAACTTGCTTTTTGGTCATCAAAGCAAATGAAACCCTAATTAAGACAGGTACAAATTGGTACCAGTGTAGTTGGATGCTGCTGTGACAGACCCGAACATGTTTTGGGGGAGGACTGTGGAAGGAATTTGAAACTTTGGGTGACAAAAGCCATTGAGTGATGAGAGCTCAATGAGCTGTTTTGTGGGAACTTGGAAGATAAGAAGATAAGAATGTGAAGAGGAGTGCAGAAGATGGAGTCCTGGCTTGTGAGGTCTCAGAGGGACGTTTAAAGACTCTATTGGGACTGTTTGTTATTTTGGCTTAAGATGGCATGGTTCTGATTAGCGGGAGCTGAAGAATCAGCTGGGATTAACAAGATACCAGACTGCTAAAGTGAACACCTTCGCCTTGCTGGAATTCTTGATGCTGGCATACTGCAGCTGAGAATTTGGCACTTATTAAGAAGAGACTGGCATTGTTGAGGTGAAATCTTCTAGGAAGTGTTTCCTGAGAGTCAACAACACACAAGCTGTTTTCCAGAGGTGGCTATGGTTATACCTTGTGTTGGCAGCAGAACTTTGTAGTTTAAGAGTCCCAAAGGTGGTATTGGTTTTCAAGGCATAAAGGGGTCATGGACAACAGCCGAAGCTTGGCAGTGGGAAGGCCAGGAGAGACCATTTGTGAAGGTAAAGCCTCAGTGGCAGTTGAAGGTCCAAGACTGAAAGGGTCATGCAAGGAGGCTGAAGCTGTGCACCATGAAGAGAGCCTCTGAGAGATTATTGCTGAAAGTACAGCCTAGTTGCAGTAGATGACCCCAATGTTTTGGTAATGCCAGAACCATGGGATGATGACCAAGATCAGCAGCAGCAGTGAAATGGACCCACCAGGAGCCCAGACGACAAGCTGTGTGCTACAAAGGGCAGAGCTAGAGAAGTGCCCCAAGCCCATTGGAGGAGCACAGAAAATTGTGAGTATGTCCCAGACATTGGGCATTCCTTTGTTTATGCTGTTGGGAGTGTGGTTTTGCTTTTTTCAGATTGTGAATGTGCCCTGGTTCTTCCCCCTTAAGAAAGAATATAATTATTTTATTTTTTATTTTACTGGGGTCCACCGCTGAGAAACTTTGAATTTTAAGAATTCGGGTTTGAAAGGAGATTAGCTAAAGGAACTGAAATTTTAATGTGTTTTTGAATTTGTGAAGACCATGGGACATTCAAAGTTACTCATGATTTTAATGCGACATTTGGAGATGAATTGAAAAAAAAAAAAGGAAGGGTTGTGTTAACAGTGTTGTGTTTATGTGTCAAGTTGACAAGGGGTTAGTTGTGCTGGCTAGTCTTATGTCAACTCAACACAGCAAGGAGGGAACATTAACTGAGGAAATGCTCCAAAAAGCTCCAGGTGTAAGGCATTTTCTTAATTAATTGTTGATGTAGAGGGCCCAGCCCACTGTGGGTAGTAGCATCCCTGGGGTGGTCTTCCTGGTTCTATAAGAAAGCAGACTGAGCAAGCCCGCGTAAGCAATACCCTTCAATGGCTTTTGCATCAGCTCCTGCCTCCAGGATCCTGCCCTGTTTTGAGTTTCTGTCCTGACTTCATTCAGTGATGAATAGTGCTGTGGAAGTGTAAGCCAAATGAACCCATTCTTCCCCAAGTTGCTTTTTGTTAATGCTCTTTCATCACAGCAACAGAAACCCTAAGACAGTTAAATTGTTAGATCTTGTCTCAATTGATCAATAAATCCCGTTATATTTTAATATATCAGTACTGTTTGTTTTCTTGTGAGTATGAAAAACAAAATAATTGACCATGTAAAACTGAACTAGAGTGGTTGTGTGGGTAATAAAGTGCTTTCTAGCTCAAGGACCCATGTTTGGATCTCTAGAAACCACATAAAAATAAAGGTGTGGCAGTGCATGGCTTTAATCCCAGCACTAGGGAGGCAGAGACAGGAGGATGGCCAGAGATTGCTGTCAAGCTAGTCTTGTTGTGAATTCAAGGTTCAGAGACTGTCTCAAAACAAAAGAAGGAAAATGATAGGGGAAAATAACTGACATTCATCTCCTGCTTCTCAATGTGCACAAACACACACACACACACACACACACACACACACACTTTCATGCTAGCAGCTGACTTTAATTAATATGCTTAATCTAAATTATATTTGTAGAATGTTCATTCCAACACCAGCAATGAATTATTAATAAAAAACACAGGACACACTCAGCAGGTTATAATCTCAGCATAAAATACAACACACAAAACAAACAAACAAAAAAACAAAGTAGAGAACAAAATAGGTTTTCTGGTCAAGTAAAGTTTTCTGTACAAGTAAAGCTTGTACATAGTAACAGAGAGCTACGTGGGAAAAAAAAGAATAACCTCACCAAATATTTGGCAGTTAATTTACCTTAACTGTAAATAATCCACCCAGCAAAGAGGAAGTCATAAAGAAATTCAAATATATTTTGGATTGATAAAATGACATCATTTGAAAAAGTCTAAGAGATAAAACTGTAGTCTATAAAGAAGACTTGAACCTCAAAAGCCTAATTTAGAAGAACAAAAAAAGAAGAAGAAAACTATAATCAGTGACCTTGGGTATCATGTTAAAAATGTTAGGAAAAATCCTTCATGGAAAAGATAAATAAAATTGGTAAATCACTGCCCATATTCTGACCAAAAATAAATAAATAAATAAACCAAGAAAACAAATGACAGTAATTTCTAATATTAAACATGAAATTGGAGACACATTCTGCAAACAGTGAACTGTTTACAAGTTTATGGTTGTAAAAATGACAAAATAAATTGATATTTTTCTTTTGAGCAACACAAACTAATGAGCACAAGAAAGGAATCGATTTAAGAAAAATATTAAGTGACTAGATGGGTTAAAAGCCTTTTAAGGACTGGCAGAATAGTTCAAGAGAAAAACACTCGCTTCATGAGCATGAGACATGAGTTACATTCCTGGAACTCACATAAAGCTGGAATGAGAGAAATGACTCCACAAAGTTGTCCACTGTCCTCTGTATGCATACCATGGCACACATACAATTCCAATCCCCCCTCACACACACACATTTAAAATAGGATATTATATTAAAATAATATGGATATTTCAAAGATTTTAACAATGGTGTCCATGCCTAGGTAGCTTGTCTAGAAAAGCTAATCAAATATTTGCAATTTTTCATGCATTTTATGAAAGCATTATTACTCTACTACTGAACTGAAATCTCACAAGTAAACTATACACTACTTGCCTCATATGTATGTGAAGGCCGACAATTCTACAGACTGGATCAGAGAATATAGAGAGAGAATCATACTTTACGACCATTTCTAGTGTACCTGCACTTGTTGAGCTTTGTTTCAACAAGTGAAGATCCTGCAGTGAATTTACCTGTGATGGACCTCTCAAACCAAATGATGTTCTCAATGAATGGTACAAAGTATTAATCAAAACCCAGTATCCATTCTACAAATCTTCAGAAATGCATGGTGGGTGGTAGCAGCTCCACCTTAACAAAGGATATCTGAAAAGATCCTGTGGATACACTAAGACTGAAGACTAAATGTCATTTGAAGGACAGGAAGCAAGGCCAGCAGAGGTCCATGCTCTTTTAGGTTGCTAAACATTATATGGAGCAGATAAAGAGTAAAACTGGATCATTCATCCTTTCAAGGTCAGTCTGAATACCATTCCTATGTTCCAAGCTTCCTTCTGTTACAGATTTCCCTTCTAGATCTTAATTTTTAATACTTCATAGATTTTAAAAATAAAAAAAAAACAAAACTCCAAACCAAAGAATCAAAATCTCCAAATGCTTGCTTTTCTATCATAAGGGATGTTGGAGGCTAATTATTTATTTGGATCCAGGCTCTGAATTTTGAGGCTTTTCATAAAAACAAACAGTACAACAACAACAAAACATGTCTTTCTTGAATTTGAGGTTACAGACTGGCAGACCAAGAAAAAGTTAACAGAGCAGTATATTGGAGATGACCGTACTGTTCGTGAGGGCTTATGATTTTAAAAAGGCTTCTCCTAGGCTGTGCTGCCTGTCACTAATAACTAGAAGAGGGTTAACTCATCAGTAACAGAAGACCACAGAAGTGTTTCCAAGAGGATAAATTAAATAGTGTTAAATTTCAAAACCAGAGTTATCAGCACTATATATCCCAAAGTAAGGATTCACAAGACAGAGCAAAGTGCAAAGAGAGTGGAAGAGGCTGCATAAAATCAGTTAAAAGTCATCAAAATGAACAATATCTATATTCACGTATTGGAAGAAAAACAGATGAAAATTGAGTTCTGTGAACAAACTTACCTGAGCAAGAGGCTTATTCTCAAAGAGTGTATCATGTTGGAAGTACTTGTCCAGCCCATGTTCTTTGGCAATATGTTCAGACTCGTCGGAGAAGAGGACAGCATCCCCATCGAAGGCCACGCGGAGCTGTGTGTCACAGTAAGCGATGTCCTTGGTTCCACTAAACATGGTTGCAGAGGCAATGCCTGACATCATAAGGATAGATTAGTAGTATTCTTAAGCCCACAGATTTCAGTTTCCCCCAGTAAAAGCTTCTACCCAACAGTGATGTTTCTTCTGTAGCTATTTGACACCTAATTCTGCTCTTACCTATGGCTACAAATCTCAGAACGGATATGTATTCACTGACTCTGTTTTATACAGCAATGAGAGGTGAAAATGAGCTGTGTTATAACCACTGAAAGTGTTCCCTTCCAGGAAGGTGAAGTACTTATAGAACAAACATAAGGGGCACTACATGTGTAAAAGCCATAACAGAAGACTCGATAAGTTCTAAGCCACCTAAGCTGTGTGAAACCCAAGGGAGCTGGCAATTTCTTCAAACCTTATGAACTAGGAGAATAAACCCAGGTCATTACCTTCTTTTATTGCTTCTTGGACTTTATCAGAATCCGCAGAAAGATACAAGTTGGTAAGATAGGCCTTCAAATAGCCAATGGGGCTTTTTCCGCCCGTCAAACAGAAGCGGTCGATTAAAAGACCTGTTGTCAGGTGAGATAGGCTGTGTTATGGTTCATAAAGATACAACATTGATACAAATGACATTTACTCTAGGAATAAGATGTTGTATTAGTAAATCCATGTGGGTTTATTTGTAAGTCTAACTGATGTAATAAATTATTGACTTTACAGCACTAATATTATAAAAACCTCTCAGATAATTCATACCCTATGTTTGGTACACTATTAATATATGTTATGGAACATATTCACATGCCCCATGTCAATGTACTCAAAATAGTATGGTGGATATTATCCTCCTTATATAAAAGGATCCCAAAAAGACTTGCCCATCCCACTAGTTGATAGACATAGGACAGTCTTTCACCAACATGTTTAACTCACTAGGACAGTTCTTTCTTTTCCTTAAACTACAGCCTCCTCCTTGCTTATTGAAAGGGGGCTTTATGGTATGGCCCCATTTTAAATACTCTTTCTACATTTCTTCACTGAAATAATAAGTCACCTCAGAATTTAAACTATTTTCTAACGATTGAAATTTTCACTACTTTTTGACTAGAATATTTGATTACAGCTATTAACAATTAGAATATTAATAGATATCTTTACCAATGAACTACCACATCCACTTAACTTTTTAAAGTTATTAAGTAAGGTATATCTAAGTTGCCCATACTGGCTGCTTTCAGGGTGCTATATTGCTATGTAGCCCAAGTAAGTCTTGAACACAAGCCTCTTGCCACAGTCTCCTGAAAAATTAGCATTATAAGCTTATGCCAGCAGTATCTAATTAATATAATTTTAAATACCTCCCAACAATCAAAAAAATCAAGTGTTCAAAAAGATTATGTAAAGCAAGAAGCCACATATACAGTGAATGAAAGAATGATTTCGTACAAGTTGTCTAGAAAGATTTAATGAGCATAGATATATAACTCAATGGTCAGTCACTTGACTAGAACACATGAGGGCTAAGGTTCATGCAAACAAAACAAAACAAAACTGAGTTAATGGTATCTCTTAAGAGGTTTTAGAGGTTTATACCTTTTAACATAGAATTCCTTTTCTGAAGGTATTAATTTAAGGAAATAATACAAAATTTTAGTAAAGATTTATGTAAAAGAATCTGAGCTCAGGATTATATTTGAAAAATGTATTCATCAATATGAGACCATCATGCATATGATAAAAGTCTATGTGCTAATTTAAAGTCATCTTTAAAATTATGATAAACTGGATAACTATGCTAGGCAAAGGAAAATATGGAGTCTGCTCAGCTGTCTGAAGAAACAAGGACATCGGTCAAAAATATGGTAGAAGTATCTGCTTTGGTGTCAACAAAATATTATCAAATTTTACTTGACCCAATGTTGGGCATAAGCGACTCAAAAATGGATCATATAAAACCTCTAAGTAACATGAATGGAATGTTCTAGAAAATATGTATTGACATTAGGAATTCAAAACTGAATGAAAACAGTGGACTTTTTCTTAAAGTGATCCCAGTTTACAGTGGAGCCAGGTGTGAGAACTGTAACAAAGACCACAGCAGAGATAGACCAAGATTGTCTTCTGTACCCTAAAGAGGACCATAACTAAGTCTGCCAAAACAAAAGGTTGTAATTTCATAGAAAAGGCTAAGTGGAAAGGTATCCCAATTGGTTCATCAGCAGAATTCATATTTAAGTAATCATGATTCCTAAAGCTGGAAATCTCAGTGTATTTAACATGCTTAAGGCCAGATACACCAGGCATATCTCAATAAGACTCAGTTATGGTGCATAGCTGTAATCTCAAACTGGAAAACTAAGGCAAGAGGGTCTAGAGTTAGCCTGGGCTATATAGCAAAAGCCTAATCAAAACGAACAAAAGTATTAAAATAAACTTCATTTATTGAATATTATATGCTCCTCATAGCCTTTGACATACATTCTCCCTCTTCAGTTAATCCCATTATGAAGGTTCCATTATTAAAACACATTTCATATTTTATAAATAGAATCATGTGAAATAATAAAATAAGACTCAGTATCTTGTAATACACCTTCGTTATTTATAAATATACCTAATTTAAACCTAGAATCTCTATGTGCACAAGTTAAACCTGACTCTAGTAAGGGATCACAACTAGATCCCCTACTAGAAAGCAAGGCAATGGCATCCCAATTGGAACGTTAGGTCACTTAATAGTAGAAAAACAATAAAGAAAGGAAACTTTACAAGAAAGTGACACATTGATGGAAATGCTATGAAAGCCAGGGCCAATGCAATTTTCTATGTAAAGTAATAAAGACAATTTTCCTGGTAAGAATATGGATTTGTATGTGGGCAAGAGAGCAGCCAGGAGAGTGCAGTTTTAAGAGCTGGAAGGGGAGGTGAAAAACCTTTAAACCCATAACATGGATCTGTGGTGAGGAAAAGGTTTGATCCCATAGAAAAAGCCTCCAGGCTGACGGCTCCTTGAAGTCAAGTTCAGAAGTGAAAAACATAAAGCAGAGAAATATATTGAGGACCTGGGATTAAGACTTTGAAATTCACACTTGACAAGTTAAATCCAGAGCTTTGAGCCCAGCTCTGTGCTGAAGTTAAAAATGAACATGGCCTTTCTTGTTCTGACATAGGCAAATAAACATTCCCCACACAGAAGGGGGTGTTGGTATCAAAGACACTGCAATGGTTTAAGCCAGTTAGCAAAATAGCATGGCTTTTTTTTTTTTTTTTTTTTTTTTTTTTTTTTTTGCAGAGCTGTGAGCTGGTCCTCCACATAGTATTTATTTTACTTACCGTAGTGATTGACGCTGTTTATAAGCCGTACTCCCACTTGGGCATGGTTATTAGTCATGAGTACTATATCGAATAAGTCCTGTTCATCAGGATACAGATCGCGGAGTCTAGTGTTGACATGCTGCAGTGCCTGCAGGTTACAAACACAGGTGAGGGAGGCTAAGTTAGGCAGCAAGAGGAAAAACACCTCATCAGGATCAGAATAAAACTACACAGAGTACTGGCTGAGAAATCAGTACTCCGTTAAGACACGGTTATGCCACTGTTGCTGTATTTTCTGACCCCACACATAGGCCTCAGTTAATGCCCATGGCATGGATAAGCAATGTCTATGGGATGCTATCACAACATTCTGTTTTCTAGAATTATCTCAAGAGTAGGTATGGAAAAAGATCAGGGTATCCACTTTGTTATTTGCCTTCTCACTTGTCTCTTTAGGTTTGTAAATTCTGATCTTATTGCAAGAAATTTGGAATGATTTAGGAATTTACATGTCACTCATGTAGGCAGCAGACTGAGGCAGATTGGCAATTTCATTTTTTTTCTTTTTGTTTTTGTATGTTCTATTGGTGGTTGTAGGCTGTTAATCATTTATTTTAATTTTAACATTAATTTATTTTAAAATTGCGTGTGTGTGTGTGTGTGTGTGTGTGTGTGTGTGTGTGTCAGGATTATATGTCAGAATGCAGGTACTCAACCTTCCTAATGCTGAGACCCTTTAATACAGTTCCCCATGTTGTGGTAAACCCCAAACATAAAATTATTTTCTTTGCTGTTTAATAACTGTAATTTTGCTACTCTTATGATTCTTAATGTAAATACTTTGGAGCTAGTGTTTTGCCAGGGGGTCGTGAACCACAGGTTGAGAACCACTTCTTTAGAAAGTGTCAAAACCTCTGGAACGGGAGATGGTTGTGACCTGCCCTTTGTGAATATTGGAAACCAAGGTCCTGGGTTGAAGAAAAATGTCAGCTTTTAATACCACGCCCTTCTTTCCAGCTCATTAATCTATATTTAAAAACATTTGTTAAAACATGTTTTTCACAGGCTTGTGGTTTCTCTCCATGGTTCTACTTGTCCTGCAAGCACCTTTTACCCAAGCCCGGAGAGGGGTCATTTGCTTTTCCATGATTATATGATTGATTGTGTAATAATCCTATAACTTATGTGAAAGATTAATTATTAGCACTACAAATTTTAGTACACATGATGCTAAGTGTCAGGGGCATCTTGATTTTCTTGATATCCATCTCAAGTGAATTCCATCATTTTAATAAGGCATATTCTTTCCACTAATCAGGACCATTGGCTCCTTATTACTTCCTACCTAACTCCATTTTATGGAGGAAACGGGCTTTTGTTAAAGGTTGGATGACTAAAGCTCCATTTAAGAAAGTAAAGATCTAAAACAGTAGATTCAGGCTAAAAAAAAATCACTTTCTTAACAATTCCAGATGTCTTTGGGACTTT
Organism: Pachyuromys duprasi; assembly: GCA_028658305.1. Classification (NCBI taxonomy): domain Eukaryota; kingdom Metazoa; phylum Chordata; class Mammalia; order Rodentia; family Muridae; genus Pachyuromys; species Pachyuromys duprasi. The sequence goes on from CM053755.1 coordinate 24,365,241, forward strand.
GTCAACTGGAATGAGGCAAGAATGATAAAGATGGTATTCTTGATTGTTGGGGTGAATGGACAAACTCCCAGAGGTCCTCCTGGGTCCATCTCTTGCCATTCAGAGTCCCTAATGGGAATGAAAGACAGTTCACACAGTACCTTGACAAACCGAAATGCTGGCCCTGGGGTCAGGATGACGTTCTCATTGGTGAGCTGATACTCCATGTACTTTTCCAGACCCTCTTCTTCGTAGATTTTCCTGTCATCCACCATATTGAAAAGTGCCCGGGAAGAAACAGCAATGGTGATGGCATGCTTGGGTTTGGGCTGTGGAGAAGGTCAAGGAAAGGAGAGTCAACACGTATAGAAAGCGGTAGGGATGCAGCTGGTAAGGGAAAGCGGACTAAGGCGAGAAGGACTAGGAAGGACTTCTCTAGGCAATAAGTGGGAGGGAGTTGAGGGAAAGGAAGAAGGGAGCCTGGGGTGCCAGAGGCCTTGGCAGTCTCACCGGCCTGGGCCGCGCACAGCTAGGTATCTTCTCATACAGCATGCTCACGGATGACCAGTAAGCCTCGTCCACCTCATCTTCCTCCAACTGCTGCTTATGCCGCTGCTGGGCTTCATTCAGACATTCCGGGTCCACGTCCATAGAGGTGGCATACTGCATACGGCGCTGGGCGTAGGACTTCCACTCAGTAGGAGGAGTTCGTGGATACTCTCGAGTAGACTTAGGCATCAGTTCTCGGGAGTCACAGCTGTGAGCATAGTCTCTAGGCTCTCTGTTTTCCCTGTGAGCCCAGGTATCAGTGTTCGCATACATCTTCGAAGTCCGCCTGGTGTTAGGCTCTGCTTCTGGAGGTGTGGGAGGTTGTGATTCAAGTGTGGTGACAGGTCTGGTCTGTGGAGTCTGCTGTGTGGAGGGCTTCTCTGTTGCCTGAGGTGGAGGCGATGTCTCGTGGTGGCTGGGGGAGGCAGAGGAAGTTCTAGAGGTCGCGGCACTGTTGGGGGCCTGCTGATGAGATAGGGGTTAAAGTCCAGGCCCATGGGGATTCACATCCCTCTCTCCCACATTACAACTCCTAGCTCTAACTGATTCCTCAGTCTTAAATCCTTGTTCATTCTAGCTCCTTTAACTAGACTGTAAAGCAGCCAAGCATTTCTAATCTACAGACATTGGATATTACTGTTAAATTGACGGCTCTGTTCTCATCCTCTACCTCTCTGCCTGCACCTCAAGCATGCATATCACAGGTGCTCCTTGTAGCACCAGCTGTTTGCTTTTGAGTAAGTAGGATCAAGTTCTTTTATCCTTAAGCAGCATAAGTCATATAGACCTCGCCTCACTCAGTGGCTCTAGGCAGCTTCATGCACAAACTACAGGAGACCCTGTAGGATACTGTCAATAGAAGCCACTTATCCCGATCCTCTATGGATCTCTTTGCCCTGGGACAACTAAGCATGTGATTGCAGGGAAGGCTGGGGAGTCACATGTCTTCAGTCTTGGTATGCTATCAGATAACAGCAGAGTTGATTATCTTCCTAAGTAAGAAGGGGCAACTCTACAGGAAGAATAACTTTACTGACACAGCACTATAAAATGTTAAACAATCACATATTACCTCAATTTATGTTTGTTTCTCATGTGTGGGAAGAAATATTCTTGGTGAGATTACTATACTAAACCGGACAGAATCTAGGTGTACTGGTGTATATGCCCAGAGATTGAGTCTTTTCTATCCATCCAAAACAAATCTCATAAATTTGCTTAGGTGGAGAGGCCTGGTTAAGAGCTGAAAAGCATACATGATGATATTTTTCTCTTTTGTTGATTGACTTTTTAAAATCTCTTTTCTAAGAGCCATGGGTACTCAGCTGTGTTTCTTGTATGTACAGAAACACAGGACAGAAAACAGAGCTAGACCTTAAGGCTGTTTTTAAAACTCGGTGATCAATTTGGTTTACCTGGGTGTTTCTGAATTAACTACCATCAAGTAATTTATCCCAACCAGGCCCTGAGAACTTTGAAAGATAAGTCCCAATAGACAGAAGTCATCATCACCCACTCTTCTTTTATCGTTCCTTTTCATCATCAATACCTTAACAACTGTACTCTTGCTTCTGGGCTCTTCTACAGATGGAGCTCCGGTGGATGGGCTCCGTGATGTTCGGGACCACTGATTTCGCACCACGTACCCTCGGGAGTCTGTATTAGGCACAGGTAATTCTTGAGATCCCTGAGTAAGAGAAGAGACCCAGCTATTTAATTCTTAACCATTACCCCTTATATGTATGTGCCCATAAGATGACCATGTCAGGCTAAAAACAGCAGAAACCAATGGAAAGATGCCTCCCCCACACCCTCCATTTCTATGAGCCCTGATTCATTCTAGGTCCTGGCTGTACTGTTCTTGCTTTGGCCCAATCTTAACCTCATTATGAAGTAACAAAGTGGAGGTCCACCGAGAAGAGCATTGAGCATTCAATCTTAACAAAGCCTTGGAGGGGCTCAGAGTTTTCCACCTGTGACTCTTCTGCTATTGTGTGTAACAGAGTTAGTCATATTTTCTCCTTTTTCCCCACATCCTCCCTTAAAGATAAGCCTAGTGATAGAGGCTAAAGTGACATATTTATGATTTTGCCATACTGTAAAGTGAGGGCAGCTGGCACCCGAGCCACGGCTCTGTGACAGATACACCCAAGTGCATACAACCTTCCAGCCTGTTTCAGGATGACACCTTGGAGAGGTAAGTGGACTAATTTCTGTCCCATATCCTTCCCCTACCCAGGATGCCTGGGGCTCCCCTCCCAAATTAGTCATGCAATCTCTGCTCACCCTGATCATGGTGATCTGCCGGCCCTGTTCCCACAACAGGCACATGTGAATATAAATACGTATTGTGCGACAGGGGCTAGTTCCCTCAGCTGCACAAAGGCAGCGTCTACAGATGTGGTGAAACCGCATGGGGCAACATCTCAGCGGGTGATTCGGATAGCCTGCACGCCTCATCTGAAAGATTGTGCAGAAAATGGGTCAATGTGATGGCCAGACTTCCCTTCCCTCCCTGATCTGAATGGACCAGTCTCCTCCTGTTGGCCTAGTGGTGGAGACTGTATTTCTATACTTCTCATTCTGCATGAACAGGGAGGCTGTGGACTGGAGGGAGGGCAAGGGCCAGCTTCTCCTGAGTATATCCCTAACCTCTTCACTAGGACCTTAGTTAGCCCTTGATGCAAATCTATATGGCTCACGTGTCTCTTCCGAAGCTTCCCCGTTGCTTTTTTTAAAATTGTGTTTTCTGCTCTTTCTTTCAGCTCTGCTATGCAAGGTAGCTCACCTGAGTGCTCAGACGAGCTCCATTTTTGTCAGGATCTTTTCTTTTCTCTGCATCTAGACTCTCTTTTGAGTACCTCATCCCAGGCTCATTCTTAATATGGAAACAAAGAATGTTTATTAATTTTGATTCTCAGAGACATTAGAAACCTTGGGTTTGGATATAAAACAGTAAATAAAACCTAAACTTTGTCTCTTGGCTGACATCATAAATATATGTAAACTTTAGACATAATTTCTGTTCCATTCTAACAAGTATAAGAAAAGAATGCAGTTTATAAAGGAAAATTACATAAGCCTGTTGTTATATGGTTCATTTTATCGGCTCAGGATATGAACAGTGTTTATCATTAAAAATAACATGAGGGGTCAACAACACTTGGATTTAAGTATGAAGTTGCTTATGAAGAATAACTTTTTCTTACCCTCTTTTTCTGAGGACTGATAATTATGAAACTTCATTTTCCATATAAAACCGAAACTCATTTAACTGACCCTAACCAAAATTAATTTAAAATTTACAAACAAGGACTTTAATCTTATACAGATTTATTGGCAAAACATCTATTATTAATGTCAAATTTCTTTAGCATCTACCTGAAAAAAAAGGGGATTTTCTACTGAGAAACTAATAGGTAAAAATCAAGAGCAGATAGGATGGCCACTTCTTTCATGGAAACCTAAGCAAATATTGATGTTTTCTCTTTTGGTTGGGAAATGCTTTTCAGGAGACAATTTGTTTGAGGCTAATTCAGATGTATACTGTGACTAATACTAGTGGTAAGCCCCAGTTTATGGAACATCATAATAAGTTAGACCAAAGTCCTCTCAGAAAATTTCTATATTCACCTATCTATTCCCTGTGTCTGCCCAGGAATCATTTTCCCCATGTCAGCTGAATGAGAATGTGATTTCAAGCAGTGGCTTAGCGGCATAATTATTGAACTGACTTGACGTTTTCCCGCTAACTCCCATACCCCATTCCAGCTTCCATAATATTCCATCACTTCTAGATCCAAAAGATAGTTAAGTCCAACCATACTTCAGCTCTGTGTTAGGTCTCAGGTCACCATTATTGCCTTTTAAAGCCTTCACATTTCCAGATTTCTCTCTCTTATGGAATGTAAGCCTAGTTAAGCTTCATTCCTGGGTCAACTCTATATTCACCCACTCATGTCAGGAGCCTCAGGATGGACCCCCACTACCTTCTTCTCCGGTGCTCACTACCCTTCCTGTTATGTTCCATTTAGGATAAGTAGCTTTTCCCTGGCAACTTCTCTATAAACCAGTTTCCCTTCATTAATCCCTAAAACTCAGCTCAACCCAGTCTTGGTGCAGTACCGGAGGGGAACATTACTCTGTCTTTGTACAAATCTCTCTGAGCACTGAATTGTACGGCTTATCTCTCTGTTCTACAGAATCATTGTATTTACTTCATGTTAACTATGACCGTATGCGCAACAAAGGCTGAGTCACTAGGTTGCCCTACACTCTCCCACTCCAACTCTTTCTTCTGTTTCTAGCACTCCCTTTTAAGTGCCGCTATGGTCTGAACTTATTTATTTTTGCAGAGCATTCCCAGAAAGAAAAGGTGGACTAATGTTTATGTGTCCTCAGCTTCTTGATAAGATTCTAGGGTATTTCAGTCACTCACTTTCTTTTTCTGTTTCAAAGATGTTTGGCTCATTTTGTCAACTGTTGGGATTCTTTTGTTGTTATGAAAGTCCTCATCTCCCCAGCTCCATTTCCTATCACTTCTCTGGTTTAGTCTACCTCTGAATTTGGAATGTCAAATTTATGACATCATGTGTGATTCCATGGTAACTAACTGATGCCACACATACATAATTATCCTTTTTTGTTGTGAATAGAGCAATGGTCTTTTATATTTCAGCATATCTACTTATAGTCATTCTTCTGAAACTCTAGGAATTGATGTGTAAACTGCTCAAATGTCTACCTAGCCACAATACCATTTTTACAACTTAATTATTTATAAGTCTTTTAAAGCCTTACTTGGTCACTCATCATATCAATTCTACTTGGTTCTGTCAATCTTCTGAATGGCAAAATCATTTGTGAGTTCAGTCTTTTTTTTTTCAGTCATGTTTTTTTGTTTTTTGTTTTGGAGAATCCTTGATAGCTGATTCTAATTGGGGATTTTGGTTCTGAGCTTTGCTTTTAGTGTAAGGCATTTCTTTCACAGTGGCAAAGACTCTTGAGAAAGTCGTTGTCAAAGCCCTTCCATAGGGTTGGACAGAGTAGGATGTTTCCTGTGCTCTCTGAGTCTATCATTTCTTGTCCACTCCTTCACATTTGGAATAAACATTTTCCCTATTGTGTGAACAGAGAACACTGTATCAAAGAGAGTCCCCAGTCTCTTATTTACCAAGTCAAATGATATTCTATGTGTTTTTGTTCTGATTTTAATCTTCATACAAACATAGGTAAGATACATATGTCCTGCCAACCTGAGTTGTTGGAACTATAAGACAGAGACAGATTTCTGACTTTCACAGAAGCCACTGTTTGTCCAGTGTGAATAGTAGAAATTTTCCAAATAATTTTTCAGTGAACATGTCAGTCAGGCCTTAGTTTTGAATTCCTTTATACCACTAATCTCTAACACCATATTTTTCTGGAATTTCAGTTTGACTAATTTTAATAATCTTATTTTTCTCCATTTCAAAATGGAGAAAATAATTGGATAATAATTGGATAAGCATTAAAAATTATTGTGGAAGCTGGCAAGATGAATTAGTGAATGAGTGATAAAGTGTGTACTGGATAAGCATGAAGACCCGAGTGAGGATCCTCAGCAGTACTATAAAAAGCCGGATGTGGTGGGAGGACCTTTAACTTCAGCACTGAGCAAGGAAAACGCAGGTGGTAATTAGGACCTCCTTAGCCTGTCTTGATGAAATGCAACATGTTTATTGAGAGACAGTGTCTTGAAACATAAGGTGAAGAAACAATTGAAGAGAATATCCCAGTGATGACCTTGAACCTCCACTTTTACCTGTGTCAGCAAAAAAAGAAAAACAAACAACCCACCCACCACCATGCCCACATGCACACATGCAGGAGCACACACACACACACACAAATTTGTAATTGTTGAAATATAAAGTATGAAAGAATTTATAATTGCATAATAAACATTAGAAGTTAATTTTCATAATATTTGCTTTTTAAATAATTTTAAATGACTTAGAAACCACTGAAATATAGTTGTAAGAACAGGATTGATAGAATATATTGTTGTTGATAAAGATTTATGAACAATCAAGTGGCAATCCTGTGATTCTTCCCATTCTCTGCTTGGTGGACTCAGTGGTACAAGCAGAGTGAGGTAGATAGCTGATGTGGGACCGGGCACTGGGAAAACACTGACCTACATTATACAGAACAAATAAGGTAGACGTTGTAGAGATGAGAACTTAAGCCAATTTGATTTCTTACTGATCTTTCTAAACCATATCTAAGATCAGTTTGATCTCTTATACTCTTCCAACTAACCCAACAATTAAATATTTCTAATATTACATAGCATAGGAGATAAAAATGATTCTAATAAATACATAAAATTATTTTATGAGTTGAGATCTAAATATATAACTACATTATTTTAAGCTCTGATGGTACATTAAAGAGCTCTTTCATGTTTATTTTCAGATTTATTTGTTTCCCAGTATCCTTGTCTACTTCTTAACTTCTATTGAGCATGGAAAAACATATATATGTATATAGGAGGTAAGTAATTTAGTTAGATTCCTCTCTCCAGGAGTTTGGGCTTGCTTATGAAGGCAAATTGAAACATCATTATGACATTTTTGTGTGGCCATCGAAGACTGCCCTAGACTGGTTTTAATGATTTAATTACCACTGCCAGTTTCAGTTGTATATAATTTTTAAAAGAGATCCATAAAAGCATTGGTAAGGAATGTTAGAAAACCACAAACCTGGAGAGTTGTAAGCCTGCATTCTTCATCTCTTTGGAGCAAATATTTTTAGTTCCTGCCAGAGTTACAGAAATGATCTACAAACAGTGTTGGTGGTGTTCCGCATAAGGGGATGTTTCAGAAAGATTTTGGGGACATAGTTGCTACTTGGCCATACTTCCTATTGCTCTTATTTTCAGGGACAATTATGCTATCACTTGACAGTTTTTGAGATGTTAGTAGACTGTTGGTTAGTCAGGAGCTTTTCAAAGTACAAGACAAAAATTGAGTCATAGAACTAGGAATTGCCATCCAGGGAAGACATCAAAGGCTTATTTTCTTCACCATGACTACACTGTTTCATTCAGATCTGTAGAAATATATATTTTGGGATGTGGCTCTGTTGTCTTAATGGCTTTTATGTCACTCATATACTCATTTTCCTGAGTCTAAAGATAGAAAAACACGTAGAAAATGTCAATAGTATTCATTGCTATATTAAAGTGCTTTTGTGTATGTAGAAACACAGGCTTAAGAGAATAGCAGGTAAGCATTACTTGAGACATTAAAAGTAATATTTACAAGCACAGGTTGGAGATAAGAAAGTATGAGTAGAAATAGTGGCCAGAATTAATTATGAACATGTATGAAGTTGTCATAAAAATAACTTAATCAAAAAAGGTGGAAGGAAAATCAGTAAGAAAGTACTATGAGATAACAAAGTAATTAGAGCTATAAAACGAAAACATCTTTGAACTCTCTATATTAATATATAATTATCTCACTTTTCTGTCAAATATTGCAAGTTTATGTATAGCATGAGCAAATCAGTATTTTTCTTTCATAATATTAAGCATGGCTACCATTTTGTCACTTGCTTTGGCAAATCTTTGGTTTTAATGACCACCATAACATTACAGACTGAACTTGTAATCAATTACAGAAATAATTTACATAATAATTTTCCTACCATTGAATTTTGAGGGCATATCCTTTTTTATTCTATTTTTTCATTGCTGCTTTGTTTAACCAGAGTAAGATTTCTGTAGCATGAAGTCTATTTCCACACTGACTAGTAACTCCACCCATTATAACTCTACCCTCAAATATCTGCCTTTAAAATCAACACCCTCCTTTCGTTTGTTCTACAACCCTCAGCCTGATTTGTATTTTATTCAGAATAGTATTTTTATCTGACTCTATTTCACAAGATTTTATTTACTGATCATATTTCCTGGTCCCACTGAAGTGAAAGTAGCTTTTAAGAAATGACCTGACAGAGGGCTAATATCCAGAATATATAAAGAACTCACGAAGTTAAACAGCAACAAATCAAGTAATCCAATTTTAAAAATGGGGTACAGAGCTAAACAGAATTCTCAATAGAGGAATATGGAATGGCAGAGAGACATTAAAGAAATGTTCAACATCCTTAGTCATCAGGGAAATGCAAATCAAAACGACCCTGAGATTTCACCTTACATCCATCAAAATGGCTAAGACCAAATCTCAAGTGACAACACATGTTAGAGAGGATGTGGAGAAAGGGGAACCCTCTTCCACTGCTGGTGGAAATTTAAGCTTATACAACCTCTTTGGAAATCAGTCTGGCTCTATCTCAATTAGGAATAGTGCTTCCTCAAGATCCAGCTATAACACTCCTAGGCATATATCCAAAATATGCTCAAGTATACAACAAGGACATTTGATCAACCATGTTCATAGCAGCTTTATTCATAATAGCCATAATCTGAAACAACCCAGATGTCCCTCATCTGAGGAATGGATACAGAAATTGTGGTACATTTATACAATGGATACTACTCAGCAATTAAAAACAAGGAAATTATGAAATTTTCAGGCAAATGGTGGGATCTACAAAAGATCATCCTGAGTGAGGTATCCTAGAAGCAGAAAGACACACATGATGTATACTCACTTATTAGTAGATATTAGACATATAAGATAAAAATACTAAAATTTGTACACCTACAGAAGCTATGCAAGAAGAAGGACCCTGGGTAAGCTGATCAGTCCTCTCTCAGAAAGGTGAACAGGTTGATATCAGAAAAGGGAGAAAATAGGCAACAGGACAGAAGCCTTTTACAGAGGGCCTCTGAAAGCCTCCACCCAGAAGGATATCAAAACAGATGCTGAGACTCATAACCAAACTTTGGGCTGAGTGCAGGGAATCTTATGAAAGAAGGGGGAGATAGAAAGACCTGGAGGGGATAGGAGCTCCACAAGGAAAGCAAAATAATAAAAAATCAGGGCACAAGGGTCTTTTCTGAGACTCATACTCCAAAGAAGGACCATGCATGGAGTTAACCTAGAACCCCTGCACAGATGTAGCCCATGACAACTCAGTGTCCAAGTGGGTTTCCTAGTAAGGGGAACAGGGACTGTCTCTGACAGGAACTCAGTGGCTGGCACTTTGATCACTTCCCTCTGATGGGGGACCAGCCTTACCAGGCCACAGAAGAAAGTCCTGATGAGACCTGATAAGCTAGGGTCAGATGGAAGGGGAGGAGGACCTCCTCTATTAGTGGCCGTGGGGAGGGCAATGGGAGGAGAAGAGGAAGGGAAGGTGGGATTGGGAGGGGATAAGAAGGGGGCTACAGCTGGGATAAAAGCAGAATAAAGTGTGATTTATAAATAAATAAATAAATTTAAATAATAATGAAAAAAAGAAGAAATGACCTGTATATCTTTCTCATGGTTGTTATTATGTGTTCTAAAACAATTACTAGCAGGTACTTTGTAGTGTTTGTTTGATGGGTACATTGATTTCCAAGACAAGTAATTTATTTAGCAGTAATGAGAAAGGAACAGAGGCCTATGTTTACAATAGTGGGGCAGGTGAAAAAGAGAAGTAATTACTGCATCTTGGCTTACAAGTGGTTATAAGCTATATGACACCAGTGATGGGATTCAAACTCTGGTCCCCTGGAAGAGAAAAAGTGATATTAACCACTGAGTTATCTCTTTGGCTCCTAAATGTGTAGTCCAGGCTGGGCTTGAACTAGTGGGCCTCCTGTATTTGACTCTTCTACCATGGTTAGATATATTTCTCTTTCTTACTTACCTTTGTAAGCTAGTTATCCAGATATTAGCTATCATCATACTAGAGAAAGTATCAGATAATCTTGAGGGCCTTAAAATGAGATTGCTACAGGTTAATTAATAATTCAGCTGTGACATATATACAAATGGAATACTACTCAACAATTAAAAGAGCAAACTATCAAAATAGCCATAGATGACTTTCCAAAGAAAAAAATATTCTCAAAAGTAATAGACTGTGTAATTACATTGGAATATAATTTTTAAAATGACAAGTAGTAGAAATGGAGAACAGACTTGTAGTTGCTAGGTCTCAAAAGTGAGTGAGGGCAAGTGGATGTGGCTATAACAGAATAACATGGAAGATCTATTTTGGTGCCTTGATTCAATCAATGTCAGCATCCTGGCTGTAGTTTGCTGTATAGTGTTACAAGATGTTACCACATACTTGCTCAATAGACTTTACCTTGTTGAGCTTTTAAAGTAGGGAACTATTTCAAAAATTCTCAGTGCTGAAACCAATGATGATCATTATTCATTCAGTAAGTAAAAAATATTCTGGGCATTTGATTTTAAGACATGTCCTGCTTTTTAAGATGATGGCCTAAAAAAGGTAATTTGTACAGAGGTTTTGTAGCAAAAGTTTTAGATTCTTTTGTTTGGATGTCATTGGATGGTTAGTATAATTCTCGTCTCCTATGATGCCATTATTGTTCAGACTGGAATTAAATAGGTCTAAATGTTCCTTTACACTTAAAGGAATCCTTTAAACCTAATTTACAAAGCAAAGATAGTTTTTAAGTACTTTTAAAATTACAAAAATGGTATATTCTTTAAAATTATTATTTTAATTAATTAATTATTACAATTTATTCACTTTGTAACCTGGCTGTAGCCCCACCTCATCTCCTCCCACTCCTACCTATTCTCCCTCTTCACCTCCTTTGCCCCTCCCCTAGTCTACTGATAGGGGAGGACCTCTTCCCCTTCTATCTGACCCCAGCTTATTAGGTCTCATTAAGGCTGGCTGCATCATCTTCCTTTGTGGCCTGCACCCCTATGGGCTTCATCTGAGCAAGGGGTCTAGGTCCTCTCCATGCATGGTCACTGGTTGGAGTATCAGTCTCTGCAGGGTGCCTGGGCCCAAGTATTTTAGCTCCAAGTATTTAGGGCCAAGTATTTGTTCTCCATGTGGAGCTCCTTCCCCCTACAAGTCTTTCTATCTCCCTCTTCTTCCATAAAGTTCTAAACTCTGCCTAAAGTTTGGCTATGAGTCTCAGCATCTCCTTTGATACCCTGATGGGTAGAGTCTTTCAGAGGCCCTCTGTGGAAGGCTCCTGTCCTGTTCCCAGTCTTCTACTACTTCAGATGTCTATCCTGTTTGCCTTTCTGAATGAGATTTCAGCCCCTTCCCTAGGGTCCTCCTTGTTGCTTAACTTTTTTAAGAGTATAGATTTTAGTATGTTTTTCCTATAACAAATGGCTAATATCCACTTATAAGTGAGTATATACCATCTGTGTCTTTTTGCTTCTGGGTTACCTCACTAAAGATGATCTGTTCTAGTTCCATCGATTTGCCTGCAAATTTCATGATTTTCTTAATTTTGATTGCTGTGTAGCATTCCATTGTGTAAATGTAGCACAATTTCTGTATCCATTCTTCAGTTGAAGGACCCCTAGGTTGTTTCCAGCTTCTGACTATTATGAATAATGCTGCTATGAACATGGTTGAGCAAATGTCCTTGTTGTACAGTGAGCATCTTTTGGATATATGCCCAGGAATGGTATTGCTGGATCTAGAGGTAGCACTATTCGTAATTTTCTGAGATAGCACAAGATTTATTTCCAAAGTGGTTGTTGCAGGTTACATTCCCACCAGCAATGGACAAGGATTTCCCTTTCTCCCTACCTCTCCATCATGCGCCATCCCTTGAGGTTTTGCTCTTAGCCATTCTGATAGATATGAGGTGAAAATCCTGGGTTGTTTTGATTAGCACCATGGTTAAACCATGGTTAAACTAGGAGTCTTATTTCTTTGTGTCTATAAAGTATATGTTAGTATACCTAGTTGGTCATGTTTCCAGGAATCAAAGTAACAATATTTTTCCAAGACTTTGGGAGATCACAGCAAGTGCCTGAGTGCTTTAACCTCAGAGAGTGTTGTTATCCTGAGTTTGGGCAGAAATATTCATGGATGAGAAAGTATAGACAAGGAGAACAAGAAGCCTTAAGCATTTGAAGACATTGTATACATTTCATACTCTTTTATTTTTTAAACTACCATAGAGTATAGAGTGACACAAATTCCCTGAAGTTCCAAAGTGACAATTGGTGGAATTGGGCTTCTATTTCTGCTCTACATGCCTCTACTATTTATAATAGTTGGCATTTTGGATCATCCTTCTTCTCCAGTGACTCTGTCTTCTCCTTTGATCATCATGCTAGGTCATCTGGAATCCAATGCAGTTAGTTGGAGAGATTAAAGATTTGGATTAGGTCTATTTGCGGCTTACAAGTGATGCTGTGTCTCTCCAAATCTCAGGGTATGATCAAGAAGCCTCTCATGTAGTCCTTGCTTTAGCACATCTGCAGAATATTCTTGCCAAAATCGATAAGTGGAAACTCCTTGTCTAAAACTTGTGACTGAAGGCCAATGTGTCTATAACAGGCTCTTCTTAGATCATAGTGATATCAGCATTATGCTTGTTTAGGCCAAGGCTATGACATACAAATTCTAAGAAGCCCATCCAGAGAGGCAAGTATGCTTTTCAGAAATCCCAAGAGAAGGGTAAGTTGTCTTTGAAGTTTACAATTCTTGATTCAGTTCATATTGGTTATTCATACATTCAGGGGTTACCATGGAGTCAGAGAGCCAAATAACTCTTTCTAGGAACTCTGAAATGGATTGTCATTAATGGACTAAGAAAGTTTTCTTTCTTTCTTTTAAACCACTGGTAATTTATTAAAGAATAATATTTTTAAAATCTACCAAATGGAAGATCTCTAATGTAAAGATGTTCTATAAAATATAAAACTTTCAATAAATGTTATTCATAATCTTCTCACTTGAAAAAAAATCAAATTCTCTCTCTCTCACACACATACACACACATACACACTCACTCCAACACTCCAATAGCTAACGTGGTCATGGAAGTAAAAGTACATAGAACCCACTTGGAAACTTAGCCACCTATGGGCTTCCTCTGAGCAGGGGGTGTAGGTCCTCTCCATGCATGATCCTTGGTTGGAATACCAGTCTGGTCTGTGCAGGGGCCCCTGGGCCCAGGTTTTTGGCTCTCTTGGTCTCTCCTAGTAAGGAGGACAGGGGCTGTCTCTGACATGAACACAGTGGCCAGCTCTTTGATCAGCCCTACTGGGGTGGGGGTGCAACCTTGCCAGTCCACAGAGGAAGATGATGCAGCCAGCCTTGATGATACCTGATAGGCTGGAGTCAGATATAAGGGGAGGAGGTCCTCCCCTAGCAGGGGACTAAGGAAATGGCATAGCAGGAGAAGAGAGAAGGTGGGCAGAACTAGGAGATGAGGGAGGAGGCTACAGCCAGGATACAAAGTGAATAAATTGTAATAAATAAATAAATAAATTTTAAAAAAGAAAAAAAAAGTACATAGAAAGTTCACAGAATTTTTTTTTTTGCCCAATGGCATAATCTATTTCAGAGTCAAATACTAAATAAACATTCTATCAATGGTCTATATCCCCAGCCCAGACATTCTTAATAAACACTCCAAGACAAGCAATATTTAAAACATATCTATTGAATAGGGAGAAAAGGGCAGTTGGAAGACCTTCAAAGGGCTTGAAAATCTGCCTGGCTAAATACAAGTCATTGACCACTTTTTCTAAAGGTAAGATAGTTTGGTCCCAATGTGAAAATGGTGTCTTGCTCTTTTAACAAAATTGTGACTCATTTTTTCCACTTTTCATTCAGTGTAGCTCAAAGAGTCCATATTTACCTTTCCCCCCCTTCCATCCTGCCTCCAACACCCACTCCCATAAGTAAAATTAACAAATGATCCCATTTCTCCCATTAGTAACAGCCCTAAGCACGCATGTTCAATACCCAACAGCCTTATCCAAACCCTAATTAGTGCTGCCGGCTACCTCCTACTTACAAAGCACACCTTTCTTTCCTCATGCCAGCTATAGCTCTCTTCAATAAAAGCATGCGAAGAGCTCCCCTCCTCAGCCAACCCTGCCTCACATCATTAATCAACTTGCTATATGCCTCATCAAGGGTGGGAGTTTCCTACTCATGCTGGACAGTTGAATAAGTGCTAAGTGGGACTGTTCAGCAGCAGCTACAGCTGGAAATACAGTATATACAGACAAAAAAGACATGCGTCCCAGAAGCTGGTCTGTATGTAGATATGGCCTATGTGGCACTCTGATGTTCTGTCAAAACCAAGCTTTCAGCAGAATAATGTAGGGCAATGCCTTTTGGCCAAGGACCAATCAGTACTCCATTGACTTGGTAAGGAGACCTATGATCTAAGAAGGTACATGGGGAGATAAGATGTCTTCTATATTAGATAGCCTTTCAAAGAAAGAAGCAGAGATTTTGAGTTATCAGCGCATAGACAGGGTTCACGGTGTTGTGCATTCACTGTCACTAAGTTAGTTTCTGTGTGGCAGTGGCCCTCACTTCTAGGAACAGCGACCTCCCAGGTGACTTTGCTCACCTCCTTGAGTGGTATGCTATTAAGAAATTAAGCAGCACCATAGCTTGGGCTCTTATATTAACGCTGTTTCTTGCTGTGTGTCTGGGTAAGTTGTTTGCTCTCATTTGTAAAATAGGAATGCTAATGATACTAACTTCAGAGGGGTAAGGAGACTAGGAAGAGGGGAATCAAGTGTGATAATTAGAACAAGCATTGATACCTGGCCTCTTCCTAGGGCTCTCGCCCTAGGAAGCCAGCATAAATATATTTCAGGAGCTATGGATGGGTTTTTCATCAGGATCCCAAGGCCACCTACAGAGGGCCCTGCCCTGAACTCAAACGCCCTATGGACAAAAGAGACGGAATATTCTCTTTCTGTTTTTCTTTGGCCTGTTTTTTTTTTTTTTTAATTTTTGGTCTGTGTGATTTCCTCTTAACAGCCCCCTCCGTGGTAAGAACCCACTGACATAACTATACAGTCAGTCAGTGATGAATGCCTCAGACTGTAACACCTCACAGGCTAGAGTCCCAACTCTGGTCCTGCTTGGATTTTGTACTTTGGTGCTGGAAATGGGCAAACATAGCGTTAATGACACGGTTTAGTTGTTAAAGACTTGGCTTTGACATAGACAGTTTCTACTTTTCACTCAGTGCCTGTGGGTACCTACCACCTCCTCCCCCTAAAATGAAAGGCAGCCCTGCTGCTCTCTTTCCACGTTTCTGTAGATGGCGCAGTCCAGGGACTAATTCTAAACTCCTGAATCATGCTCCTCGATGTTTACTAGCATCCTTTGGTAGTTTGTATGATATCCTTTGACACCAGCCATACACTCCCATTGCATGTCTAGTGTCATATATGGTCTCTTTCATGGCATCCTTGGCAATGAATACTAAGCACTGAGCTTTCCAGATTAGAATATTTTGTCCTGATTGTTGTTGTTGTTGTTGTTTTCTCACTAGTTTTCAGATTTGGAGATTATAGATCTTCCATGTTATCTCTCTCTACATCCCTAAGTGTCTATGGTATACTGTTTCAAATAATTATTTTCCCAGGTAACAAGAGAATGAGGGAATATGGCCATGTAGGTGCATGGCTATAATCCAAGAGAGAGTCTGAGTTAAAAAAAAATAAGTATAAAATATTGAGCCTCATACTTGAAAGTCTGTGTCAAAAAAGCAGATGAAGGTTTGAGGAATGACTTTCCAGACCTGAAGCATTTAATCTCCAATCATTTTATTATTTCTTGCCTATTTGTATATATTTTTTAAATTATCAGCCAAAATATCCTCAGTAATTGGTTAGTGTGCTCTGAATAATAGAATGCTCTAAAGTTGCCTCATAACTGAAGATACCTTAAAATTAATATGCCCCTACAAATGGACTTATTTGGGGGACCCACAAGACCTCCTTATTCTAGGTTTGCTTTCTTGGGGATCCCTGAACATGACAGGAGGGTCTTACAAAGCCTCTTTCACCTGCCAGCTCCCAGGTCACTAAGATTTTCTGATGTCACTTTACCAACAACTCTTGAATTATTCACCTTCCCCTCTTTGTTGTTTGTTCCTCCCTTCATCACATCAACACAGACTTCTGCATTTGGTACAGACTTCATGAGCAGGTTATTTGGGGTGGTCAGTGTGGTTAGGGTAAAACTTCATTGTCACATTATGTCTTAGATATTTGTTTAAATGTCTTTCTCTTTGTATGATTTTTAAGCTTTTGGGAACAAGAAATTCCATATGGGCATGATACAGTTGATTTTTCATATAATTTTAAGCTTACAATGAAATGAACTCTTTTTTTGTAAAATTATTTATTTTTATATCAATCACAGGTTAGGTTTTTTGCATCCCATGCGTAGACCCCTCCCTCATTTCCTCCCACCCTCCCCAACCCTCCCTCATCTCCTCCCTGCCCCCTCCAAGTCCACCAACAGGGGAGGACCTCCTCCCCTTCCATCTGATCATCTTGTCTCCTCAGGGCTGGCTGCAATGTCTTCCCCTGGGATCTAGCCAGGCTGTTACTCCCTGGTGTGTATGGGGGAGGGTCAAAGAGCCAGCCATCAAGTTCAAGACTGAAACAGTCCCTGTTTCCCTTCCTAGGGTCTTCAGTTCGACAATGAGTGAAATGAACTCTTAAATATTTTTACCTACATTCATTTATTGTTTCTACTTTACTTAAATCTCTAAAACTAGTTATGGAGAGAGAGAGAGAGAAAGAGAGAGAGAGAGAGAGAGAGAGAGAGAGAGAGAGAGAGAGAGGAATTGGTAAGTAAATACATAAGCAAATAGACATACTTTTACTGATCAAACACACATACACAAACGGACACACATACACACACGAAGAAAGAGAATCTTATAATATCTACATCTCATTGTTCACTTATTAGGCTATGACACTAAAAGCCATTACTTTACACTGGTATCTCCAGTTTCAATTCAGCTATATATGGTTCACTGAAATAGTCCCTGTTTCCTTATTTCTAATTTCCTTCTTCGAGCTTTACTCAACATAATCTTCAACTCCAGAGGCATATGAAAATAGGGACATCTGTATCATGAGAGTTTTCAGAGTAAGCTAAGAACTAGCTCCCCTCTTTCCCTGCTTCTAGTGAATCTTTCCCAGTGTCTTAAACTCACACAGTATTTCCCAGTCTCTTAAACTCAGAGCAACTTTCCCAGTGTCTTAAACTCACAGCAGAACAACCTTTCAAATTTGCCCTCAAAACTCCCCTGTTTAAGAACACCCATGTTATTTATTCTGCAGAGGTTCCTCCACTAATGTGACCAAAGATTTCTGCTATCTTCCTTTTACTTAGGTTTTGAAGACAACAGCCTTCCCACCATTTCTGAACAAGCCACACTGAGCACCTATGAATTGTGCATTTTTCTCCTTTTACCTGAATTGTTCTTTTCAACATTTTTCAATTTCCAGGGAACTTTTATTTGCCTAAATTTGATATAGTCTACTTAACCCCAAATTGTAGCTCTATTCATGCCTCCCCTTGGAACATTTGCCAGTGCCTTCCAAGAAGGTAAAATATTGCCCCCTTCTGGCTTCCTCGACTCTTTGCAGCCTCTGCTCGTATTATTATTGTTGTTGTTATTGTTGTTGTACAGTCTAATGATCTAGAACACAACCATCTTCTTTTTGATTAGACTAAAGGTTCGTGGGTGACAGAGATAGTACCTTATACTCTTAGCCCAATACCTTATATTGCCATAATACGTGTTGTCATATTCTTATTATTGCATATGACTTTAAAAATGTTCATAGATCATACAGTGTCAATACAGTTCTCAAGTTGCATAGAAGAATACAATGGGAGCTCTGACTAAATGACTGTGTGTTTTGAACAGTCAGAATCAGTTTCCTAGGGAAATTGGGTAGTTTTCAGTAAGGAAGTTCCTCAAAATGTTAATAAATTCATTACTGTAGAGTTTTAAATAACCTTGATGCCTTTGCAGCGACCCAAGTTCAATTCCCAGTACCCATAGAGCAGCTAGCCTCTACTGCACCAGGCATGCACATGACATACAATCATTCCTGCAGGCATTCACGTGCACCCCAAATTCTTCTAAAAATTACAAATTAAACACTACCAGGGAGAAGTAAGTATAGAAGATCTCACCATGAACTGCATGTTTCATAGAGACTATAACTGTGTTCAGAACTTAGCTATATTATTAACAAATGTCTACAGGACTTTTCTCTTTTCAAATAAAATTGTAGCATTCTAAGTATCCTCGTTTCCTTGAATTTTCCATAGTGCTTAGCAAACTTCCCAATATCTACTTTAGAGCACAAAATTTCAAAATTTAAGACTATAAACCTTCATTCTTCCTAAAGCAAGTCAGGATCTTAACAGGGATTGTCTCTTCTCCCTCGGCAATGGGTGGCCTTGTCTCAGAGTGCATGCAGAGGTCAAGAAAGCTTGCCTACCAGGGCAAAGCCCTTTCTGTTTTGTAGCCTTGTATACTAGGCATGTGTTCTGAGACTCCGTGTCATTCCATAGTGCCCACTGACAAATAGCACACAGCGAATGGATGAGAATGATTATGAAGCGGGAGAAAATATCCAGATGTTGAGAACCCATAATGTTTTAATTTAGAGTAGTGTTTTTACCCAACACCATCACCAAAGGTTTGTCCTTGGTTTATTTGTGTTATCACAACAGTGAGGATGGAGTTAAAGGCAGCCTTTGAAAGAGGATTTTTGCTTGTTTCATTTATATTCTACTGTTCTTTCATGAAACATTTCTAAATATCCACAGGGCCCAATTCTAACAAAAATAAATCAGATAAACCCAGGGTTTTTGCCAAGTCAAATATCTACAGTTTCTGGCAATTATTTAATTTCCAACTGTGCTGCAAGAACTATTGCTGATAAGTCAATCGTCATAAAGAGAAGAGTTCCAGACCAATCTTTATTAGTTTGTCCTTCACTGATATATGCAAAGTCTTTTTCTCAAAAGCAGAGCTGTAACTTTCTTTGGTCCCCAGTGAATGGCTTCTCATCATAACAGTTTATATCTGGACAATGTCATAGTAAAATGTGAAAATGGTAAATTAAAACCAACGAAATTACATTCTGCTGTTATTAATAAACACTCGCTCTGCTGTGCAGTGTTTTGTTATGATGGCGCTGTCTCATAATGCAGCCTCGTGGTAATGTCTTCCTGGCATGGCAAGTTGATTTGGCCCAGACAAAAGCAATATGTAGAAAGTCACTCTGTGGGACTTCTCCAGGACAAACGAACTGGGGAATCCTGTGTTAATTTAAAAACCTCCTTAAAGTTGAACCCAAACATATTATTGATTGGAAGGGGTCTTTATGGAAAGGGGAACTGTGTTCTTCCTTAGAAGAAATATAAAATAAACACACCGAAAATACCAACATGCTATCTTTTTGTCAGTGTAATGTATCTGTTTGGTGCCTATAACACATTGTTAAAATGCTTGTTTTAAGATAAAAGCATTGCTTTCGCCTCACAGCTTTTATTCTCTCCTGAAGAAAAGTTTTCCCAGGCTTGACTTCCCTCTGTGCAGAGAACTTATAGTGGTCTGAGAAGTCAGGGTTAGTTGTATTGCATAATAAGGAAGAGTATCTTGCACCAGCTCTTGCCCTTGGCTCTTCTCATTAGTTTAGTATGCACCATTCCTGAGCTCAACAAGAAAGTTGCTCTCCTAGCCCATGTCTCTCTTATGTGATTTCGGGTTGTACTGTCTCTACAATTAGACTATACCCAGAATTCCACCCATACCATTTTCATCCATGCTTTTCTACTTCAATTTACTGTCACCTCTGGTTCACTGACTTTTAATCGTACATTTGCCCAATATTTCTAAGACAAAAATAAATGCATTACTTTCATTTTCTCTTAGCACATCTATGGATGATCCTGATACGTAGAGTAAATGTGGCCTTTGCACATTCTACAATGTCTGCTCTAGCGCTACCTGCTTCTCCAGTTACTATCCATTTCAAAGAATGTCACAATCCAAATACTCGGTTTCTGCTCTTTTCCTCTGTTAAGCGAAGCCATATTCCTAGTGTCTTTTGACCATTTTCATGGGTTCATTGGTATAGGATTGCAATTGGGGCTGTTCTCAGAGCAAGAGGGGATTGGGGACATCCCTTTTAGGTTTAGTCAGAAATGAGGACACTTGGATTCCCTGCTGCTCTTGGTTTATTTGAGACTGTACAACAGGGATGGGAGCCTGGAGAGGTCCGCAAAAGCAATTATGGTGTGGCAAACACTGCGAGTTTTACTAGCATGGAGTTGCCTTAAGTATCCTCTCTGGGAATTTCCATTTGAATTGGAAAGCTCTAGTTTTTGCTTGATGAACTGGTTTCTGGTTAATTCAATTGTCCTGCCCCCTGCAGGAACTTGAGTGCTGAACGTTCAGAGCAGAGAATGCAATTTTGAAATGGCATTATGAACAGGTTTGCCAGATTCATACCTTAATACTTGAAAATTTAGGAGAGTGGGTTTGGAATATAGCTCAGTGGTAGAGCATTTTTCTATAAATGTCAACACACACACACACACAGAGAGAGAGAGAGAGAGAGAGAGAGAGAGAGAGAGAGAGAGAGAGGAGAGAGAGAGGAGAGAGAGAAAGAAAAAGAGAGGTGTAAAATTAGTATACCAAGATAAATAAGAAAACCTTCTTAGAACAATTATTTCCCAAGTACTACATTAGCTTTTCAAAAATTATAAAAGACATAATTTAAAAAAAGTATTGTGGACTATAAGTTTAACTCAGTGGTAGAACACTTTTCTAGCATGCCTCAGTTTGATTGGCAAAACTGTAAGAAAGGAAGAAAGGGAGGAAGAAATGAAAGAAGGAAGGGAGGGAGGAAAGTGGAAGGAAGAAAAGAAGGAAGGAGAGGAAAGTAAAAAAGTTAATTGTTTTCTGAGTTTCAAATCTGGCTGGGCACACTCTATATTCTGTCTGGCATCCTTGAACATGAATAATTAAAAGTTAATATTGTTTTATCTTTCTAAAACATTAATCATTTAGTCATTGACTATATTCTATAGAATCAATAGGTGTTTTAGACATTTGTCTCAATTTTAGAGATAAAATAGGAAAATATTTACTTTTTCATTGATATAAAACTAGTGGCCATGTCTGTACAGATGCGAATATTTACTTTTATGCAAATAATAATATGCTGTATAGGCTTGAAAGTTGTGCTTTGCATTAATTTAACATATTAAATAATGTTACTTACATATGAACAATTTTCATCTTATTTCATTAGAATATAAGATAAAGAATGGATTCAAATATATGGAAAAAATTAAAAGATATGGATATAGTAAGATTTCATGATCAGATTGATGATATGGTTCTTGCAGAACATTTTAAAGATATATCATGAAAAATACAAGTACACTTTTTAGAATATATACTTTTACAAACATTTAAAATTTTTGTTGTGATCATGTCATAATGCAATTTTGTTGTCTTTAAAAAAGTCGCTAGGGCTGGAGAGATGGCTCAGCAGTTAAAAACACTGAATGTTCTAGAGGACCTGGGTTCACTTTCCAGCACCCACATGACCATTCACAACTGTCTGTAACTCCAGTTCCAAAGGATCTGGCACCCTCACACAGACAGAAAGACATGCAGGCAAAACACCAACACAAATGAAATGAAAAATTAAAAAAAATCACCATTACACTTTGAGTTTTTTCTTTCACAAAACATTTATAAATTGTATTAGTGGGCACATACTACTTATTTCTTTTACTGTTTTGTTGTTTTTCTGTCCTACTGTTAAAATGATCATATCATCCCATATCTATTTCTAGAGATGAGCTTTCTTTAAATGTGTTTCTGAAAATGCACTATTTGTTATAAAATTGAAAATCTTTTGACAGTCTGTGTTATTAGTCTTCAATACTGTCACACTCCCTAAACTTTTCATTCTTATTTTGTGCTTGAAGGAACATCCTTGCAGTTTTTGGTTTCTCTATCTGTATTCATTTTTTTCCCATTGGGGTAGAAGGGGATTATCTAGTGGATAAGCATGGAGTCAGAAATTTTAGTTCAATTCTTCCCATGTTTTATTCCTTTAAGATGGGAGTAAGGTCTCTCTGTCTCTGTCCCTTTGTGCTTCTGTCTCTGTGTCTTTCTCTCTTTCTCACTCTTTCTCCCAAGTCAGTAGATTGCCAGGATAGACTAACCTACTGGGCATTGCTGAAGTTGTTTGTTTTTCCCTTGCTAATGAATAAACTTGAGATTGAAGGATACATGAAATAGGTTATTAAAAGCATTTATCAAACTCATACCATCCTTTGTAGTAATCTATCTATGTATCTATCTATCTATGTATCTATCTATCTATGTATCTATCTATGTATCTATCTATCTATCTATCATTTATCTATCAAGACATATGCCTCATTCTGTAGTTCTGGTTGACCTGGAGATTGCTACATAACCAGTCCATTCTTTACCTTATAATTTTCCTGCCTCTTCTTCCCAAGTATTGGGATTACAGGTAGGTGTCATCTCATTGCTGTAATTTTAAGTAAAATAACTGAATTTTGATATTTACCTTTCTGAAATTATCCTTGCTTAAATTTCAACCCATACCAAATCCAAATGGATACCAGATCTATCATCAGGTGTTGCAACTCAACCCACCAAATATATCCCTCCTTGTCAGAAATAACTGAGTTATGATCAGAGGCACTGACATTTAGAGGTCAAATAACATAACATGATGGTGAGTTAGATTTTTAAGTACAACTAACATTATCTTATGTTATTGCAATTAAGTCATTGCAGTGTTTGTGGTATAGATGCTTTGGACCTTGAACCTGAGTTTGACAGTGTGAATAGTCAACATTGAACAACTAGGTTACCAGTTTATATGGATTATGCAAACTTTGCTAGATACAAATTTTAATGTCCTCTGTGTCATACTTTGATCCTTTTTTGTTTTTTTGAAAGTATGGCTTGGGTGAGATGGGACTATTACAGGGAATAGGAATTACTTAGTTCTTGAAAAGACAGTTTTAGAATCTGTCTACATGCATTCTATTATTGGTTTGTAGCTGTATTTCACCTTTACCACAGTGGGAACATGAACTGTAGGCTAGACTGAACTTTGGAAGTACAGCCACGTTCCATGATGAGCAGACAGCACCAGTGAATTAGTACTCAGCAGCACTTGAGTTATATTAGTTTAATCCCAAGGAACTTCAAAGACAAAGAACATTGTTCCTGAGTGTAATAACTCTCAATTTTGTCTTGTCTGTGTTTTCAGTACATTTAACTTTGGAATTTTAGATTCCTAGAATTTTAGATTCTTCAGTAGCTAAACTATGGGATGAAAGAGAGAAAAACAGAAAGCATGAGGAAGGAAAAAAGGAAGGAAGGAAAAAAAGCCCCTACTTATTTGATCTATGTACAGATCTAAATTTTCAAAGTTTGAAACTTAAAGAACACAAAATTAATCATGAAAATAGTTATTAAGTTGCCTTACATTTGAGTCTAAGAACATGGAAAGCTTAAACTGGTATGAACCTGGAAGGTTTGTACTAGAAGATGCCTACTGGCTGTTTCTTATTACCTACAAGGTGGTATACTACTAGAATACAAGCATGTTTAGCAGTCTTATCCAGCTCTCAACTCTGAAAACCACAGTAACAACTGGTCTGGGAAGATGTGCACAATGGCGCAATAATAAGCAGGAATATTTTGGGAGTAACCAATCATCTCATGATTGAATTTAAGGCCCATTCAACAAGATTGAACTCATGCTTGGTACTCTCAACCTAGCCAAAACCCCATGTCTTCCTGGGTCATAAGCCCTGGAGGAGATAATTTGAATATTTTTCTACTAAATTGACATAGTAATAAACTTCCCCAGGAGTTCTGATTTTTTTCTTCCTCCATTTTTAAAAATTATTTTTATTAATTACAGTTTATTCATTTGTATCCCCTCATACCTCCCTCCATCCTCCCCTCCCAATCCCACCCTCCCTCTTCCCGACATGTTCCCCTCTGCCAGTCCACTGAAAAGGGAGGTCCTTCTCCCCTTCCTCCTGATCCTAGTCTATCATGTCTCATCAGGAGTGGCTACATTGTCTTCTTCTGTGGCCTGGGGTTGGAGATTTAGCTCAGTGGTAGAGTGCTTGCCTAGCAAGCCCAAGGCCCTGGGTTTAGTCCTCAGCTCTGTAAAGAAAAAAAAAAAGACAAAATAACAGGAGTTCTGATCTTTATACTCATAAATTAGTGCATCATTCAGTCCTCATCAGAAAAGCTTTTACTTTAGAACAGATAGCTATATAGTGGATACCTACAAGTGACCAACATGAAGAGAACAAAAATACTATGCAGTACTTAGCTCCAAATGTCACATATATTTCATACCCTGCCCCCCTCCCAGGCTTAAAGGTCATGATGCAGTAAGATTATAATTCCAATATAGTGGAATTCTGCAATGGAACATGACAGAGCAGTTGTATACATAGATTCACAGCAGGTAGGACTGCACCTACAAGACATGTATAAAATTAAGCATGGACTGTGGAGGGGCTCATGAAGTTCCAGCCCTGGACAGGGAGATGTTGGCAGTTGGTGGCTGCCAAGTGAGGAAGAATCAGTTTTCTTAGGAGATGCCACACATGGACACGCCCCAGAGGATGATCCTACACCCAACCAAAATAGGAAATACAAAGTGGATTCAAATGTTTAAGGACTATGCATGGAAAGGACCTAGACCCCCTGCTCAGATATAACCAAATAAGCAGTTTATTCTCCATGCGTGTTACCGAGTAAGGGGAGCAGGTGCAGCCACTGTCATGAACTCAATGGGGTTGTGGTTGTCTGATCGTTGACCATTCCGCCAGGTGATTAAGCCTTGGTCAAAGGAAGACGATGCAGGCAGTCCTGATGAGACTTGATAAGCTAGGGTCAGATGGCAGGGGAAGAGAACTCCCCTTTCAGTGGACTAGAGGAAGGGGATATGGGGATGAGGGATGGAGGGTGGAGCCTGGAGGAAATGAGGGAGGGGGCTACAGTCAGGATATAAAATTAATAAATTGTAATATATATATAAGAGTACATGAAGTTGGAAGGTGAAAGTGTGTGTTTCGGTGAACAGGAAAGAAAATGGAGGAAAATATGGTCTAGATTTTCTCAAAATATCTTATATGAACGCATGAAATTTCTAACAAAAAAGGACAAAAGAAAACCAACTACTTTATTAGAAGCTTGGAGGTCTGTATCTTTTTCTGAAGTTTTTTTGGTAATTTACCAGAAATGCTTTCTTAGGCATTCCTGCTAATGTCTTTCTTGTCTGTATTCATGGAACATTCCAGATCTCTCTTTCTCTCTCTCTCCACCTCTTCCTTCTTCAGAGGCTATCCTTCCAAGCTCCATTACTCATTTAAGAGAGTGGTCAGGGTTTCAGAAGAGATGGTAGCACACCTTTAGAAGAGGAAATTCCCCCCCCACACACACACACATACTAATGTGAAGTCCTTCATTGTTTTAGATAGTTTCACATTACCCCCAAAAAGAACATGAGGCAACTCTTGGAAGTATTAGTGGTTCAAAGGCACAATGGCCTCAGTGACTATCTTCTAAGAACTGTAGCACATCATGGTTGGAATGTGTCAGAGCAAAATGCCTTGACCTCACACCATGCGGAGACATGAAGATAGAAAGGTAGCAGATTCAGAAGATTACATATGGGTGGCTGGAAGATGGTTCAGTGGTTAAGATCATATGCTGGTCTTCCAGAGGACCGGAATTCAATTCTTCAAAACTGTAATTCCAGCCTAGGACATCTGATGCCTTCTTTTAGCAACCATGGACACTGTATGCATGAGGTGCACAAATAAAATGCAGGCAAAATACCTACCCATGTTAAAAAAAAAAAAAAGATTGTATGTTGGTAGGACCTTTCAAAATGCACTCAGTATAAACTGAGGTCAGTAGTTCAAATTCAATGTGACTTGTATATATAAAAATGATGTTTGGACCTTGCCAGACACAGAGGAAAGAACATGTGAACACATACAACGAAGGTGACTATCCACTTGCCAAAGAGAAAAGCCTCAGAAGAAATCAAGACTGCTGATGCTCTGATTCTGGACTCCTTGGTCTCCTGAATTGTGGGAAAATGAAAATAAACCTGTGCTTTCCACCCAACCATTCCATGGTGCTTGCTCTGGCGACTCTTATAAACTTGGATAGACAGAGAACGAGGGGTTGTTGTCTCATGCTACAGTTGCATACTAAGTTGAATGGCTTCCAAGACTGAAAGCATGAGTGAGTTTTATCCCACATGCCAGAAGCCTGCGAACAGCGTGTCCCTAGGAGCCCTGTCTGAAGAACTGGGTTGAGGCTATGTGAGCAGCTCACAGTGGCAGCTGCTTGCCCCTGGAGCTGCGCTTTGAGGACCTGCATTCCAATCTGTTCAGAGCTCATTAGAGCAGTTCCCCCTGCTGTTTTTTCAGATCTTAGTCCTGGTAGGGGTAACCACTGACTACAGGTGGTGGTTATTTTCTAACTGTGCCACCTACTGATCCCTTCTCAGTAAATCCATGCTTAATCACCTGCTGCTCTGTGAAATGCTGAACTGTCCAAATAAACATTGCAGGAAACGCTAAGATCAACAATTTAAGCCTGTGTGTTACCAGTCACTGGATCACCTCCAAAAGAAAGTGGGAAGAACCGCGTTTTTTTATCCGGCGCCTCTGTTACCAACACCTCATCGTGCCCTCCACCCTCAGTTAGGTTCCTCCTCTTTGGGCTTCACAGAATATTAATCCTGCATAAAATTCTGACTTGCTGTTTGCTAGAAAATACTGTGGATGTTTATTTAAAGGTTCCTTTAATGTACAGTAAATCCCGTTAGCCAGCGGCTGTGTCTGATTCAACTTTGCAGCCTTAGGAGCAATTTCAGAACTTGTCAACAGAAACGATAACAAAATGGAGTTTCTACATAACACACTATGCAAAGAAAAATAGCATTGGCTAAGACTATATCCTCACAGAGTTTGCTTTATACAGCTTTGTTCTTTAAGCCACTTCCTTCACTCAAAAAAAAAAAAAAAAAGTGATCTGAGTTCCTATTATGTACCAGGTCCTGCTTCAAGTTTCAAAATTATATCTCTGACCAGGCTGTCAGGTAGAAAGATAAATACAGGAAGGACTATGTAGCACAGTGAGTTCCATGTCTACTTCAAAAACAGTTTTAAGATGAAACAATTTTAAGAGTTTAAGGAAGAAAAGACAAATATAAGGTTTTCAAGGGAGAGAAAGAAAAAAAAATGATCCAGCACTACAGCCATGTACATATGGGTAACAGTCACAGCAGCAGTAGTACTGTAGATGACTCAAAAAAAAAAAAAAGGACATGAATTAGAGAAAAAAGAGGTTGGAAGGCACAGGGGAGCTGTTAGAAAGAATGGGAGAAGAGGTGGACATGATAAAAATATGGTGTACGTAAGCATGAAATGCTCAAAATATTTTTAAAGAATGGCTTCCTGGGAAAGGTGACACAGGGAAGATGACTAGGGAGTACATAACAGAGGTTATGAGAGCAAAGTCTCACTGCTGAGGGCCTTTACGATGGAGCTGTACTTGTCTCAGCATCTGGAGGCTGAAAAAATGGGCTGTAAATACAATTTTATTTCCTCAGAGGAGGGAATAAGATGAGAAATACCCAAGCTTTACAAACACGTCTTAGGCTGAGCTCAGAGAATATCTATTTAACTATCCCCAGACATAGGCCTAGAAGCTTCTAGCCTCTGCACAGTCTAATCTTCGCCAAGCCCAGACCTTGAAGACTTCAGCTTCCAGCCTCCATCTGCTAACCTAGGCCTAGAGTATTTTCAGCCTCTGGGATTTATCACTGAATAAGCTCACTCTTTCTAGTTTATGTTTGAACTCTGACTGGCTGTTTCAACTCAGCTTAAATCCTGGCTTAAAACCCTGCTCTAAGATGACTGTTTCAAACTGACTTCTCTCTGCTTTTCACTGATTCGCTTTGCTTGGAAAAACTGTCTTTGACCTTCACAAACTGAACTTCACAAATTCAATTGCACTCAACTCTACCAAACAATACACTGTTGCACTGCACTCCCGAACTCTGCCATCTCCACAAACTCTACTCTCTCTGTGCTGCTCCTAAGTAGCCCCTCTCTTGTGAGATTTGGGCATATCCTATCTCTGACTCATCTATCAAATCCTTCTCTAACATCTCACTTTGTCTGTCCCTTGGTTAGACAGCACTGTTTGGCAAAGGTGTCTACTAAGTATATTTCTATTCCAGCCAGAGGGTTTAAGGTATACACTAAATGTATGTCTATATTCCAGCTAGATCACACAGACTTCGATGTGATCCCATGCCAAAGCAGCCATGTTGCTGGATTAAAATTCCTCTATAGGGCACATTTACATCATCTCTGTCTATATGAGCTATGCTATTCATCTTTCTCCTGCACATGCACATTGGAGAAGTTGGTGAAGAGAGTCATACTCAGGCTATGATCCTCACCGTTGTCTCTCTTGGTTCTCAGGCATTCAATTTTTCACTAAAAGTACAGCAGTCTCTTTCCTGGATTTGTTGTTTTCATGTGGTGGACTGTATAATGTCTCTTGTGTAGTCCTATTTGTCATGTTTTCATACTGTCTCTTTCTGTATAGCTTTATATATCTTCTATAAAGGCCCTAATATCACCTAAAGGCACATGTATTGAAGGCTTGGCTATTAGAGCAATGCTACTGAGTAGAACTTTTAGATGGTGGCACCCAGTGAGACATTTTCATGTCTTTGGGGACAAAGGGGGAACATCTGGAGGCTTTCCCTTCATTCTTTCTCCTGTTTGCTTTTCTGGCTACAAGGTACATAGTTTTGCTCCAACACTTAATACCCTCATAAAATGTTCAAACTGACAAGGCTGACCAATGAAGGACCAAAACTTCCATAATTGTGAACCAAACTAAAATGTGTTAGGGTGGAACAACCCTTTTACTGGGGTTGCATATTAGAGACCCCACATATCAGATATTTACATTATAATTCATAACAATAGGAAAATAACAGTTATGAAGTAGCAACAAAATAATTTTATAGTTGAGGGTCACAACAATGTGTAAGGAACTGTGTTAACAGATTGCAACATTAGGAAGGCTGAGCATCACTGGTTAGAGAGATGGCTAGACATTTAGAGTACTGTTGCTCTTCTAGAATTCAGTTCCCAGCACCCAAGCATGATGGCTCACAACTACCTGTTACTCCAGCTTCAGGAGCTCTAACAGTTTCTCCTGGACTCCTTGAGTATCTGCACATATGGCACATGCACACACATGTGCACACACACACACACACACACACACACACACTTTAAAAATTTTAAATATTGTATTTATTTGACAAGATATATAGACTAAAAATACTGATGGTCACATTTGAAATTTTAAACTACTCAGAATAGTTGAAGTAACTTTGTATAAATTTAGTCATTAAAATATTATTAATTACAGAAAATTTTAATTGAAATTAATGAGAAACTTGAATTTTTCTACCTTCTATTTTATTTATTGATTGACATCAATATATGTATTTATTTTATGGGTTTGAGATATATCTGATTCTGTAATGCCTAAAGAAAGCTAATGAACATATGCCTCTAAAACAAAGTAAAGAATTCCACTAAGAAATTGTGATAGTTAAAGTTTTTATAATTATTCCTATGGATATGTGTGTGTGTGTGTGCACATTTACCATGTGTGTGCATGCCATGTGTGTGTGGATGTTCATGGAGGTTAGAAAAAGGCATTGGTTTCTCTGATTCTGGAGTTACAGGCAGCTGTAGGCCCTCCTACATTTGTTCTTGGAACTAAATTCAGGTTTTCTAGAAGAGCAGCAATCACATTTAACTGATGAGCTATCTCTCTACCCTGTGGTTGCTAAACTGAATTGTCAATGGACTGGGTTAAGACATCCCTAGGGTATTAATAAACACAGTGTGCAAGGTGGGTATGTGAGGGTGTTTGCAGGCAAATAAAATATAACACTCAAGAGGCAGCATGGTATAAAAAGGTTTCTGTTCTTAAAATATGATGTAAATTCATAGACCTTAACTGGAGATGTACGTTATGTACTCCCAAAGCCAGCAAGGAGCCTAGAACAACTGAATGGCATAACATAATACTGTTTTTATGCATGTAGATCATCAGGAATCATACTAGTCTCACTCTCAGATCCTTGAGTTTGGTCTGGGATATTTTTAAACTTTAACTTTTCTCAGCTAAACCTTGGATATGACAAGGGCATTGGTCTGAGACAGGTTAGGAAGCCAGTTCTTACATTTGTCTTCAGCTTTGCCCTTTGTCATGGTGATTAATTAGCCATTCCTACTGGAAGTTATTATTAGCTTCATTCTACATGGAGGAAATTTGGCTTTAAAAGAGTCTGCAATTGACCCTGCCCTGTTTGCTGTCAGAAAATGATAGATCACAATCCAGAATGGTCCAACTCTAAAGCATGCTCCTTCCGCTACAGTAAGCTCCCTTCCTGGGTCTGCAATATCTCATATTTCACACAGTAATCTCTGACTGTATCCAGCGATGATTTGCTTAGTATCTACATATTCAGCTGAAATACATAAAAAAAAAAAACGTGAAAGTACATAGTTCCTGCTTATGAGAAGCCAAGAGCTTCCCTTAAACAACCAAAAAAAAAAAAAAAAGAAAGAAAGAAAAGAATGAAGAGAAAAGCCAGTTAACAGAGCAAGCACATTAATAAAGTTAACCAAGAGAAATATCCCCAATGGCAAGCAGTGTTGATCAGTTTCCCTAACTGTCATGAAAGGGATTGTGAACCACAGGTTGAGAACCACTGCTCTATATAGTGAACACACTTCTTGTATG
This sequence comes from Pachyuromys duprasi, assembly GCA_028658305.1. NCBI lineage: Eukaryota > Metazoa > Chordata > Mammalia > Rodentia > Muridae > Pachyuromys > Pachyuromys duprasi. Next base: position 24,396,652 of record CM053755.1, read on the forward strand.
TCTAGCTGATTCTTATTTTTAAGAAGTTTCTTTGCATTTTTTTTGTTTCTTTGCATTTTTATACTCCTGTTTTCTTAGACAATTCTCATCCAAATAAAGTACAACATCTCCTTAAGGAATTGTGATAGTTAACCTTTTCAAGAGTATTTTTTTGTGAACATGTCTCTATATAGTACGTATGCACAGATGTCTGTCTGCATGCCCAGAGGCAGTAAGAGGACTTCAGATCCCATGGATAGGAATTAGAGGTGATTGCGAGCAATCCATCATGTGTTGTAGGTACTAGATTTTGATCCTTTAGAAGAGCAGCAAGTGCTATTAACTACTGAGTCATCCCTCTAGCCTATAATAGTTAATTTTAATTGTCACTTATTAAGGACATCCCTGTTAACAAAGTGCTGTGCTGGCTGTGCTCTTGAGGAGTGTCTAGATCATGAGGCCCCAGATGTAATCGATGGAGCCATCCTTTAATAGATTAAAATTGTGTGTGGATTATTTGGAGATAGTGAAACTCCCTGCCTGTTTTGAGAAAATGTGTCATTGGAGATGTTGTCCTGCGACTACATCTTGCCCTTGTCTCTTCTTGTGTTCACCTTTTAGCTTTCTGGTCATGAGGAAGTGAACACCGTTTGGCTGCTGTGAAGTTCTTCCTGGTGCTCAGGTCCAAGCAACTATACACTAAACCGTAAACCCCCTGAAACTATGAACCTAAATTTGTTTTGGTCATGGATTTGGTCATAGTGATAAGAAAATTACCATATTAGTTTTTATGGATCTTGCCAAGACTGAAAATTTTACTTCAGTTTGGGATTCCTCTCATCCTCATAACCCTGAAAATCCTCAGGCTCTGAGAATGTTTATTTGATGATTATTTCCAACAGTCCCTTTTATTTTTTCTTACTGACACCCATTTACGCCTGTGCCATCTGCTTGCATTACCTGTTTATGGTGGACTGAATTGCGTCCTCCTGTTGTGTGACAGTATTATTTGTAGACAATCATGTGAAGAACTGTGCAGTCAGCCTAGATATGATATTAGTTCCCTACTACTATAAACGTTTTTGATTAAAACAACATCCATCTGATCATGTCTATTTCCAGGGGTCAAAAGTGTGAGCCCAGCACAACTGATGCTTCTGTTCAGTCTCACAGGACCGCAATCAAGGTGCTGGCTGAAAGTACCATTACATCAGAGGCAAAGAGTCCTCTTCTAAGTCCAAGTGCTTCTTGGTAAAATTCATTCCCCTGCAGCTGCAGAAGTTACACTCTCTCTTTAATGCTCAACAGGAGAACATTTGAAGCATTCACCCTCTTATAAAGAGCTCTTATGATGAGGCCAGGCTTGCTACTATACTTTGGACCTTGTAAGGCCCCAGATGTTTAAGGTTAAAGACTTGGCTCTCAGTAAGAAGCTATTAGGAAGTGTAGAAATTTTAGGAGATGGGGCCAGAAGGAGGTCTTTTGGTTATTGAGTTTGTACCCTTGATTGAGATAATGCTACCTCAGCCCGTTCTTCCTGTCCTCTGCATCTCTATCACAGACTTTTGTCACAGTGTGTTACCAGAGACAACAAAGTAATAGGACCAATGAACCACAGGACCAATGAAGCATGTAAAACCATGAGTCAAAATAAACCATCGTCTTTTCTTTCTTCTTTTTTTTTAAGTTGAATATCTCAGTTGCTGTTATGGAAAGTAATAGAAACATGGTTAACATATGAACTCAGTATAATCAGACAGAACCAAAATACTTGTATAGTTGATATCACTTATTTTATGGTGTTTTTATGTGTAAGATGTTTGCATATAACCTTAAGTGATCTTGGGTATGAGCAGGTGTGTACATGCATGTGTGTGGAGGCCAGAAGTTAATGTTGGGCTTTTTGTCTGCCTAGCATCATCCATTTTAATTTTTGAAACAGGATCTCTCACTGAAGGCCACCTATTTAGCTATGCTGTCTGGCCAGTAAGCAGTAGGAATCTACCTGATTCTGTCCCTGCTTACCCCCACCCCCAGCCCTAGGGTTACAAATTCATGCTGCAGTGCCTAGCTTCTACATGAGTTATGAAGAGTGAAAGCTCAGACCTTCATATATGAGCAGCAAGCACTTTACCCACCAAACCAACTCCTGTATCTCTGTCATATTTTTTCTATTTGAATAAAAGGCTGCCAAATATTTATTTAACCATATCATTTTTGATTGCTCGCCTGAAGCACATCACTCTCTACGTCCAACCCTATTTACCTGTTAACCTTGAAAAGTTCCATCCAGAAAGTGGTTGGCAAAGCAGTGGGCTGTGTATTATAATTAACCATTACCAACACAGGGCAGATGGACATTTCCTCTTTCCAGTCCCAAACAACTTGATTTGTAAGTTGAAGGTTTAGGTGGAATGTTACTAAGTTTCCTTTTTCCCTGACTTCCTCCATTATCTGGATTATTTTTATGTCATCTGGGGATAAGCTATGTCTCCTCTTTAAAATATACAACTCTATAGTACCTTGCTACAGAATTTCCTAATAATTTATAATTACTTGTCAAAGTTTTATCCCTGCCAGATTGTTTGCCATCTAAACTGTATTGTTGCACCTGACTGGGGGAGTGATCTTCAGTAGGTATTTGACAATAATTTGCCGAAGACATGAACAATGAATGATGATCCTGGAAAATGAAAATGCTTCTGTCTTTCTGTACTCCGTTAACATTTAAAATTATAACCAGATAATGAGGAAGATTAGCAAGCAACATTACATGATTTGAGCAGTGAATAAACTGCCAGTTCAGTCTGTTCTCTGTTGCCAAGACAGTACCACAGGCTGAGAAAGAATGCTCTGGTGTTGTAGGAAACAGACTGATAAACAAATTGGTGTGGTTTGGTTGCGGTGTGGGTTTCAAATTGGTGCTTTCTCATGATGATTTCCTGTTGACAGAAAAAAAAATAGCTTAGACGCGAAGAGAACAATAGATCCATACAAATGGAAATTTATGGAAGATTTACTCTTGAGATAACCCATGAAATCATTAGTAACATGAATGGGTTAATCCAGTCAAGGCAAATCCTTAAATACATCTCACTTCCTATTGTCTGACAATTCAAACCATTGTGTTAGCTACTGTAATGTCATGAAAATATTTATCTTGAATATGAATAAACTAAGGGTAATTGGGTGGTATAAAATCGTACAGGATACTAATAATGAGCACACAGAAGAATCATGCATTATAGCAGGATCAGTACTGTTGAGACACACAAAGGTCAAATACTAGAATAGTACAGTGACTGACAAGTTCAAGAAGCAAGGTAAAGATGACATGAGTAAATGAGTAGATAGTCTAGTAATAGAAGCAGTCGAGAACAGGAAAGGGATTCAACAGTGTGGCTTAGGACAATGATAGTGAACAAAGGGGTAGGTGAATGAACAGTACAGCAGGCTAGCCCCCCTGTTTTATTCTGTGTCTGCTCTTCCTATCGGCAGAAAGGAAAGTATGGATTTAATGGGTTAGAAACTTCCTGAGAGAGAGAGAAAACTTTAGGCTTCAAATGTATCCCTTTTATTGTACCACAGGAAGATTTCTCTTATTTAGTGTTCAATCTACAGTGAGTGACAAATACATACGTTATGTTTGCCAGGATCTAGTACTATGTGAAGGTTGATTGAACTTTCAAGATAATCCAAGATCCTATAAAAGCATTTCTATCACCTCAGGCTGAGAGAACATTGATAGTAGGAGGTAGAAAAGTTGAAGAGCCAGAGATCCAGGATACCTGCTTCAAGATATTATCTTCCAGAAATGACAGGGAAGCTGCACTCATGAAGTTCAACAGTAAGATTGCTTGCAAAACATTTGAAGAATGACCACATCATTCAGCATGTCTATCAGAATAGGGTACAGTCCACTAGTTCCTACTCCTTAACAAAGATCTACAGGTTGTATGTGGCTTCTGAAAGAGGGAGAATCATTTTCCCTGGCACAAGTTCCCTGATAGATTATTCAGTCTAGTGTGCGTATGGATTTGTAAATGTGTATGTGTGTGTATGTATTTATGTGTGAATCTCAGAGGGAGGTGGGAGAGGGGTGACAGTAATGGGAACTGGAAGTAGGTGAGAAAAGGGAGAAAGTGAGGTAAGTACAATTTAATTATGCATGAAATTTTAAAAGAAAAATAGAATATTGAGGAGGTCCTTATGTAATATTGAGAGGTCACCAGGTACATTGTACTTTTCCAGAATGCTTTATATATGAAATTGGTCCAGGAACCACACTCACTAGTTTCTCAAGTCAAACAACTTAAATACATAATTTCCTTAACATTGTTTTTCTTAAGATAACAAATATTTTTTTGATTTACTCATCTTGTGGGAGCGAATGAAGTAATTTCTACTTTAATCCTTCACTTGGTGTTAAAATTGGAACAGCTTGTTCAAATCGTGTAACTTTTATCTTGAATGATTATTGCTAAATTCTCTCTCAACAGCTTGGCTTAACATTCATTTTGGAAATTCAATCAACAACTTTTCCTACCTCATTAATTTCTTCACATCCAAATTCATTTTGATTTTCTTCATTTGTAAATATATTTCATTAGATACCACTGGTTCCAGATAAGCAGCTAAATAATTTTTGTTCCATAGGGGTCAGTGTAATTAACACATGTTCTATGCATTTATTCTGGGGACTCTTGATGATTAAACTGTCACAAGACTTAGTTTTTAAACTGAGCCTTTCTAGTTTGTCTTGTTCTCAACTCTTGCTCCAAACTCATGTATTTTTATATGGGGGGAAGCTTCATAAAGGTGAATAATATATTCAACATTGAATAGCAAATTAGAGCTGAGATCGAGGCATGGCTTTGATGTTGTAACTTCTTTCTCAGTAACTTTTCATTTTATTTTATTGTTTGCTTATTTATTTATTTATTTATTTATTTATTTATTTATTTATTTATTTATTGTGTGTGTGCGTGTAAACACACACATGCACACACACATGCAGAGGCCAGAGGATGATGTTCATTCAGCATCTTTCCTTCCTCCATGGCTTTCCCTTTTATTTCTCTTGAGATTTGGTCTCTCATTAAATTTGGGGCTCATCAATGGCTAAAATAATTGGCCAATGAGCTTTATAGATCTTCCTGCTTCTGCCTCCCAACACTTGGGTTACAGACTCTGGCCACGTTATCTGGATGGGAACTCAGGTCTTCATGCTTGCTTCCACAGCCAACACTTTTTTCACTGATCCATCTCCCTGGTCACTTCAGTGTCTTTTTAATCTGCCATACTACCTCAACTACGGAACTTATGTTTTAGACTAGACTTCATTCCCATGCCTAAACAGCTATCTCATTATATGTTTATGCAAAAATAAAAATTAAGAATCAGTCAGTTTAACACACTTTAAAGTGGGTTTTTGTTTTATAAGATCATACTTTACAGGGAAGAAGTTTCAGTAATAGGCGGCTGAGTTCATTAGGGAACACTCCTTGGATACTCTGGATAAGTGTAGAGGAGTCGTGAAAACATTGCTTCATAGCTCATCCTAGAAATCAAACCACAAGACTTAATCATGTTAACTCAGAATGTGACAATAACAGAGTTTAAGGGACAAAGGAATGTAGCATAATAGACACAGGCACAGACTTCCCCATTACCATAGATACCCCGATTTTAATAATTCAGTCAACAAGCATTTACTCAGTTTTCATGGAAAGGCAGTCAGGATAGAGAAAGTGTCCCTGCACTCTATAGACAAGAAGAGGTTGTAGATAAAAGGCTAGTGGGTAGAGCATAGAAATAATTTGTGGTTTTCTGGACCAGAAGGAAGAGCTTGCCTCCCTCCCTCATGGTGTTCCACCCAATATTACTGCTTTTGTGCCATTGCTCCCTTACTGCCCACTGTTCTCAGGCCTTGATTTCTCCCATCTGTGCCAACTTTGCTGTAGTTCTAAAACTATTTATTCTAATTGTTACTTGGAAGAATTTGAGGTAGTATGCTGGGAACCTTCATGTTTTTCAAGGAAAACGCTGTAAAAATTACACATAAACAAGAATTATTGTGTTAGAAAAGCTCATCCAAGACAAATCATTCTATGCTACCAATTTTTGGCAGAGTTCTATTGCAAGCCATCCATCTTATTCATATTTGAGGCCCAAACATTTTTGTTACCTCATGTTTCTTTTCTCCCTCCTTATTTCATGACATTTCCAGTTCTTGCCAAGTAGTTTTTGATTAGATTGCTCAGGTTCCTACCTGTATAAGATGGTGCTTTCGTTCAGCCTATGGTTTATGCTGAGTATAGCAATGAGAGAATGGAAGGTTAACAGTGTATTTGCTGATAAAGGTTTTGCTATGAGTGTAGCTAAAATTGATGTCTGTGGTAGTTGGCAGGGCTGCCTTGCCTCGCCTTGGAGGATGAAGATATGCTCAATCCTGATGTGACTTGCTGTGTTGGGGAAGGTTGAAATAGGGGAGGGGAGTTCCCTTTTTCTTGGGGGAAAGGGAGAGGAGAGGGGGGAAGGAAGGGAAGTCAGGGGGACTGGGAGGAGGGGAGATGGGGGCACCTTTCATATATAAAGTAAATAAACTAATATATTTTAAATGAAAATCAACTAAGGAACTACTAATTTGTCTTTAGAGAGATATAATTCCTCACAACAACCAAGAAGAGAGTATGGGGACCTCATGACCATAGTAAGCAATGATTGTGGTTTCATATTCATTTTCTTAGTTCATATGAGAATAAGAATAATAGTATAAGAGTAATAGTATATTTCATGAGTATGCCAGATATTGATTATCCCATTTAGTTCTCACGTAATACTATGAAGCAGATATTGTATTCCCATTTCACAAATACTATAATTCTATGAGGAAGATATTGTATATCTGTTTTATAGATAAAGACTAAGGCTCATTTTATTTGGAGTAAATGCCCCACCCATGTCATAAATAATGATTGTCAATGTAAGGAGTCTCTGTCTAGTCTGTCTGTCTCCAAGGCTTAAGTCGTTCATTACCATGCTAAGATTAAAATTTTTAAACTTTAGTGTAACTCACTTAAAAAATGGGTTTTATGCCACTTTCTTCTCTTTTCAATAAAACTATAGGAGGCTTGTTCTGTGTATATTTTATGTATGCATGAGAGAGTCTAAGATTTACTATACAGAATTCTTGACAGAACAGTCAGCCTCCAGATATCCTTCTATTTCCAAGTCTGTGATCTCAAAGAGTAATCTTACTACCAGGAGAAAATGACAAATGCACAAGAAATCTTCTCTCAGGGTGGCTGTAGATTAGTTTGGGGTCTCAGAGGGTCTCCTGATATGGAACAGCCACAGAATGATACCCATATTCCCTAGGAGGCCATATGAGCTCCTGCTATATGGACTATGTCTGCCATATCTGCAGCCATCTCCCTGATGAGGGTTGAAAGCAAATTCTAAGCCATATTATCAAGATGACATCATTTAAGCACTTTATTTTTTGTTTCCCTCAAAATAATTGCCTCTGTGTTATATATTAATGGAAGTAAAGAATGAGAGAGAAATAAAAACAAAACAAAAACTTAGATGCAGGCACCCAGTAGAACCGCATGTTGCTATACAATCTTAGCATTAAATTCTGCCAGTTTCCATATCTGTAAAATGAGACTAAAATTTATAGCTTTTTATTAGTTATAATAACTAAGGTATTATAACTCTTAGTGGTCATACTAACATGAGGTCAATCTGAACAGCTTCAGCCATTCCTCTAACTACCATACTGGTGGAGGTCATGCCAATCTAATTGGAAATGGTTCCCAATGGAATCATTAATTTTCAGGATGGTTGATGCCCTGAGTAGGGTACTAGGATCATTTTCTTTCTTTTTTTAACATTTTTATTTTATAGTAATCACAGGTTATGTACTTTGTATCCCAGCCATAGCCCCCTCCCACATTTCCTCCCAATCCCTCCTTCTCTCCCTCATCTCCTCCCTGCCCCTTTCCAAGTCCACTGATCTGGGAGGACCTCCTCCCCTTCCATCTAACTGTAGCTTGTCAGGTCTCTTCAGGACTGGCTACAATGTCCTCTTCTGTGGCCTAGCAAGGCTGCTCCTCCCTCAGGGGGCAAGAAGGTTGAAGAGCCAGCCATTGAATTTATGTCTGAAATAGTCCCTGTTCCCCTTACTAGGGTACCCACTTGGATATTGAGCTACCATTTGCTACATTCAAGCATGGGTTCTAGGTTATATCCATACATGGTCCTTGGCTGGAGAAACAATCTCCTAAAAGACCTCTGTGCCCTGATGTATTTGCTCCTTGTGGATCTCCTATCTTCTCCAGCTCTTACTAATTCCCCCTTCTTTCATATGATTCCCTGCACTCTGCCAAAGGGTTGGTTATGATTCTTAATCTTTGTTTTGATACCCTGCTAGGAAGAGTCTTTCAGAGGCCCTTTGTGGTAGGCTCTTGTCCTGCTATTTGTTTTCTCCTACATCCAATGTCCATCCCTTTTGTCTTTCTAAGTGAGGATTAATCCTCTTACCCCAGGTTCTCTTTCTTGTTTATCTTCTTTAGGTATATAGATTTCAGAATGTTTATCCTATCTTATAAATCTATATAAGTGAGTATATACCATGTGTGTCTTTCTGCTTTGGGGATACCTCACTCAGGATGATGGTTTCCAGGTCCCACCAT
>CM053755.1:24405429-24421800 GCA_028658305.1 Pachyuromys duprasi
GCCTGCAAATTTCATGATTTCCTCATTTTTAATTGCTGAGTAGTATCCCATTGTGTAAAAGTACCATAATTTCTGTATTCATTCCTCGACTGAGGGACATCTGGGTTGTTTCCAGGTTCTGGCTATTACAAATAAAGCAGCTACGAACATAGTTGAGCAAATGTCCTTGTGTGTACTTGAGCATCTTTTGATATATGCCTCAGAGCGGTACAGCTGGATCTTGAGGAATCACTATTCTTAATTGTCTAAGAAAGCACCAAATTGATTTCCATAGTGGTTGTACAAGTTTACATTCCCACCACCCAATGGAGGAGGGTTCCTCTTTCTCCACATCCTCTCTAGCATGTGTTGTCACTTGAGTTTTTGATCTTAGCCATTCTGGTGGGTGTAAGGTGAAATCTCAGGGTCGTTTTGATTTGCATCTCCCTGATGGCTAAGGACGTTGAACATTTCTTTAAGTGTTTTTCTGCCACTCTATAGTCATTACAGAGAGTTCTCTGTTTAGCTCCATACCCCATTTATGATCATTTTCTATACATTGCTCTTACCACTGACTGTTTGAAGGGAGTACCTAGAAATACTTCAGTAGTGAGATAGTCCTTAAGGTTTTAGGACATTGAGTTTAACTGATTATGACAGGAAAAGGGGTGCTTACTTTCACCTGAAATATTTTTATTTCTGTTGCTTTCAGGAAAATGAGTATGAGTAATGCATTCTGTGGTTAGTCTCTGAGCTATGAGAGCTACCAGGAAGAGAGTGAATTTAAGTAATACCCTGTATCACTCTAGACTGAGTAGATTCAGACCCAAACACAGTTTCTACCTGTTAACTTTTCTGTTTAAAGGGTTTTAATAATGCTAAGGTTAGATATATGCAAGAATGTCCATGGTGTGTTAAAAAAATCTCTGAAATAAATGTGATGGTTTTGTACACTACCGAATTCAATTTAGATTAATAGTATTTTTTACTTGACAAACTATAACTGTAAATCTTTATTAAGACAGTTGTGATTCATGAAATACTGAAATGATAACTCAATTTTTAGAAGTTCTATTCTACCTTTCATTTTGAGATACACGTATCATAATTTTAATGTGAAGATTTTTCTTAACTCATGAATTCTTTATCTTACACCAAGAATTCTAGTATATTCTTGACTATATATTATATAAATAATAACCTTTGGTTATCTCTTAACAAGTAATATCCTTTTGCTTATTTGCATTAGCATTGTTGGTTGAAGTATGATTTATTATTAAAAAATGATGGAGTCCCTGAACCCAGTGATACTAGAATCTAGAAGGAAGAGAGGATGGTCTGAAGAGGAAGTATGCTTAAGGCAAATCTTGTAAATTAATTCAATCTGGAATCTTGGACTCTGTTCCCAGAATCTAAGTTGATTAGACACTGTAAAAATCAATTGGTCAAACATAATAATGGATGTGTAGAAATTGGCCTCAATTTGACTATGTGTTTCTTCTGTTTCTTGTAACTTTTCAGTATCTACATATTGCATTATTTCTTAATAATATATATAACATATATAATTAAAAGTATATATATAAATTATATATGTATGTTTTCTTCTTATAGTACTAAGGATCAAACTCAGGATATCCTGTGTTCTAGAGAATCACTGTATCACTAAGATAAATTCCTTAGTCCTTGTAGAATTTTAGTGAAACTTAGCATGCTATATAGTCCAGCCTGGCCTTGTTCTTTTTATTTGTAGTCCAGGCAGTCTCAAATTTGTGATTATAGGCCAATACCTCTAGGTACAGCATGTGAGTTTACTGTTTGTAGTTTAAAAGGCTACAAGTTGAGGAAATGTGTGTGTGTGTGTGAGAGAGAGAGAAAGAGAGAGAGAGAGAGCACTAAGCTAATGCCCAGATCCAATATTTCACAATTTTTACTTTTCTTTTAGTCCTATAATTCCAAGGTGAGATAAAATAACATTTGACTGCCACATCTCAGAAACAGGAAAAGATGCTAGGCAGTGGTGTTGTACTCCTTAAATCCCAGCCCTCAGGAGGCAGAGTTAGTTTGATCTTTGAGTTCAAGGTCAGCCTGGTCTACAGAATGAGCTCCAGGACAGCCAGAGTTACACAGAGAAACCCTGTCTCAAGAAAACTAGATGGATAAATAAATAAATAAACAATAAATAAATAAAAGAGGAAAAGACATTCATTTTCTGAGAAGTGTCCCAGTCCCCTTAGGAAGGACTCACCCTTCCCCATGTCTGTAGGTGATCATTTCTTATGTCCGTATTTCTTTCCAGAACAATTCCAGCTTTACTTGCCTTGTTTCATCTTAACTGTTTTTACTGCTGTGTAAATATTTCACAGAATTTGGACTATTTCCATTTGCAATCATGTCATCTTTCAGAAATTTGAGCATGTAGAGAGTACACGTTATCTTCAGTCCCGATGAGTTGATTCATTACCGGATGCTTGTTAGCCAAAGATAGAAGCAATTTTTGTGCTATTAATCATGCTTCCAGCAAACTCCATAGTAGTTTTAAAAAAATAAAATAAAATAAAATAAAGAGGAAAATTACATCAAACATTTCATCTGTGACTGTTGGTGTTTGCAGAGTGCCTCATGCTTCTCAGAGAAAGGCGTGGTATACTTTCAGAACAATGTGGATCTGTTGGTTCACGGGTTTTGTCAAAACAAGAAGTAGATGCCTGCCATGTTTGTAGCCTGAGGGCAAGCCACTTGACATTGCTTAGGAGGAATCTGAGTTAGATGTGAAGATTTTTTTAATTAGAAAGTAACTTTAGTCTTATCTGTTTTGTTTTATACAATGAGTTCCCTGTTAGGGAGATTAGAGAGCCCCCTCCCCCACCCCTCCGCCAATTGTAATCTGTGAGTTAGGCCTCAGGCAGGATCTGAGGCTGGCCAGTGAGCCTCATTCTTTGCTTGACCTTATATCAATCTTGTGTACCATTTGGAATCGTGGTTTCGTAATCTCCTTTGAAGTGAAGAAATGAAAATATTCATACAGAGATTGTTTATGGGTGTTCACCATGAGTCACAAACTATGTTAGGCATTGAGGATATGGTACATGTAAGATAAATTCACACCATAGGGATTTATGCAGACAAGTAAGTTTCTATGGTATGGTAAAAACAGGAGCCAGGTCTGGAATATTTCAAGAGATTAATTAATTACACTTGACCTCTTCTTTTCATCTAAGAATTGATTCATAATGATAGTTCTTCTTTGAAAAAGGTTATGCCTAATGCCAAGCATGAATAAAATATCAGTGTCTCATGGATGCTAGGGAACTAAATATTAGTGTTATTTTTTGAAATGCTATATAATGTGGTAGACGGCATGAGGTTAGTACAGTGGTTATCAACCTGTGTGCATGACCTTTTTGAGGGTCACAATTCAGATTATGTTTCAAAACAGTGGCAAAATTGTGGTTATGAAGTAGCAACAAAATAATTTTATGGTTGGGCGTCACCACAACATCAGGAACTGTATAAAAGAGTTATAGCATTAAGAAGGTTGAGAACTACTGATTTATTAGATAGTTGAAATCTCACCTCTACAGCTTAAATCTTATTTAAAATTGAGATCTTATGAATGTTCAGTAAAGCAATTCACTTATAATTTACTCATTTACATAGTAGCTATTAAATATTTACTGCATGCAAAACATTTTTATTGAACTAATCTTAGAAAACTTATTTTGCAAAAGGCTTTGTATTACATATTTTGGTTTTGCAGGCTATAACATTCATTTATGTTGCAACTACCCAATTCTGCTGTGCAATGTGAAAACATCTATAGAAAGTTCCCTGTTCTGATCTGTTTCTGTTTCCAGATGCAGGTGGTGACTGGATTGTGCAATGAGCTATAGTTTGCCCTCTCTGCCAATTGTAGATACTCAATACTGTCCTAAATCTTCTAGTAGGTTTTAAAAACTTATTGTTATTTAATTGGACAGGATAAGAAACATACAAAAAGGAAGGTAACTACAGTATCATTTCTCTGATCATGGAAATGGCTGGTTATACCTCTGTGTACACACCATAGAGAAAAAACAGCCTGTGGAATTCATCTATGATATATTTCATACTGATATATTCACACTGAATTCATACTGACATAATTCTACTAGTTTTCCATTCTCTGCAATTGTTCTTTTCTGTGTTGAATGCACAGTTGTTAATCAAGAAAAGGCATTGTGTGAATTTGTCAATTCTTGTTAATAAGTTGCATGCCTCAGCAAGCTACCAAGGCCAAACAAATTGCTAAACACTCATCTCTTAAGGACCATATATTACTTTCAGAATTTCAAAGGAGATGGTTAGTAGTCATTGGTTTCAGTCTGGATTATAATTTTTTATCAGTTCTGAGACTATAGAACAAAAGAAGAGCAGCAGTGTGCATGGAGACAACCTAGCTGGCAATGCAACCAGTCCTGATGAGACCTGATAGGCTAGGGTCAGATGGAAGGGGAGGAGGACCTCCCCTATCAGTGGACTGGGGGAGGGACATGGGAGGAGAAAAGGGAGAGAAGGAGGGATTGAGAGGGAATGAGGGAGGGGGCTACAACTAGGCTACAAACGGAATAAATTGTAATAAATACACTTTTAAAATATATCAAAAATCCATTTTTTTTTAATCTGAGGAACATCAGGGCTGGCTGCATTGTCTTCCTATGTGCCCTGGTCAGGCTGTATCCCCTCAGGTGATCAAAGATCCAGCCACTGAGTTCATGTCAGAGACAGCCCCTTATCCCCTTACTAGGGAACCCTCTTGGACACTGAGGTGTGATGGGCTACATCTGTGTAGGGGTTCTAGGTTATCTCCATGCATGGTCCTTGGTTGGAGTATCAGTCTCAGAAAAGACCCCAGATTTTTTGGTTCTGTTGCTTTCTTTGTGGAGCGTCTGTCCCCTCTAGGTCTTTCTATATCCCCCTTCCTTCATATGATTCCTTATACTCTGTCCCAAAGTTTGGCTATGAGTCTAAGCATGTGCTTTAATACCCTGCTGGGTAGAGTCTTTCAGAGGCCCTCTGTGGTAGACTCCTGTCCTGTTCCATGTTTTCTCCATCTTCTGATGTCTATCCTGTTTGCCTTTCTGAATGAGAGTTGAGCATCTTACCCAGGGTCCTTTTTGCTTAGCTTCTTTAGGTGTACAGATTTTAGACTTATAATAATATAATATGACATAGGATAGACATACTAAAATCTTTCTTTTATCTAGTCATTGATGTATCATTGTTTACATTAAAGTGCGTGGGAGCCATACAAATACTTGTTGAATGAGAGAACCAAGTATGAGAGTATAGTTGTTTATGTACATCATTTTCCTGCCAGCTTAAGAACTGTAACAGTGACCACTGGGTGGCCACAGCGGCCTTCTTTGTCTATGTGGAGTCACGTTCCTGCTGACCACACCACCAGGAAGCTTACTATATAATTCTATTTTCAGAGTGGAGGGCTTTCAGATTGTGTATTAGGTCTAACTGCCCACAAGCAAAGAGCCTGAAAGCTTGGTTGGGTCTTGCTTTCCCAGGTTGTTTTGGAGTCCCCACCAATTCATTTTCCAAATAAGTCTGAGTACCATGTATTCCAAATGCAGAGAAAAGCGTCTTAAGGGTTTTGCTGTCAAGGAACTTGATCAGATAGATTGGACATAGCAAATGCAAAGGAAGCCTCAGTCCTTGCTAATTGATGTTCCAGAGAAGGAATGGGCGGTTGTATAGTACACTTGTATATACAAGTATATACCTGTGTGGTCATGTGCAACCTGGTCTGTAGTGGGCAGTGCCAAAGATCTTTCTGAACCAGGGTGCAAACTTTCAAAATAACAACAACAACAAAAATTACCAGGAATGCATATGTCTCTGGCTCTCAGTGGATGTTCTTGGACTCTTTCAAGGGATGCCAAGGGGCACACCCTACTATTTCTATATGATGTGAGGAGCAAAATGTACAAGATTAGTTGCACTAGTTTATCACTCCTCATTTATTTTGCTAACTTTTATTTGGCACTAAAACTTGTGATGGATATGAAGACAGGTACAGAATAAAAAGAAATAGACAATGTTAACAGTACAGAATTAAACTGGTTTCTGTGTGAATCAGTCAGGAAACCAGAAATACAAGCAGGATGCAAATGAATAATAGGCTAGCTAACTTCATGATCACAAGACCAAGGACTTTGTGTTCAGTTGGCAGTCATACCTAGATTACTGTTGTATTGTTGCTATTCTGAAATTCTCATTTTTGTGTGTCTACACGTATGAGTGCACATGTGTGTGTATATGAATGAGCATGGATATGTGGATGTACATATGGAGGTCAGATGTACATATATACATATGGAGATGTTGATGCTGGGGTCTCCCGCATTGCTTTCTATTTTACCTATTGAGGCAGGCTGAGTGTAGAGCTTGCCGGTTCACCTAGGTGGGCTGGCCAGTGAGCGAGCCCTGGGCATCTTCCTGTCTCAGTTTTTCAAGGCTTGGATTGTAAGCACTGGACACAGCACTTGTCTGTTTTACATCTGTACTGGGGGACTAAGCTCAGCCCTCATGTTTGTGCAGTAAGCACTGTACTGACTGGGCCATTCCACATTCTTCAAAATCTTACATTGTAAAAATTCCAGTGTTTAATGGGTCCTGCATCTTCCAAGACATTCTAGCAATGGCTGGAAATTAATGGTCTTAGGACCAGATTTAGACTCGACTCATTTTTATATACTCTATAAGCTATTAACAATTTTTACATTAAGTAGAATCAACAAACTGAAACATGAATATGATTCCATTGGATGAAATGATCTAAAATTCATTTTTATGTCCATAAAGTACATTAGTGTACACTGTATACACAGCCTTACTTTTTGGTTCTCGGTTATTTATGGCTGCAATGTTGCAAAAAGTAGCTGCTGTGTAGTCTGCAAAACTTGAAATACATACTCTCTGAGATATTTATACAACTTTTGCTGTATTGATCTAAATGTAGTAGTTCTCAATCTTCCTGATACTGTGTCCTTTAATACAGTTCCTCATGTTTTGGTGACCTCAATGACAAAATTATTTTTGGTGCTACTTCATAGCTGTAATTTTACTGCTGTTATGAGTCGTAATGTAAATATTTTTGGAGATAGATTTTAGTCAAAGGGGTTGTGACCCACAGAATAGCAGATCTAGAGGATCATAAGCTGCATTATCAGAATCATAAGCTCAACTCTGTTTTCCTTTTCTATTTGCTGTTATAGCTGCAACTTTATTTCATTTGCTTTCTGCAATCAATAACAGAAGCATTGAGATTCCCAGGTTTGGGTAAGCGATATGTGATGCAAACTGGGCACTTCAAACTATTTCCTAGAAACTGACCATTGTATGATGACTTTGAAGTAGTGTTCTTTTTCCCATTTATTATACTGGAGAGAACTGTCTTTGCAGACACCTCATTTATAGTGTTTTTAGTAGACCATGCCATAGAGATATTCTTTAAATACTTATGACTACAAGCTGAGTGCACAGTAGGTATTGTTCAGCCTCCTTTTGATACTAGTAGCTGAACTCCTTCAGAAGTAGGATATTTATTAGAGGATAAAGTGTTAGAAAATAAACTATTATTTATTTTTACTGCTTTTTTATATTGTAATATTTTATGCTGTATCAGTCTATACTCTAAGACATTAATTCATAATGGTATCATTCTTCCACTATAACATTCAGTTTTATCAGAGACTGATCATATTTTATATGTCCTTACTCTTGTGGTTCTTGTGATTGAGCGTGTAGCCTCATATGCTAGGGTTCTACCGCTGAGCTATATCCTGTTCTCATTAAGTTGTGCAGGTGGCTGTAAACTCACTGTATACCCCAATTAAATCTTAAACCCATGATCCTCCTGTCTCAGACTTTTAAGTAGCTGGGATGGTAGGTTTACTGAACTGGATAAATTCAGCTAGTTTATGACTAGTTAAATCATGGAGAACCTGGAGAGAAAGCTCAGCAGTTGAAAGTCTTTGCTGTTCTTCCAGGGGACCTGAGTTTGGTTCCTTCCACCCACATCAGATAGCCTGTGACTCCAGCATCAGGAAATATAATGCCCTCTTCTTACCCCCACAAGCACACATGGATGTGAAATGCACACACACACCCCTAAATAAAAATTAAAATAAATGTTCAAATAAAACATTACAATGGAATTTCAGATCATTTGAATAAAATCTTCTTGTCTCATTATGCCTAATGTGGTCTTTATGGCTTGCATCCTCTTTGCTATGGTTTAATCTTGTATAGTTCTTCGGTGTTTTTCACCTCTGCAAACATGCTTTATTTCACTTCCTTCTATTACCTAAATGATCTCCTCCAGATGTATTCAGTATTACTCTCTTTATACAATTCCTTATGCTGAAATATCACCTCAAAGACTTTATCTTACAGAAAGAAGGCTCTCTCTACCTTTATCCACACTGATACATACACTCTTCTTCCATTTGGACCTCTGATGGCTTCTACGTTTGCATTTGGTTATGGTTTGAGCATAATTTTAAATCCCTCCCCCAAATTTTGTATCTTGGAAGGTTGTTCCTTGGTTTGGCAGTGTACACCTTGTGTAGGATATAGAAGTAGACCTTCATCTTAGGTCAATTTAGAACTTGCTTTTGGGAAGAATTATGGCACCCTGTTCATTCTCTGTCTTTCTTCAAAGAGAATGCCTTCCTTCTGCATGAACTCTAATTGTTGTTGCTTAATGTCTTACGTTGTAGCATGGTTTTGATGGTGTGACTCATAAAATCTGTGCCATGCTATTTCATGCAAATTATGGAATACTGGAGCTTGAGGTTATAAACAATGATATTTGTTTATAATGCAGAGAACTTTCATTAAATGAAACAGAGGCAAAAAATAAAACACAAGATTTGTGAGTAGAGCAAGACGGCAGAGAGACCCTTTTGTGAAGTAGCGACCTTCATAAGAAAGAGTGAAACGTCTGTAAGGTGGGGCAGAAGGGGGTCAAAGGAGGAAGAGAGAGAATATCCACACAGAAACCCCAGAGCAGGAGTTCAGAAATGCAAGGAATAGCAGGGCCTTTAAAAGTTGGTTGACCCAGTTATAAGTAGCAAGAGACCATAGTGCTTTAGAAATCTGCAGACTAGAACACAAAACTTCAGAGGTTGAGCCTGTCCATGCTGAGACTCCCTGTCATCCTGAGAACAAGTACCAACCCTACCTCAAGTCACTCAAGGGCTCAATGGTTACAAGAACTGTGTAAGCAGAGTCACAAAACAACCCAGATGCAGATCAGTTTATAATTTTTATTGTCTTGGCTTCATTTTTCTTCCAGTCAGACATACAACATATTGTGACTAGACAGAGAAAAAAAACATACACATTATAGGTCATTTATTTTAAAAAATATACAAAACTGCAAGGCAACATGAAAAAGTAATTAAGAGAAATAAAAACAAAATGAAAACCCACCAGTAGAAGCACGTCCAATGACTTACAAAAATTATCATAATATTTGTGGTATCTTCACTCATTAGAACAGCCATAGTTTTAAAAACTATGATCAGATATCTTTGCTGTGTAAATGTAGATATGTTTGCAGATCTAGAAGAACTATATACCATTCACAATCCTTTGATGACTTTAACCACCAAATAGAAGCTATGAAGAAAGACAAATTGAAATTCTAGACCATAAATATATCAGAATCGAGTAATTTGTTCACTGACCTTAAAAGTAGACAAGAGCCAGAAGAACTGAAAGAACAGAGAACTTGATCTAGGTGATAAGAAAGTCATCTAAACTTATAAACAAAGAGAACAATGCTTGAGGAAATGAATGGTGGCTTCCAGATTTTATAGGTATAAGATAATTGCAAGTAGATAGAATTAGAGGTATGGAGAGAGGGCTCGATGATTACAAGGACTTGCTCTGCAAGCCTGAGGACCTAAATTTAGACCCCCAGCACCCACACAAAAATTGAGCCTGGCTACTATATGTGCCTGTAAGCCCAACTCTGTTGGGGAGTGGGCAGAAGTAAAAGGATCAGTAGGGCTGCTGGCTACCAGCCCATCTACAGGTTCAGTGGGAGGCCCCTCCTTATGTCAACAATGAAGGAAGTGACACTTGATGTCCTTCTCTGGCCTTTGTACGCATCTTGTGCATCCACCTGTATAGATACACACAAACTACCATTCAAGTCAGAGAAATAAAATAAGTACAATTGAGACCCAGAAGAAGAGGAAACAGGAGAATATGAATAGAAAATTGTTGGAACTGTATTCGTCATAGATTGTCTAATATTGATGAAAGATATCAACCCACAGTTCCAGAAAGATAATTGACTACTACACAGCAAAAAGGGGAAAACCATACCAAATAGTTCATAATTAAAGTATTGAAAACCATAGGTCAAAACAGTTTCTCCAAATCAAATGTCATGGGTGGGAATCATTACATATGTGAAACAATATAACTCTTCTTGGATTCTCATCAGAAACAATGTAGACCACAGAAAACCAGCGCCAGGCTGAACACTAACCAGAGAACACCAAAGAAACCATGCTTAAAGTGCTGACAGAACAAGAAAATTAACAAAATGACAGCCTACAGACTGGGAAAAGATCTTCACCAACCCTATATCTGACAGGGGCCAAATATCCAGAATATATAAAAAAACTGAAGAAGTTAAACCCCAACAAATCAAGTAATCTAATTAAAAAATGGAGTAGGAGGCTTGCTTACTGAGAAGATTGGCTTTCTTTTTTTAACACCTTTTAGTTGCCGGTAGCTCTTCATCTACGGACAAAGCTTGACCCCAAAAATAAAATTAATAGAGAAATGCAAATTTCCTTGTAGACTTAAACTATTAGACATTCTGAAAGCTAATCTTCTGACAGAAGTGAAATGACATTTGAAAAGTACCTAAAGCTGCAGAAAGGCATACAGAGGTAAATATTCCCAAAGTCCTTTACAATATGTTCTTCATATCTGTGTATTTATGGATATACAGAGGAACCAAGCATGTTAAGTTTAAATATAAAGACATGGGTTTAGAAAAGAAGACAGAGGTCATAAACATTCCAAGTATCAGTATAAGAAAGCTGACTAAACTACACTAATGAAAAGTAGTCCATGGTAGGATTGGTACTACCGACAGGTATTTCATTTTCTCTTTGTGATAAATATTTATTAGAAAGTTGATATTGATGTTCTCTTCAACATTGATAGACCAAATTGAAATCAAGGTCAGTGAGGATACATTTGAATAATGGTATCAGCCAGTCTGACAATAATTAACACAGTACTAATGAGCATCTGAAGGATGTATACTATTCGGAATACCATAAGGAATATTCACCATATGCACAGGCCAAATCATAAGGATCAAAGAACTGAAACCATATATATCACATGATCAACAAGATTATAAATTAGATTTTATTAGCATAAGCTGTCTAGGTAAGTCCCAAACAACAACAGCAACAATCACAACAAAAAGGAGACGAGAACTGTTGGGAAGAAGGAAGGTAGATTGAGCCTGTGAAGTCACAACAATTTAAAGGTGAGGAATCCACAAAAGTACAGAAACTAGACCACTACAGCAAAAATTACTTTGAAGGGAATTGTTTCATATGAAAATTTGAGGCTATTTTATTTCACAGTTAAAAGAAAAGACAGTAGCTGTGTTGTAGCCTTTGGGTTGTTAACTGGTTTTTGAAGTGGAAAAAACATGAAACATAAGGAAAAGACATATTACATATTAATTAGTTGTAGTTTGTCAAAAGAAAAATTTATTCATTGGATCATTTAAAAGAAATTAATAAACAAGCTACTAAACTGGAGGAAATGCAGTAAGTATAGTGGGCCTGACACTTATATAAATAAATAAATAAATATTACAGATAATTAAATAATTACTTGCAAAATTTAACAGTGGCCAATAATCATATGAAAAGATACAAATGAAAATTAAATGTACAAGATAGTTTTATCTTCTTGTATAGCTTAGTAGTAAACAGCTGACACCATAAAATGTTGATAAGAGTGTGAAGTGCCTAGAGCTGCCATACATTGACTCACATGTGAATTTAATGAACATTTACCATATGAATTAGTTATATACGTTTTGGTATTTTACAAAAATATAGAAAATATATCTCTACAAATTCAGTCATAACAAAGTATAATAATCCAGGCTAGAGGGAATTAATTTTTAAAATATTTTTATATTTTAATTTTTATTAATTATACTTTACTCACTTTGTATCCCCCCGGTAGCTCCTTCTCTCCTCCCTTCCTAATTATATCCTCTGTTCCCCTTCTCCACGCATGCCCTTCTCCAAGGAGGAGGAGGAGGCCCTCCTCTCCTTCCTTCTGATCCTAGTCTATCAGATCTCATCAGGACTGGCTATATTGTCTTCCTCTGTGGCCTGGTAAGGCTGCTCCCCTTAAATATGAGGAATTTTTAAGTTGGCAAATTTTCACATTTTGGCATTTACTTCTTGCAAGTCTTACATGTTCAGTGATATGATTTCTAGGGTACAAAAGGAGAAACTAGGGTGCAAGGTATTTAAGTTGGCAGCTGGGCATATGGGCATCATGTGGAAGAGCTGCAACTTGTACGTGGGTGCTCAGCGTTAGAAGCCACTCTAGGCTACTCTGATACAGCCTTAGATAGGTTGCTGTCATATCCTAGAACACCATTTTCCTTACCTTTTTTACTCATCAAACTGGCAGTTCATGGGATGCAAACAATATCCTTTTCATCACCACTGTATTGCTTGCTTATAACTAACAAGTAATTCTCTGTGGTCATTGAAGAGAAATCCATATTTTATTATTCACTACCCTATATATTGGACCTTGAGAAGTATTTTCAATGTTGATTTCTAGTGAGCTTCCAGAAAACCATGTTATATCAATATCAAATCCTTTGAAAGTATGCAAATCCCCCTATTTTCTCTATTCAGTTCCAATGCTATCCTTGGTTTCTAGATGCTTACAGAATATTCTTATAAAATGTATTTTACAAAACCTTCACTGACAGTCCTCTAGTGAGGCTTATTTCCTCCAAATCTCCTTATAGACAGTAGAACCTTATTAAAGCAAAGTATTTCCTTCAGTCAATTGAAATTTCTGCTTACTCATCTGATTTTCCAATTATATTGCAAAGACCTTGAAGGCAGGAGTTATGAACAATTTAATGGGGTATTTGTAATATTTAACATATAATCAGGGTCATAGTGAAAACAGAGTACATTTTTAGTGAGAGAAATGACTGGAGTTCAATTTTAAATTTATTTGACAATATTCATAGAGTACCTATGATGTGTGAGCTCTAACCTAGGCTTTGAAAATGCTAAAACAAACAAAAAGAAACAAACAAAAATATCTGCTGCTGTCAAGTAGCTCATTGACAAACAGGGAAACAGAAAATTAAACAAAGAAGCAAGACAATGGCCTATGAGTTAACATGGATGAAAGTGTGGTATTATGGGAGTTCAGAATACAATACCAAAGAAATCAGGAAAGTGTCTCCATCTGCAGCACACAGCACATTCTATTTCACATCCCAAGCTCCCTCTGTTGTCCTTAGATGAAGGTGTTCAGGTCACTACCTAGAAGCTAATGGCATTGATTTTCATACCAGTGCTGAACATTTTGGAAGATGACCTTAACCAAATGATTTCTCCTTTCCACATTTTCCTTCTTTTTAATCTTCCTCCATCACAGGATTACTGTGAAAATGAAATACAAGGCAGAATACTGTTACATGCAGTGAATAATGGTTTGGCTTGTGTTTTCATAATAATTATTGTCATGTTCCTTGGAAACACCATTCTTCATAAGTCTGGGATGAGTCTTTTCAAAGACACTAGAATACATAATAGCAGCCCCAACCCTCACATTCAATTCATGCCCAAGCCTTAACAATTTATTACAGGGACATGATGTGGGGAAGAATACCTCTAGATTTCTTATAATTGCATGCATTTTAAAGTGCCAAATAGTTTGAATTAAACTGTAAAGGTATCCTAGAATTTGTCTCTGAATTCTGGGAACTGGGAAAAGGAAAGATATGTACTCTCTGCAAGTTAATAGAAAGAGAATTGTTGAGCCACAACTAAGCTTTCTGAAGTAGATGAGAAAAACAGACTCAACAGCTTCCCAGAATCTCCTATGTTTAGTGAAAGATGTGTCTCTGATGGAGTACCTGATCCCAGTTGTAGCCTCCTAATGCTTTCTCCTGGAATTTTCTGAATTCCTCTTCGACTCCCAGAGGTCAGAGGATACAGCCCTGGCTCATCGCAGCTAACTCCAGTATACAGTCCATTTCAGGAAAATTTCACCAACTTCTTGAATTCTAAGTTCGCAACCCAACTCATTCTCCCCAGCCATTCTTACATCTTCAAAGCTGTAATTCTATTGAACAATCAACTCCCCATCTTTGAATTCCTCAATGTTTTGCTTATACCTCCAGAGTTTTGCAAATGTGTTTCATTTCAAGGGAGGACATGGATGAAACTAGCCTTTCTCATCTGGGAAGAGAGGACTCTTGGTAGCACTTTCCTCTGGGCCCTCCTACTCTTCCTCTTCCTCTTGATTTAGAGTCTGTCACTGTGCGTACTGATCCACTGTTCCCAGGAAGAAATCTGATAGTCTCATGCAGCTCCAACACCTTCACTGGCTGCCTCCCCTTTTTCCTCTCTCTGTTTTCACCCCACAGCCTCTAAGGACCAACACCACACATTTCCCCCATCACTTCTTGGCCTAGCACTTGCTTAACTCCTCCATCCTGCCCTCCCTCTGTCCCCCTCCTGGTGACCTTAAGCTGTAAAATGCTATAGTATCTCAGGGTTGGGCTCCTTATCTGGCCACAAATTCTTTTCTTCTCTTTCTAAGACCCTGAAGAAGGAATGTTCATTTATAATGTTTGACTCTCCTGCATTTCCCTCCAGCCCCTTTCAACAACGTTTTTGCTCATGCTGTCATACAGATGAAACATCATTTTCTCACTCGTCCTGGGAGATGTGGCATTTCCATAGAATTCTCTGGGACCAGTTCTTTAAGTTATAAAGGATGGGGAATCGTTTTAATGAGGCTGGTGATGGGCTGTATATCAAAGCAGAGACAAGTGGGAGGCCCTGGCTACTTTGAAGACAGTATCCTCCTTCCAAAACGAAATTCCTGCTGTGATCTGCAAACCCTTGGGTTTCCTTCTCTCTTCTATTCCCAGGGCTGTAGGAAAGAGTGATTTCATACAATTCAGATCTCTCACCATCAATGCTTTATTGTCTTTTAGGCTTTGTATATACAGTGAGTGAAGCCTATGGATCACACAAGGCTTCAGAATAAGAAAAACAACTAGTTCCTTCGAACCAGCTATGAAATCACATTAACAATAAGACCTTATGTTTAATGTGCCTTTTGTATCTCTCAGCAGCAGTGGTTCTCAATCTTCCTAATGCTGTGACCATTTAATACAGTTCCTCATGTTGTAGTGACCTCCAACCATATAATAATTTTCATTTCTACTTCATAACTTAAATTTTGGTACTGTTATTAAATGTAATATATATATATATATATATATATATATATATATATATATATATCTGATATGCAGATAGTGCTTTCATTGTTACAAATTGAACACAATTGAACAGCCAAAGGGGTTGCAACCCACAGGTTGAGAAACACTGCTCTAGAGGACTTACACACATATTCTCATGTAACTTCAAAAGCTGTCTTACCGAGAGTCTTAATATCTGTTTTGATACATTGCTATATGATTCTTTCATAGGTCCTCTTTGGTATGCTCCTGTCCTGTTGCTTGTTTTCTCCCCCATTCAATGTCCCTCCCATTAGTCCATCCAAATGAGCATTGATCATACCACCCTGGGTCCTCCTCCTTGTACATCTTCCCTAGGTGTGTAGATTTCAGCATGACCTTCCTAACCTATAGGTCTATATAAGTGAGTATTACCATATGTTTCTTTCTGCTTTTGGGATACCTCACTTAGGATGATCGTTTCCAGGTCAAGCCCTTGGCAGAGGTCTGGAAGTAATAATAAATATAGGGGAAGTTAGTAAGACTTGGGGAGAACAAGAGCTCCACAAAGATCAAACTGAGCAGGGCACAAGGGTCTTATATGGGACAGTTTCTCCAACCAGGGACCATGTATGGATATGGCCTAGAACCCTTCTCAGATGTTGCCCATAATAACTCATTGGTGAACTGAAGACCCTAGTAAGGGAAACAGGGGCTGTTTCAGTCTTGAGCTTGATGGCTGACTCTTCGACCCTCCCCCATTCATGCCAGGGAGTAACAGCCTGGCTAGATCCCTGGGGTGGGGAGGACATTGCAGCCAG
>CM053755.1:24421900-24448254 GCA_028658305.1 Pachyuromys duprasi
CCAATGTGGTCAGAGGGAGTCCCACCTCTACTTACCACCATAACAACTAAAGGGGATATAAGACACTTAGATATGTAGTTCATTCTTTAATGCAGAATTGCTAACACCCACTGTAAAAATTCTATGAGGGTTAGCGGAGAAATTATAGTTACACTTTTACACAGAACTTGCACTCAATATAGTGGTTATTCATTGAAGAAGGCCTTTATATCTTTTCCTACTTGGGTCATATCTGTATCTTGAAGATCATTGTTGTATGATAGTCGATTAAGTTTAGGGACTTTTGAACTCTTAACACATTAGAAAGCCAAATTAGATTTATTAACTGACCAAATGATGCAGCCAGAAGGTACTGAAGTCATGATTCATGTCAATTCACCCCATTTCTTATAGTCACATTAAGTCACACTGCCAATTACAGAGTTCATTATTACATATGTATATCTTGCCTACAGATATTTACTGGATGCAATCTGTGTGCTGGCTGCTAGACTCAATACCAGTGATTCAAACCTCAGTGGGCCTGGCTTCTTGTTTCAGTGAGCTCATATGCTGTCCTTTCTTGGCATGGTTGGGGCCCACTTCTATTTAGTTTATAGAAGTGTATGTGTGTGTTTGCTTTGAAACTTGGATTTTTATGAGATGTCTCCCATATGTTTCTTCCTTTTATAATAATATAAGCCACATGGGATATAAGGTACCAAAATATTTTATGAAACATTTACAAAAATAACATAAATATAATAATTCATTTTATACTAAATGTATAGATTGTAAGGAATTAAATTTTTGAAGATAGTCTGAATATTGAAAATGATTATGCATATATAGAGATAGATGTAAATGAATTCATACACATGTATAAAATACATAAGTGTATGAAATCCATGCACACGTATTTCAGAATTATCAAGATGATTTTTGGAAGTTTTTATTTCCTTGTGTAAATAAATATTATATTCTTCTTATTCCTCTATATAGGTACTTTCTCCACAAAATTCTATTTATTAATCCTTGGGTCATTGTGACAAAGGGGAAGCTGATGATATTTTACTTGTAGAATTTCAGCATACATAGTCATTGCTTATCATAAAGACATGGGTATAGGACATGCTCACTATAGAAAGCTTGATATAGAGGGTTTGTGTGTGTGTGTGTGTGCGTGTGTGAAGTCATTCAGATGGTTGAACAATTGTACTAAGAGAGATATATGGTTAGTTTTATAACCTATTTTTTGATACAGTTTCAGCTCTGAAAGGGAACTAGGTTTTCCAAGACATTTTACTTTGAAATAGAACCTTGAATTCATGAAGGCTCACCATTTCAATGTTTAAGTAAAATTCATCCTTCAGAAATGATATAGAAACATATTCTTCTTGCTGTATTCTAGACATACATTTGAAGCAAGGTATTCTACTACTGAAGAAACTCACTGGGAAGTCTTTAAACAGAATATACTTTGATTATGACCAGAGGAAGAAATCATAGTGAGAGATTAAAATACTTTCAGTGTAATTTACAGCTTCCTGCATTTTTAAGGTACTTTATTTTTTATTTTGTCTTTATGATCAGTGATGATTTATATATGTCAAAGCAGAAAAAAAAATACAGTCAGAGATTTTCTCTCCCACAAACAATCTTGATTGATTTAAGAGAAGAGATTCTGTCTCATGCTTTGCCAAAAGGAGCCAAGACCTGTAGACCTTTTGTCTACGGGCCTTGAGGCCCATCCTAAAATAGTGTCACATTTTATAAGCAGTATTTTCCCAATCTCCTGATTAAGATCATAATAAGGATAGAAATAATTTGAAGAACAGAATGAAGATGGATAAGACAAGAACAGGAGACTAAAATAGAATGGCCAGTGTTCCAGAAAGGCTAAGATTAGCATCAGCAATTAACACCAGAGCTTCTGTAATTCTTGTGTGATTAATGAGATCTAACTTAGGAGATACTCACCAAACACTGTGTAAGATACTAAAAGGTTAGAAAAATGAATCTGATTCAACCCTAGTCAGCAAAACGATGTGTCTGCAACATAAAAAATAAGAATATTGGGGGAACAAAACCTGAAGTTTACAGATTGGGAGAACTTAGATAGAGGAAGAAGAATATTAAATGGGTTTCCTGGGCAATGTGAGTTTGGGAAAGTGAATATGTAAAAAGACAAAAGACTTTCTAACAAAACATGTCATGAAAAGAGGTGTGAGGATGGTATGTGGCAGTTCTGCCTAGGAAAGTTCTCTGAAGTGATGGTATGAAGGTTGCTGTGTGCAAAGCATATCAAGGACAGACTACACCGTTGCTAGGATTTTGTTGGTCTGTATGCTCAGTGCCATCTGAGAATATGGCATACACTGGAAGCCTGATTCCACATTTACATCCTCCCCCTGCCTCCGGTACTCTGAGGTTTCTCATGACATAGGATGAAATCTATGGATAAAGGAAAGACCTGCAGTCCAACAGACCAAGTCTCTGCTGGTTAAAGAATAAGGCAGCAAGGCGAGGGTACCTGTGCCTTCCTTCCTTCCTTCCTTCCTTCCTTCCTTCCTTCCTTCCTTCCTTCCTTCCTTCCTTCCTTCCTTCCTTCCTTCTTTCTTTCTTTCCATTCAGTCTTCGGGTCATAACCTATAGTGTTCACCTTGGCTCAACTGACACCTAACTTTGAGATCTCTGACCATATATTTTATGCAGTTAATTTTTTATCATGTATTAAGTCACGTTTTCCCACTTGATCACCAGGTGCTTTTCTATTTTTTATTATTTTACAAAGTTATATAGATTGTATAGTTTTTCGAGCATGATGAATATGAAACTGGAAAAATTTTTACAGTTAATTTTGAATTTTGGATTAAACATACTTGCAGTAGCTGTTATTTAGATGTGATAAGGCAAATTGGTTTTTTATTTAAATTTATTTATTTTTATATCAATCACAGGTTAGGTTTTTTGCATCCCATGCGTAGCCCCCTCCCTAATTCCCTTCTACCCTCCCCAACCCTCCCTCATCTCCTCCCAGCCCCCTCCAAATCCACCAACAGGGGAGGACCTCCTCCCCTTCCATCCAACCCCAGCTCATCTTGTCTCCTCAGGGCTGGCTGCAATGTCCTCCCCTGGGATCTAGCCAGGCTGTTACTCCCTGGCATGTATGGAGGAGGGTCAAAGAGTCAGCCATGAAGTTCAAGTCTGAAACAGTCCCTGTTTCCCTTACTAGGGTCTTCAGTTCGACACTGAGCTATCATGGGCCACATCTGGGCGGGGGTTCTAGGCCATATCCATATATGGACCTTGGTTGGAGAAACTGTCTCATATAAGACCCCTGTAAGGCAAATTGTTAAGCCATTCTCTCCTTAAACTTGTAATTCTAATATAACATCTAATTCTTTAAACTTGTAATTCTAATATAAAGAGAATTCTAATTCTCTTTCCCTTTATATCACTCTCATTCTGTGTGTATGTATTTGTGTGTGTATATGTGTGTGTGTGCACATGTGTGTGTGTGTTTCTGTGTCTGTGTGTGCCTATGGTGTTTGGGATTGAACCCAGGACCTTCAGAATACTAGGAATCACTGTACCCCCAAGTTTTATCCCAGTTCTTAATGTAAATCTCTAAACTTTCCAAAGGGAAAGAAAAGTAATTTTTTAAAAAAATAGCTGACAGGAATACTAGGTTTACATTTCAGAAATCTTTGCAGAGGAAGTAGCATCCTGTAGTTATTAAATGAAACAACTATAGTAAGAAAACCTTGCTTAAATTGGGTGGTGTTTGCAGTGTTTGGCTGTGGAATATTGGCTGGTTTAGTGCAGTTGTGAGGTAATTTAGCCTCATTCTGAATGTAGCAGAATATTAAAATAGAGAGAGTGCAAGAACACTATCCCCCAGGAACTTCGATGTCTTTTATTTTTAGGGAGGAAAGGTTAAAAAGAAAAAGCTTTTGGAATATAGTAGTATAATATAGCATAAAAAAGAATGGCCACATGTTTAATGCCCCACAAATGGAACTTCAGAAAACCACAGTAGCTCTTAAATGGTGCATTGCAAGTATAAAAACATGATCCAGTCCTGAAAGCATTCCTGCTGGGTGGGTAGATGTTCCTGCCTTTTAGGCCTTATGTTTCTCAGGAGTAAACCAAATCATGCACAAACCTTTTATAGAGTGAGGCATAAATTGTTCCATTATGCCTGGGGAAATATGGAGACCAATCTAAGTGTTTCAGCAAAATTTTGAGCTAATTGAATCAGTACGGAGAGCTGAGAGAGGGGAGGATTCGGGTTCTTTGCTTTTGTTGATGATGTTGGAGGGCAATGTGTAAAGAAGGGATGACAAATGCCTATTTACTTGCCCATCTTTATGATTCAGCAGTTAAGGAAAGATTAGATCATCACTTATCACACACACACAGACACACAGAGGCACAAAGAGACAAACAGACATGCACACAGATGCCTTCCCCCCTGACACACACCCCACTTCCGTTTATGGTGACCAGCTACCAGAATATTAGGATATAAACTGGATATGAAGGGTTACTGATAATTCTTTACAGAATTGACCCCCAAACAGATATTCTTTGGAGTAAACAACAAATCAGAAGATGAATTAGTAGAATTTCCCCCAAATTAAGTAATGGGACATTCCCTGTTTGTGAAAGTAAACATTTCTCAGTAGTTATTAGCTATTCTACAAAGTTC
Source organism: Pachyuromys duprasi (assembly GCA_028658305.1). NCBI lineage: Eukaryota > Metazoa > Chordata > Mammalia > Rodentia > Muridae > Pachyuromys > Pachyuromys duprasi. Next base: position 24,426,594 of record CM053755.1, read on the forward strand.
GGTTTAAAATGCATTCATATTAACTGATATTTCCCTTTTGCTATAAGACAAAACTTTGCACAGTTGGAGCAGTCACCTTTACATAAAGATGGGAGCTAGTTTCAGAAGTTGAAGTACAAATCGAGGAACCATTACAAGGTTGTGCTTTGGGAAGCCACATATGAAATGAAATCATATCCTAAGATCCGAGAGACTTTACTTCACCCCATCACATACATATAAAATTTTACTACGCTTTAAAAAAACACTTCATTAAATTTTTATTTATGTTATGTGAGTGTTCATATATGCATGGTGCTCACCGTGGCACATGTGTAGATATGAGAGGACTGTTTGCAGGAGTCAGTGATCTCCTTCCAATACGTAAGCCCCAGGATGGGAAGTCAGGAATCAGGCTTACAGTCAGGCTGCTTTCTCAGCCATATCTGCTGTTTTATGGATTGCCATTACATTGGCAGCTTCATTCTAGCTTTCCTTCCATTCATCTTTAGGGGAAGCACTTTCATGTAGGACAGAGAAAGAATGCCAGTACCCTATAAATGTTACATTTGGAGTTCTAGGGAGAGGGGGGTCTCAAAAATACAGTATAAATGTGTGTATGTGTATTGTATTTCTCTGTGTGTATACATCCTTGCATTTTGACTAACTTAATAATAATAATAATATATATATATAGAGAGAGAGAGAGAGAGAGAGAGAAAGAGAGAGAGAGAGAGCGAGAGAGAGAGAGAGAGAGCGAGAGAGAGAGAGAGAGAGAGAGAGAGAGAGAGAGAGAGAGAGAGAGAGACTGTAAATACAATAGGTGACAGCAACTTGAGGAACAGAAGTTGAGTTACCTTCAGCCTGATACTGTTTTATAACATCAAAGGCACAGGAGCAACTGACACATTTAGCCACCACCTTCCTTCCTGTCTCTGCCTTTACTTGTGCTATTGGTTTACAATTGGTGCTGGAAAAACTGGTGTGTGCCTCAAACACAGATTTTACACTTTAAATGAAGACTTTAATCTTGGTTTTGGAGCAGAGAATTCCTAAGATAACTTTGTAAAAATCGAGGTCACTCCAATGGGAAACAATCAATCCTAAGCGCTTTAATTGTCATCCAAACGTATAAAGAGTTTCCTTTTTATCTTTTCTGTCTGTCTTTGTTTTAGGGAAATAATTTCCTTATCACATTTGCAGACACAGTGTTTGCTTGTGCGTGAAGAGCGGATGCTATCAGTTTTAGGGTGTTCTCTGAGGTTGAGCTACAGGGGGGAGGTGGTGGAGAGGTAGAGTTTTCCCATCTTTTAAAACAAACAGAATCTTAGTGAACTTTGTAATAAATCTGCTTCATTATTACACCGTTTCAATGTGCTCAATTTGAGTAATTGCTGTTAATGTATTGTTTTGTATTGTGAAACAGTGAACATAGGTTGGAGGACAATGCAGTCGTCCGGCTTATTGACGATCACAGGTAAGGAAATTCTTGGATGAAATATTCTGAAGGTGTGATCCAAATGTGTTCCCCCTTGAAGAAGATTGTGTGAGAATGTTATATTAAGTATTTGTTTTCAAGAATAACATTTTTGAAACTCAGAAGTACATGAAATCATTACTTAAAAAGGGAAATCATTACTTTAAAACTTGCTCTGCAAATTTAAAACCTGGGAAGGTCTGTGATCAATGGTAACTTCTTAACTTTTAATATTGTGAGATCAGTCTCATGACACTCAGGATAGTCTGGGACTTTCTTTGTAGGCCAGGGTTGCCTCCAGCTCATAAGCCTCTAACCTCAGACTCCTGAGTGCTGGACTTAGAGGTGTAGAGCCCTGTACCCCACTTCTCTCAGGAGTACTGCAAAGAACAGGCTAGGCTCCAGGGTGCTCATTGATTCCCATAGGGAAAATCTATCCATTTTCTAACCATCCATCTACCTACATGGCCAGTCCCTTCCATGCTACTTCCCCAGGTCCTTTAGCATCCTGCTTTCCCCCTCCCTGGAATGCATTCATATATAACTTGTCTTTTACACAGTAATCTGCCCAGCATGATGCTGAGATCAAGGGCACAAGCAGTGTTTTATCTAATGTTTTGTCCCAGGAATATTGTTTTCTTCTGGGGAAGAAGAAAAACCATTCAGAGTAGTTTCCTGCTAAATGTTTACAAAATCTCCTACAGTTTGAGTTGTCACATTACTTTGCCTTTCTCACATTTTGCCATTTTTATCACCAAAATGAATATAGTTTTATAACTGAAACTTGTTTATGTCAGGGAGATGACCCAGTGGGTTGGGTAAAAGTGCTTACTGGATATGTGACAGACTAAGTTATATTCAGGAATCCACCATGAAAGAACTTAAGATCAGACTCTTAAGGGTTGTTCTCTGACCTTGCCACAAATGTTGTGTCAACTGCACACCCCACACTCCCACATATGCTAGCAATAATAATGAATAAAAGTACATGGAAATCTTATTTCTTTTATAAAACAAACCTTGTGTAATAAATAAATTGATATTTTCATTTTAGTTACATTGCTAAATGCATGCTTATAGTAAACTCTCTGAACTGATTATTATATCCATTGTACAAGTGAGAAAATACATGTCCAGAAAGATTAATGGGTTATCCAGGGCCACAATAGCCAGGGAACAAATCCAAAACTATTAGAGTTTAAAACCTACAATTTATGCATTATTCTATATTTTTATTTACTGATTAGTAGTGGCCTTAATATATAAAACATAGAAATATATATATAAGATCCTTGACAATCTGACAACCGTGTGATACACAAATACGTGTTGTTATAGTTGTCAAAGATTCATGTCATTTGTAGTTTTAGAGCTTGACGTACGGTCTTCCCTCTTTTCATAAGGAGTCTGCTTATATGTTGAACAGAATGGACACTATAGTTTCTTATTTCACGTATAATCCTAGCTCCAAAATTGTGCCATTGTTTTTCTTGATGAGAGGTAGATCAGTATAAAAGGTGAGATTCCTTGCACGACACCAAGAGTACCTGGTAAGGCAAGGACACTCTACTACTATTGAATTGAGTTTGTATTGGATGTATGATTTCTGCACTGATGGTCTCTAGTATATTTCTGACTCTTCTGATTGTCATCCAGGTGTTTGTTTTAGGATAGCAATGGATACAATGTTATGGTACAGATATATATCCACAGTTGTATTCAGGTTGCTTAATTCATAAACCAAGGGAAACAATTGGTTCAGAAGGGCAATATCACAGGATAGTCTTTCATGAGTGAATCGCTGTGTGACTCACATCTAACTCTGTCTGAAGAGGAGAGGCTCAAGGCTATCTGTGCTCAGGGCTTTTTCGTATTTTCGAGTTTCTAAAAAATATGGTATGTATGTTATTACATACACCGTGTGGAGAAGGGTGATAATTGTGTGGGAACATGGTATGATGGAATAAGGGAAACAAGTACCTGTACTAATGTCATGAATTATGTGTGGCTTTGAAATCAGCATCCAGTTTTCAATATCTTTACCTACCAAATCAGGAGGCTAAGATATAGTAATTTGTTCAGTTTTTCTTCCCTACTTTGAGTTGGTACCATGAGGTACTCTAAACTGTTTAAGACTTAGATGGTTTTTATTTAGACAGCAAGTGTTCAAAGTCTGAATATGTAATTTGTTTAAGGTGACCTTGGTCATGGGTTGGAGCTATTGCAAAACTCCCTCAAATTCTTTGAAAAGATAATCAACAATAATTTTCTCATTTTATTGCTCCAATGGCTTCAAATATTCAGCACTTAGCACCTAGCATGTGTTCACTCCATAGGAAATGGGGAAAAGTTAATAAACATGTGCCTTTAATTATCCCAGGACTTTAACTGTAAAATCTTACGTGGTGTTCTCCTTGTCCTTTTGCTCTGTGGTCTACAACTTTGTTTCCAATGCTATGTCATACATTTAAGATGGTTTTCTGACATGAACATACACTTTCTCCATTTCTGTAGGCTAGACTCTCATCTCCAAGTTTTAACATCATAGGTTCCTTCTGAAAACTCTGAAGTAGGTTATATTTTAGCTTCTGGTGTTTGCTCAAATTTTTGCTAGATCTGAACTCAGAGCTGTACTACCCACATTCTGAACCTGTCTTCACAGGGCCATCTTCCTTCTGTGTATCAATTTTTTTGGGACTCTCTATGCCTTTCTTATAAGAATGATCGCTATTGAATTTAGAACCCACTCCAATCTATTGTCGTCTCATTTTAAACACATCATCAAAGACAACTATCCCCAAGTAAGATTATGTCTTTGAGGGAATTGGCATTCAAAGTTCAGCAAATAATTTTTGGTTAACACAATTCTAATCATAATAGCCTAAAGTGAACTATAAAAATCCAAAGTGGTGCAGTTGTCATTTCTGATTGTAGTGCTCATGCACTCTGCAGATTTAGAATATGAAAGACTCATCAGGTCACTGTGATGTTTCTATAGGCCTTTTGCTCCTAGAAGCCAACAGGAAAGATTTGAGGTTATCATCAAAATCATAGATTTACAAAATCATTTGACTTTTCAAAATTTGAGATACAATCTGTGTTGTTCAACTGGTCTTAGTTTTCATTGAAAATTGCATCCTGCCCGACTTCAGGGATAATGAGTGCAAACGATAACTAATTATCCTAAAGTTTCAGGAACTTGAAAATAACCAATGTTCTTCAGTCATTGCTATTTATGTATCCGTTTGGTCATAAAGTAAAGAATCACAGGTGGGGATTTATCTGATGCCCAGTAACCTTTGTGGACCCTCTTTGCCAGCAGCTTGGTAATACTTACCTAAAGCCATTTTGACATCAGTCCTAGTTCTCTGCTATGAGATAGATGCATATAGGTTCTCCTCAATAACTTAGCAGGAATCCCATGATGTAAAGCCCTTTAGCCCAATGCCTTCAATTGCTATTGGCCCAGATAATGTGAACTTTGGGGGAGTAATTTTAAAACCCCCAAGATGTATAGTTCTCAAAAGAATGCCAAAGAACTGTGATATTTAGGAATGGCTATGGGCTAAGAAAAATATATTTCCTAAGAACTGACTTTTCTCCTTCTCTAAACAATGAATTAATGATCCCATGTGTGAGTGGTAAGGCCAGCACATGACAGTGTCTCACATGCTATCTTCAATTTATTTTGTCTGTGTTCAACACATTTGGAAAAGAATATTTTCTTATTGGCTGGATTAGAATTTCATTCTCATTCTCTGAGTTTGCTGAGATTCACACATTTGATATATCTATAAATATACCTTCTTGGATCAGCATTGTCAGTTAGGGTGTGGCACTGAGATTGATTATTTCGTTTGTGATAATTGTATTTGTTGTGAAATATGGTGATGCTCACAAAGCACTTTCTAGGCTCCAAATCTTCTATCTGTTTGTCTACCTCTCTGTCTATCCTTTTATTCATCTATCTTTCTGTACATCAATCCAATGTTTATCTATCTATGCACCTCTCTCTCTTCTACCATTTGTCCACATTTAATGGTATTTAGTTTCCCTAACTATATTCAAAAATGGAAAGAACCCACATATTCAGTGAAGAAACTTGAAAGGCTAGAAATATGAACAGTGGGGAATTTTTCCATTGATAAAAGCCATTATTTTCTCTTAAAATTGTTTTTGTTACCTTTGTCCCCATTATTTCTGAAGTATAATCTTTAATTAGCCTTTGTACACTCTACTAGATTTTACTTTTTAAAATATTTTATTTTCCCAAATAGATCCATACTTATGAGCCTGCACAAAACTAAAGTCCAAGTGGATCAAAGACCTCGATATAAATCCAGACATGCTAAACTGCTTAGAAAAAAATGTGGGGAAGAGCCTTAACTCATTGGCACAGGAGACAACTTCCTGAACAGAACAACAACAGCACAGGCTCTAAGAGCAATAATTAATAAATGGGACCTCATGAAATTGAAAAGCTTCTATAAAGCAAAGGACACTGCCTCAGAGCAAAACAACTGCGTACAGATTGGGAAATCTTCACCAACTGAATATCTGACAGAGGACTAATATCCAGTATATTTAAAGAACTCAAAATATTAAACAGCAACAAATCAAGTAATCCAATTAAAAATGGGGTACAGAGCTAAACAGAGAATTCTCAATAGAGGAATATCTAATGGCAGAGAAACACTTAAAGAAATGTTCAACATCCTTACTCATCAGGGAAATGCAAATCAAAACAACCCTGATATTTTACCTTACACCCATCAGAATGGCCAAGATCAAAAACTCAAGTGACAACACATGCTGGAGAGCATGTGGAGAAAGGGGAACGCTCCTCCACTGCTGGTGGGAATGTAAATTTGTACAACCACTCTGGAAATCAATCTGGCACTTCCTCAAGATCCATCTATACCACTCCTAGGTATGTATATATATATATATATATATATATATATATATATATATATATACACAAAAGAGGCTCAAGTACACAATAAGGACATTTGCTCAATCATGTTTGTAACAGCTTTATGTGTAATATCCAGAGAGACTGGAAACAACCCAGATGCCCCTCAACTGAGGAATAGATACAGAAATTGTGGTACATCTACACAATGGAATATTACTCAGCAATAAAAAACAAGGATATCATGAAATTTGCAGGTAAATAGTAAGAACTGGAAAGGATCATCCTGAGTGAGCTATCCCAGAAACAGAAAGACACACTGTATATACTCACTCATATAGACATATAATATGGATAAACCTACTAAAATCTGTACACCTAAAGAAACTCACAAAATTAAACAGAGAATTCTCAAAAAAATCAAGATGGAGGACTCTTGCTAAAATGCTCAGTCCCTATTCAGAAAGGCAAAGAGGACGGACATCAGAAGAAAGAGAAAACAGGGAACAAGTCAGGAGCCTGCCACAGAGGGCCTCAGAAGGGCTCTACTCTGCAGACCATCAAAGCAGATACTGAGAATTATGGCCAACACTTGGGCAGAGTGCAGGGAATCTTATAAAATAAGTGGGAAATAGTAAGATCTGGAGAGGACAGGAACTCCACAAGGAGAGCAACAAAACCAAAAAAAATCTGAGCACAAGGGTCTTTCCTGAGACTGATGGTCCAACCAAGTACCATGCATGGAGATAGCCTAGGACCCCTGCACAGATGTGGCCCGTGGCATTTCAGTGTCCAAGTGGGTTCCATAGTAATGGGAACAGGGACTGCCTCTGACATGAACTGATTGGCCTGCTCTTTAATCACCTCCCCCTGAGGCGGGAGGGAAGGAGGGAAAAGAGGATATTCCCTACCAGTGGACTTCGGGAGGGACATGGGTGCAGAAGGGGGAGAAGGGGGAGGGATTGGGACGGGAGGAGGGAGGGAACTACAGGGGTATATAAGGTGAATAAAGTGTAATTAATAAAGAATGTAATAAAAAAAGAAAAAAATTATTTCCCAGTGTTCATTGTTCCAGCTTCTCTCCATCTTTGCTATTGTATTTTCTGTCTTCTCACCTCTCTCCCCTGTCACTTCTTTCCCTTCTTCTGCTTTTCCTTCTTTCCTTTCTCTCTTTCACAAGTCAAGAAGAATTCAGGATGCATAGCAAGAAATAAAGGAAGGAGAAAAGAAGAAATGGGAATGGGAGAAGAAAGGAAAGAGAGAAAAAAAGAAAGGGAGAGAGAGGGAGAAGAGGGAGAGAGAGAGAAGGAGAGAGGGGGAACAAGAAAAGGCGAGAGAGAGGGAGAAAGTGGGATAGAGAGAGCAAGAGATAGGGAGAGAGAGAGGGAGATGGGGAAAGAGAGAGAGAGATCAAAGGACGGACAAGTAACCAAAAGAAGCAAGATAATTAAATGGAAAAAGACAAGATGAAACTCAAAACTAGAAGCTCTACTATTATAGGACACAGATTTAAATTCAAATCTTCCATGGATGAGCTCTAAAAGAGTATTATGACTACTAGACAATGTGTATTGTCCCTAAGTAGCTTAACACAATAGGAAGAAAATTGGCATTTAGAATTAAGGTATCTTTGTTACCTTCAATTTCTATAACAAAACAGCCAGGATAATCAACTTCTAAACAGAAGAATCTGTTTTGACCCATGCTGCTTGAGGTACATTACTTCAGGGCTCTGCGAGGTGTATGGCAATGATGGGAAGCATGTGGTAGACTTAAACCAATTACATCTTAAACAAAGAGAAGGACTCAACAGGGTGGGGTCCCCAACTCTCTTTTAAGTGTATAGACCCCCCAAAAAACCCCATAAGGTCTACCTCAACAAAGCCCACTTCCCGAAGGCACCACCACCTCTCAGTAGTGTTATTCTCTAGATCAAGTCTTCAGCTCACGAGGGTTTGTGGAGCGCCCATCCAAACCATTTCAGAAATTGATACCCACAAACTGGCGTTAATTAGCCCAATACTTAGGTGTCATAATTTCAATTCAATTCGAAGAGTACGGATGGCATTTAATGGTGGCACTGACCACTTGCCGCCAAACTGAATGCAGGGTTTGGAGCCCAAACCTGTTGCTTCATGCCCTGTCAAATTGTGCATCTAGGTAAATCTTATCCCGTAAAGAAAAGAATGGAGAACAAAAAAAAACTTGCAGAGGCACAAGTGTAGTCAGTTACTAATAATTCACACAAAATTAATGTGCTAGACATTATCCATTTAAAAAAACCCAATTTTTAATTTATTTGAATTGTTTTTTATATTAGACTCCTTCCACCATAAATGTAAATAGGTAAATATGACCTGACAAGTCTGTTCAGCGTTAAACTTTTATTCTATTTAGTTAATTTAGTGTATTAACAAATTCATGGAAAAAATCTAAAACCTTTTTAAAGGTTGGAGACTTTTGTTTACTGGTTTTAAAGTCACAATTTTCTCTTGACATACATTTTTAAAATGCTTATGGATAGAGACTGTTCAGAGCAACAATTCAGTATTCTTTTAGATTACATTTTAAGAAGAAGAAAAAAAAAAGACAGAGCAAAAAACGTTAAAACAACACCTGCTATTCGGCAGAATTTGACCTGACCCCTTTCTCCTTTTCTTGTTATTATAAACATCAATCTCTTTAAGTGAGAGCTGTTTAAAGGATGGAGGGACCGGAGTGTTCCTTCCTACATCCCAGATGCACTGGGTGGTGGATGAGCTTTTTGATCTTTATTTTATGAGTGTCTGATAAATTGCCTCTGGCACCTGGTAACTGAAATTTCGCTATCTGAAAACTAACCCCAATGTCAAACAATGTGACCAGCTCAGCCTCTCCATGGAGGACCACAGAGCTGGATGGAGGGTGCCCCCCACTTCCTGGACACATCTGCCACCACACTCAGGGACTAACATACTTTTAATTTTAGAGAGAAGGGAGGATTATGGTAGGCTTTATGTGCTATGCAAAAACGTGCTTTTGAAGGACTTCACCATAGTTCTCATTCTGGAATTCTTGAACAAGTCAAATAAAGGCTTCAGCACTCAGTATCTGAAAACAGAATACTGGTAACAGGATAAAGCTTGGCAAGCCTCGGTTAGAAGCCTCTCTTAGCTGGCTCAGTCTGTGTTGATACAAGTAGAGCACAGGTGGCCTTTCTCTGGCGACAGAATAGTTGTAAACACAGTCATCAGCTGAGACTCTTATCACCTTCCTTTTTCGTCTTATCCATGGGTAAGATTAACTCAATTTAGCTCTAAGAAACAGATTTATTTTTCTCTGCTTATACAGATTCAAATGTGGAGATACCAGAATGGGCTGAGCAAAGGAGAGTAATGCAAACATTCTCAACATCAAGTTGTCTCTTTAAAGGAAAGGAAGTCCATGGGAGCAAAGATAAAATGTGAGACACAACAGAATCTTCTACTGCATGGGTCATCATGAAAGAGGGAACACCACCTCATAGTCTGGGATGTTGGGGATAGGTTGCACTGCCATGTGTCAATCACTGACCTTCCTTCTTTACCTTCTAAATGTGTCCACTTAGAAATAGCTCTTACTTGGGACACAGCATTGCTCATATTTTGTTCTTTTCCAAAGCTGAGTGGTTGTTAATCACTGAAACTTTATTCTGTTTTACAGGTTTATATACATTCCAGGATATCTTGCACAGTTGTATCCTGTTATCTCTATGTGTAACGGTTTAGAATTGGTAAGTATTTTGTTCAGAGCTTTTTGAAATTTTATTTCCATCCCGTCCATTTCCTTTTCTCCTTTTTCCTTTCTCTCCTTTTTAAAATTCCATTTTCTTTTCCTTCTCTCCCCTCCTATTCTCACTTCTTATATCCCCATTCTTTTCTTTCCTGTTTTATCCATTCTTCTCTCTTTTGGAGACACAAAACGCTTTCTGTTAGACCATTTTGAATAGAGTAAGTTGGCTGCACAAATACCAGCACTCTATCTCAAGCACTGACTTTACCAGAATCGTTTTTTAAATTATTTATGTAAGTAGACAGATCTTATTATGCACAGCTTATAATATGTAGAAGGAAATTGAATATATTTACATACACAGTTGCACAACATACACATACAGAGCTTTCTCCTCAAGTACCTTGTAATCTTATCTGAGAGACAAAAGTGCATATCTATACACACTATATATATCATATATCAATATATATCATATGTATGCAATAAAATACAGTACCTTCTGTTGTTGCTTTCTTAGAATTTGTACTACAATGGCTGGGGCTACTGACAAGCTAGGGGAGTTTTCTATATGACTTATGTAAGTCTGGAAAGGAGGTATGCACCAAGATAGTAATTTAGGCAGAGAGGAACATGGGGGAAAACATGGAGTCTAAATAGATGTGGGAGGTGGAGGGTTGAGGAAGCTGGATGTATAACTAGATCCCTGGATGTGGTCCAGGGAGGTCAAATGAGGTTACAGATGGGAAAGCAGATTCCTCAGCCCACATGAAGTTTGAATGTTGCAGTTAAGAATTTGCTTGTAGAAAAAGAAAAGAAAAAAAGTAACGTGCAGTACTGTTCTTTTTTTTTTTCTGTCAAGGGCACACTTTCATAATTCATGATGTTTTAGTTCAATTATTAGTTGTGGACTCAGTGTATTCTCCATTAATATGTCCGGTTCCTCATGAAATCATTGTGAATATAATTTTTAAGATAAAATTCTCAGAAGAAATCAAGGCATTGGGTTAAGGTGGTGAATAAATGAACAATGAAATGGATCCCAGAGTTTGACCTTCATTTCTGACATAATGTAGTACAAAATATGATGAAGGACCAGAACCAAGAACCTAGCCCTAGTTCTGCCAGCTAAACACCTATTTAGAGAGGCATAGTGTTGTGCCTGTAATTACACTATAGGGAGGAAGAGATGGGGAATCTCTGGGGCCTAGCATCCAGCCATTCTGGCCAAATCAATGAGCGTTAGTTTCTGTGAGAGACCCTGTCTATAAAAAGTAAGGTGAAGAACAATGAAAGAAGAATTCTTGCATTTATCTCTGAACTCCAAAATACATGAACAAACACATACATAAATACACAGAGAAAGAACAAGAATGAGAACGAGAGAACAAGAAAGAGAGAGAATATGGGAGAGAGAACCATATTATGGTGAAAGAAGATTTCTTTGTTCCATCAGGACATCAGTTTCCTACTTCACATCCCCTGACAAAATTTATTTTACTTGCAGTTTCACCTGTGCATATTTCAACAACTATAATAATAATAATAATAATAATAATTTTAATAGACATGATAATGTTGAAATTTGCAGAAACTGTTTCTATCAATTGCCAAATTAACCTCACACTTGGGATGGTGGTGAATCAAATTTGGTGAAGGACTGAAAGAGAGGTGACATAAAACAGCTCTAAATTCTAATAGTTGTTCTAACTGTTTTGAATATTTTCTCTTTGAAAGGGGTATCCCAGAGTCACATGTTAAACATGTTAAACAACTCTCCAGTGTCACACAGCCTGGGACTGAATCCAAGTTCTGTGAATTCGGGGCTAAACACTTAGCCTCTCTGTGGCATAAAACACTGATCCTTAACTTGACAGGGTACAGGATCACCTCAAGATGGGTCTCTGTGAACACCTGGGAGGGATTATCTAGATGATGCAAATTGCAGCATGGAAATACTCTAAATATGGGTGGTGACATTCTGTAGCCTGAGGTTCCCCCATGGCATATAAAGCAGAAAACAGGATGTGCACCAACATTCATCATTCTTCTTTCTTTGAGTGTGGCAAACATGGCCAGACACCACCTGCTCCTGCCATTGCATCCTCCTTGACATGAAGAACTGTATGTCTGGGGTTGTAAATCCAAACAAACCCTTATTTTTTTCCCCAAGGCATTTCTGACCCAGTAACATGTTATGTGCTAATATAATGTTGTATGCTTCACTTTCTTCACACCTGAAATGAGCTTTTCTTTTCCTCCACTTCCTTAACTTTTCATCCTTTCCCACCTTTGTCTTCTTCTCTTCTTCTTGGTTTCCTTTTCACCTTCTCACCTTTTTCTTTTACTCTTCCTTCTTAGTCCTTCTTACCCTCTTTCGTACCCATTTTCTTTCTCCTCCTTTCTTTCCACCTCCCCTTTCTTCTCCTCCTCACTCTTCTCTATCTTTCCCTCTTACTACCATTTCTTCCTTCTATCCTTCTCTTCCCACCCTATCCTCCCTTTTAGTCCTCTCCTCTATTTATTTCTACCCTATCTATGTCCTTCTCGTTTAGAATGTTCCATTCTTTATGGGAAACAAATTGAAACCTGGCCAGTCTTCTTTTGTCAAAACAGTCTGAGAGGATGGGTGGAAGACACTTTCTCTCCAATGGCCTTAAGAGTCTGGACATGTAGATTCAGATAGGCCATGTCTAAGGTTGCTGGGACTGATTCTGCAGGGATTTAAGTGTCTCCCTACAAAAGTAGGGAGTCTAAGCTGTCATCTCTCAGACCTTCAGCCTGGAAGGTCAAAAGACGGAACCCACTTTTGTCCTCCATGTGCTGCCAATTCCTTGTCTTGAGCTTGAGCAATGAAACACAGATTGTCTGTACACATAATTTAAATTTTTAGTATGCTAAAATGTGAGGTATATTTTCTCCTTAATTTTGTTTGCAACCATTTAAATCCTGATGACATTTTAATATACAAAGAGAACTGATTTTTATCAACTCCCACACAAGCATTCTGTTAATTTTTATGAGGATGAAGAAAACACATGAAAAGCAAATTACTGTTTTTCTTCATATTAATAATTGATAATACAGGACAATCCCTGGCCTCAAAACCTTTAGATTTTTAGGATATAAGTTAAACCATCCCAGATGATTACCAGTGTCAGGAGGATGAGCAATGCTTTCACTGACATTTACAGTGCTAACAATGAATTTTTTAAAGTTATATTATTTTTTAAATTTATTACAATTTATTTACTTTGTATCCCAGCTGTAGCCCCCTCCCTTGCCCCCTCACAATCCTACCCTCCCTCTCTCTTCTCTTCCCATGCCCCTTCCCCAGTCCACTGATAGGGAATGTCCTCCTCCCCTTCCATTTGAGCCTAGCCTATCAGGTCTCATTAGGACTGTCTGCATTGTCTTCCTCTGTGGCCTGGTAAGGCTGCCAACCCCTCTAAGAGGGAGGTGATCAAAGAGCCAGTTACTGAGTTCATGTCAGAGACAGCCCCTGTTCCCCTTACTAAAGGACCCATTTGGAGACTGAGCTGCCATGGGCTACATCTGTGAAGGTTATAGGTTATCTCCATGCATGGCCCTCAGTTGGAGTATCAGTCTCAGAAAACACCCCTGTGCCCAGATTTTTTGGTTCTGTTGCTCTTTTTGTGGAGCTCCTGGCCCCTCTATGTCATTCTATCTCCCCCTTCTTTCATAAGAGTCCCTGCACTCTGCCCAAAGTAAGGCTATGAGTCTCAGGATCTGCATTAATACCCTGCTGAGTAGAGTCTTTCAGAGATCCTCTGTGGTAGGTGCCTGTCTTATTCCTTGTTTTCTTTCTCTTCCAATGCCTATACATTTGCCTTTTTGAATGAGGATTGAGCATCTTACCCACATTCTTCCTTCTAGCTTAGCTTCTTTAGGTGTATAGATTTTAGTGTGATTATCCTACAGTATATGTCTAATATCCACTTATAAATGAGTATATACCATGTGTGTCTTTCTGCTTCTGGGATACCTCACTGAGGATGATTGTTTCGGGGTCTCACCATTTATTTGCCTGCAAATTTCATGAGTTCTTTGTTTTTAACTGCTGAATAGTATTCCATTGTGTAAATGTACCACAATTTCTGTATTCATTCCTCAACTGAAGGACATCTGTGTTGTTTCCAGATTCTGGCTATTATGAATAAAGCTGCTTACAAACATGGTTGAGCAAATGTTTGTATATACTTGAGCATGTTTTGGAAATATCCCTAGGAGTGGTATTGTTGGATCTTGAAGTAGAACTATTCCTGATTGTCTGAGAAAGTACCAGATTGATTTCCATAGTGGTTGTATAAGTTTACATTCCCACCAGCAATGGAAGAGGGCTCTCCTCTCTCCACATTCTCTCCAGGATGTGTTGTCACTTGAGTTTTTCAACTCAACAGTTATGTCATTCGTATTTATAGAAAGAAGGGATGTTTGTAAAAGTATGTATGAGTTGGGGAAATAATAGGCTTAAAAAGAGCAAAATTGTTGCCCTCAGACCTCTCTCTGACTCTGTATATAAGAAATCAGAGGCTGTCAAGGGTAGGCAGCCTGCTCTTGTGCTCAGTTCTGATATGGCAGCCCCATCCCCATCTTCTCTTTGTTGTTGATATCTAAACTTGTTTTGGAACTCAGCAATCTTTCAGAAAATATTTGCTGAATGAATGGAATGTACATAGAATCTGCTGACTTGTGGGTTCTTTGCCTATATCACATGAAAATTAAACAGGACAGCCTTACTTTTTACAGTGCAATATTTAGAAAGTCCATTCTTTGGTGAATCCATGTAAAGGAATCTAAGGTAGAGGAGACAGGAGCTAGGGTTGGGGGACAGGCTCAGCTGTTAAATTGCTTTCCACATAAGCATGAGGTTGTAGACTAGATTCCTAGAATACTCTTAACAAAGTTCAATGCTAGGGAGCTGCAAACAGATGGATCCTTGGTACTTGATGATCAGCTGGCCCAGCCTATTTGGTGAATGTCAGACCAGTGAGGGACCCTGTCTCAAAAAACAAGGTGGGTTGAAGCTGAAGAGGAATGATGTACAAGAGTATGTGATGGCCTACACATGTACATATGTATACCCACCTACATCCATATGAACCTGCACACGTGTGCGTGCACCCACACACACACACAACTGGAGCTCCTGTGATTACTATTAACTTTATATTTCCATTAGTCAATGAAGAAATGCAGCCAGATATACTCACAGGGGGAATAGTGCATGGACATATGTACATATGTGAGACTTTGTATGCTCATAGACAATAAGGGTGGAAAAGTGCATGATTCATAGGTAAGTTGCAGAGGCAGATTACTATAGGCAGGAAGCAATCCAGCAGTTCACTGTTGCCACTTTTCCCCAGAAAGCAGAAGCATGAACATCTGTAAAATGTCAGTGGATGGAGACATTTGGGCATGTCTGGTTTGATGTCATTAAATGGACAATGAATTAAAGTAAGCAAAGAGATCAGAGTGTGGCTCTCTCTGCTTTATAGATAAGCTGAGATTGGAGTGTGAGATGGTACAGTCTAGCCAGGCTAGGTGTGGATGTCCTACTGCTGATTGGAAGTAGTTGAAAAATAGTTCTACTTTAATTGCTTTATTGCCTAAATTATCAGGACTTGCAGGAGGGAAGCTTAGAGATAAAGAAAGTGACATAAACCATGTGGCTACAAAGCTCCTGTCAAAGGCACGGGATCATCTTTAGGTAAGTCACATTTCATTTGGCAAGAATCCATCTTAGAGTGCCTGGGAAATGAGACAGAGGTTCTCTGTGTGTTCAACATAAGGTCTGTGAGGAGTGTTCCCCAAATACTATCCAAAAAGAAAAGAAGCTGTACTGAGAAACGCAGTGGCTTCGCCAAGGCAGGATGCAGTGTCCCACAGGTCATTCATGGCCAGGGGTGGTTTTAAAGATTGGTAACTTTGTTAGGTGATGGTGAATGCTTTCTTTCTTACTAGAGTCAGTGGCATGGGACAAACATAGAACAGATCTATCATTGGAGAGGTCGTTATTAATCACTTTGGAGGAAATAAATGACACCTGGATAGTGAATGCACTTCCTAGTAATTACCTGATTATTTTGTTTTCTATGAGAGAATGTCTCACTGTAGAGCCCTTCCTAGGCTCAAAGCCGCAAACTTCCTCATCAGCCTTCATACGTATGCTCCAATGGTTAGAAATTATTAACTTTTATGAGCTTCAACATACACTATTGAATTTATCATACTAGCCATTATAACCATCTCATTAGAGTAAAATGATAATCTGTTTAATGGAGGGATAGCATACTATGTTTCACTTGTTCTTCACAAAGAATCACCAACATACAATTATCCATATAATATACATAGCTTTCCTCTCTAGGTATAACACCAGTGTTTGAGGATGATCCTACAAGGAGAGTTTGGAAGTTTTTCTGAATCAACTTTGGCTGTTAGAAATGACAGAAAACACCCTGGTGACATATTTTCTCTTAACTGCTCATTATCTTGACATGTACCTTCAGGAATGACAGTGTGATTTTAAGACTGTCAATGACTAAGTTGCCCTTTCATCCCTGCTCCCAGGTGGGACTCACCTCCCACAGACAATCCAGTCCATTCTTCTGAGAGAATCCAGAGTCAGTCTGATGAATTTCTCATAGTTGAGAGTTTGTGTCTTGTCTGAGAGGATGTGGACAAACCTGGTGGTCATTTCTTTACAAGGGTGATTGCTGCTCCTGTGGGGGTGATTACTGCCATTCTAGCAGAAGAAATATGTAAATTTAAAACATATGGATTCTTACTCACATGAACTGGGTGACATGTGGGAAGAAATTTGTGACATCTTTAATGATAAGAAATATCTTTCTTTTTGATAATTTTAATTCTTTGGTAATTTCATTCAACTTATCTTGATCATTCATCACCCCCACCACATACACTAATTCTTTCAAGATCCATCACTCGTCCTGCCCACCAACTTTATATCTTCATTAAAAACAACATACCAGCTATACAAGTTGTCCTGTCCATATATTCTTAGCTGTGTGTGTGTGTGTGTTTGTCCTTCCAGTGAAACTAGCATCAAAAAGGAAAGAAAGAAGAAAGAAAAAAAGAAAGAAAAAGAAAACTAACTCTCCCTCTCCAAGACTTCTACATTGCCAATAGCTCCTCAGCTTGGTTTAAGACTCCATGCCACACACCTATGTTGGAATTTTGTTGGGCTTGAGCTTGGGCAGGCCTTATGCATGCTGTCATTAATTGATTTTAGTTCATATTTGTGGCTGTCCTGTTGTGTCTGGAAAACACTATTTGTGGTCATCTAGGATATCTGGCCCTCCTCCCTAATGATCCCTGAGCCTTGAGGGAGGAGGGATGTGTTTAGAAATATTTTGTGGTTGTTGTTCAATGTTGCTACACAGTATGACCTTCAAACATTTTAAGCAACTGCTGGTATGAACAATTTAAACTCAAATCTGTCCCTGTGTAATTTTACAAATAGAACTGACTATGAGACTGAAGAACAGATAGATGTCTTATGGATGACCTGTCTTCTCAGATGAGAGAGAAAAGAAAAGCATAAAACTATGCTGCACTGATCACTCTTCCTCCATTGACACAGTTTTTTTGACATTCCATTAATAGGTAAATTTGGTTTTGAAAATGATCCATCATTTTGCAATGTGCAGGCAATATGTGTGTGTATCAGCATCATATTATACCCTACACATGTATGCAATTATAACCTATAAAAATAAAATTTGGGGTACCAAAATGGCTCAGTTAGCTACCTGACATACAGGCATCAGGATCTGAGTTCAGATTTTTAGCATGCAGGTAAAACCTGGGCATGATTGTACCGACTTTTGTCCCCCAGTGCAACAAAGGCAGAGATAGGTGGGTTCTCGAAGTGTTTTGGCTAGCCAGGCTAGCAGAATTCATGAGTTGCAAGTTTAGTGGAAGATCTTCTGTCTTAAAGAACAATGGAGGTAAGACATCTGATATTGACTTCTGGTCTCCACATAAACATACATGTTTATGCATAGGAACCTGCACACACACATACATAAATCTACACTGAAAAGTACATCCACACCAACAAAAGTTTTTAAATAAATAATTTTTTAAAACCCCCAAATACTAAGCATATCTTAGAAATTAATATGTATCGGGGAAATCTGAAGTTCTTTATAGCCACTCTATTCCATTATTACAGAAGGCATTTCCTCCAGTGCTCATTCTCTATAACAATTATGGCTTTCCTATGTGTTGTAATTGCTTACTATCGCTGAGTTTTTCTCTTTCATTACTCTTCATGACCATTACTACATGGGCAGTTGCATTATTTGAGGCTTAGTAGCAGAAGCAGTGTATCCCATTGAGATAGTCTTCAAGAACAGTTTTTCTCACTTTAAAATTATCATATATGAACATAATAATAATGGTTTCATCGTGACATTTCATGAGTGTGTATAGCATGCTTTGATCATATTCAGTTCCCTTTTGTTCATACTTCTCCCCTCTCATCTTCTGTTCCCATTCTTTGCTCCAATTTCCTTGATCTTTATTTTCTGAAATCCAAAGGTGAGAGAACACATGTGATAGCTGCATTTCCAATTCTGGCTTAGTTCATAGATGGTTGCTTCATTTATCCATTTTTCTGCAAATGACATGGCCTTTCTCCTTTATGGCTGAATAACATTCTGCCATGTACTTACACCCAATTTTCTGTATCCATTCACCTGTAATGATCACAAGGCTGATTGCACAGTTCAGCTGTTGTAAATAGTATCATGATGAACATGATATTGCTGGTGACTCTTTTGCAAGTAAACACCAGCTTAAACATCAGCTCTTGCCATTGCGTACTGCGTTATTTGGGAAAAATCTACCTGATCTGAAGACCTCAGTTTCTTTTACTTTAGAACTACTGCCATGAACTTGTTTTAGTTTACATTGGGTCCATATATTATATCCTTAGACTTTTCCAAGTGGCAACACAAATATAGTAGTACGCATAGTACCCAATAAATTATAACTTCAAGTTTATTCCTATCAATTATTCAAATAATTGCTTGTATGCCTGCTGCTTTGTAATTGGTAAAGTAGACTCTTAAATGCTTGCTTGAGTTACTAGCATCATTCAGACAAATAACAGTAACAGTTTTATTAAATGATGTCCCATTTGTTTATAAAACAAATACCTTTACTTTGGGGTCAATGACCTTGTGTTTTCTCCTTGCTTCCCTTTGTACAAAAATGACAGATATGAGTAGCATCAAAAGCCAGATTTTGTACAATTATGTAATATGTTGTATTCTTTAGATATAATAAGTAATGTATGAATGTCATTTGTTCTCAAACTGAAACCTGCAGAGAGATGTATGTTGATAGATTCAAACACAAGTCACATGCAATGAATTTTTCTTGCAGTGACATAGGTACTTCACAGGCAGAATGGCTGAAGTAGGAGTTGTCGGTAAGGGAGGTGTAGTGAGATAGCTCCCCTAGCTCTGCACGTGAGGCCACCAGAATAGTGCCAGGTGCATTTAAAGCCCGGTTTCAAATCTCTGTGAGATAATAATATACCCAGACATCTTTCCTGTCGTCTTATATCCCATGATCCAAGTGAGATATCAGGACCTGATCCTGGATAAGTCCCAGCTCTGGAATTACTAGCTGAGTTTCTGTGAGCCAAGTTCAAGCAAAGTGCAGGGCTTTTGGAATTCAACTTTGGTGCATCCCATTATGATATATGATAAAAGGGGAAATTGCAGCCAAAGTTGACTATGTTCAAAGCAAGGTGCTAGTGAATGGATGGAATGGAAAATAAGTCCTAATGGATTAATGGGTTATGATAAATGTTTTATTATAAGAGCTTGTGAATGGTTAGATAATCCTTACTTCCAAGCATAGTATTTAAATATTTCTGACTGGCTGGCAACCAATGTAAATAAATCTCGTAAGTATTGAGTTAACAGCCAAAGTGTAAGCACAAAAATAAAGTGATCGTAAAGTTAATACATTTTGTAACTAATTAATACCCATATTATTTATTGCTTACTTTAAAGTAGTTGCTGCTGGTTGAGCTAACTTACTAAAATCAGCAACTAAACAATGATTAGATCATAACAAATCTTCCTAGATGACAAGTGTCCATTCAGCAAAATTAAAAAGTGACTTGAAGGCTTTTCCAGCTAACTGTAGTCATGAGTAGACAAAAAACAGTAAGTGAAACAGTTACTTAAGTTTATGAAGCTGCTCTAACTAGCCCAGATCATTTCTCTTCTCACTCACACACCCCTCTCCTCTATGACTCTCAGTGAATATAGTGTATGCCTGTTTGAGTGAAAGCACTAAGCATAATAGCCATTTGAGCTAAGTTTCTTTCTAAAATTTTATTTTATTTTCAATTTATGTTATGTGTATGTGTATATGCAGGTGAACTTGGGCACCAATGGACACAGGATGACGACACTGGATGCCTTGTACCTGGAATTATCAGCAGTTGTGAATCATTTGACCTTGGTGCTGGGAACAGAACTCTGGTCCTTCTCAAGAGCAGCATATGTTCTTAAATGCTGAGCCATCTCTCCAGACACTCAAGTTTTCTCTATATGCTAAGGTCAAATTATCTTGTACTTGCCTTTGAAACTTAGGAGGCCTGGAAGCAGATATGGCCACTGAGTTAAACGTAAAGATAACATCACTAACATCATTCTAAAATACAGTTTAGGTTCTTTTTGTACTAGGTCAGTGGGTTGGTCTAAATTATCTTCACTTAACTCTTCTCACTCCCTAACACACCTATTATAAGAAGCAAATGGTGTACTCTGGTTATGTGTTTCTATATCACCTGTCATATTTCTCCCAAGACAGTTCAGGGACTTCCTTTTAATTTGCTTGACTTTTATTTTTGTTTAGACAGTCCTAGCTGGCCTGCAACTTCCCATCTTCCTGCCTTAGTGTCTGGAATGCTGAGATTTCAGGCAAAGGCCACCACATCTGGCCATTTGGGAGCTTTAAAATGGCCATCGGAAATGCTTAAGGAGGCTACTTAGAGAACAACTTGGTCTCTCAAATCAACCAATCCAAGATGTATTCCATAATTGTGGTTGTAAATAAAAAAGTGTCGGGCTATAATGTATATTACTATTAGCCCTATAATTAGTGGTGGTATTATTTGATCTGCTATCATTAAAAATAACACACAGGCACTTGTCAGATTTTATAATTACCTTGGGCTGGGTGGATATTTCTACCTATGTTACCTCAGTAACCTCACCACCCATCTCCCAGCCCCCATTCAATGCCATCCACCTTAACCATTCCTATCTGGGCCACCTTCCATTCATAGCTGAAAGATACAATGTCTTAGGCAGGTTTTCAAAATACGGATGAGCATAACCAGGTAGTAACCAGATCTTCAGGGCCAGTAGTTAGTATCAAAATAAAACATCAGATCAACCCCCCAATACATAATAAAATCCACTGTTGGAGATTTGGGGATTAACTAGTTGTGAATGCCC
>CM053755.1:24448754-24472456 GCA_028658305.1 Pachyuromys duprasi
GGGCACAGGGGTCTTGTATGAGACGGTTTCTACAATCAAGGACCATGTGTGGATGTGGCCTGGAACCCCCGCACAGATGGGGCCCATGATAGCTCGGTGTAGGACTGAAGACCCTACTGAGGGAAACAGGGACTGTTTCAGTCATGATTTTGATGCCTGACTCTTTGACCCTCCCCTATACAAGCCAGGGAGTGACAGACTGGCTAGATCCCAGGGGAGGACATTGCAGTCAGCCCTGAGGAGACAGGATAAGCTGGGGTTGGATGGAAGGGAAGGAGGTCCTCCCCTGATGGTGGACTTGGAGGGGGCGGGGAGGAGGGAGATAATTGAGGGAGTGGGAGGGTAGGAGGGAATGAGGGAGGGGGCTACACCTGGGATTCAAAGTACCTAACCTGTGATTGAGATAAAAATAAATAAATTTTTTTAAAAAAGAGGGTTACGGGACCCTCTTGATTAGAATTAAGTCATTCAGAAGACATGAGGAGCATGGGAACATAAAGTTTGTGACTCATGTCTGAAGTGGTACCAGTATTGTGGGAACAAGGCCTTAACTTGAAGAGTCAGTTAACTACAGTTAATGTCAGAGCTGAGTTGTATTGTATAACACCCATTTGGTATCTGCTGGGGAACTGCTTTCTGGGGAAAGACATCTCCCCTCACCATAGAAGGATGGTTGAGAACCAGAGGAACAGTTAGTTTCCCCTATTATATCCAGTGATCTTCAGTTTGCCACAATTCCTTATACTCCTTTCCCCTGACACAGAAGTCATCTAACTATTTCCATATGGAATTTTATACTGACTGAGTTTATTCAAGTCAGCTCCTGGTGTCTTTATTTCTTTTTCTTTTGAGACAGCATCTCACAGCAGCCAGGCTGGCCTTAAACTGTTGTATGGCTGAGGATGCCATCCCTGATCCTCCTGCCTTCCTACCTGGAGTGCTGGAGTGCAGAAGTGCAGGTATGTGCCAGCCCTCTCAGTTTATAGTCTGCTAAGGAGAAATCTGGCACCTTGTGCATGCTAGACAACCGCTTTTCTGCCTGAGCTGTATACCCAGACCTCTTTCTAATCCTTTTGCCGGTTGTTGAACTAAGTTGTACTTGGTCGAGTTCATTCCAATGTATTCCCGTGTGCCCCCAAACCTCTTTTGTCTTGAATCTCTCTGACTTCCTTTTCTGAAAACCATTGAGATGCTAAATTTATTTGATCCTGATAGAGTAACCTAGACCGTGTCTGTCCTTGAACATTACTGACAGGTACCCTTGGTTACATCTTTAAGCTTTTCTTTTCTTTGTACTGTAACATAATCACAGAAATGCCCCAAAGTCAGAGACATGGAATTATGCCTACCGCTATGATTAATTTGTAGTTTCTGAATTTATTAGACTTCGATAAAGGATGATAGCCTATCCTCTAATATATTTGTTCAATCATGTTGGTAGCAGCTTTATTCGTAATAGCTAGATCCTGGAAACAACCCAGATGTCCCCCAGTTGAGGAATGGATACAGAAATTGTGGTACTTTTACACAATGAAATACTACTCAGCAATTAAAAATGAGGAAATCATGAAATTTGCAGACATATGGTGGGACCTGGAAACGATCATACTGAGTGAGGTATCTCAAAAGCAGAAAGAAACACATGGTATATACTCACTTGTATAGACCTATAAGATAGGATAAACATACTGAAATCTATACACCTAAAGAACATAAACAAGAAAGAGGACCTGGGGTAAGAAGATCAATCCTCACTTAGAAAGACAAATGGGATGGACATTGGATGTAGGAGAAAACAAGTAGCAGGACAAGAGCCTACCACAGAGGGCCTCGGAAATACTCTACCTAGAAGTCTATCAAAGCAAATATTAAGACTCACAACCAAACCTTCAGCAGAGTGCAGGGAATCGTATGAAAAAAGGGGGAGTTAGTAAGACTTGGAGAGGACAAGAGCTCCACAAAGACCAAATAGATCAGGGCACAGGGGTCTTTTAGGAGACTGTTTCTCCAACCAAGGACCATGTATGGATATAACCTAGAACTCCTGCTCAGATGTAGCCCATGGTAGCTCAGTATGCAGCTGGGTACACTAGTAAGGGGAACAGGGACTATTTTTGTCATGAACTCAATGGCTGGCTCTTCTACCCTTGTCCTCCCACCCCCCGAAGGAGGAGCAGCCAGCTAGACCCCAGAAGAGGACATTACAGCCAGTCCTGAAGAGACCTGATAAGCTAGGGTCAAATGGAAGGGGAGGAGGTCTTCAGGTATCAATGGACTTGGAAAGGGGCAGGGAGGAGATGAGGGAGGGATGCGGAGAGTGGGAAGGAATGAGGGAGGGGGCTACAGCTGGGATACAAAGTACATAACCTGTGAGTAATATAAAAATAAATAAGGAAAGAAAGAAAGAAAGAAAAGTGTTATAAAAAGAAAAAATGTTGTGTTGATATTTGAGATAGAGTTAAAAGTGTTACAAAAATGTATGTATATGTGTGTATGTGTATGAGAGACATTAAGAATAGCCAATAATATAAGTTATATTTTCTTATTTTTGAACTGAATGCACATATCTGTGAACACACATATATGAACTGTTAGTTGGCTCCCAACATATTTAAATGTTTGTGTTTTGACATATTGTGAACATTTCCCAAATTCATTTCATTTATCATTCCATGATATGTATCGTACATGTGGACTGTCGTTTTATTAGATATTAGGCCTCAGCTTATTTGTCTGGATAGTGTGATAGTATTGAAATTAACACATTTATGAATAAAGTCTTGTTCAAACATTATTTTCTTGGAACTTCCCATATAAAGAAGTGGTATAAAAATTAGTGTCAGTGAGGGAGGGGGCATTAATTGGGATACCTAATGAATCTATTGTAAAATTAGAAAAAGTGTCAGTCAGTGGTATAAAAATTACATTTTTATTTGAAAAATTTGTCTTTTAGAAGACTTATATCAATATATTCTGTAGGTATTGGAGTTCTAGCATGTAAATTTATATGAATGATATAGGAATGGATCATTTATAAATGCTCTTGATATTTATTATATGTTTTAAATAAATAGATGGTGAGCAATGGAGCCTAAAACCATTTCTGTCTCATATATAAGGGAACAAGACACTCCGATTAGTGTCTTCCTGTTAGCAGTAGGATTCAGTGGTCACTTCTGCTGCTAAGAGGCAGAAACTAACTTTAAAATCCTCTTTCCTAAACCATACTGCCAAGTGTGAAAGCCTATGGGATAAAGTGTCCTTGACTCTGCTAACAAGAGATTTCATGGGAGGGCCTGTGTTGAATGTTGAGATCTTTAATGAAGGAGGGTTGCCCATTTTTAATCCACTTCTAACGCCTATGTATTCACTGATGCATGTTACTATTCCATGAGTGATTTTTTAAATGTGTGTATTTTTCTGTGGATTTAGAAGACCAGTCTTAAGACACTGAAATTTAAGACTCGACTTATGTTTGTTCTAAGACATTACTGATCCAGAATCATTAGGGTGTTTCCTTCTACTTGCCATTAGCTTGATTAGTATTTATTCAGACATTTCCAAAAATTGACTCATATGCACCCTCGTCTGTCTTTCCTCATTACCCGATCCCTCTCTCCCTAATCTTTTATGAGAGATAAATAACATTATTTGTTGGCAGTTGCCTTATGAAGGAGAGTTTAGAGCACCACTGACATTTGCTCTAAGCAAAATTAGCTGGACCTGATCCTTACTGTTCACTTGCACCAAATAACTGCATTAACTGAGCCAGACTATGACAGGAATACTCACACAGGTTCTATTGTAGAAGCTAGAAAAATGACCATGGCAAGAAAACTGACATGTCAGACATCTGTGGTGTTCTATTATATATTAAGAAATCTGGTGTTTCTTTGCATAATAAACACTAAGAAAATATAAATTATTTTATCATTTCTTCTAATTGGGCAAATATACCCAATCAGAAACAAAAGACAGAGTAAGGGTGTTGAGAAGCACATTTCCTGAAGTGGAGTGCCACATAGGTTTGACTCCGTGGCCCAGAGGGTAGTCAGTATGCGTATTGTTCTTGGATGCCTCTGATGGGAAAGCCGAAAGGAAACAATTTAAAACGTTGACATGGAAGATTCTTGTTACTCATCCTCTGTTGACAGTCTTCGTTGTTAACGAAATAAAACAGCTGGAGTTGAGGGAAGCCCTGTGTATGGATGGGGAAAATGGACCACTTTTCAATGCCCTCTTGATTTTTACTGTGCCTTAGTTCTATTATAGAGGCCACCTATTGGAATGAGTCTTAGACCTTTAAGAAAACAAAGCCCTTAAGAGGATCTTCTTGGTGGAAGTGGGATGGGAGAGAATCCTGTCTCTGCCTTTCTCTCAGCAAACATTTGGATTCTATTTTGTTTTTGGACCCTATGTTTCAATTTTTTGAGACTATCTTTTTTTTTTTTGGTATGCGATTTTGACTACAAAAAATAGCTCTGTCCAATATTTCCCACCCTAAATCAAATTTTTTAAGAACCATAAGTAGGTCATTTAAAACTTTATACTTTTCCAGTGAGATTAGGAGAGGAATGTTCCAATAAGTTCACACCACTGTTTGAATGTTTCTAAGTGATCACAAGGAAAGCCAAAAATCACACAATCAATCTGTAAGAGGCAAACAACCTAGAATATAAAGTGAAACAGTTTAAAACTCATACAAAGTTCTTTTAGAAATAATTGAATTATCATCCCCAGGAGTACTATATGCGCATATTTCTCACAAACGTGGAATTAGTACATCTCATAATTCTTTCCACAGTTGTAATTGATCTTCCCCATTAATATCTAAATTGAAGAATATAGGTTTTCTATCATGTACCCATCAGTCAGTGTTCTGGATCATTCTGCCCTAATTGCTACAGATAATGAGCTTTTACATCTGGGAATCATTGCAAATTTATAGTAGTGAATTGGTATAAGAATATTTATGTTAGATATAGTTCAAAGATGATTATGTGACTGATATTTATTTATCAGATACAGCGAATGTTTCTACTACATTTCTATGTATTAAAAGTACAGTGTTTCGTGAGTAAATCTATATATTGGCAAAGCAATTCTGTGTATTTAAGTCTGTCAAGTAACATCATTTACTTTTAGTATCATGAAGATCAGGGTAGAAGATCATTTTCTAATTCATCTGGTCAACATAGAAAGTCTTCTAAGAAGGGAATATTTAAGAATATACACAGATGAGATTCCAGATGGTTAGAAATGATACCATATTCCTGAGAATCTGCCAAAATTCTTTTTTAACATCCTTGGTAGGCTAAGGCTATATTACCAAGGTTGGAAAAACCCTGGAAAAAGCTACCTTGAGTTCTGAAAGAGTAACTTTCATGAAATTCAAAGGTAGGGGAATGTAAGGGAAAGTTATATGCATAATAGAAGAAGTATGTGTCTGGTGGGTTCTATATATCTGTTAGATTCTTGTTGGAAGACCAGGCTAAAATGATCATGTTCTATGTTAAATAATTAGCTCAAGTGATGTCTAACCGTTAGAGACAATTTTGTCTGTTATAGGCTGAAAGAAGGATGGTTGGGGAAATTGGAACTGATTTTAAGAACATGCTTTTAAAAATAATTTTAGCAACAACAACAACATAAATTGTTGGCATGTGGCTTTCATGATGAGGCTTAGCAGGTCTCTGCTCACAAACATTAGTTGAAAAGACAAATCACGACAGATAAAGCACTAGCCTGTGACAGCAACTGGAATGTGTCCATGTATTCTAAAACAGAAAAAAAGAATCAGTAACAAAAGTGTGCTAAATGAATTGGCTACTTAGATTATGAAATCTGGAAATAAGGTTAACTATTTTTTTCAAGAAATAGTCATAACAAGGAAAATGTGAATATTGCTCATTCAATGATGCTTTAAGAAGACAATCATTTGGGAAAATAGAATTATATGAAATATTTCTGGGTTTATAATCAAGAATTGGCTACCTGCTTTCACTAATCATGAATCCACTGAATTGACAATATGAGATTTTTCTAAGCATAAAATCATGGAGAAAATGTGAAATGGGAAAGTTACAAAAGTTTTAAAAGATGGACACAGAGAAAGAGTGTAAACATACAGACCGCTATAGAGGAAATTTTGTAATCACATAATTTGCACCTCAGATCGTCTCAAGAGGCTCAGAAGTCATCAGCATCAGCTACTTCTAGAATAGAGTGCATGTAGGGCATGAGACATTGTTGAAAATACAAGGTTGACTCTAATTATAACTTAAAATCCTATTAAATCATCAAATTTTTCCTTTTTCCCAAAAGCTGAAGAAACTCACATCACTCCTTAAAACACTGAAAGTTTAAGCTCTAAAGAGGTAAATTCCAACCTTTGGATTGACTCTCAGGCATATTTTAGAGGGAGGAAACTCTTACTGCAAACTAAGAAAGTCCATCAATTTGCACACTGCTGTGTTGCTGTAATCTTCTCCCATGATTTCCTTAGAAGTTTGGGAGCCTGGTTTATAGTTTTCTTAACAAACTATAAGGTTTTTTTCTTTGGAGAATTTAAAGAATTAACAATAAAAATACTAAAACAACTTGTCAGAGTTTTTTTTTTTCCCTTCAATGAAATGTCCCAGTCAGATTACATCTTCAGATGAAGATCAAAGTCACTAAGCATGATCATCAGTTCCAATTAGCTCTCATAAAACTCCTCTTAGACAAACAGCCAAAGAGCTCCAGGTATTTTGATTTTCATTTTAGCCAATAGTGGCATCAAACATGCTAAGTAGATTAGAATGATTTTGAACTCTTAATCCTCCTTCCTCAGCCTTCTCAGAACTGAGATAACAGGGCACACCACCATGAGCAGTAATACATATGGATCAGATTATGAATAGAAATAAAGCATATTTTTATATGTATTTATATTTTTGAGCAATACTATCAAAACGTTTTCTGATAATTGTTCAAAAATTAGAGAAAAATATTTTCCAACCTATCCTATGTACTCAAAAATATCAGCGACCAGTGAGAGTAGGTAAGAGACATCTTTGGATAGCCAACATCATCAAGTTTACTTTTCAATCATCCCTCTCAAAAAACTACTTTAGGGTTTACACCAGTGAAAAAGTAGAATGAGAAAGAGGAAGACAGTAATTGGGAAAGGGGATTCCACTGTAAAACATGGCGTCTTTTTGAGAATGATTTTATAGGTATGTCCAGGGCCCTTAAAGCATTATTTCTTTTCCTGGCTTCATGTAGTCAAACTCTATATCTCAATATCCTATCAAATGTAAGTATGGCTTCACAGTAAGTGTTGTGCGTAGAACTGATGGTGCTCTTTTAAGACTAGTACTTTCAAGTTGTGAGCGTGCTCCATGTGAAGATGTTTGATGCAGATGGACACAAGGCCTCCATACATGGTGAATTTGTAGGATGAAAGAACCTGGACTTGTAAGTCACCACAAGGACAAAGGCTCTACTAACCAGTGCTCACCAACATGGTGACAATTACAGGACAATCACAGGAAGAACAAGATGTCTAATATTCAAACCTATCATTGAAGGCTATACCAACTACAAGGGACAGAGAAAAGAAATTCTGAGATGAAAAAAAAAAAGTGGGCAACAGGCTTAGGAATAATGGAACCAGTCTGAAGCAAGGCAGAGGCTCTGAAAGAAAAGATTTCCAAGAAAATGCAATTGATAGAAAACTGGATGTATCTGAACACTGGGGAAACATTTTGGGGTGAATTAGTCATAATAACACAGGCAACGAAGAAAACAGAAGTAAACAAGACATCGATTGACTCTAAGAAGAACAAATTTATGCAAGAGAGGAAAAAGTTGCAGCTTGCTAGGTGGTTCCTTTGTAAATAACATTTGCAAAACTGAAGCAGTTTGCTCTAAATGACTTAAAAATACAGTCTTGCTGGGGGGGAATGGGAATGTAAAGGCATATACGAATAGAGGTAAGTGGTTGTCTCCTGTCTTGAGAATCTGGTTTCTTAAGACAGGAAACAAGCTAGAGTCACTCCAGAAGGAGAGCGACAGAACTGTAAAATCTTCACCCAGAGCTCTTTTCTGAGACCAACTCTCCAACCAAGGGCCATTCATGGAGATAACCCAGAACCCCTGCACAGATGTAGCCCATGGCAGCTCAGTCTCCAAGTAGGTTCCTTAGTAAGGAGAACAGGGACTGTCTCTGACATGAACTCAGTGGATGGCTCTTTGATCACCTCCTCCTGAGGAGGGGGAGCCACCTTGCCACAGAGGAAGACAATGCAGACAATCATCATGAGACCTGATAGGCTAGGGTCAGATGGAAGGGGAGAAGGACCTCCCCTATCAGTGGACTGGGGGAGGGGCATGGGAGAAGAAGAGGGAGGGAGGGCAGGATTGGGAGGGTCAAGGGAGGGTGCTACAGCTGGGATACAAAATGAATAAAGTGTAATTAATGTAAAAAAATAAAAATTTAACAAAAATAAAAATGAAGGTCTCACACTATCAGACTGTACATGTGAGTGGATGTATATGTATGGGCACACACAAATGTGTGAAGATAAATATGTATTACCATGTAGCTGGTGACTGACATGGAATTGTACATACTGCAACAACTTCATTCATTAAAATATGCCTCAGACTGCTTTTGCCATAACAGTGATACCAAGAAAAAAAAAACCACCAACATTTAAAATGTTTGAGGTATATTCTTGCACAAAATCATCCTGATGAATCAAAAGTAGAGACACCACATTATAGAAAAGTTTCATCATAGAGAAGGTGAAAACAGAACTGGGAAGTAGAATTCATGCTTTTTAACTACAGAAAAAAATTCAGAGGAAAACATCTCTTTAATATGAAGCCACTAAAGAAAACAACTCTGGAAACTAAACACTAAAGAACAAATCTGGAGCATACTTTTATCCAGAAGAACAACCTTGATATTTATTATGAGCAAGATCTGTGTTGTCTAGCTGTTGGGAAGATAGCATTTTCCAACCACGGAGTTTTCTTAATACTCACTCAGTTGAAATGCGGCAATTCTCAGTGTCGTGAGAATGGGTCTGTTCAGGAATGGTTAGCGCTCTGCACGTTTTATGCTATATTTGAGAAGAATTAGATGTTTGCTTACTTTGTATACTAACTTGAAAGATACAAACAAGGACATAGAACTGTCAGAATCTGATAGTGGAAGACACTTCAGTATTTAAATAATAGATCAACCAGTGTGGGGGCCATACAACAAAACTAAAGTGTAGTTGGTGAATGGTGAAATGAATTATAATTTCCCACTTTAAGAATAGCAGCCAAAGTACAAAAACCATGCAACAACTCAACCAGATTCTTGTTGTTGGGTAAATACTTAAATATTTGGTGCAAAATTATAATGGAGATTGGTATACTAAGTGAAAATGCGTATAGATACAATGATAAAACATACAAATTTAAATATCTAATGTACTAGCACACTAGTGATGGTGGATTTTGTTATCATTTTCTTTAGTACTAAATATGAAGTTTGAAGTTCCAGTGTTATCTATAATATCTGCTTGTGAACTACTGTAGACCAGCCATATAGTTTAGAGCCTTATGTTTTGATCTGAGACTACTAAAGAACATTTGTTCATTTCCCATATCATGATGTATATGAAAACATTTGCAGACATAAAAGAGTTGACTATTAGATGGAGTTGTTGCTACTATCAGCAGAACTATTGAGACACTCCTTGGCAGGATTATTCCTTCTCGGCAGTTCAGGCACAGCCTTATCTCTCTGCCTCCATATGTGACACATTAGAAGTTACTTGAGCTCAATGTCAGTTTTTAACTTTGGCTCCTTTGAGGAGCAATGGAATAAACCAAAGATCAATGTGAATATTTTCCAAGAACATCATCCAAAAGGAATACCCAGGGAGGGATGGAAAGCCTTCCAAGGACCCCACAGGAAGAATAAGCCTTTGTCTGAGAGCTCAGAAGAAGCTCTAAAAATTTTGTGCATAGCCCTTGTTCATCCCACTATTGGAAAAAACTGTGCCTATGGTCACCTTTTATTTTCATGTCAGTTTCATTAAAGGTCTACATAAGAGGACCTGACTCAGACATATACTTCATCTTGAAAATAAGTGTATTCTATTTATTTTTATTCATTACAGATAGAACAAGAGAAACTTTGAATTTTTCCCATAATATAAACATGCGTGAACTTGGGGTCCTAATTTCATCTAAAAAAATTAGGAACAATTCTTTGAGAATGTTTTTAGGGAAGTTCAAGTATTCTACTATTGTCCATTAGAATACTCACAAACATCATTTAGATTGTGTAACAGAAAATCATATTCATTTATTCTAATTTTTACTAACTTTCTGTCTCCATTGGCAAGAGTATGTTATGAATTCTCAACTATGATTATCAATTTGTCCTGTCCCTCTTTCAGCTCTATCAGTTTCTGGTTTCTGCTTGGATTAGTTCCTTCTGTTACATTAACAAATGCAGCAAATAAATGTAGAGTTTTTATATGACACATCATTGTTTCTTTATAGTTTGTGGATCTGAATTCCAACATGGTTCTCAGTGGACTATAAGCAAGGTGTCCATCAGACTCTGTAACTTTCAGGAGGATCTAGGGGAAAATCCATTTCCTACTCACTCATGTTCTTCACAGGCCAAAGTTTGAAGCCTCTGTTTATTTGGTCGTTGTCAAGTGAGTCCATCATAAGTTTTTGTGGGATGGTTGCATTGCTTGGCTCAAGGTTTTATCAGTTTGTTTCTTGATCTCTCAGTGAGAAAGAATAGAGGTTTTCTTCCTCCCTCCTCCTCTCTTCCCTCCATTCTTCCTTAACTGTTATGGGCTGTCAGCTTCCGTGATGCCACTTCATGGATGATGGGATACACAGGAGGAAAGTTTCCTTGTGGATGTGAAAGAGTAGGAAGGCTTGAACTCGGAATGTTTGTACCTCATTTCAAATACTAAAATTAACTTTAAAAATGGAGGGTGGGATTGAGAGGGAGGAAGGAGGGAACTACAGGGGGGATACAAAGTGAATAAACTGTACTTAATAATAATAAAAATAATTTTAAAATACTATGTTGAAAATAGTTTACTGAGAAGAAAATCACTGTAATTTAAAAATTCAGTAAAAAAAATAAAATAAAAAAGCAGAGAAAAATCACAGATACACGGCATCAAGAGTCAGAGACAGTAGAGATTTGGCTCAAACTCTACTTTCCTAGAGAATTAATTTATGGATTTGGTTTTCTACCTAGCTATTACCATACTTTAATTATAAATTTCAGTCATCATTTCAATGGAAACATATCCATGCTCCTTCATTTTCAGAACTCTCTTTAGGCAACAGAAACCGTATTTTAGTTTCATGACTGTCATGTAATGAGCTGTCATGTAATGAGACACAGAAAATTTGTGTCCACTCTTTGTTGATTATCATGGTGGTAGAAAGTAATTGAAGAGGAAAAGGAAAGTTAATGAGGAAGAGAAGATCAGCTAATACTGCTGTTGAATGCTAAGTTAATATTTTTTCTAATGATGAATTTGAGGTTATTTCCTCATTTCCTTTTCCTTATCCTTTTTAAAAAATTCTGTTAGTGCATCATTACAGCATATACCAACTATGTGTGAGATAGCCCATTTCTCTTAATCACATTGACTGCTCTTTTTAAAATTTTTGGCTTACATGAGCAAGTGTGAGAAGGTATATCATGGGACTGGAGAGATGGCTCACAGTTTAAGAAAACTGGTTGCTCTTTCAAAGGTACTGAGTTCAATTCTCAGCAACCACATTGTGGCTCATGACCATGTATAATGAGATCTGGTGCCCTCTTTGGGTGGGCAGGCACATATGCAGGCAGAATTCTGTAGAAATAATAAATAAATAAGTCTTTTAAGAAAAGAAGAAGTTATATCATTAATGTATTAGCCTTTCACTGTCTGTGAGTTATGCATCCATCTTTTGTAAACGTTACTACAGATTAAAATAAATTGCAATCAGAGACAGAATTCTTATGGATAGACAATGGTCACAATTTTTTCAATACTTGTGTCTTTCAGTTGGTTTATGAGGAATTGCTTTGGCTTCACCTTTGAACTTGAGTTCCTCAAGGACTCCATTTACAATTTCTTTCACCTCATGATCCCCAGTGGGAGAGTGAGGCATTGTTCAGCCAAATAGCCTCAGTTTGGAGAAGCCTGATTTTTCCCAACAAAAATCCAATCATGAGTTTCCTGGAAGAGAGAGCATTTTAGACTGTTTGGTCAGGAAAGGCCATGGTGAGGTGAATTTATCTGGCTAAATAAGGTCCTCAAGGCCTAATCTTTTTATATGGGCAATAACACAGAGAAGATTCTATGGCATGAATTCTAATGAACTCTAATTGGGCACTTGGGGAGAGGGAGATTGGTTGGAGGAAATGCTTTGAAAATATATTGCAGAAGAGGTAGACGTTTACCATAACATGTTACTTGTGTCATTGTCATAATAAGGACTCCATGCTTGGATATGCTCTTCATTAAAGACTTCAATGCAGGGACCCTACCATGATCATTGCCAAATATTAGGTCACCTCATGTATAACCACAAAAAATCTTAAGATTAAATAGCCACTGGATGCTACTTTTAATGATGTTTTTTTTTTTTTTTTAGTATCTTTATACTTAGAAATGTGAACATTTGGCAGTCATTGTTATACTTAAATTTATAAAGTCTTGAAACTAAAAATGTAGCCAGATTCTCACTTGACAGTTATTTAATCTAATTTTTTTCAACTGTCAAGGATCTTTGAGCAATAATGGGCTGCACACTTTGCTGGTAGAATTAGACAACTAGTAAAAAGGACATTTGTTGTTGTTGTTTTTATTATTAAAAGTCATTTTCTGAGAAGCCATTATATCTTAAAAATTGTCCTATTTCTCTGAATAAGACTATACTGAATTTTACTAGTTCACTTCTTGTATCATCCATTCATTTAACCATTGAACATTGAACGTTTGTAATTTTCAAAGCTTAAAAGAACTGACTCCTTGATACCGTTACAATCTAACTATAAGAGCCTCCACTAAAATATATTTGGAATGTTAGTATTAATTATAAAATAAATTGGAAGAGATATCATAGATACTGTAAAAACAACTTACACATCCTGCGACTTCTAAGTGGAAGACATTTGGTCAACATCAACTTAGCAATGGATCAGCTTGTCCTGACCAGATGGAGACATATAAATGTATTTAATTAACCAAACTTCACCAAACACTTCCTGTACAAGACAATAAGGCTAAAAAGAGAAAAGAAACATGGTTATTGTGTTTGGAAATGTAGTGGGCATGAAGGTTAAGGGTGTTCCGGAACTGTGTAATGGTATAGGTGGTCTTTTGCCACATGAGAAAGAGCAGAGAAATTTCCTGGCAGTAATGACACAAATATTAAATAGTGAAGCAGGGAAGAAGATGTGACATTGGAGGCATGGGCACCAGTGAAATACACCAGAGGTATGTGCAACCTGTTGTTGAAAGAATTGGCTCTTTGCACTACCGTGCAAAGCTACAGAACAGTGCTGGGAACGGGCTTGGATCCAGAAGAGAGCATTTGTATCTTTTCTCTGGAGTAACTGCTCAGCCACTTGCTTTCCATTTGATCTACCCATATTTTCCAACTCCCCTTTCCTACACACTCCAACAACACACTGTATTTTAAAATAAAGGTCCTATTTGTGTTCCTTGGAGTCAGGAAACAAAGAACAGTCATTGGGGTAGCATAATTAGAAAAATTAGGTCTGCCATGTCTAGAAACATTTATCATGATGTCAGCTCCCATGGGAAGGCATAAGAAGCATTCACTTCTGTATATCTCCTTTAGTCCTCCAAGTACAGAAATAAAATTGCAAGCAGATCAAATAGAGACCTTGAGATTTAAACTTGTTTGCCAATTTATCAAATAAACAGTAGTGCTTTATCTCTAGACTCCACACATACTGGTCCCAATGAACTGTCTTGGCAGAAGTGAATTATCTATTTTACTGTGATTGCAATGGATACATCCCAACACTTAGGGAATGCATTTTAGAATAGAAAGGGGATGAATTATTTTGCTATTTGATATACTACTGACCTTCTCATATTCTTAGTCAACATTCAATTATTTATTAATCACTGTGTGTATTTTTTAATCCAAAGGTGTGTAGGAGGTCTGACCTAAAAGTTGAATGGCAGCCTGATGCTACATACATTTTAATTGAGTGAGTTTCTCAAATGCTTCCCTTTATTTTCTCATCTGTAGAAAATTGACATCATCATAGTACTTAAAACATGAGATAATGTACCCCTTGCAGAGGGCCTGGCATATGCTAATCTCCCAGAACCATTATACAATAGCTGGGGTCATTAAAAGGATCCTGGTTTTGTTTCCCTCATGCTTTATCCCAGTAAAAATACCAAAAGTTAGAAAATATACTTAATAAACTTTAATAGGGTAAGAGGGTAGAAATCCCAGGGATTTCCATCAATTTACCACCTTTTGCAGCTTCTAGAAACAACACCAAAATTTACTTAGTGCCCTTTGAGAGGGAAGTGGACTAATAATTCCTTACTTTCCTGTACATTGATGGGATTTTTTTAATGGCCTGTTCAGAGTATGTTTTGATAATTATGCATCCATGTCATTAAAAGTTACTCTGTCAGATATAGCAAGACCCATAGGCATGTCATAAATGTGCATGGAGACACAGATAGACACAGGTTAGGCCTCTACTGTGTATGTGCAGGCACACACGCATGCACACTACACTAAAGGGAGAACATGCCTGTTTCTATTTAGTTTTCCTTCTTAGATGGGATACTTTGTATAACTAGGACCATAGGTTAAGTATGCCCATGTTGAATGATTTGGCAAATGTGTCTGTCTTGACAGGCATTTTTATATCAGAGAGCCTAAACAACATTATTTTCAGGGGTCAGGCCCTACTGGGCCTGGCTCAGAAATTCTTGCCAATTTTGAGGGTGTGGTATGGAGAGGCTGATGTTTGCTTTACTGACTATGTGAAGACTCTTAAACAAATTGCCTGCCTAGAAAAACATTTCGGATGTCCAGTTGTGAATAGTTCAGTTCTGAACTTTGGCTTCTGCAGCCATAACCAAAGGAATATTAGACCAGTTTCAAAACGTCTCCAATCATTCCATAAAAATTGTGGTTTCCCTCCTCTATCAAATCAGCTAATCTCATCTAACCATGACTGCTGTTTAAATTCAATTAAACTATAGTCAGAAAACTCCGGTTATTTTTCTTTATCAGAAAGTCAAATAAGTCTCATGAGGCGATGTGTATCGTCTATACAGGGCTGAGAGCTGCCATGCAAGTTGCACATGGGCAAGTGTTGCTTACTTATCTTGTTCTCTGTCATGCCGCCAGGTCTGGAAATGTTGCCTCCATCACTACTTGTAGAGAACGAGCTCACAAAAGAATCCAGACTGGAGGTGGATGTCTGGTGCATGATTGCATTTAGCTTAGTGAATCAATGCTGCTCCTGAAATTCTGCGCGCTGATCTTCGTTGGTGTAGACTCAGACCTTGACTGCTGTTAAGCTGGTTGCTCCCTGTGGAAGTAACCCACAGACTGTCCTTGTGATTGCTCTATGAGAATCTGTGGAGGATCTGAGAGGGGAGGCATAAGGAATGGTCCTGGGGACTGGCTGGTGAGTGAAGCAGTGTTGCATCATTGTGTGGCTCTAGGGGTTGACCTATCTGGAGCAATGAGGGAATGAAGAAACATTACACACACAGACACATGGGCATAGAAAATATGGCTTTGGGTTGTCTGGGGTTCTGATGGATGTGTTGAAGCATAATGGAAGCTCATTGTGTTTCACTTGAATAGGGATGTAATGTTGTTCCATACAACTGAACAAGAGGTGAGTTTATTATATAAAGATAAATAAGGAGGCAGGTTTAGTTCATCTTTGTAGGAGCAGTCTCTGAAGGGGAGCATTCTTCAGGTTATAAATGTCCAGTGGGGCAGGGAAGGTATAGTGCACATTTTCTATACATACTATTAACATCTTCACAGAGAACAGAAGGCTTTTCTTTCCTCTGAGTTTCACCCAGGGACAGTTTTCCCACTCCTATGGGGCAGAGGCATTGGGATCTTTCCCATGGATGCTCCCATGTCAACAGCACACATCCATTCAAACCTTCCCTGTGCTCCCCTCACCGTGGGATATGGTGGAAGCCATGGTGAGCATCCTGGAAGCAGATGAGAATGTTTGTCTCTCTGTACTTCAGACTACCATCTCTCTGTCCTGCATACTTCTCTCTCTGCCTCCCTCCTGCCCTGTAATTAAGGTTGTGTTGGATCCAAGGTGACTGCCGGGAGAGGTCTGCTTGTGAATCTCAGGCCACCTTTTCTAGATCATCAGTGGTAAGCACAGTGTGGTGATTCTTACTTTGAATCTATCTTTTGTCCCATCTCCTATGCATCCTGCATACTGTGTTTTTTCTTTTTTCCCAAATACTATGAAAGTAAACTCGTAAAGAATTTTAGAGATGAAAATAAGGCATAGGAAGCATGATGAAATCACTCAGCAATGTGTAGCCATAGCTCATTCCAGTTGTTTTCATGGTTAGGTTAATTTTTTTCTACACTGTTGAGATTTATTTTGAATAAAAAAATTAACAGGTCTTTTTTTTATTTACTCAAATTATGTTAAATCTCCCCCATCTTATCAAAGAGCATTGCAAATGCTGTTCTGAGAAACCAAATGCTTTTGCATGGTAGCTATGACAGTGTTTACCTGGACTTCTGTCGTTTGACAGTAACTCATAGGTAACAGGATAAAGGCTGCCTGCATAACAGAAGCATGTTGTCAGCTGGGGCGTAATGTTAACTAAGCCAGTCCACTCTGTTCATTTTGTTGACGACTTATTCTCTGATTTGTAAATCCAAGTTTTATTACCTAGCCACCCACGTAAGGTAGATGCTTCACTTAGCATAGGTTCCATGTAGTGACTATTTGAAAATATGGATATTAATGTTTTCCCCTTACTGGCCTCCATAATTTTGGAAAGTAGGAATGACACATGAAAGGCTGTATGGTGAAAAGGATATATGGTGAACAAATACAACATAAATTATTGACATGTAATATTTAGTCATTTAAGAAATCACGACAGTAAAATTCATTCTCAATTTGAACAGCAAGAATTATGTTTAAATCAGGTCACCAATGACTGAGCCTCAGAATATCAACCTGAAAATTTCACTTTCTCCAGAAGGATGTAAAATGTCCATCTGTAAAACTGGCAGCCAATTCACCAATCCTTTCCTGTGATACTCAGGGGAATTGAATATAGACACTCAAATAGATGTATACACTTATTTTCATAACAGTATTATTTTCAGTTCTGAAAATATGGAAGCAACAAAGATTTCTATCTGGAGATGAGTAGACATAGAAAATGTGGGATGTGTATCGTGTAACAGTTTGGCTTTAAAAGGAATTGTATTCTGACATACTCTACAACATGGATGAACCTAGAGGACATTATAATAAAATTTAAAAAGCAATCACAGACAGATGCTTTCTGCTTCCATTTGTAATAGATGCCTATAGCACACATCTTACAATTAACAGTTCTGTTTCCTGGCAGATGGACACAGTAGGCATAGGGAGCTTTTTATTCAGTAAGTTTACAATTTACAAGATGTAGGTAATTCTGGGGAAGGACCACAGTGAGGATGCCCAATATCAATGTGTTTAGTACTCCTATAACTCACACTAAACAATGATTGAGATGGTAGATTTTGTTTGTATTTTTTTCTGACAAAATAATGTAAAATATACTTGAACCTATTGAACTCTTAGGCACTGTGAATAAATATGTGGAATGGCATAAGAGTAGACTGACTAATTCATAAACATGGGCAAGAGTAGAATGGGAATAAAACTGACAGAAAGTTGTGAAAGAATTCTGCTGAGAGAGAGGCATGTGACCCTAAGAGGGAACTGACAGTCAGAAAGCTGACAGCACATCCACATGAAGATCAAGATAGGTGGAGACCAGCAAATGGAGATTAGGGGGAAAAAAACCATGAAGAATAAGCTGAGGGAAAGTTGGGATGTAAAGGAAACAGTAGATGAATAAGAGAGCAGGGAACTTCTCTTCAGCTTTCAAGAATGAACAAGCAATGTTCTACTAGTGATTTTGTATAAGATACAGGGAACCTTATCTTTATATGCATCTGGCTAAAGAAACAGAACTGCAGATTAGGAGGAATTTAATTCAAAGTGAAAAGAGACTGCATAGATTGCAAAATGAAATTTCAAATTGTTCAAATTGGATTTGTAGAAACCACCCAGTGAAGTATTATTCAATTAAATATCATATCAGTGATACACAGATATACCTGAGATACATTGCTACCATTTTTGAAGGTTCCTTAAAGTATTCTATTTTTAAACTTAAATAAATATGGTATCTTTTTGGTAAGACTGTATTAGAACACATGGAAGATGGCAAGGAAACAAAATTGAAAGATAATTAGTCAATGTTCCTGACTTGATGCAAGTTATAGTTCATGAGGAAGATACCCAGAGGGGCAGGATCAACTTTACTGGGACTGATGATGGATGGGGCAGGTTGTTACCAACTTCAGCTTGTTCCCAGCAGTTGTTAAAATTATATAGTAGTTCATAAACAAATGTGGTCAAATAGGAAATACCAGAATGAAATCCAGAGAATAAAGAGAAATGTAATTCAATGAAAGTTGTGTGTCACCTTTGGAGACAGTGACATTAAAGTATTTCTGAAAAGTGGTGGAATGTGCCTGGAACACTGTAACTTCAGAGGTTAAAGAGAAACATGAGTTTCAGACTATTTCAGGCTTCCTACATAAGGCTCTTTTGAAAAGAAAAACATCTCACAGGCATGCACACATACACAAACACACACATATGCACTCATGCATACTCATACAAAACCACACAGTGGAATACACCACACACACATGCACACAAACACACATGATCTGCAAATCAGAGAAGAAACTTGGAATTCCGGAAAGGTAGTTCTACAGAAAACAGAGGATGCAAATTAGAAAGGAAATTAAATGATTTCCATTGAAAGGACATTGAATAGTATCAAATAGTTTATTCTTTATTTTACCATAAAGTTCTAATTAAGACTCTTTCAGTGTTAGGCAAAAATTTAATTAGGAGATAAATTTTTTTACATGTATGTTGAAAAAAAAGAAAAGTTCAAATACTGAAGCATAAAACTACTGTGCCAAAATATTAGACATGGAGAAAGCAAGCTACTGATTGTGCGTTATATGTATGCATGCATGCTTTTGTATTTTTGAGTCCAAATCCAGAAGAGGATTGTCCTTTATGAATAACAACCTTACATAGAATGTAGCAGTAAGGAAAATTGCATAGATTGGTGATTTAGTCCCATGGCCATATAAGTTCCATTTGGTATTTTTAAGTAGAACTGAAATATTACCTAGGACCAACAATACATAATTTCTATAGAATATTCTCTCCCTGCCTGCCTATTTCTCTATGTACCAACTCTTTGGCAAAGAACAGCAGAATTTTTGGAGAGTTGAATAAGATTCATGACTGTTATGCTTACAAAGACATTTTCAAAGGCGTAAGATGTGGTCCTTGCACCAACATTAGGGATTTTGTTATAAGAACAAATCAAACAGGTTGAAATGGAATGTTTTTTTTTTTTTGATGAGAGAACGAGGGCAAAAGAGAACCCTTGTTCTCTATTGATGGTTATGTTAGTTGGCATAGTAATTGTGAAAATCAGAGTGAGTGATGGGTTTCTCATAGGACTACAGTGTAAGACAATAGTAAGTAGGAGCTGCAGTTATGGAGAAAGAAGAGATATAGGTCAAGAGACCCTAGTAAGCTTTTGAGATCGAATATACAGCATGTTGGTTGTAGTTAATAATAATAACCATCTAATATAAACTCAAAATTTACCAGTGACTAGATTTTAAGTGTTCTCAACATACACATGTACACACAAACACAGAGACATATACACATACACACATGTACATGTATATACACAGTAATTATATAAAGTAATATGTTAATTGCCTTGGTTATATGAAGTTTTTAATAATGGGCATATGTATCCAAATGACAAACTGTGCATCCTTAATATACTTTTACTTGTGAACTTACTTCCATAAGGCTGTAAGTTGTTTTTTAATGATAATTTCAGGGAGAGCATTTTAACAATTAACAAAATGAAGCTGATTGCTTTGGAGTCTTGTGGCCTGAATAGGTTTCAGGAGCATGTTATCATGCCTCCGATTCCCAATACTGCTTTTAAACAAGAAAAAGTTCCATGTGTTTAAGCACATGAATTGCCAGCTGGGTGGAATTCCTTTTGCAAAGACCTAACTGAATGGATTGGAAAGGACGCTTTATTTATCTATGATTTCAACCCCACCTGTTTACCATTTTCTTGTTACAAAGAATTAGTGAGTATTGGGTATGTGGCTATGAAGCAATTGTACAAATCTCCACTGTAACTATAATACAAATCCATCTTCAAGCTCAGAGCAAATTGTTCTCATTTTGGGAGGAGAAAAGGTATTTTCTGAACTAAAAACAAAAAACTTAACAAATATTTTGTAAAAGGTGAACTCTAGGGTCCTAACCAAATCCTGAACAAATTAGAGGGAAGCAGAAACAGCTGTTGAGTAAAACGCACATCCTAGACGAAAGTTCTCTGCTGTCAGGCCAGATTGCTTGGAGCTGGTTCTCCCCAGCTTTACCATTTCTCAGCACTTTGGCACCTAAGCAAGGTTGAAGGAAAGACCCACAAGTTCTGAAGGTAAACAGCAGGAGTTCCAAATTCTCCTTGTTTTGCAACCTAAGGAATTCCAAGGTAATCCCTCTCTTGGTCTCCCCAGAGATAGCCATAGGAATGAAAAATCTTTCATCCAGGACAGGAAGGAACATAAAGCTGTGACTAGCCTGGAAAAGCCAACAAGTTTCTTAGAACTACCAACTCTTTGCAAATGCTCTCAGCAGGTAAGACTTGGTTCAGTAATACTTCACTGGGCAGGTTGAATTTTGTATTATAAGGAATGAACAACGTCCCTCAATTTTTGTATGCAGTCACATGAGGTCAAAAGAAGGTTGACTCAAAAGGATTGAAATATAAGCTGGAGCAATTTTCAAATTCCTCATTTTTCTTCCAACTAACCTAATATCTGCCCTCCCCACCCCCCACAAATCTCCCAAGAAAAGCATCAAATGCTTGTGAACATGCTACAGTGATTTTGATGCGTTGAAATGATTCAGTGTGTCCATTCTTCACTTTCCACTTTATGCTTAATCATTTGTTGTTGTTAAATCCTTTTGCCGTGTGCCCGAGGGTTTCTATGAAAAGCACATTATAGTACTCAGCAATTAAAAACGAGGAAATCATGAAATACACAGGCAAGTGGTGGGACCTGGAAACCATCATCCTGAGTGAGGTATTCCAAAAGCAGAAAGAAACACTAGGTATATACTCACTATAGAATAGGATGGACATTCTGAAATCTATACACCTAGGGAAGATAAGCAAGAAGGAGGACCCAGGGTGGGATGATCAATCATTGGTTAGATGGACAAATGGGATGGACATTGAATGGAGGAGAAAACAAGCAACAGGACAGGAGCCTACCACAGAGGGCCTCTGAAAGACTCTAACTAACAATGAATCAAAGCTGATATTAAGACTCACAACCAAGCCATCGCCAGAGTGCAGGGAATCATATAAAAAAGGGGGAGTTAGTAAGATTTGGCGAGGACAAGAGCTCCACAAAGACCAAATAGATCAGGGCACAGGGGTCTTCTATAAGACTGTTTCTCCAACCAAGGACGACGTATGGCTACAAATTATAACCCATGCTCAAATGTGGCCCATGGTAGCTCAGTACCCAACTGGGTACCCTAGAAAGGGGAACAGGGACTATTTCA
The DNA here is from genome assembly GCA_028658305.1 of Pachyuromys duprasi. Taxonomy (NCBI): domain Eukaryota; kingdom Metazoa; phylum Chordata; class Mammalia; order Rodentia; family Muridae; genus Pachyuromys; species Pachyuromys duprasi. The sequence goes on from CM053755.1 coordinate 24,470,764, forward strand.
GTCATGAACTCAATGGCTGGCTTGTCGACTGCCCCACCCCCTGAGGGAGGAGCAGCCTAACTAGATCCCAGAAGAGGACATTGCAGCCAGCCCAGAAGAGACATGATAAGCTAGGGTCAGATGGAAGGGGGTGAGGTCCTCCCCTATCAGTGGGTTTGGAGGGGGGCAGGGAGAAGATGAGGGAAGGATGGGGAGAGTGGGAGGGAATGAGGGCGGGGGCTACGTCTGGGATACAAAGTATATAACCTGTGATTAATATAAAAATAAATAAATTACTTAAAAATAAAGCACATCTCCTTTCCATCCAAGCTACAAATCAATCAGAAACAAGGACAAAAAGGTAATGATAATTTTCAATACCAAAATATAATGGATAAAGAAAATATGATTCAGCGTGGCTCACTTCTCAATGAATCTAAGCTTCTAAACACTTCCTAAAACTTGAAAGCCTTACAGAGCTCCCTGACTGTGTGCTACCAGATGACATTGCAGGCTTTCTTCAGGGTGGATTATTGCTGTTTGCCATGTGGCAAGGAGCTATCAGTAACATGTGGCCTGAGTAAAATAGAATCCCACCCCAACCCCCAAATCACACACATTATGTAGTATAATTTATCCTTGTTATATGCAGCTCAGTTTCTGTTTATTATGTATACAAATCATACAACAAATGAGAAAGATATCAAGTAAAAAAATCTTTCCTCTCTCCTCCTTTTCCCCCAAACTATCTCTCCCATCATCCCACACTCCCTATGCAACCATCTTAAAATAGTTTCTGGTTTTACTCCCTCTGGCTCTTATCATTATAATGTTAAGCGACACTCTTCTGCTATACCTATTGATCCTTTTCTACAAAAGATAAGGATAAAGGTCCAAACTCCCTTCCCCCTTCAGATTTTCATGAACATTTTACTGTTTTAAGTTCTTTTATGAGAGGAATCCTAAGATTCAGTAATGACATAGGCACATAACTTTAGCTGTGCAATTTTGGAAAAGATTCCTTCTCTGTGTAAACTGAGTGGCTTTTCTTACATTTTCACAAGAGGAGCTACTTTCTCATAAGTTGCCCCAGGACTAAATTGGTAAGTCTACAAATTCCATTTACATTTTGCTAACAGTCAGAAAACAGAGCAAATGTTACATGAAGTTCCATGAGGTGTGTGAACAGTTCTGTGTGTGTGCATGTGTGTGTGCACGTGGGTATGCGCTCACACAAGTATGTTTGCATGCCAAGACCTGTGTATGGATGTCAGAGGACAAATTATAGCAGTTATTTATCTTCTAGTATATAGATCTGGAGACTGAACTCAGGTTGCCAGGCTTGGCCACTTGTGCCTTCAGTGTTGTATCACACCAAACTCCTAATATCCTACCCTACCAAGGTGAATTGTCCAGTTGTCCATTCCTCCAGATTCAACTCTGGGATGTTGTCTGAGAATTTCAGGTTACTACAACTAGTGCAGAAAAATGAAAATAGATCCATATTTATCACAAAGCTAAAGTCCAAGGGGATCAAAGACCTCAACATAATACCAGACACACTAAACCAGTTAGAAGAAAAAGTGGGGAAGACCCTGGAACTCATTGGCACAGGAGACTACTTCCTGAATAGAACACCAACAGCACAGGCTCTAATTTCAACAATCAATAAATGGGACCTCATGAAACTGAAAAGCTTCTGTAAAGCAAAAGA
>CM053755.1:24472956-24502505 GCA_028658305.1 Pachyuromys duprasi
GGAGTAAAAGCCTGGCTAGATCCCAGGGGAGGACATTGCAGCCAGCCCTGAGGAGACAAGATGAACTGGGGTCAGATGGAAGGGGAGGAGATCCTCCCCTGTAGGTGGAATTGGAGTGGGCAGGGAGGAGATGAGGGAAGGATGGGGAGAGTGGGAGGGAATGAAGGAGGGAGCTACACCGGGGATGCAAAGTACCTAACCTCTTATTGATATAAAAATAAATAAATAACATTTAAAAAAAGGATCAACCCACTACTTTGTCTCTCTCTTGCCCTCTCCTGCCCTCTTCCTTCTCTCTGTCAGGGTGCCCTCCTTCCCCTTATCATGTCTTGCTCTCTCCTTCTCTTTCTTTCTTCATCTCCTTCTAATAAACCTCTTCTGTATAATATCTGCTGTGTGCCTCTTCATTCATTAATTGATCCTAACACATGGGACTACACAAATGGAAACAACCACACAGTTCTACACATGTATATATACAATGAACATTTCATAGGGATATTTAATGATTTATTCAGGTATTGTTTATACAGTATTCTGCCTGTGTCTGTGCCAGCAGGTCAGACCAGGGCACCAGATCTGATTATAGATGGTTATGAGCCACCATGTGGTTTCTGGGTATTGAACTTGGGATCTTTGGAAGAACAGCCAGTGCTCTTAACCTCTGAGCCATCTCTCCAGCCCATAGGAATTTTAAGAGAAGAATACAGGTTGGATAAGCTAAAAAATAGTTACAGTTAAATATTCACCCAGTACTTACAGGAAAAAGATAATTAAATAAAAATTAATAAAAGCCATGTGGAATATGGTGCAGATATCAACCATATTATACTATGAAGTTCTAGATGATGCACAGAGGGTCTTGGAATATGATTCCAAAAATGTTAGAAGTTCAAGATTATCCTCAGCTACATACTGAGTTTGAGGCCAAATTGAAATGCATATTACCGTATTGTAAAACAACAACAACCACAAAAACAAAACAATAACAACAAAAACCCTAGCCCAAACTATGGGATTATGGCTTACAAAAGATTTGAGGGGAAGCTGATCAAGACTCCAAGCTGATAAAACCCATCAAACACTAGAACAAACAAATCAGATACTACACTAGATAATGAGTTAACAAAGGAACGAACAGAAATGAGCCAATGCTATAGGAGTGTTGAAAACAAAAGGCAAATAGAACCATGAAATGTCCGAGAAAAAAACTGCATTTGAGTTTCATAGGTGCAATGATTGGATTAACACCTAACATCTTATCAACATAATGACAAAAAGTGGAACTAGTGGATTGGCGTGATTAAAGCTTATAGGAAAAAAATGACATATTCAGAAAGATTTGTTACACAAAGGCCACATAAGAGTGTTTTGTCCACAGATCCATTTTAAAAGAAGTAATTAGAATACAAATCATTGGAGTATCGATATTAAATCCAATAAATAAGGAATTAGTTTAATATATTCCTTGGGTTTCTTTTTCCACTCACGAAGGATGCACAGCACAGAAATTGTCTTGGTGACTTAAGCCTTTGAAAGATGAGAGCTTTAAGATCTCAGTATAAGTGTCTACAGGCTCACCATGTTCCACTGCTTTAGTCTCTTCTCTTCATAAATCATACTCTATGTCTAAGGTTTTAGTTATTGATATAAATATCAATATCTATCAATATGTCTATCACCTATCTGTCTATCTACCTACTTGCCTACTTCTCTCTCAATTTCACTCTCTCTCTAGTGTGTAGGCATCGTGCAACAGAAGCTAACATCCCATCTCTTCCTTGATTGCTCTCCTTATTCTTATGAGACAAGGTTTTTACTAAACTTGGAACTTGCCGATTAGCTAGCTTAAGTTGGTCCATGAGTCCCATGATCCTCCCAGTTCCACTTCTCCAGGCTTGAGGTTACATGTGCATGCCACTGTACAATGGTGGTTTTGAGGATTGCTCTGGTCATTATGCATACACAGAAAAGGGGTTGCCAACTAAACCATCTTCCCAGCCTGCTTTTTCAAACATTAAATTGGGGACCCATGAGTTCTGAGTGAGGAAGGGCTCTGAGAATGCACATTTCTTAAAACTCCAAGCAGCACAACTACTCCAGTTCAATGTTGGGAGTAGCGAAGCCTTTAAATGTTCCATTTGTCCTACTGTATCTTCACACTCAAGTCTTAACACTGTCAAAATTCTGGTCTTAGTTCTCCATATACTAAATATGATTGTTTTGGCATACTCTATATCTATTTAGATTAACTCACTAAAAATGTCTTGACTTACTCCTTTTAAAAACGGTATGTTCATTATTAGTGTGTATATGCAGGAGCATGCACGCCACACAGCTCACACGTGGAAAATTGGGGAGTCAGTTCTCTCCTCCCACCTCTACCTGGGTTTTGGAGGTTGAACTCAGGTCACCAACCCTGCTATAGAGAAGAGTTTTACCCATTGAACCATATAGCAAGCCCCACCATTCCCTTTTGTATCTCATTTTATTCTTTTCATAATTTTGGTTTGTGTAGTTCACTGGTGTTAAATTCAACTTTTCATTATATGTAAACGTGTTTTTATAACTTACTCTTAAATGATTTTATTAAGTACTACTTTGCAGGAGCTTGAACCATTTGGGGCCTTCACCTGCATGGTTGTAAGATGAGGTATGATTGCAGCTAGTGCTCATCTGACCTGTCCTTTCTCCCTACCTGTGTGAAGAACGGATATTCTTTTATATTCATGATGTCTATATCTGCTTGTATGCGGTTTTTAAAAATTACCATTCTTGGATCTAAGAAATGGTATCCCTTAGTGGCCCTGGGAATTACTCAGACATAGTATTATTAAATACTGACTCATTCTTACTGTATTAACAACTTCTGGAGCAGTAATTAGACAACTATAAGCTCTTCTGGTGTTATTTTCTCCCCTTGCCTTCTGTTTCTTTTACACATTTATTTTTTTGTAGTTGTATTTCTTGTATGCTGCATTTTTACAACCTTAAAAATTTTATTTCTAGGTCACTTTATCTTATCTATTTCAAGTTTACGTTGAACTTATCCTCAGTACCTATGGCTAATTAGCTTTTTTCCTAATATCTTATATTCTCCTCCTCTGATTTTCCTTCTCCACCTTTTTTTGATTTTTTTTTACTTGCTTCAAAGTTGCCACATAGTCAAAAAAATTCATTAATTTACCTGAGTAATTTTTTTCTGGACTCTGGTGAATGCTCCTTGATCACTTCCCCCAGGCAAGGTGGCTTTGCCAGGCCATAGAGGAAGAAGATACAGGCAGTCCTGAGGAAACTTGATAGTCTGTGGCAAGGGAGGAGGGCTTCTCCTTTCTGAGGACTAGGGGAAGGACATATGGAGGAAGAGGAAGGGACATTGGTACTGGGAAGAGACAGGGAGGTCAGAGACTGATGGTAAGGCCATATTGCTGAAGGCAAAACATTGAACACAAGGAAGTTGAGCTTGTCCTTAAACAGGGGTCTCACTTCTATTGACTAATTTTCATGGCACTGGAAGGTGTTCTGCATGCTACCAGAGGAGGAAAGAAATCATCAACTCAGCTCTAAACCATGAGATCTACAACGATGACCTGCCTGTGATATATGCTGGTACAGTAGTGACAAAATTTTGTGGTAGTAACCAACTACTCTCTGAATGAATTTAATTACCACTCCATGACACAAACCACATGCCTGGTACTGCTAGGGTGACCCAAACCCTGAGACTAGAGAGGCCATGAACCTAGGGGGAAACCAAATACTATTGTTCTGCTAAGGGAACATAGCAATTAAATGACTCCTGATGACTTTCTGTTATAGCCATAGACCAGTGTCTCACTCAACCATCATCAAAGAACATTCTTCTTTCAGTAGATGGGGTAAAATAATGGTCCATAACTGGACCGGGTACAGAGTAAGAGACTTTGGAGCATTCAGTCCCAAGTGGAGTGTTCATCAAATTCTTCTCCTCAGAAATCAAAGAACTATATGAAAGAAGATGCAGAAAGATTCTAAAAGCCAGGGGTGATGGATCACACCAAGGAAACCTTGTATTCCAGACACAGAAAGATTAACACCCATATGAACACCAGAGACTATGGCAACAGGCTTAGGGCCTACACAGGTTCGAGGTAGACAGGGTCTCAGTGCTGAGAACAGAAAGTGGACACAAGCTCCCACCTCCAGCCAAAAAGCTATCTGAAATTGGTGTCAGCTGGAAACAAAATAGCTTTCTCCACTGCAGTCTTATTGGCTATATTAACCATTCTTTGGGGCAAGCTTCTGCCCAGGAGTAGCTGGACAACATAAAATAAACAAATTAATATATTTGTAGGCATTTTGTCTCATTTTGCTTTATTTGTGCATTCCACACCCCACACTGGTCTTTTGCCGATGTATTTTGATTTCAGTTTTGTAGTTTGGGTGTGGGTGATTTTTTTTAATAAACAGAAAGATTAAAGAGAAGAAGAAAGGGAGAAAAATAGATATAAATGGGTCATTAGGAGGGTAGGTAAACGGGGGGGACAGTTAGGTAGGTGCAGAGATGGAGAAGATTTGCAGGAGAGCAAACATGATCAAAATATGTTACATGAACATTTTTTTGATAAAAGGAAACAAGTGAAAAATTAAAAGGCCTTGCATATTAAAATGACATTTTTTTCATATCCTTATGCGTTCCCTTTGTTTCTTCGAAGAAAATATGTACGTAAATATGTATGTACTGATGACATCTGATATATTTAGGAAACTGTTTCTCCCAAATTCCATTCCAGGTACGTTGTTTCTGTATATACGTGCAGGTTTTTTCCCCCTTTTTCCTTGGAACATTATCTGGGAGAATTCTTGGAGGCCTGCGTTGAATTAGTATTCCTCAAGAAGTGAGATGTGTTTGCTTCTGCCAGTTTCCTGGGGCACCACTGACCTGGGACCACTTTAAATTAAATTGTCCACTTGAGAGTTTTCAGACCTCACAGGTGGCATAAATTTAGCTGGCAAGCATGTGAAAAACCTATGCTGGCTCTACAATATCGGATTTTTCCCCCGCCTACTGGTGTTAAGATGGTGACTGGGAAGATATTTTTATTTTGTTTTTTATCTATTTTTGATAATCAATTTATTTCTCATTCAACCTTCTACAAAGTCCATATCCTGCATGGGTTCTAGTATAATGCAGAGGACTCCTGCAGAGAAGCCTGGACTGTTTAAACTAACCTACTGAATTAATCACTGTGTGTAATTTTTACAATGGAATCTTGTTATCTATGGTGGACAAGATATTTGGGCGGAACTTAGAGACATTCTTCTTTCTTCATCTCTTTCCTCGGGCCATCTTTTCCTACCGTGGTCACAATGGTTGTATCCCTCCAGAGAGTAAGTCTGAAATCCTCATCCCTGGCATAAGGAGGTAGACCTATTGGCAATTGTTTAGCATATGGGATTGTACCTTTAAGAATGGCCCCGGAGACCTGTTTTGTCTGTTTTATATTGTAAGATTGTGATAGATAGGTGGCCATAGCAGAGACAAGTTCACATCAGAACCTGAGTCTACTTTGTCAACACCTCAGACTTCCAGCCTCCAAAGTGAGAAAATATACCCACTGCTTATGTACTATCTACTCTGTGGTGTTTCGTAGAAGCTTAAATGAATTTAGATCACAGTGCCAGCCAGGGACCAGATAAAGGATTTGATTTGCAGTCAGAGAAAGCTCAAGCACTTTTCTTCCTTGTTCCATATTGCCCACATTGCTCTGTGCTTTTGATCGAAGGCCAACATGTAAAGAACATGTGATGGTAAAATTCACTTTGCTGTTCTCAATCGGATTGTGATTTCCCATAAAAAAAAAGAATGTTTTAATTTTCCCCATCCTACCTGCATAGTTCACATACTCTTAATATATAGAAACACTTCTTGTTGCCTGCCCAATAAGACATACAGTTAGCATAGACACTAGAATCATGACTAATATCTTGCGTTAAAAAATTAAAATAAGTATGTTGAAATCTTGGGTTTATCTAATACTTAGTTTGTGCTAGCTTGGTCATTTCTGCCCGTGAACACGTCCAGTCAATTCCAAAGAAGGCAAGTTCATGGCTATGTGCTTCAGAATGTTATATTCCCCTGGATCAAACCTCTTCCTGATTTTCTACTCTCAGCCCTTTACCTAAACAGCAAGTAGATGGAATGAAAACTAGATGATCAAGTGAAAGGGATTGAAGATGTGTGTTTTGAGAATGTTCCCAGAGTTGTCCTTGTGGAGACTCACAGATATTCTTCTAACCTAATCACACTAGAATGGAAGAAGCCCTCCCATGACAGGCGATGGAATCCAGGAGCTGTGCTCAGTTCCAGTGTGAATCTAAGGTTGAATCTGTCAGCCTTTTTCGTAAGTCATGGGTTAGTCATGCACTGTGGACCTCGGCAGCCATCCAACCCTCTCTTCTCAAGAAGCCCTCTGGCTTGGACCCTCCGTCACTTTTCTCTAGCAGGCCATTGACAGGGCTCCCCTATTCACGCTAATTCTTCTCCAACTTGATGTCAGGCCCCAATGGATAGGTTGAACCCTATGTTAACCCACCATATTTCTTGAATGTTTCCCCCCTTCCTCTATCCTGACATCTTTTACAACCTCCAAATTTCTCAGAGTGAGCCCCTAAAAATAAAAATCTAGATGTAAAGAAACAGCAATTTGGAGCCACTATAGATGTATCTACAGAGCTAATAGAAATTCATGCTATTTAAGAAGAAAGGGAGGAAACTCAAGGGGCTGCTTCTGCAATGTTTCTTTTTATTGGCTGCTATCTCCAAAGGTCTGATTTACTGACAGTCACTCGACTCATCTAGTCAGGGTCCTTAGGGAAAATGCTCTTCTCTCCTTTCCAGACTTCTTGGGAGATGAATCTCCCCTTCTCCCAACCATTCTCTATTTCTTGTTAAAGCTGGGAAACTTCCTTTTCACTCATTCCAAACCAATGTACCCCATTATTTCTCAAAATGTGAAACAGTAAAATGAGAAAAATAGTTCTCCAGCCCATCAAAGTGTTCCAGTGTCTCCTCAGAAGACAGGCTCCAGTGCAGAAATCAATTGCTGAGCTTTTTAAGGTCTCTTTGCCACTTAGTCCCCCACCCCCTCATTGTTTTTTCAGTCTCTGAATGATTAAGTTAGCTAGCCTGAACCTGGGAACTCATCGTTGTGGTTTAGCTCTCTGCCCTGTCATTAAACCAACTGTATATGTAACCTTTGCCAGATTACATACTTTTAGTTTTTTTTAAAAAATTATATATTGTATAAATCATCACCTGTCTTATATGGTCTCTTTTGAGAAGAAATATATTATTTAAGCTAGATCGTGTGCCATAGCTGAGAAGAGCCCAACAAATGTTATCCATTATTGTTGTTGTTATTGATTGATATCCTAAGCACTATGGGATTGCAATTGTGGCAATGAGGAGAACTCATGATTACGGTAACTCAGAGTTGCCCAGTACCTTTGTGGAAGACTGGTTTCCTATGAATGTAGTCAGATGCCCTGAAGTTCATAGGCAAGTGGCCATGAAGCCTTTCTTGTTTAAAACACTATGACCTTCCAACCCTGAGACCCAGAAGGAATTTCTGGGTAGCAAGGCCATATAATGCGTTGCTTCTTAGGCTCTTAGGCTAGTGTGTCTGGGAAAGCTTCAGGCTGGAGGCACCGAGGAGTATTAATGTGCAGACGTAGGATCTGTCAGGAATACGAGCTGTGGTGCAACACAAACCACCTGCAAGGCTTGTGATGTTTTTTTTTTTTTTTTTTTTTTTTTTAACAGAGTGCCGGAAAGAAGGGGCCCAAGGCCAAGAAAGGAAAACGGAGCTGCAGATTTGTGTGCAGCTCAGAGTACAGGCAAGGTAAGGAAGCTGCTGTTGTACCACCGTGCCCTCCTCACCCCAGCTGCTGCCTCGGGTGTCACCTTTTCTTCGTGACTGATGGACCATGTCAGGCTGAGGCATACTAGATTTCTATGCGCGCAAGAGAGGGAATAGAAAAGGTCAATGTCTCCAGTAAAACTTAGAGGATGATTTTACACCAGAAGTGACTATCCCATAACTTTTAAACCAGAGTGTAATGAGTGGTTTCCAAATAGTAACACAAAGCCATGCAATGAGTTGCCAGGATGTAAGCTGGGTGCCCCTTAGACCCTGGGAATTGTAAATCTGGAAGGAAGGCAGATAGTCTCTCCAATTAGAGTGCTAAGATTAGCAATATTCTCTTTCCCGAGTTTGCCAAAAAACACAAAGATGGTGATACAGAATTGGTAGCAGATCCACTAAAAACAGGCAGTCATGTGCCCATTAGTGTCTGTGCTTCTGTGGTTAGGGGACAGGCGAGTGAGCGATGGGCTGTGCTATTTGTATCTCTGGGATAATCAGTGTCTCTGAGGAAGTCCTTGCTAAAGCAGGTCTCGTGGCCTTGTCGCTTTTCAGAGCTATGGTTTAAAACTACATTTTTGTTTGTTTGTTTTTCTACTCCTAATTTCTTCTATGTAAGCCTTGCCTGAAACCTAATAGGTGGCTTTGGAAGAGTATAAAAGCTACTGTCTGTGTAGACATCACTGGAAAAATCCTGGAGCCAGTAAATGCACTTTGAAAAACTTCGTGGGGGGGGGCAGGGTGGAGATTTGATGAGTGAATAGTGATCCTAGCAAAAGTTTGACTCCAGTGGCACAGGAGTAAGTCTAGCAGTGTCTGGAGTGTTGGGACACTGTGGACATTAACCAGACCAGCTTTCCCACCTACTGTGCCATCAACATACTTTCTTCCAACACTCCTACATTTCCTCCCATCTCTCTTCACCTCCACTGGGCCCCCACGGCCCCCTGTATTCTGCCCCTCACAAAGGCTGTCCCACCTGGCTTCTTGTCGTGGCTGATGAAAATCTACAGAAGCAGGAGAGAAGGAGCTGGATTCGGCTACAGATGCGACCTAGATGAAAAGCATGGGCTCCGGAGCCCATGACTGGTGAGAGGGGCCCACAGGAGCGGTAATTGCAGAGTAATCGGCAGGGAACTAGGTGTGCTGGTGGATGGATGCACTGAAATGCGCCCTACCTACTTTACTGTTTTAATTTATTAGTTTTATGCAGTGTCATGTGTAGCCTAAACTGGCCTCAAACTCTCTTGCCAAGGATGACTTGTCTGAACTGCTGATCCCCCTGCCTCCACTTCTGTGCCCTGGGATTATAGACATTAACTCCAACACCTGGTTTATGGGGTGTATGAATTAGAACATTCAATAACCACAAATATAAGATTTGGATTTTAACCCACTATTGTCTGACTTCAAATATTGTGTTCTTTCCATTTGGATGCTACTTTCATTTACATGGATGACTAAGTTCTAAAATTCATAAAAATACGTTTATTTTAGACCCTGAAATAATGTGCCTCCTACTGTTTTCAGCGTTCATTCAAAATGACTTGGTTTCTGGTCAATCCATGTGTATCACAGATGGCCTATGGCATTTCTTTTGATTAAATAGACACTAAATATATTTGGAAAGTATCTTTTTTTGAAAGGCATAAGAGTGTAGAGGAAATGACTTTTGAACAATAGTCTTTTTTAGATGAACAATAGTCTTTTTTAGATAGCCTTCTATTATTTTACATAATTGAAGAATGAAAGCTAAGATAAACGTGATTTAAAATATCATCATCATAACCTGCTAGTTTTGAGGGTTCTGTGCCGCAGAATAGCTAGCATATTAAGAGCGTTGCCTGGCACTAACTACCCATGTGATGGTCATGCTGGCAAGTATTTGCCCACTTTGGAACTTCTGCTTTTATAGTTTAAAAATGAGAGGGGATGACAAAATTAATTCAAAGTACCAATTATGAGCCTCATTGGGTATTCTTTTTCATTATTGAAAATAGATTCTTCTCCTGTACACAGTTTGCCCTCCCTTCACGACTCTCAGTTCACCCTCTCCTCTTTCTCACATCAATTCCTCCTCTGCTTTCCTTCGGCAAAGAGCAGGACTGCAAGAGACAGCAACAAAATATTGCAAAGCAAGATACAATAAAAGCCTCATATCAAAGCTGTGCAACGCAATAGAAGGTAGAGTCTCAAGAGCAGACAAAAGTATTAGAGATACACCTGCTGCTCCCACTGTTATGAGTCCCACAAGAACACTAAGCTAATGGTCATAACATATAAACAGAGGACCTGGTACAACTCAAGCAGACTCTGTGCTTATGGCGTCAGTCTCTAAGCCCATATGAGCTCAGCTTAGTTGATGCAGTAGACAATGCTCTCCTGGTTGTCCTCTCTGTCCTCTGACTTCATCTGCTCTTTCACGAGGATTTTCCGAGCTTTAAGAGGAAGAACCTGATGGAGACCTCTAATTTACACTCTCTCTGTATAGTGTCTGGGTGTGGATCTCTGCATCCACTCTCATCTGCTGCTGAGGAGGAAGTCTCTTTGATGACAATTGGACATCCTAAGGTAGAGCCAAATATGACTGGCAAAAAAAATCAGTGAATGATTCATTAAGAAGATACTTTTATACCATGTGTGTCTTTCTCACATATAGGATAATCATACTAAAATCTGTACACCTAAAGAAGCTAAGCAAGAAGGAGGACCCTGGGTAAAATTCTCAATCCTCATTCAGAAAGGCAAACATGATAGACATCAGAATAAGATAAAAACAAGGAACAAGACAGGAGCCTACCACAGAGGGCCTCTGAAAGACTCTACCCAGCAGGGTATTAAAGCAGATGCTGAGACTCATAGCCAAACTTTGGGCAGAGTGCAGGGAATCTTATAAAAGATAGGGGAGATAGAAAGATCTGGAAGGGTCTGGAGCTCTAAAAAGAGAACAACAGAACCAAAATATCTGAGCCCAGGTGTCTTTTCTGAGACTGATACTCCAACCAAGGACCATGCATGGAAGCTAACCTAGAACCCCTGCACAGATGTAGCCCTTGACAACTCACTGTCCAAGTGGGTTCCCTAGTAAAGGGAACAGGGGCTGTCTCTGACATGAACTCAGTGGCTGGATCTTTGATCATTTTTCTTGAGGGAGCAGGGTGGATAGCCTTACCAGGCCACATAGGAAGACCATGAAAGACAGTCTTGGTGAGACTTGATAAGCTAGGGTCAGATGGAAGGGGAGGAGATCTTCCTCTATCAATGGACTGGGGAAGGGTTATGGGAGGAGATGAGGGACGGAGGGAGGGTGGGATTGGGAGGGGCTGAGGATGGGGGCTATAGCTGGAATATAAAGTGAATACATTTTAATAAATAAAAAATTATATAAATAAAAAGAAAAAATGAAGATACTTTTAAACTAATTGTTTGAATCCTCAATTCATTAGGTAGGGTTTGAGACCCATTCCAGTTTGTCTAACACAGTGCATTGATCTTTGGAATTATAGAAGTATTTAACTATTCCCTTGTCCAGCTGGTTTTATGGGTTTCGATTGTAAGCTGGGTTATGTTTTTCTATGATATTGGTCAGGAATACCAAGGTTACACCTTAGTAGTAACTCTCACCATCTTACAAAGATAAGTGTGTTTTGTCTCTGCTCAAATGCTGGAGATGCCTTCTAAAGAGCTTTTCCTATATGACTACTCTGTGATGCAGAAGTCTCCAATTTGTTTACCTCCATATAAAACATCTGCTCTTAAAGATGCTAGAATAGTGGGTCTCTTGCTATTTTAAATTTTCTTTTCTTAGCTTTGTTCTAGAAGCATGCCTGCTTTCAAAGGCCCTTGGCCACCATCATATATCTCTTCACAACTAGGTATCTAGGGTATAATCTTTACCTTCCATCCAGGAATAAGGAGAATCATTGATATTGATAGCCTCTACTAAGTGTTACCACAGCTCATCTTCTTTGCTAGCCAGAGGCACAGGGAGCATATACTAAAGACAAGAAGAGTAGAGATTTTGATGGGCTGAGGTGGCCAGGGAATAGAAATTACCTTGAAAGATGAAGAACCAAAGAGAGGAAGGGAGTTTCCAATATGATGGGAGGCAGAAGTGAGTCATGGATGAAAAGAAATCGAGTCTCCTAAAACTCAACTCACTTGCTCCAGGTGTGAATATCGAGAGAGCATTAATATCTATAAAAAGCAAGTACAAATTAAAAGAAGACAATAAGGCAAAAATCCCATAGAGAGATGTAGCCATGCAAGTTGTAAGGACACACGGTTTCCTAAGAAAAACCTTGATAACCCATCTCTTGGATATTGATGACTTCTTGAAAGCTGTTCCTAGTGGACCTTAGGCATGGGTGTGTTCCCATCAGCTGGTCAGAGAATTAGATAAGATCTTCTGTCAGTAAAAGTAAGCCTTACTGGAGTTTAATTAACATTCAATGATAACATCATTTTCTGAGTAATTTTTGTAATTTCAACCAATGCCTTTAGACATGTACCCACCGGAGGCTTGGGGATGGTAACCTTTATACCTCTCTTGAAAAACCTCCCCAGGCTTTTCTGTAGTTATTCTATTTCCTCTGCTGCCAGGCCCAGTTCTGTTCTGTGTTCTGATACTCTCTCTTTATTAAAATATCATATAAATGGAATTACTAATTTTATGGCCATCTGAGTACAGCTCCTTTCACTTAAAATAAGGCATTTTTGATGCATCCATGCTGTTTTGTGCATCCGTTATTCATTTTGTTTTATTGCTGAATACTATTCCATTGTAAAGGCATTTTCCTGTTTGCTTATCCCTTTGCCAGACAAGAACATTTTGGATTGGGGGGCATTTGGGGGTCAATGATAAATAAGCTCTAATAAATGCTTCCACCAGGATTTTATGTGAATGGGTGTTTTTATTTCTTAGGTAAATACTTAGGAGTGGGATTGCAAGTCAAATGCTAAGTAGGTGTTTAGCTTAAGAAGTTGATGAACTTAATGCCAAAGTGGAACCACTGCTCTTCAGTTCTAGCTGCTCTTTGCTTTCATGATGTGCTAAGGCATTTTTAAAGGTCATAATGTCTGATCTTTATATATCACCAAATTGTACAATTTATCCAATAGTCAATATCAATTGTTTCACATCATTCTGAGAGTGTCAAGGTAGATAAGATCCCAAATTTAGAGTTAAGGAATTTGGACAAGACTATCCTAAGCTATATAAATCCTTTAATTCTTTGAGGCCTCAATTCTTTATTTGAGTGATGATACTCCTGAGGCTATAAAGGGAAATGCAGTGATTGAGAGTTTGAATTTTAATGTTGGTCTTGTGTTAGAATCCTAAATCGCCAGTTAATCTCTGTGACATCCTCCCTGAACTTCGTATAAATGAGGATAGTAGGGACCACTTCATGAAGCAAATGCAATGATTAAATGGGATGTATGCAATGTGCTTAACAGGCTGGGTACTATCGGGAGGTGTGCATCACAAAAACCTGCATTTGTTGCCATTGACAGTATTATTGCTATGGAGAAAGTGTGCCTGAAAGCACTGTGCAAACTGCCAAGTAATGTGTAAAGTATCTAGCAGCCATTAACGTTAGGAATCTAAATATATGGAGGGATATTATCAGCCATGCCATT
This sequence comes from Pachyuromys duprasi, assembly GCA_028658305.1. Classification (NCBI taxonomy): domain Eukaryota; kingdom Metazoa; phylum Chordata; class Mammalia; order Rodentia; family Muridae; genus Pachyuromys; species Pachyuromys duprasi. The sequence goes on from CM053755.1 coordinate 24,486,501, forward strand.
TCCTATGTATCTCATCTCTCAGTCTTGGGAATTCATGTGGCTCATGGTATGGCCTCTTGAACATCTTCCAGGGGCCCCTAAAATATTATGCGAAGAAGCTGGAGAGATGGCTCAGTGTTAAGAGCCCTTTCTGCTCTTCCAGAGGACCAGAGTTCAGGTCCCAGAACCCATGTCTGCCCAATCACAACCATCTTTAATTCCAGCTCCAGGGAAACCATCTTTCTAGCCTCCTTGGGTAACTGTACTCATCTCTACATATCCACATGAATGCCTGCACACACACAGAGACACACACACTTCAAATAATAATTTTTAATTTAAAAAAATTTTAAAATTCTTTGATGATTTCGTACAAATTGTATTTTGATTCTTATTCATCAACCTCCCCAGTCCCTCCCAGGTCCACCCTGCATTTCACACTCAATCAACTTTTTGTCATCATTTTTCTTTTTTTTTTCATTGTTTAATTAGTTACAATTTGTTCACTTTGTATTCCAGATGTAGCTCCATCCTCCAACTCCTTCCAATCCTACCCTTTCTCCCTCTTCTTCTCCTATGGCCTTTCCCCAGTCCGATGATAGGGGAGGTCCTCCTCCCCTGCTATCTGACCATAGTCTATCAGGCCTCATCAGGACTGGCTTCTTTGTCTTTCTCTGTGGCCTGGTAAGGCTGCTCCCCCAGGAGGGGGAGGTGATCAAAGAGCCAGCTACTGAGTTCATGTCAGAGACAGTCCATGTTCCCCTTACTAGGACACCCGCTTGGACACTGAGCTGCCATGGGCTACATCTGTGCAGGAGATCTAGATTGTCTCCATGCATGGTCCTTGGATGGGGTATCAGTCTCAGAAAACACCCCTGTGCCCAGATTTTTTGGTTTTGTTGCTCCTTTTGTAGAGCTCCTGTTCCTTCCAGGTCTTTCTATCTCCCCCTTCTTTCATAAGATTCCCTGCACTCTGCCCAAAGTTGGGCTATGCATCTCACCATATGCATTGATACCCTGCTGAGTGGAGTCTTTCAGAGGACCTCTGTGATAGGCTCCTGTCCTCTTCCCTGTTTTCTCCCTCTTCTGATGTTCATATCATTTGCCTTTCTGAATAAAGATTGAGCCTCTTACCCAGGGTCCTCCTTGATTAGCTTCCTTAGGTGTACAGATTTTAGTACGTTTATCCTATATATCTAATATCCACTTATAAGTGAGTATATACCAGTGTGTCTCTCTGCTTCTGGGATACCTCACTCAGGATGATCTTTTCTAGATCCCACCATTTGCCTGCAAATTTCATGATTTCTTTGTTTTTAATTGCTGAGTAGTATTCCATTGTGTAAATGTACCATCATTTCTGTATCATTCCTCAGCTGAGGGGCATTTGGGTTGTTTCCAGGTTCTGGCTATTACAAATAAAGCTGCTACAAACATGGTTGAGCAAATGTCCTTGTATACTTGATCATCTTTTGGACATATGCCTAGAAGTTGGTATAGCTGAGTCTTGAGGTAGCACTATTCCTATTTGTCTAAGAAAGCACCAGATTGATTTCCAAAGTGGTTGTACATGTTTACATTCCCACCAGCAATGGAGGAGGGTTCCCCTTCTCCACATCCTCTCCGGCATGTGTTGTCACTTGAGATTTTGATATTAGCCATTCTGCTGGGTGTAAGGTGAAATCCTAAGGTCGTTTTGATTTTCATTTCCCTGACAACTAAGGATGTTGAGCATTTTAAAACATTTTCTCATGTAAGTAGGGCTTGCAGAATCTCAGTGTCACCCTCTCTTTGTTCTCTGTAGGGTCTTGCGCCTTCCATAGGTGGACCTTGATGATCTTCACTCTCTGGGGTTCATGTGATCTGTAGTCTATGCAGGAATATAATCCTTTCTTCCAAGCTTTGTTACCAATATTACCAATGCCCTCTTAGACCGACTCTTTAAAAACATGAGGATTTTTTTAAAAAGTGTATACACATACTCACACACACATATGTTATGTGTTTTTATTAAAGTGGCTGTAATGTGCGCACTTGCTTTGTGATTAGGTGCAGCTTGGACTTGTGTGACTTCTTGTCACATGATTAACTAAAATAACTGTGAGTAGTGATCCTGTATCATTTGTGGCCTTTTCTGTATTTTTTTTCCACACTGAGAATCTTGGCTTCCAGTTACACCAAACTAGTAATTCATTTACTTGCATCTATAATACATAAATGTGTTTCAGTATTAGTATGCCCTAATCTCTCTCTATTCATTTATTTTTTGAAGAGTAGGAAGATTATTTTCTATTCTTTTTCTTCCAGACTGAAGTTAAATGTTCATAGTACTGTGCTCTGCATTTAATGTATTAATTAAAACTGTTGTATCTAAGGTGAAGGGTACATTGTGAAGAGCCAGTAAGAGCCAGAGGACCAGAAATTTGCCATGAGGGACAATGTCTCCTAGAATGGCTGCCTAAATAAGACTCAGGCAATGACAATTGTTAGACCTGCTAACATAGAAGGAGGACAATCACATCGTCCCTTCTTAGAAAAAGAACTTCAGGCAACTAATGACTGCAAGAGATAGAAAATCAGCCTTTCCCAGGGAGGACTCTCATAACTGGCTCTGCAGCACAAAATGGTTAGCCTTGAAATAATATAGACACAAAACCCCAAAACAGACTCAGCATGTTGTATTTATATTTGTGTATATATGCACACATGCACAGATATCTTGCAATAATTATCAAAGGAAGAGAGGCCATCAATTTGAGAGGGAAATGGGACATGCCATGAAAAGTGTTGGGGGGGGGGAACGGAGGAGGCAAATGATATAATTTTATTTTAATTAAAATATATTAAACAAAAATGGAGAAATTGCATGTTTGTATCAGTATTATTTTATTCATTTTAAAGTTGTATTTCCTCCTTTTGAATTTATTTTGAGGTTTTCCTCATCATCTTTGTAAACTTTATCTTCAAATTTATAGATGAATAGATCTCTGAAAATCCAAATTACAAAAGCATACAATCAAAAGTATATTAACTCTTCATTTAGTTTCATTCCTCTTATCTTTCCTTATGTCCAACAAAGCATGTTTGCATGTTTCTTATTACTTGTTTATTATCCTACCTTACACAACAGGGTGGTGCATTGTTTTTTCACTGTTGCTTCACAAGGCTCGGGATATTAATACTTTCTGCTTTGTTTTGCTGTGGGTTTTAATTTTTTGATATTGTGACAATACAGAAAAAGAAGTTGCCTTCCAAGCCTTTGTCTTTACTCAGGGGCTCAGTGTAGACTTGTGTCCTGTAAGTATTGTTAGGTACTTGAATGAAGAAAAGGGAAAGCACTGATATTTAATTATGTATAATTATTTTTGGTTGTGAACCTAGCCTTTAACAGCTGGGCCATCTCTCTAGCCCTTAATTAAGTATATACTAGTCAGTTCTGCACTATGTTTGTGCCTGCTTAGAGCCTTCAGACTGGAGTCGGCACCTGTCTGTCTTGCACACAATCTCAATTGCTTCTTTTGCCCACAAAAATCTTTCATAGATGCTACTCTGAGTAAATGCATCTCTATTCTAACATGCTGTTGCTGACTTTTGAGACTTCTAAATTCCATTTTAGTTGTCCAACAATTGCTTTTGGCTTTTATGCTTTGTCAGTGTCTGAAAACAGTTCAAAGCCCGTGATTTGTCAAGATTCCTGTCCTTAGCCCAGGTCACACTACTCTGGAAATGTTATTTCTATAACAACATTTGATGGACTTTTAGACTGTATTGCAATATTGGGCATACAGGTTCTCTGTAGGCTAACAACTCTTAATTTCATTTTTTTTAAAGCAGTTTTTATTCTGTTTCAAATTCACCACTGACAGGAAGGGGGCACCATTGAATAGCTTGTGGAGTCTCTCTAGGTGTAGAAAGGGATTGGATTATTCTAGCTTGAACTGAAATAATAAAACCATTTGATACTCCACACTGAGATAACTGTTTAATCAACATTTGACATTTGAACTGATGATGAAGCTAAGAATCCTTCCCCGCACCTCTTTGTAAATCTGTGCTCGGTGCTTCATTATTATCCTTATAAACATCAAGTGAGTTTATGAAAGTTAAGACTGTTGACAATGAAGAATACTAATAGTTGATTGCTACTTGTTTTGAAATTTATCAACGTGCAAACACAATGAGCATTTATGTATGCCTGTACATCTTAGAGAGGATGCATATTCGTGTGTGGGGTGTGTGTGTGTATGTGTGTGTACACTGCAAGGTCTGGGAGAAGGAGGGCTTTCTTTGAATAAGCAGTAACAACAACAAACATAATTGTTTTCTCTGTGTTGCCATCATTAGATGTTTTGTATTAAGGGTGTGCCTGTTTATCAGGGCTCCTAATGCTTGAAACCACTCACAACTCAGGGGATCTTCAGAATCCACATAGCTTTGAGAGCTGAGTAACGTTAACATTCAAATTGATTTAGTGTAAACCTTCCAAAGCTGTCTGACCCCACTTTTTCAAGTATCAGATTTGATCCGATTTTCTTGAACTGTCTGAGCCTAGCCACACAAGGCAGAAATGGAGCTTGTTACTGTCAGAGGCAACCTCAAGATACTCTGCAGTCCAGTTACAGAAATGAGACTGGGGCTGCCTTGGAAGGTGTATAAATCTCCAGCCAAAATGAGAGAAGGGGGAGCCATTTGCTTTTAACCACAGTTCACATGAGAATGGAATTTCCAAACAAACTTTTATCTCTTAAAACTTATTGCTGGTGATAGTTATAAAAACGAATGTGAGAAGGTGGCTAGGGAGTCCATCCCTTTGGATTCTTCAAAGTGTTTTCTCATCTCTGCTTTAAGAGGCATTTCCCAAGGAGCCAGGAGGAGGCAGCTGTGTGTCATCTGTCCAGAGTATCACTCAGCTTTCTCTAGGGGTTCCCTATCCTGCCTGCCTTTCCCTTTACTCCAGTTTTCTCCCTGTGATAGTATACCAATGGGGAGGGGGGGGGTGGCGTATGAAGGAAGCCCTCGAGAATATATTTGCTGTGGAAGGAAATAATGCTGATTTTTTTTCCTATTGTACCATATAGGAAAACTCCCAACAGCCAAAGGAAAATGACTCTTCTCTCAGTGAAATCCTTGTGGGCAATGCCATGAGGTTTGATGCATATTTTTTCTTCTTCTGATAGTTTAGAATGAAGCACTGGGGAGAAAATATTCCGCATTACAGATCACACTGGCCAGCTTAGAAGACAGCATTACTGTGAAAGTCGCTTTATCTAGCTCTCTTCTCCTTCTTTCCTCTTACTTTAGAATTTTAATTTTTTAAAGCAATATTGTTATGATGCCAGTTCTCACAGTAATAAATAGTATTAAAATGTGTCTTAGATGTGATTTTTCTTGCCTCCACATGACCAAGTCCTTTGTGTGAGAGGTAAGAGTTTGGTAGCAAAACCCATAGCTTACAAAGGACTGCTTACCTTGCACTTATTGAATCTGCTTATCTTGAAATCGTTTTCAGCACTTTCAAGGAGTCTGACTCAGCTTATACATCACTTAGGAGAACTTGTAAATTTTTTCACATCCTGAAATGAATTACTGTGTTCACTTATTTCTCCCTATTTAAGAAATCATATCAACAATCAAAGAAGGCATTTATAAAAACAAAGAAAAAAATCCCTTCTGCTTTAATTTAAGTATTGGCAGGCAAATATAGTAGTTCAGATACCCTCAAGTCCTGGTCCTTTTACATACTAAGAAGACTTATGACTCTATGAACCACACGCTGACATGTAACTAAATAAGTAAATAACAGGAGTGAAGGCCAACCACTGTTTAACAGCTTCCCCTGCTACATACACACGTTCAAACAAGCATGAAATGTAGGTCTCTGGACATCACTTAAAAGAACCACAAATAAACAGTGAGTGCTCCTATTCCTCCTGGACAGCCAGGGAGCATGGCTGGGAGTGGGGGTAGTTGCTGTTCTTCTGTCCAGGGTGCTCCAAACACAAACATGCCTGTCCACAGGCTCAGGGCCATGCTGCTGTTGACAGAGGCAGGGAGCTCAAGAAAGTGAGCAGGCCAGAAGTCTGTGACCCGCGGACCATTGCCTTGCCTCACCTTTTATTTTACAAGCAATCACACTCCAGACTCTTATACTTCATCTTCAACAGGGGGGGCAGAGTTAGTTTAAGAGACTGGAGTGAAATATGTCAATTGTTAGACATAGCTTTCTAATTTTTTTTTTAACCTAAAAGTGTATGCTAAGCTCTGGTCCCACTCTTTTGGCTCAAACTAATGCCAAAATAATAGAACACTATCACAGAACACATTCCTTTTGTATTAAACAAACAAACAAATAAAAGCCCTGAAAATAGGATGGGGTCTTGGGAAAAAGGGATCAGTGGGAGGGGGAAAGGGTAAGAAGGGGTAATATGGAATTTTTGTAAAAAAAGCATCATATATACATGGTAAACAAAGAAATTAAAAATGATCAGGAATTTATCTTGCAACTGAAAGAGCTGTACCACAATGACTAAACAAAATACACTGAAACATATAAAAAGAATAACCAAAAAAAACAAAAAAAAGGCTTCCCTAAACATTACTCAGATTTTATTTTTCGTCACAAAAAGGAAATAGGCAGATGCCTGCATTCAGAATAGAGCTAACTGGGTGCTCCTAGAATACTAGTCTACCTTGATATAGTTACCGATAATGCTGAGCAAATCGCCCAGAAATTTAACAACTTAGAATGACGGTGCATTATTTGCCATGACCCTAGGTTGCCATACTATTACTGCTGCCACTGAGGTATGCCAGTTCTGTGAGCCAAAGCAGGGCACTCCTCAACATCTGAGGTCCTTCTTTCTACGTCATCTTTGTACATGAAGATTCCTAGGAGTAGCATTTTTGTGGTACACAACTTTGCCAAACCACCACTTATTCTCTTTTTTGATCATCACTGGCTAATGCAAAACATAACCAGGCTGAAAACCTGGGTAGAAGAGACTGCACATGGTAATCTGGAAAAATATGACCAGCTGAGTTTGTTATAGTACCAGTAGGACATGGCTGACTCCAATGCTACTCTACCAAAATTCTGTATAATGATATTGTCCTTCAAAACACATTAAAGAATTTCTGTGAAGAAAATATTTCACTGGCAAAGAATATGGAGTCTGTAAGCGTCTCAGAGAAGAGAAATGACATTTTTCCAAATAGACTTGGTCAAATGTTCTTTTTCTTGAGAAATAGCTTCAATTCCATAGGAAAAAAATATTGATCAACCTTGTTAAGGAAAACCAACTCTGAGCCGGGTATGGTGGCACATGACTTTAATCCCAGCTCTGGAAAGGCAGAAGCAGGTGGATCTCTGTGAGTTGGAGGCCAGCCTGGCCTACAAAGTGTGTCCAGGACAGGCAGGGTTTTATTACACAGAGAAACCCTGTCTTGAAAAATAAAAACAAAGAATCCCAAACCAAACCAGACCAAAAACAACAACAACAACAACAAAAACCCAAACAACAACAATAACAGCAACCACAAACACAAACCCCGACTCTGATCTGTCCACTTCAAGTTTAATTTTGAAGAACTTTAGTTAGTGATGTTTCTAGATCAAATGCTGCCTTCCTGACATGAGACATCTGTTTTCATGGTGGATGGGCAGGATTTAACTAAGAGTGAAAAGTCAGAAGCACCTCAGGAACAGTGCTTGGGCATAGTCCTAGAGAGAAGACTAGAAACACCAGATCAGGCATAATTCCCCATGAATTGCAGAATCCCTACATGTATTGTTATGTCATAGAAAGCCAATTACAGCCATGACAGATACGGCAGAAAAATGGCATGATATCCAACTTGCCTTTTCTGGATTTACGTTTTAAGATATATCTTTTCAGTTAGTATAGGTGTGTCATCACTACTCAATTCAGTAAGCATCCCCAAAAGAGTGTTTTGATTTAATGGTCAAATGCAAATAAGGGATATTGAGGTGTGAGTTCCCCAAGAAACACTTTATGAAGACTGTAAAAAAAAATAAAAGATGACAAAGTTGATACAATTTTTTGTTATCTGAAATTACTTAGTATTTTAAATGAACAAAAGTATTTCATTGTATGAAATCCACACACAAAAAAATTGCTTTTATAATCAAGGAAGGGCAGTTTTTATGCCTGTAACTCCCCTCCCAGAGGAGAATGGCCCTTGCTGTGGATATTAATTGTTTGTGTAGAGCAATGGTATTAGATGAAGAGGAATTAGGAAAGAGATGGCAAGTGGGGAGAGGTTTATCTGTGAACTGCTACAGATCTGACCTCAGAGTGCTGCTGACACAGCCTATCCCTTGCTTTGGAATTGGATGTTTCTCTGAGTCGAATCTAGTTTTAGACAATGATGATACTCAGTTATCAGGATACTCTTTAAGAAGGAGTCATGTAAATGTGCACACAGAGGTACATGTGCATGGTGGGTTTTAAAGAGAGGTCTACCCCGTAAATACCTTCATGGCTGGTTCCAGAAAAAGGAAGATGAAGAAATTGTAGGAAGAAATTGCCACAATCAGTCAATTCACTGTCATTGATCTGTTAATATAAATCATCAGAGTGTTCTCTATGATTTAAAATGGTGTTATTAGAAATCAGTGTTGCTATTTTCTTTGAATTATCTATTTAAAACTTTATGATTTTCTTCCCCTGTAAGTCTGTGGAGTAATAAATTAGAGACTTTCTGAAGGTAGTTATTATAGAACTCTTTATAATCTAAGAATGCCAGAAAAATGTATTAACTTCATTGGTTGCTAAATTAACTTTATTTATAAAATTTACATATTTATTGATCTTGCAAAGTTTTTTCTCCTTTTTTTTCTGATCTTAGATCATAAAGTCCTGCATTGAATGCATCTGAATTCATTTCATATGAATCAAAGTCCATGTTGCAAATCATGGTAACCTGTAGTGACTCAGTCTATTTTGACAGCTGTAATTGACAGTTATTAACCTTGGACTTACTAACTTATAAATAGAACTTATTTTCTTACAGGTCTGGAGTTTGGGAAGTCTAAGATCAGAGAACAAGCAGGCGCAATGTCTTGTGGACCCTGGCTCTCTGTTTCATTGATGGTGTCTCCTGCTGCAACTTGATGTAGAGAATGGGACACTCTGTATCCTCACATGGATACAGAAAATGGAGTGTGCAGATTCTCTAAAACCCCTTTCTGAGGAGACTAAGCCCACTCTTAAAGGCCGACTTTCCCAACAATATCTTACTGGAGTTAATACTAACTCCAAACTGGAAGACTATAAGGATTCAATCTACAGCAGTGAGTGATCTTGTTAAAATGAGTAAGTGGTGATATGAGAAAGAATGATAAGCATCCTCTGAGATGGGTTTCCATGGTTTCAAACTTCATGTTAAATCATCTGAGTGCAGCAGCCACACAGAACAGGGTGATACCCTCTAAAAAGTATGGCCCTTGATTGAATAAAGATTGGAAGAAGATGCAAGGACTTGCCATAGAAGTTTATCAATGAGGAAGGCTAAGGAGGTGATGGATACTGATTTATAACACTCCTCATTTTTCTGACAGGTACAGGCTGCTATAGTCCATTATCAAGGTGGACAAAAACACACTTGGCATACTGTGTCTCTCAAAGTGCCTAGCTGAAGAACTTCCTTTAACTTGGTACATAGGTCCTTCATCAGGACAGTCTAGCCCTTGTTTCTTTCAAAGGCAATGCAACAAGGGTGTTTGGGGGTTTGGCTCTAGTACATAGACAAGTCTTCTGGATTTCAGTGTTGTCTTTATTGGCTCTGTTAATATGAGCAGTGTACTTTCTTTTTCCTGCTCCATGTTTCATCATTTAAAAAAAACAACTATGTAGCAATAACCACTGCTCAGTTCCTAATTGTTACAAAAATCAAACAGGAAGATGTGTATATGTTTATCTTTAAACATTCCCAAAGTTACCAGCCATTCTCAGTTCAGCCTTCAATTTAGAATGTAATTTATTTTATTTGTTTTCTTTTTGTAATTAAAGTGATACACACACATATGCCTAGGGTTTGAAGAGTCAGTGTCTCTGCAAGATTTACTATGAAACAGCAGAATTCTGTCCACCGTTGTCCAGTGTTGTCTCCATTCTTTCCTCTCCCCAGAGGAAATCACTTTTCAGTTGTTCCTTTGGTACTTACCTCTCATCTCTAAATCAGACTTTCTCAATCAGTAAGCCCAAAATAGATTACAGGTGTGGGGAGATACTGATCCTTTCTGCCCTCGGGTGGGCAGGTGGGACCTGGGGGGGCAGGAGCCCCTGTCTAGTTGCCTCCAATCTCAATCAGACTTTTCCATTTATTCCGGTGTGCCTTATAAATATTTATGCACGTGTGCTACGTCTTGAACAAAGTTGAGAAGAATTGCTAAATATAGTGCCACTTGCAGATGTTTCAGTTTAGGCATTATGTTCTGACTTCATGCACACACCTGCATACACACACACACACACACACACACACACACACATACACACACACACAGGGCTCTTGTTTCCCTCATGCCTACATCCTGTATATGAACACTCACTATTTCCTATATTCAGAATATGTAAGTCATAAATAGTATATTAAATTTTAGTTCTTTTTTCTAAACATTTCTTTTGTTTTTCTGTTTAGCTCTTTTTGTACTCATCACTAATTCAGCCTAAATTCTTTACCAATTATCTTACTCTTATATCATTCTTCGAATACGTTAGTCTAGAATGGATGAGATCCAAATTCTCAACAGTTTCTCTTAATTTGTTTGTTTCCTGGGCGGATGCACAGATGTTCCTTGAGAAATACTTCTTTTTGTGTCAAGAGCTTCCCTATTATCTCCATGCTTTACTCCTTTTACCGTAGTTATGACTCCCTCTCTTCTGATCACCTTTTGTTTTGGTGGAATCTATTACACAGAAGCTTTAGGAGAGAAGGATTGGGGAAATGACATTTTCTTTAGACATTGGCATACCCAAATATGTCTACATTTTAGTGCCATCCTTTTTTGGAAAGCATGGTTGGATATAGAATTTTAGGGATGAACTCAGTTTCTCCAAAAATGTGGAGGCTATATTACCTTCTAGCTCTTAGTTCCATCTCTGTGAAATCTAAAATTTGTTTGGATCCTCATCCTATAAATCTCCCTCGGTAAGTCAATATGATACTGCAAGAATCCTCTAAATTCTTTTTCTGGGCATGTGCTTCATTCCATGTGCCAGATGTATGGCAACTTGCATTTTTAAGTTCTGAACATTCTTTTCTAATTAATTTATTTATTCATTGTATCCATACAAAAGCATAACATGCATGGCTGGTGCCTGCAGAGGCCAGAGGAAGGCATTCGATACCATATAACTGGATTACAGGTGGTTGCCAACTGCTATGTGGTTGCTGGGAATCAAACCTGTGTCCTCTGGAATAGCCGTCAGTGCCCTTAACTGCTGAGACATCTCTCAGCCTCTGAACATTATTTTGATTGGTGTTTCTCTGGTGAATTTCTTCAATTTCATCAGTGCTTTATGAAATTTCTCTTTGGATATTAAACATTCTAGACTGTTTTCTTACTGTTCACTCCTCCTTTTTGTTGTCTAGACATTGAGTCTTTGGGGAAATTTCCTCCATTTTATCTCTTCCAGTGCAGTTTTCACTTTCTGCTTGCATGTTTGTTTGTTTCTCAGATTCTTTTCAATCTATCAGTGTTGCTTTGGGCAGATAGCATGCAGTACTTATTTTACTCCATTAATAACATTTTAGTTGACTTTTTGACTGCATCTTTTCTATTTTAGGGTACTTTTAACCCCTCTGTTGCATTAAAGTCCCTGTTTTTACTGGGAAAGTCAGACTTGTAATGGTTAATCATCAGATAATTTTTGGCAATGTTGTTCTAATGGCTGCAGTATATTACTAAGCACTGTATTGGGAATAATCCCAGGCATCATTTAGATGATGACTTCAACAGGATGGTCCTTAAGGAACCCCCCAGGCTGTACCTCTATGTCTGCCCACTAGGCTTAGGAACCTTTTGTTTTTGTGTTTTCAAAATATATTTGACTCCTATCTCTCTTCTCTCTCTGCTGTATATTACTTTGAATCTTTTTCTTTTTTCCCTTTATTGAAAATAGATGACCGTTTTTTCTCACATACTGTATCCTGATTATGGTTTCTCAACCTTCTACTGATTCCAGTTTCTCTCCACCTGCCATCCCATCTGGAACTACCAGCTTTGTATCTCTCATTAGAAAACAGACAGAATTTGAAAGAAAGAATACTATAGCATAATATATAGTAAGATAAAACAAAAAAATCACATTGGAATTGGGCAAAACAAACAGAGAAAGTGCCTGCGAAGGCACAACAAACAGACCCACTCATTAACATACTCAGGGAATCCATAAAAACACTAAACTGGAAGCCATATTATATACACAAAGAACTCTAGGATAAAAATAATACAAAAAAGATAAAATTAAAAAAAAGCTTATTAAAAAATGGAAATATTCTGACATGACACTATTAGTTGAGAACTTTACGAAGATGCTGTTGAATTATTTTATTTGTTGTTGCCGATCTACTGCTAGCGTAGATGAGTTTGTTTCCCCAGAGAGACTACCTTCAAGGAAACTAAATTTCATTTGCTAATAGTAATCAACTGGAGATAGTTTCTGAGTTAGGAATAGGGGAAATGTGTCCATTTCTGTCCATTTTGATTGCGTCTTTCAGCTCTAGGACTCCATCTACTGCAGAGTGGTGCAGGCCCTGTGTGTGCTGTTCGGACTCTGAATTCACATGTGCATCGGATCATGTTGGTTTAGAGGACCTCCTGTTTTGGGGTCTTCCATCATCCCTGGCTCTTATCCTCTCTCTTCTTTCTCTTTTGTGTGGTTCTCTGAGCTCTGAGGGATTGATGAAGACATCTCATTCAGGGCAGAGTGTTCTAAGGTTTCTCACTCTGCATACTTTCTGGGTGTGAGTCTCTCCATTTGCTCCCATCTGCTGCAAGAGAAAGCTTCTCTGATGAAAGCTGAGCTAGGCACTGGTCTATAAGTATAGAATAGCAGAATTTCATTATGAATCATTTTATTGCTACTTTTCCCCCCTTAGAACAGTAGTATTTGGTTTTACCCTAGGCCCTTTGGTTATCTAGTTCAGGTTCTTGGTTGCCCAAACAGTGTTGGATATGGGTCCCATCTTGTAGAGTGGGCCTTAAGTCAAATCAGATATTGGTTGATTACTCCAACAAACTTTGTGCCACTATTGCCCTAACATATCTTGCAGATGTGATACCATTGTATATCAAAGGGTTTGTGGCTTGATTAATGTTTCCGTTTCTTCTTTAGTAGCATGATATGTACCTTTCTATACCAAACACACTAGCATGTAGAATAGAAGTTTAATAAAGTCACCAGGTTGACCATGTTCAACTGGTTGTAGGTATTCTCTTCAGCAATGTTGCCTTACCATCAGTTTGTGGAGAGCAACCTATAGCTTTGGCAACAGCCTCGTTGTTTGGAGATTCCTGTGGGATTTCTTTGGATAACACCTCCATGATCTGAATTCTACACTATTTACAACAGCTATGAAAAGAAAGTCCTATTGCCTATGTCAAAAATGAGGACATTATGAACCAGGGAGGTGATATGTTCTTTCCCTGATGGGTAACTTGGAAGGATAGCCAGAATATTGTTACAACTCGAAGGCCCTATCCACTGTATTACTGAGATGACTTGCTCCCTTTCCTAGTAAGCAAAACTCTGTTTCACTGACTCAGGGTATATTTTTAAGAAACTAAATTGTTGATGAACTGTTTAAACACTTAGCACGACAGCATGCAAATGGAATATGTAGCATTAAAATATTCTCTCAGCATTTCAGCATTGAATTACAATTTGAAAACATTTAACCCAACCACCGTCCTTGGCAGTTGCAGGTAATATTCAAAGAAGCTGAGGCAATTCTCCAAGTTTACTTTGCTTATTTCTAAAGAAGCAGTGTCAGAACCAAGTCATTAAGCACAGCTCTTGGTTGTAGTTACTGAAATGTTTTTCAAGTGACTCACGTTGTTAGCAACTTTAGTGTTTGTTTTGCTTAGCTGACAATCACTTTTTAAGATGTAATTTTTCTCACAAATAGGATTTCTGTATGTCAAGTATTATTTTCCAGAAAATAAGAATTGTTTCCCAAGTGATATGTTTTGGCCCCTCAAATACAATATAATCGTATCACAAAGCAAATTCACAAATCTGTAGATTATTCAAAAATGAAAGCAATTTTCTTTTTCTTTGCTAAAATAGGATCCCTGAAGCCCAACATGCCACCGATCACAGCAGCATTCTTGTCTTCTTCATTTACAGAACACAAAGTACATTCTGTGTGCCATTTGTCTCTTTAAACTTAGTCTTGGGTTTTATCTGAGTTCCAAGGTAAATATTCTTTAAAAGTCCAATCTCCTAGCCATTCCATTAAAAGGTTTATCTTGTATGTGTACTGCTTGTTTATTTAGCAACCTTATGAGTCTAATGAAGTGTTTATTTAGTAGGCTTTCTAAATTATTTATGGTGAGAGACAACTAATCTTTGGTCACAGTGGATCTTTGGTGAAGGGATTCCCTACAGTGATTGATTGTGTTGCCAACTAATAATCTCTATAATGTGATCACACTTCCATCAAAGTTAGACGTTCAAGCAGCTTTCTACAAAGAAAATGAATGTATCTTATTTTCTAACACACTCTAAGAAATCAGAAACCAAGGTTTCTGAAGCATTTGACTGGTAGTTAATGACTTCTGTTTCAATTCATTTTTTTTCTATTTTTTTTTTAACACAGTGATACAGTACAAGAAAGAAAGAAAGGCTTTATCCAGAAACTGGAAAAGTATGGAAGACAGCAACAAAATAAGAAAAACCGCAGCAAATATGTCTTGGAAGAAATGTCAACAACATAGGAAAATGCAGTTTTTGGCGCCGCATTCTACCTTCAGTCTTGGTAGTTTTACAATGCAGGGCAAATGACCAGCATGCCCTGAGTTATACTTCTCTAGTTCACAGGGGCCTCGAGACTTTTAAGGAAAGGGAGTGTTCAACTTCATCTTTGAGGGCAAAGATTAGAATCATAGCATGTTAGCACTCAAAAGGAATTCATAGATCATCTACTTTTTACCGTAATCTCTTTGTTTCATAGCCGAGGTCGCTTTGAGGCCAAGAGAAAGGATATAAGTTTTCCTGAGTCATATAGTAAGTTGATGTAAGACATCGATTAAAATCCACCAAAATCTCGATTCTCAGACTACAGTGTCAGCAATAATGTATTAAAACGTAGCTAAAATCTCAGCTGCTTAACTTGGCTGACCTCATTTACTTCACTTGCTTTCTAATTCCCCCTGCCTCTGCTACACTGGACTTCTTCTTGGTCCTGGGATAGATGCTACAAGGTTCTAAGGCATTTCCTGTCTGCAAATGTTTGCAGTACTATTTCTCACCCTGAAAGGATGCTTTTTGGGTGTTTTCTCATCATTCAGATTCCTAGTCTTGTCTCCTCATAGAGTCTTTAAGTACGCAGTGCTATATTGTTGCCGACGAAACGTGCCATCATGTTTTTTTTTTAATTTTTAGTAATTACACTTTATTCTCTTTGTACCCCCCCATAAACCCCTCCCTGCTCCCCTCCCAATCTCACCTTCACTCCCCCTCCTCCACACTTGCCCCTCCCCAAGTCCACTGATAGGGGAGGTCTTCCTTTCCTTCCTTTTGATTCTAGTCTATCAGCTCTCATCAGGAGTGGTTGCATTTTTGCAGGTAAATGGTGGGAACTGGAAAGGATCATCCTGAGTGAGCTATCCCAGAAGCAGAAAGACACACATGGTATGTACTCACTCATATAGACATATAATATAGGATAAACCTACTAAAATCTGTACACCTAAAGAAACTAATCAAGAGGGAGAACACTGGCTAAAATGCTCAGTCCCCAGTCAGAAAGGCAAAGCAGATTGACATCAGAAGAAGA
>CM053755.1:24503005-24557575 GCA_028658305.1 Pachyuromys duprasi
ATATCCAAAAAATGCTCAAGTACACAACAAGGACATTTGCTCAACTATGTTCGTGGCTGCTCTATTTGTAATAGCCAGAACCTGGAAACAACCCAGATGTCCCTCAGTTGAGGAATGGATACAGAAATTGTGGTACTTTTACACAATGGAATACTACTCAGCAATTAAAAAGGAGAAAATCATGAAATTCGCAGGCAAATGGTGGGACCTGGAAACAATCATCCTAAGTGAGGTTTCTCAAAAGCAGAAAGAAACATATAGTATATACTCACTTATATAGACCTATAGGATAGGCAGGTCATGCTGAAATCTATACTCCGAGGGAGGATATACAGGAAGGAGGACCCAGGTGGATATTATCAATGCTGGTTTGGGTAATGAATTATTTTAACATTCTATTACCTAAAGCATTTTTGATTGCCTTAATTTTTGTTAGTTTTTCTGGATGGATGATTCTTAGTTGATGTTGGAATTTTCAGCATTTTTTTTTCTATGCCTTCTTATTGTCTTTTGGCTAGAATGTTTCGAGGTAAAGGTCAATTGCTAATTTTACCATGGTTCCCTTGTGTTTTGCCATTTTTATTTATGATCAAGCAGTTCATGAAAGAAAGAAAACATAGTTGACAAGTATTGTCAGTGGTAAGGAGCCACAGAAGTAAATCAGATATACAGGTAGAATTAGGGGAAGAGGAGTCAGCAGTAGGAAAATATGATAGCCTTTTCTTTTGGAATAGATTTTTCTGAGGTAGACTTTATGTTGTGAGTTAACTGAAACAAGAACAATTGAGGATCTATTCCTTTTGGTCTGCTGGGCCTGGCATTCTCTATTACCCAGAGCTGACAGAATGAAAATTCCCACATGCTGCTTCCTGAAGTAAAGCCCATGGTAGCTCAGTAACCAAGCAGGTGGTCCTAGTAAGGGGAACAGGACTATTTCTGACATGAACTCAATGGCAGGCTCTTTGACCTCCCACCACCCAAGGGAGGAGCAGCCCTGCTAAGCCACAGAGGAGAACTTTGCAGCCAGTCTTGAAGATACCAGATAAAACAGAGTCAGATGAAAGGGAAGGAGGTCTTCCCCTTTCAGTAGACTTGGAAAGGGGCAGGGAGGAAATGAGGGAGGGAAGGTGGATTGGGAGGGAATGAGGGAGTGGGATACAGCTGGGATACAGAGTTAATATAATGTAACTAATAATAAAAATTAAAAAAAGAAAAAAAGAGTAAAAAAATAAAAATAAAAAAAGAAATCTCAGCTAGAACTCCAGGATGTTGAGGAGTGTGGGGGGTCAGTGAAGGAGAAAATTATGTTTAAAGTCTTACTTTTTCATTTCATTTTTGCTTTTTAATTTTCATTTATACAAGCCTATAATACTTAAATATGGAATGTGCCAGTAACTTGCCTTCCATTTTTCTGGGATTATGCTGATCTCTGCCTCAACACAGTTTTATTCTCTCTCCTGCTGAACATTCAGAATATTCAGGCACTGTACATTCAGAATTCTTTGTGAAATTTAGTGGACCTATGAGTAAATGCTTTTTCTACTTCCTACATGATGTGAGGGTTATTTCCAGTGACTGTAATGTTTCATTTTTCTTTTTTTTGTTTTTACCAGTAAAATTATTGTATTTTTTTTGGAGTAACAAATGCTAGTTATAAAAGGTAAATCAACTTGATAAAAATGACTTCTATGTACAGAAGGGGAAAGGCTATTTAAAACCTAGCCTGATTATTATTTTCCCAATCTATAATGTTATATAGTTTGTAGAATCTTTAATCAATCTAGGTTGAGTCATTTATCTTCATTTCTCATGCATCATCATCTATGTTTAGATTCTGTCTTTTGGACAGAGTAGACAAATTTGTATTTATGTTTGGTCTGGAGATGCTTAGGCCATCAAACCGAACAAAGTATCTCACTTACTGTAACTTCAGTGCTACATTCATGAAGCTGGTCTGGGTAGCTTTTCACATTTTTGGCTGTACACCATTCATATCAAGATTAATCATGATATAGAAGTAAAAGATGTCTTTTATCTTTTATTGAATCTATTTTAGCCCTTGACGCAGGAATGACCACACAGTTGGGATTTAGTGAATATCAAGAAGTGATTTTCTGTGTATATTCATTTCAACTTTATAGCTAGATAACTTTTTTTTCTGCAGAGAGACTAGCATTGTCTAGATTAAATTTTGGTAAAATTTTAAGTATGGAAGTACTCTGAATTTCATTCACTTAATATATATTCTTTTCTTTTTTATGTCGTTCTAGAGATCAAACCCAGGACCTTGTATATGCTTGATAAATACTGTACAACTGAGTTTATCTATATATACAACCGAGCTATATCCATGGTAATTAATATGAAAATTATTTCAAGGGTTATAGTGCATTTATGTGTTTTATTTGTTTAATATATCGCATATTGGGAAAACTTTCCTGACTGTGCCAAGGACAAAATAAGTATCAAAGAAGGTAGTGCTTGCCTAACAAATTCTCTAAACATAGTATCTCATCACCCTATGCTCAATATTCATTTGGCATCTACTTTTTTGCTTAAGAGGAATAACATGCCTTCAAGGTTAAACTCAGCCAGAAGACAGTGAGATAACATGTTTGGAGCCCCATGGAGTATGGATGAGTATGGAGCACTGTGGCAGTTCAGGATTCGACGTAAATTTTCATCTTAGATACCTTTTCCTTTCTCCTGAAATTCCTTAGATATTTCCTCTAGTCCTCTGATAATCTCTATCCCTAATACGCAGTGTTTGGATTCCTTATTTTCTTCCCTCCCACTTTTCTTGTCCCCCAACTCTGCATATTTATATTTGTTTGGATGCTTTTTCTTCTTTATATTTCTACCTACTTGATAACTAAATTTCTTTCTTGGGTATATTTCTACATTTTTCATTCCTAGGTCCATAGCTACTGAATTAAAGACCTTAAAAAAACAGATTAATAAAGGCTTGGTGAATATCTTTTGTAATGCCATGATTTTGCTGAGTTTAAAATATGACTTTTTTAAAAAAATAAAGAAAACACAGACTATTTGCAGATAAATTATGAAAATCATTCTCACAAGTTACAGATGTCCTAATAACTTCTAAGTGGTGACACTGAATAGTCATCTTTAATGAGTTAAAACAGTGTTTGCTAGTTTGTACTTTTCTATGTGTGTTACTATTTATATAACTCTTAGAGATATTTTAACATTAAAAAACTTAGATGGTAGTTTTATTTAACTATAAGAATTTAATAAATATCTCTTTCACAGTTTGGGTACCAAACCTCTAATTGGCAAAAAGAAGAGGCTGTTGGCATCTTTAACATGGTAACTAAAATTTCTCATCATTCAGAACATATATCTAAAATTCTGGTGCTTGGCCTTCTACCCAATACAAAAAATAAATCCACCTGTCTTTGATCCAAAAGATCTAAATACAAAAAGGACTTTCTGAAAGTCACTTAATCATTCATCCACATACACCAATAATTATTTAAGTCCCTTTATGTTCAATTCTTTTGAACATTCTTTTTTATTTTCAAAAGTGTTCCTTTAGGTCATTTGAACTTTATTGGGTTTCTTTATTAATTCATTGAAATTGCACTTAGTTTTCTTCATGCTATTGCTTTTCCAGTTTATTGCATAAACAGAATGAGTTTTCAAATCTGGGCATTACATTTGCATTTTAAAGTTATTGCTATAATTCTAAATGTACTTTAAAAATTATACTCCTTAAAATATTTTTTCTTCATGATCTTGGATTGTGCTCAGTTTACAAAATTTGGGAAATCATATAATATAGAAGATTTTATGCAAGATACTGACTTTTTCTTCTGCATGTTTATATGATCATTCTCCAAGGGTAATTTTAATCTTTTCTAAAACTGCTTATGACTATATATCCTTATTTTAATAATCTCAGTGGCTCATGTAAGCATTTCATCACAATTCTGTAAGAGATCTGTTACTAATCTGCCAATGATTTCTTCTTAATACTCAGCTTATTTATTTTTATTATTATATATTCTGTTATGAAAATATTGTTGGAATTTGACTGAATCAAATGTTGGTGCTCAACAACAAATACTTAAAAGAAAAATACCAGGTTAAAGGGGATGATCTCTTGTATATGTTCATAACCTAAGATTGTCACCATATACAAATATAAAATTCTAATTATTTTAGTGACTGTGGTCTTAACAGTCATAACTGGACTTTCCTATGGTCAATGAAAAATACCTTGAAAGAAATTGAGTTAAGGGTACAGTTGGTGTCTGGAAAAGCTGAAGTTGGCCTTGTTCACATTAATGCTCCCATAGGGACCATTCTTTTTTGTTTCTTATTAGCACCAGGATTAAGATAATTAAGATTAATGAGGTCAATTGTTTATACTCCCGGGGTGTAGAATTTATATGTGCATATTACACCTATGCAGGCTACCTGGGTATTTTATAGGACCATAAAATCTTGTGCAAAACTATACCTTCGTTGTTTGTCTGCCTTCAATTCTCTATAAATGAGAGCGTGTGAAGGAGTGTGAGGTACATCCCCTGTGCCATTTCAGAGCCACAGTTGAATTCTGTACACTGATGATTTCTGGGTAAAATATATGTGCATGATGCTAGATGAGAATGATTTCATTGAAGCTAGATTGAGCTCAAATTATCTTCATTTGCTCTATCATAGAAATTTCAGGCATCCCACTCCTTTAGGCCCTTTATATGTATATTAACAGGAATGAACATAGACTTTGATCATAGTTTGGAAAGCAAAGATACAAACAAGCAAAGGAACAAAACATCTGCTGTTGTCTCTTCATCCTTCATCCATTCCTTGTTATCTTATCTCCAAAGCTGCACAGGACTGATTAATAATATTCACTGAGGGAATGTGGCATATGATGTAGTACACTCCTAAAGAGAAAAGGGTTTCACAGGTATAACCAGGAAGAACTTGAACAAAAGTGATTCTTGAGTATCAGTGGATCTTGAAGAAGAGCAGTGATTTGCCTCATGAATAAGAATATAAAGTTATCTAGATAGAGTGAGAAAATCCATACAGGATCATAATACTTGTTAACACCCATATGACTATGCACGCTTTGTAAAGGGAAGTATGGTTGACATAATAACGCTGAGAATGAATAAGACAACTACAAAGATGGTCAGGAGGACTGCAGACTCCAAAGGGTATTTGGATTCGGCTTACTGAATAGAAAGTACCAGGCATGAGTTCCACCTTGTGGGGTGGGCTTTCATTTCAATCAGAAAGTGGTACAATAACATTTGTACCACTATTGCATGCAGTGGATCCAGTCACTCTTTTTTATCTCATGGCATTCACAGTTGGGCAAGATTGTTGATTATTTTTTTCCCAAATAGAATACATGGAACCTTCCAGCACTGTGAGCTAACCGACTGGTCCTGAAGCTTCCATGTCAGTTCCATGATTTGTTTGGTTCCTATTGACGTTATTAGTGCGTGGAGTGTGTGTGTCAGAAATAGAGTCTTACTTTTGAATTCTGGAGGATAACCAAGAGCAATGGCAATTGTCTGTAATGTTTTAGGCCACAAACTCAACAGACGTAACCCATACCTTACATTGGTTCCCTGGGTGCCCTTGGATAATGAGTGTTTTTTTTTTGTTTGTTTGTTTTTTTTTTTTTTTGGTGGAGGCATTATCCCTCAATTATAGGTTCACTCCACCTAAACGTTTCAAAAATGTATTGGTATGTGCTTTAGGAAGGTTCTGCAGTAGTAGATTTTCATATGGCATTTCCAAACATCTTTGACACCCTTCCTTTTATACGTACCCCAATTTAAATATACATGTCTAAAGATCAAGCTAGCATCCACATTTTTTTGAAAGAGAACTTGAAGAATTTTTTTCTTTGTTAGAGCTCATACAGAACAATTATTTCTGGGTCTATTTACCTGTAAACTTCAGTTTTAGCAACTGAATAATATTTTTATTAACCATTTCCTGGCCATTGTTAATAAAGCAACGATGAACATGGATAAGCAAATATCTCTGAAGTAAGAGATAGATTTCTTTAAATAAATCTTCAGGAAAGGTATAGCTAGATTATATGGTAGATTTATTTCTAGCTTTATGAGGAATATACACACTAATTTCCATATAGGCCTCACCAGTGTGTGCTATCAGTATTAGTGAATAAGTGTTCTCATGACCAGGAGTGTATGCCTGCAGGTGGTTATATGTACATGAATGCTGGTACATGTAGGGACCAGAGGCATGAGATCTAGAGCAGGAGTTATAGGTGGCTGAATCCTTTGGAACAGCAGCAAGTGCTCTTAGTGGCTGAACCATCTTTCTAACACATTAATTCCTTTCGTCTTCTTCCTCTTCTTCCTCTTCTTCTATCTTTGCCATTCTGGTTGGTATGTGTGTGTGTGTGTTAATTCTCAAACTGGTTTTAATTTGCATTTTTCTGGTGACTAAGAATGTTGACTATTTCAATAATTTCTCAGTTATCTCTTTCTTCTTTTTGAGAATTTTTCCATTTGGTTGCATATTTATTGAACCAAAATAATTGACTAGCTTATAGCTTGTTTTTGTTGTTGTTCTTTTGGGTTTCTTTTTGATATTTAAGGTTTTTGTTTGCATGTTTATTTATTAATTTATTGTTTCTTTGTATAGTTTACATGCCAAGCTTCTGACAGATGTATGATTAAGGTAATATTTTTCCATTCTGCAAGCAGCCTTTTCACTTTAATAATGATTTCTTTGCTGTGCAGAAATTTTATTGCCTGCACTACTGGAGTCCTACTCAGAAAATTCCTTCCTATACTCATAAGTTGGAGTGTATTTCCTGCTTTCTTGTCTAGCGGGTTCAGAGTATTTGACCACATGAAGTTCTTGAGTTGGAGCCTGGTTTTGTGAAGTATGAATGATAAAGACCCACTTTTATTTTTCTACATGTAACTAGTTTAACCAGCTAGTTTGTGGAAGACATTATCTTTTCTTCAGTGTGTATTTCTGCCCTTCTTGTCAAAAATTAAGAGGCTGTAGAAATGTAGGCTTGTAGTATATGGGTCCTCAATTCTATTCTATTGATCAATGTGTCTGCAGTTATGTCAGTATGATGCTGTTTCTATTATTATAGCTCTGAATTGAAATTGGAGTGATTGCCTAAGTCATAGGCCCTAAAGAAGAAACTAATATTGTTATTCTTCTATATAAATCATCCTCCAAGTTCTTATATATATTTTTCTCATCGATCAGTGCCTCTTTCAGTCCTTGTCACAGAACCTTCTTTCTGTTGCAGATGGTATCCAATACAGAGACTGACAGCTGTGTATTGTCAGAGAATAAGAAAATGTGGAATCCTCAGTTCTAATTGGGATATCTATAGCACAACCTTCTACTCAAGGCTCAGGCATCATCTCTAAATAGAGGTAGAATGAGTATAAGAAATAGAAGTATAAGAAGTACCCACAGCAAAACAACATTTGCGGGACATGGCAAGGCTATTGTGCACACAAACACACAGCAGCTATGACTGCATGTACAAGACCTGCACAGGATGAAGTCAGCCAAAATTTCATTGGGGACTGAGAAGAAGCCCATGGAGTTTCACCTCAGGCAAAGAAGCTATTGGCAGTTGATGGCTGCTGGGGTAGAGTGAGCCACTTTTCTTCAGGGGTGTGGTCCCTGAGAGGCTACACATGTCTTGGTAAGTGATCCTAGGTCCATGAGTACTCAGGCAGCACTAAGAAGACAGAGCAAGGTTTTAAAAATACTTAATCAAGTTGGAAAGGAAAAATTGGGGGTGGAATAGGAGGATAGGGAATGGGGAGTAGATTTGAATAAAAATATATTGTGAAAAAATATATATATATTGTGTGTGCATGAAATTTTCAAATACAAGAGAGATGATGCAATTGGGGAAGACAGAGAAGAATGGACTTTACTTGGTAGCAAGTAAATACCTGCATATAAAGCAGGAAGCTCACCTTCTATACAGAGCAATAAAATACAGTTAGGACTGTTGAAGTCAATGCCACCAAGTGAACTGTGTGTTTTACATATCGATGCAATAATGAGTTGGCATGTGCTGTGATTTCACGAGTCAATGGGGTGTTTCCTGGGGTCACCCTCTTGTGTGTTGTTCAATCTGTCCTCCTTGTCTTTGAGGAGTAATATCTTTAGAAATTATGCCCAATTGTTTCAAGGGTGAAGAAGCCACATTACTAAAAAGCAATTCTTTGGTAGAGTTCTTCTGTAGATGCTCTTATGTCTGACCTTCTGTACTTTATCTTCCAAGGATTAGCTTGTGGTGTTAATTATGGGGTAAGTAAGCAGTTACTTCCTATAGCAAATCAGCCAAAGTCCAGGTTTGCTCTGGAGGTCCCTGGGATCAGAGCTCTGTGTTTCTTCAGGTTTCAATTTACCAGCCTCAAACCACTTAAAAGCTAGAGGAGGAGAAGCAGGGGAGTGATCAGTTTACAAGTGACCCGAGAGTTCACAGCTTTCATCCCCTGGAAATCACAGTCCATATAATAAGGCTTGTGCAGACACAATTGGGACAAATTGACCCAGGCGATTTGTTTTCAGAAATGAAAATCCTCCTCTCTTATCTGGTGTCCTCATGCCTTAATTGTAGGAATCTAACATTTTACTGAGAATGGCAATTGTCCTAAGGTCAAACAGGGGATGTAGGCTCTGAGTGAGAGGCTAGACTGTTAAGTGGCACCCAACTGTGCTAATCAGTTAACAGGACTCTTAACTAGTTTAGGGACTTAGGAATCAAAGGGGCAGAGTCTATTTAACAAGTTTTCTTTTTTCTTATAAAGGGACACATGGAACTGGGATAGTTTATAGCAGGTACATTTGCAAGCCAGGTTGCTGCTGCAGCCAATCCATGTAGATGTATCTTTTTAGGGGTTCTCTCAGAAGATTATTATGTGTTTGCAATAGGTGGTGAATCCAATGTGGCATATGATATTTGACTTTTTTTCTTTTTGTATATATAGTAACAATCTTATATATGACAACAAATTTATATGAAAAAAAAACCTGTGATTTTTTTATCCAAGTCTGATTTCACGTAATATAATGATCTATAATTGTACTTATACTTCTACAACTGCACCATTTTTACTCTTTCATATAAACAAAACTCAACTGGGTGCACATACTGCACTGTCTTTACCCTTTCATCTGTTGACCCAAACGTAGGATGATTCTACTCCTTGGCTGTTGTGAGCAGTCTAGCAAAAAACATCAATGTGTAAGTATCTATCATATGCTAGCTTAAATTCCTTTCAGGAATTTGTCATGTTACTATAACTGGATCACATGATAACTCAGGAACCTCTGCATTGATTTCTGTAATACGTGACTAATTTCCATTTGGACAAAAAAGGCATAAGCATTTGCTTTCTCCAAACTTATTGTCATCATTTGTTGCTATTTGATTTCCATTTTAAATCTGTTCTGAAATTTTTTATACAATATGCTTAATCATATTTACTAACCCCCAAACTCTAACTCCTCTCAGATCAACCTACCCTTCTGTACCACTTTATTGTAGCTTTGGGTTTCTTTGTTTTTTAAAACACATGTAGCCCAACTTGTGTTGAGCTTATACAGTTTTGAATTGGTGGCCTTTCACGTGAGGATGGTTGATCTGCTAGACAATATATTCTTAAGGAAAACTGAGTCTCCCTCTCCCAGTAGCTTTCAGTTGTCAATATCTCCTCAGATAGGGTGGTACTTCATACTCACCTTTCATCTCCATTGTGGAAATTTGTCTGGCTTGAGCTAGTGCAGGTCTTGCATATGCTGTCTCAACTGCTGTGAGTTTATATGTACAACTGCCCTGCTGTATCCAGAAAACACCGCCTTCTGTAGTCATCCATGACTTCTGTGTCTTAAAACCTTTCAATTTCCTGTTCTGCAATAATCTCCAAAACTTGGAAATGTGGGATGTGATATAGATATCTCACTTAGAACTGAGTATTCTGCCGTCATCTATTTTCTGTAATTTGACAAACTAGAGATTTTAAAGTGGCCTTGTCTCTTCAGTAACTAACATCCTGCTGCATAATTATTCTTTGCAAAAGTTATTGGGAAAGAGAGAGATAGAGAGATGTGAGTTTAGTTTATCTGTAGGCACTGTCTAGGGCAGAACATGTGTGGCATCTGAAAGAGAGTGCTCTTGGTACTAATTTGGACACACAAATCCTGCCTTATTATCTAGAAATTCAATATCAGTCTTTAAAGGCCATGTGTTGTACAGTCAGAGCAAAACACTCTTGACATTTCCTTACAATAAATAAGTTATAAGATATTTATGGGTATTGTAAAGCATTATTAAGTTATGAAACATTAGGTGCTTTAATCATAGATGGATATAGTGAATATAATGTCACCGTTTATTCATTTTTTGGTGAAAAATATGAATGGTAATTAATTTCTAATACATCATTCACTCTGCTCGTGGACAGGTCTTTTAAAATTCACGTCTATGTTTGACACTCATCCATTACAAATCTTACACAAGACACATAATATCCCATATAACCGTACATAAATGGTTCTGTCTGTGCTTCTTTTTTCTTTTTTAATTAAATTAGTCTTTTTATATTAATTACAGTTTATTCACTTGTGTCCCAGCTGTAGCTCTCCCCCTCATTCCTTCCCAGTCCCACCCTCACTCCCTCATCTCCTCCCATGCCCTCTCCAAGTCCACTGACAGGCTTCTTTTTTAAAATTTTATTATTTTTATTAAATTATTTATTAATTGCACTTTATTCACCTTATATACCCCTGTAGTTCCCTTCCTTCTCCTGTCCCAATCCCTCTCTTCTTTCCTCTTCTGGACCCGTGTCCCTCCCCAAGACCACCTTTAGGGGAAGTCCTCCTTTCCTTCCCTCAGATCCCAGTCCATCAGGTCTCATCAGGAGTGGCTGCATTGTCTTCCTCTGTGGCACAGCAAGGCTGCTCCCCCTTCAGGGGGATGTGATCAAAGAGCAGGCAATCAGTTCATGTCAGAGACAGTCCCTGTTCCCATTACTATGGAACCCACTTGGACACTGAACTGCCATGGGCCACACCTGTGCAGGGGTCCTACACTACCTCCATGCATGGTACCTGGTTAGACCATCAGTCTCAGGAAAGACCCCTGTGTTCAGACCACTTGGTTCTGTTGCTTTCCTTGTGGAGTTCCTGTCCTCTCCAGATCCCACTATTTCCCATTCCCCTCACTCTGCCCAAGCATTGGCCATAAGTCTCAGCATCTGCTTCGATAGTCTACAGGGCAGAGCCCTTCCGAGGCCCTCCTTGGCAGCCTCCTGACCCGTTCCCTGCCCTTTCCTTCTTCTGATGTCCATCCCCTTTGCCCTTCTGGAGAGGGATTGAGCATTTTAGCAACAGTCCTCCCTCTTGATTAGCTTCTTTAGGGGTACGTATTTTAGCAGGTTAATCCTATAGTACATGTCTATATGAGTGAGTATATACCATGTGTGCCTTTCTGCTTCTGGGATATCTCACTCAGGATGATCTTTTCCAATTCCCACCATTTACCTGCAAATTTCATGATATCCTTGTTTTTTATTGCTGAATAATATTCTATTGTGTAGGTGTACCACAATTTCTGTATCCATTCCTGTGTTGAGGGGGCATCTGGGTTGTTTCCAGCTTCTGGCTATTACAAATAAAGCTGCCTCAAACATGGTTGAACAAATGTCCTTATTGTGTACTTGAGCCTCTTTTGGATATATGCCTAGGAGTGGTATAGCTGGATCTTGAAGAAGCGCTATTCCTAGTTGTCTGAGGAAGCACCAGATAGATTTCCAGAGTGGTTGTACAAGTTTACATTCCCACCAGCAGCGGAGGAGGGTTCCCCTTTCTCCACATCCTCTCCAGCATGTGTTGTCACTTGAGTTTTTAATCTTGGCCATTCTGATGGGTATAAGGTGAAATCTCAGGGTTGTTTTGATTTGCATTTCCCTGATGAGTAAGGATGTTGAGCATTTCTTTAAGTGGTAGGCTTCTTGTATATGCTCTAGGATGACTTTTCTGAAGCTGGTATGCATTCCCTCCAAGACTGCCATTTTCCATCTTCTCCAGGCTCCTTCTTCATCCCCTATCCACAAACAGCCCTGCCTTGGAGATCTTATCCATTGTGAAAGTTTCTACAATTATTTTTTTACCCCAGTACAAATGCTATTCAGTGATGTTATCTCATCTTAAAAAAAAAAAAAGAAGGAAAAACCTCTTCTAATCAGCTCCTTTTTAGCTACCACCATCATTATTTCAGGAAAATGGCCCCCAATAAAGCTGTGTCACCCTCCCTGTGGTTAGATCCAGTGAACACGTTTTAGAGTTTATTTTTCTTATGATTCTGTGTTTGATCTTTTGACAGGAGTCATATTTATTTTAAAATTAAATTTCTTCATGTGTTTGTATGCATTAATAAATACGTATGTGTTATAGTACAGAGAACAACTGGTAGTGTTCAGTTCTCTCCTTCCACCATGGGGGCCTGGAAGATAGTACTCAGGTCATCAGGTCTGCTGGCAAACATCTTACTCATTCGGCAGTGTTGCCAGCCTTACTATTATTTTAAAAATAAGACCACTAACTGAATGCTGAGAGCCCACTTCATTCTTGAGACCTGCTATCAACATATGTACATGCAAGTAATGGTCATCTGAACTGATAAACTGATGAAATGGCTAGCTAAAGCATTTTTATTTTTATTTTTTTGGAAATTACTATTACGAAAATGTGTCTTTCAAGCATGATGTTGCGAATGTATGTAGAGGACGAGGCAGTGTCTTAGTGCAGTAACCGAGTCTCAAACTGTGAGAAGGACAGAACCACATCATTCATGCACCTGCCCTTCCATTTTTCTGTTACACATACAAGTGCACTCCAAGGAAAACATTTATAATATTTGATATCAGGTACTACTTCAAGGTCACACTTGTCTATTGAAGTTTATGATGACAGATATTCTTATGAACACCTGAAAATTGACAAGTTCTTTAAAACCTTTTTGTAATTTCACATGAGTAAATATGAGTTAAAATGAAAACTGTGTTTGGGAGTTACTGTTTGAATGATATGTTTGCATTTTCCTAACTATACTTACAGTGAGAGGGAAATCGTAGTGAATCCTTTCCAATGTTAAGGGCCTAATCCTGTGACCTTTTGAATTCAATCATATATGAAATATGTAATTATATATACATACATATGTACATCTCCTTTCTACACTCTTTCCTTGCCCTCTTCCTTTTTTCACTCAAGAGCCTTTTCAAGCAGGATTCACTAGAAACTCAGAATGGCCTTGGATTCCTTCTTTAGAATCTCATGAGTTGAAATAATAGATGTATACCAACATGTTCAGTTAAAATATATTATGACATACACTTTATGTATTGATTATACATTTCATCTATAATCATTCGTTTAGGAAATAACTGTGCTTCACACAGTTAATAAGTACCAAGGAGGAAAAGAAGTATATGGTCCTATGTACACTATGATAAAAGAAAATACAGACTTTTGAGGAGAAAAAACAAACTTCAGGAAATGATATTGTAAAAATCTGAATCCATTAGGCATTTATTAACAGGATTAAATGGCTGTTTAGTTTTCACAATACAAGCTAACCTAGGCATTTTAGGGAATATTGGTAGGAATATTTTAGGAATATTAGTAACTTAATAGATATTTCTGAATCCTATTTTTAGGGTGTTTTAGGTGCACACCTCTGCACTGATCCATGGACTGCAAATAAAACTAGTGTTTACTGAGAAATCTTTATCTAAACTTATTTTGAGAATACTATAAACATGAATTTTGCATATTATGTAAAAAGATATATCAAGTTTTAACTTTCAAGGAGCTAATAATAATTTATAAGTGTATTCTTTTATGAACAGATTTTTTTCATCCTGTAGTGTGAATTAAATCCGCTTCCTGAGAATTTATCCTGTATTCTAAACTTTTAACCATCATTACATTTTAAAGAGACCAACAATTGTGTAAGGTAGCTGAGGGTGCAACCCTCAATACACACGGGTATCAGGATATCACTCATTTAGACTCAGGAGTATTGAGGAAGAGGAGGCGGAAAGTCAGACCTGGATATAGGGAGAAGGAGTCTGTAATGCCGTCTTCTAAGCAGGGCACAGCCACAGCGGTCATGAGACCATAGCAAATGAGCCTGATGACCCTGGGCCTATGCAGGTCAGTCTCAGTCAAAAGGCACTTAAGGATGGTATACTGGCTCGTTTTGTGTGTCAACTTGACACAAGCTAGAGTCACAAAGAGGAAGGAACCCAAGCTGAGGAAATGCTTCTATGAGATCTAGCTATAAGGCATTTTCCTATTTAGTGAACAATTAGGGAGGGCCCAGCCCATTATTATTGATGCTATCCCTGGATTGTTAGTACCACGCTCTATGAAAACGCAGGCTAGCTGGGCAGCACCTGTAATCCCAGCACTCAGGGAGGCAGAGGCTGGCAGATCTCTGGGAGTTCGAGGCCAGCCTGGTCTACAAAGCAGTCCAGGACAACCAAGGCTACACAGAGAAATCCTGTCTCAAAAACAACAACAACAACAACAACAACAACAACAAAAAACCAAACAAAAAACAAAACAAATGAAAACAACAACCCCCAAGCAAACAAATAAAACAAAACAACAACAACAAAAGAAAGCAGACTGAGCAAGCCATGAGAGCACCCTCCATGGCCTCTGCATTAGCTTCTGCTTCCAGGTTCCTGCATTGCATGAGTTCCTGTCCTGACTTCCTTCAGTGATGGACAGTAATGTGGTAGTGTGAGCCAAATAAACCCCTTTCTTCCCAACTTACTTTTGGGTCATGGTGTTTCATTGCAGCAATAGAACCATAACTAAGACAGATGGAGAAGAGGCTCACTGGGAATACAACTTACTGCTAAATGACTATCAAATCATCCTGAGAGAAGCAAACACATAGTATCCAGATATCTACTCACTGATGTGCCCACCAGCGTCTAATGGATACTACCAAACCCATGGTTATACAAATGACCCCAGTTAAACTCTGTAGGACACAAAACAGAACCAAATATCATGAATATAGGAAAGAGATTGGTTGGGAAGAATCAAGACTGACAGTCTTAGGCAAAAGGTAGGAGAGAGGTGGCAGGAAGGATAATTAGAATACATCATATGCATGCATGGAACTGCCAATGAACAAGTTACTACAAAAAGAAGAAAAGCTTCTCTATAGACAGTCTACAAGAGGAACCTATTGAACCAGTGCCACCTTCAAGTAATCTGGTGTTTTCTGGAACTTTCCCTTCACCCCCCTTTTCCCTTTCATAAAGATTGCTTGAAGGAATTACTTCTATTAGACCCTAGTTTATTTCATCTTACCGTAGTTTAGCTCTGTTTTACAAAGTCTTTTATGTATCTTTCTGGCCATCAGGATCTGAGACTTCCAAAGTAGTGTGACATCCCAGCCACTGCGCAGCCCTTGGACAGGCGGTAATTAGATCATTCTGTACTACACTAAAAGATCTGATGTTTTCATTCCCACAGCAGTCTGCAAGCCCCACCTGCCAGCTGGGGACAGACAATCTCATAAACCTGCCAATAGCACAATTTAGCTGAATACATGTTTGTTAATAAATCTTTCATCATATTATAATCAAAGAGCTCTTTCAGCTTATGACCCACCTAACGAAGGATGTGGTGTGTCTGCTCATCAATTTGATGTCTTTAGAAACAAAGCTAAGGGGTGTCATTAATGTATGTTTACCATGTTGGTTCAGGTGAAAAGTGGAACAAGAGAGGTGGTTTAAAAAAAAGCTAGAGAAAAATGTTCATTAAAAATGAACTTATGGTGTGACTGGTAGCTTCGAGAAATGATTTCTTGTAAGAAAACTCGTGTGTTTTAGTAGATATTTTTCAGAAGTCTAATAAGCAGCCAGGGCCTACCAGTGGAATTTTAGCAATGCCTTTTCCAAAGATTTTGCTAGCACCAGTATCTTTCACAGAATTTCATGTGGCACTTTTTGTTACAGGAGTGTGGCTAATGTGGTGTTTAGGAGGTGTAGGAGTTGCTCAGGACTGCACATCATGCATATGGAAATTCAACATTAATACTTTCTACATTAATACCAAGTGTTCAGAATTTAATTACATGCTTGTATTTAAAATTACAGTTAATTAGATTATTATCATAATTCTCTTTATTAATAAACTGAGTAGAGAAGCAGTTATTCTTTTAGAAGATAGAATGGTAGATATTCTCCAAGAACTTTAAGGAACTGAAAAGAATATAAAATAATCTGTTTTTATAGACATGAGGTATATACTATATAAATGTATACATGGTATGTACATAGACGCATATGAGCAGATATAACTTTTTAAAGCTACTAAGTAGGTTATACCTTTTATTAAAACACTTTAAATGTTTTTTTTTAAATTTTCTATACTGTTTTCTGTCCTATGCGATCGTTCTTCTGTCATCCAAAGCTGAGCAGACACTGACCAAAGGCCAAATGAGAACATCAAAAGAGATGGTACACTGGCCTTGGTTTCCTACGTATTCTCTTCCAACTCAAGTTCTAATTCTCCTCCATAATCAACAAATAGCTCTGAAAACTAAACAGGCCAAACTTTTGGATGTCAGCAAGTAAGGTCAAACAAAAAAAACCCAAAGAAAGGCTACACATAAAATCTTTCTTCTCAGCTTTATATTTACCATTGCTATAGCTTCAGTGTCCATTATTACCACAGAAACCTCTTGATGGCTGTAGTCTGCACCTGAGGATGACATAGCTGTGCAAAGGCTGGATGACCTTTTCCATGCTGTGTGTGCACTTGGTCTCTTCTGTTTCCTTTCCTTTGTGATATTTTCAGCATCAGGAATTTTCACTCACCTTGACCATTGTTTTCACGCATTTGGCTTTCAGACATTGGTCTGCTGTTTCATTTGGATCCAAATGATGGACAGGAAGGAAAGCAGACTGAGAGGACATTGTCCACTTCCTAACTGAATCATAACAATATTGTCATGACTGTCACACTACAGAAAAGTGCACGGCACTCATTTGAAGAAACATAAACAGAGAGACTGCCATTTTCTCTTAATAATAGTGTCTACAGTAATGGTAAAAGTCTAAATTCATCATAGGGGGGAAATCTGCTTTCTTTTTTCTCTTTTTTAAATTAAATTCTTTATTAATTACACTTATTCACCTTATATACCCTGTAGTTCCCTCCCTCCTCCCTTCCCAATCCCGCTCTTCCTCCCCCTTCTGCACCCATGTCCTTCCCCAAGTCCACTGGTAGGGGATGTCTTCTTTTCCTTCCTTCTGATCCTAGTCTATTAGGTCTCATCAGGGGTGGCTGCATTTTCTTCCTCTGTGGCCTGGTAAAGTTGCTCCCCCCTCAGGGGGAGGTGATTAAAGGGCAGGCCAATCAGTTCATGTCAGAGACAGTCCCTGTTCCCATTACTATGGAACCCACTTGGAGGCTGAACTGCCATGGGCTACATCTGTGCAGAGGTCCTAGGTCATCTCCATGCATGGTACTTGGTTGGAGTATCAGTCTCAGGAGAGACCCCTGTGCTCAGAGATTTTGGTTCTGTTGCTCTCCTTGTGGAGTTCCTGTCCTCTCCAGATCTTACTATTTCCCACTTCTTTCATAAGATTCCTTGCACTCTGCCCAAGTGTTTGCCATAAGTCTCAGCATCTGAAATTGTGGTACATCTACACAATGGAATATTACTCAGCAATAAAAAACAAGGATATCATGAAATTTGCAGGTAAATGGTGGGAACTGGAAAGGATCATCCTGAGTGAGATATCCCAGAAACAGAAAGACACACACGGTATATACTCATTCATATAGACATATACTATACAATGTACCTACTAAAATCTGTACACCTAAAGAAACTAATCAAGAGGGAGGACTGTTGCTAAAATGCTCAATCCCTATCCTGAAAGGCAAAGAGGATGGACATCAGAAGAAAGAGAAAACAGGGAACAAGTCAGGAACCTGCCACAGAGGGCCTCGGAAAGGCTCTGCCCTGCAAACTATCAAAGCAGAAATCTACTTTCTTAAGGACCAAGTTTCCTAATGAAGTCCAGATCTGGCTCAAAATATGTACACAATTTCTTACTGTTAAAACTCTATTATGAGGTACTTAAGTAAAAAATTGGTCTTTAATATTTTTATAACAGAGCTGCAAAAATTAGGCTGCCTGACCAATTCCTTAACATTGCTATTGAACTTTGGCAATTGTGTTCCTCAGTTCTGTTTTGTTTTAAAAAAATCTTTGGTGCTCATCAGAACTGGTTATAAATATTGGCATGACCATGTTCATCCAGAGTGATTTTACACATGAAAGTAACTTTTCTCAGCCCTGGTATCCTCATGATGATCTTCAGGGTAATATATTTACATTATTTTAGTAACTACATAAAAAAATAATGCCTGAAAGAAATGATGCAATATAAAGCACTCTAAATAATATATCTACTGGTGGGGCTTCATGAACTTTATAATTTTTTAGATTTCTGCAGTATGTCTGAAATGAAATCTGCAACTGAAAGCCTCCAACCCAGACAACTATTTTGAGTATGTGCGTATATATATATAGTATATTTTATATATAATCGTAGAGGTATTAATTGAAATGCAACTTCATTTTAGGTTAAAGCATTTATTATAAGGTTTTATATCTTACTATTTTCAAGTTTCAGTGCCATTATGAAAATAAAAGTATATATGTCAATAATTTTCATGAGAATTCTCCAATCTGGACTTTGAGTATTTGTTTGTTTGTTTTTGCATTGCTTAATATACAGTACAAACACATGAACATAATAAATAATTTCAGACTTAATAAGACTATAATATTAAATGTTCTCATAAAAATATGTCTTTCAATAATGGATATCTTAATTAGCTTTATTTAGTGATTCTACATTGAATTCATAAGCCATAACACCACTTTGTACCCTTTAAGTGTATATGACTCAAATATGCGTATTTACAATGCAGTTTTTATTTGATCTCAAGTTATATTTTTTCTAAATGCATATGGATTTTATTTATTCAAAGTAAGAATCAGAAAAGACATTTGTAAAAGTTACATACTCTAGTATGAGGTATTGGACCTATACAACTCATTTATAAATGTTAAGGTTTACTTCCTGTCCTATTAAAAGTTACTATTACAAACTGTTCAGGATAATTAACTTATACAAATTAATGGTTAATCAATTGGACTCATGGTCATGTCAGATACTAGTATAGTTTATCACAGAAATATACATCCTAGGGTGAACAGATACTAAATATTTAAAAATAAGCAATATTTGCCTTTTCAGATTTATGATAGATAGATAGATAGATAGATAGATAGATAGATAGATAGATAGATAGATAGATAGATTGATGATAGGTACATGATAGATAGACAAATATGATTATAT
Organism: Pachyuromys duprasi; assembly: GCA_028658305.1. Lineage (NCBI taxonomy): Eukaryota > Metazoa > Chordata > Mammalia > Rodentia > Muridae > Pachyuromys > Pachyuromys duprasi. The sequence goes on from CM053755.1 coordinate 24,522,490, forward strand.
ATTATATAAATATTAAAAGATAGATATATGGTCCTTACAAACTTCAGAGCCCTGCAAAGTATAGCATTTAAAGATTTTTTTTTTTACTACTAATTTAAGGCCTTTTTGACTTGAGACATGTCAGTTCCTGCCAATACCCCCAGCCTACCGCAATGAAGATGACAAGCTTCATAAAATCTTCTTTTGGAGATAGCATCATTATTAGCAAGCAAGCCACTAGGCAAAGATGCCCCAGCTCTCTCTATAGTCAATATACTGTCCAAAATGGACACGACTTGGACACAAGCTGAGTTGACAGCCAAGCTCTGCTGTGACAGGGTAAGCAAGTCCTTCAAATTTCCTGCTTCACAATTATGTCTGCCAGATATACTGGGCCAGAAGGATGATGATGATCTAACATTACAGACAGTGAATGGGTGAGTGACCAGAAAATAAATTGTTTCTGTCATATCTTAATTCTGAAAGCTGCTTGCCTGCTTCCTACTTAAGTAATAATTTTAGTCCTTCTCAAGTCTCTGATGAGGTTGAAGGCTAAATAGTTATAGTTTCACAGTTAGGTTTAAGTTGTTTAGGATTTAAGAACATTTTTTAATTAAGCAATTAAATAAAAGTAGCATCTCCTAGATAGATACTAACATTTAAAGCAAACTAATTTCATTTCAAAATTGATTTGATGTTTTTCCATAAGAATAATGAAGTTGAGTATTGTTCTTTCAAGGTTTATAAATGAATTGTATTGGGGATTGCATTCAATCTGTAGATTGCTTTTGGAAATATGGCCAATTTTACTATGTTAATTGTACTGATCCATGAGCATGTGAGATCTTTCCATTTTTGATAACTTCTTCAATTCATTTCTTCAAATACTTGAAGTGATTGCCATACTAATCTTACACAGCCTTGCCCAGACCACATGGACAATTTGTAAAAGTAATTACTACACTTACATTTTGTGTTTGGCACTATTCAGTTAACTTGTCAGCTAAGTATGTTCTCTCTCTGTGTGTATGTAAAATTTATTATATATTGTGATATTTTAGTATATTAAAGAAGAAAACCACACCATAGAACCATATTATCTGGAAAGTTTCTTGCCAATAAAATAAATAGAAGCCTGCCTGAGGTATGCCTTTGATACATATAGAACCATATACTTCTACTTCATATAGAATCATAATCATTTTTTGTCCCATACATATCAAGAACAATCTTCCTATGCTGTAACCATGCCAAGACAGACCAGGTACAAGACAGAGACCAACGAATGACCTAATGCCTACAGAAATCACTCATATATCTAGTCCTCATGTGTTCACCCTGACCTGGCTATAGGCTGTGTTCCTTGTTCTCCCTTTGCTCTTATACTCTGCTTCTTGATGGTGCTAATGCTTCCTTTGTGACCTCAAGTGGCATGCTATGACTCTCTCTGGAGAAATGTGAGTAGTAATTTTCTTTCCCCAAGCCTTATCCTTATTTCATCCAGCATTTATTTTGTCCCTGACCTTTGTCTTTGGACCCACATACTCTGCTGTTTTGTGAGAATTCCTGTAGCTGGTATCCATTAACCTCTTTGACATCAGCTGCTTATTGAGCTCAACCAAAATAGAGAAATGGAGGTTATATTCTCCCATCTTCTGACTGCATTAGGTGTCAGTACAGCATGAATGGTAAAGAAATTCCCATTATGGTATATTAAGAATTAGGTAAAGTAAATTTTCCTAAGAGAGGATACTTAGTATTTACTTCTGAGTAGGTGAAAGTTATGTATATTGTATAGTTATCAAAGTGGCAGTGTTATAATCTCTTCATTATATCTACAGAGGTAACAAATGGTTTAAGAAAGCAGCATTTGTATACTGCTTACTGAGAGCACTTGAGTAAAATATACCTGCGAGAGTCTAACTTTATTGTATATAACTTCCTGACCTCAACTAAAAGGTGAAAGTTTAAGATTGCCATCATGCTGCTTATGAAAGCTGTTTAATTGTACACCACTTTTACAATAGACTATCAGCATTGCATTTCCATGTTTAAAACTTCACGGTGGGAAAATTAATTCAAATCTAGGTCAAGACATTGGGAATTTTCCATCTGTTCATGAAATAAAAATGTCTACAGTTTGGAGGCTCTTATATGGCTCAGTTCTCTATATGTTTTCAGTTTTCTGTTTTGTGTCTGGGTATGCAAAAATAATTAGAATATCAGAATGATTCTGAGACTTAGGTGAGCTTCCTTTGCAAGCTCACTATCCTTTCTTTCTAGTCGTGTCTCCATTACTTGTTGCTTCAAGTGTCTTAGCTTAGTGTGGTATGACTTCTTAAAGCATTGTCTTTGTTTTGGGTCATATGCCTGGGCTTGAGGACTAGGGCTTTCTCTGTCTACTGTTTCACTCCCGCATATTTGTGAGCTGCATGTAGACTTCTATTCCTCCCCTGGAACAGTACTCCACATCAACTTTTCCCTTTCCCCATATGGAGTTTTGAGTTAGCTTTTTCAATTGCTGCTCTCTGGTTGGCTTTGAGAATACTACAAATTTAGAGTTAGCTAGCTGTTTTTCATTGACAGAATTCTGTGCAATTTTCCGGATCTCTATAGGCCCCAAAGGCTTAAGTTGGAGACCAGCCACTGACACTCTTTTAAGAATGTTAACCATTGAACACTGTTTTCTTCGTTCATTCACTTACTTAAATGTGCATGAAACAATTAGCATTTCGTAGGGTCTATAGATATATAGTTAAACTGATGAACATCATTATTTTACAACCATTCTTTGTTTGATAGAGAAAACAATATGGCACAAATAATAACAAGTTATTTTAGAATAAGATCCAAAGGATCAGTTCTGTTTCAGTTACAGCTGTACAGCAAGACTTCCAGGAAGCCTAAACTACTTGATGCTCTGTCTCAAAATAACACGAAGTTGTGGAAAAGACTCTGTTAAAGTGTATCTGTTAGGCAAAGAGTAAGACCTGTTTGCTAGAAGAGAACAAACTACGCATGCCTCAAAGCATATGCTTCTGATCTGTAGGCTGCATAACATTCTAAAAGATATTGTACACGCTGGTATATCAGAGAGATGTGGTCATTCCGAATGAAATGCTGTTTTTTTTTTTAACATTCCAGACTGTGAACATCTTTAGATTCCCCCACCTTCTTATAACAGGTTAAAATATTCCAAAAATTACCTTCTTGTTCCCTGTTTATTATACATTTATGAAATGCACAAGATCTGTATCCAAGTTTGCCTTTTTTTGTAACTTTTGTCTGTTTTATTTCCTCCAGAGTGTTGCCTCATGCCAGTTGAGGTAAAGGTAAAGGTCATTTCCCTGGCTCACTAACAGGGTTGTAGTGAATACATTGTGATACAAAGGCAAGAACACCCTGTGACCAACAAGAACTACCCTTGAGATTCACAATGAGCAGACTTTTTATCACATCCAAAAATTACTGTTCTGTAATTCTAGATTGGTGAAATGACCTTCTTCTATGCTCTGAAAGTATTCTTTCTTACATCTGGTTTATTACTGTTATGTTCAGGTTCATATTTCTTCTAGTAGATATCTTGTTTATTAAGTCCAGGAGCTGTGGAATAGTTATCTTTATACCTCCCACTGTTGGGTTTATAGCTCATACAGAAACCAGCTCCATTTCATTGGGGTTTCTCTTTCTAGACCACTTTCTGTCCTAATAACAGGAAATGGCAGGCTGTCTCTGCACAACATGATGGTACCTGTATTCATGACATTAGTTCCCTCTATTCCCCTTATATCACCCTAAGGTATCAAGTGTTCTGTATAAAAAATGGTTACTTCAGGTTTAGAAATAACATTAATGATGGAGACTGAGAAAAAGTGGTTCATTTCCTTTAGCATCAGGAAAGTTCCATAAAACACTGATGCATCAGGATCCGGTGCCTGGAATTATAGAGACATAGAGCAGAAGAGTGCAGTTCATGCCTAAAACCTCAATACTTAATTCCAATAACGCCATCCTATCTTCACCCCCACGGAGTTGTCACAGAGAAAGGGGGCATACCCCATAGGGCATAGCTGAATGTTAGAAGGCCTCCAAGTGCTTGGCACAGTGCCCAGCATTCATTTATTTCAACTAGAGAGAGAAGACAGATCCTTGTAGGAACAAGACTCAGAAACTTTAGGGAATATGTTGGCACTGAGCCAGATGTTGTGAATCCTGAAAGAAAGAGAAACTCCAGGCATTGGGCTGATGTTCCTGGTTGGAGCAATTGCACTACATACATACAGGCCAGTATATATATATATGTTTGTGTATGTATGTATGTATATATATGTATGTATATATATATATGTGTGTATTATATATATATGTGTGTGTACATACTTATTTCATAATTCACAATATTCATATAGTTACCAGTTACACTCTAGGAGGTCAATTTAAATAAGAGCTTCAGGAATCTGAAGATTGTGCCCAGTAAGCTTACCACTCTGCTCTTAGAACTCAAAACTGGAACTAATGCTAGTTTTCCACTCTTCACATTGATGAGGAGGATAAGGCATGGGAAATTGATATGACTTATCCAGTGTCATGTTGGGAGAACTACTAGAGGATTCTTTTAAATTCAACACATAGAAAGCCACACCACTGTCCCTTCATTTCTCTCCCTAGGTTCCTATGTATCCTAGGACTGAGAACCTGTGATCCTCATCTTGTATGTGTATTTGTTCACTCACACATCATCTCTGTTTAGCCCCTTCCCCATTTTATGTTGGGAGATAGAACACCTGGTATTTTTTGTATAGTCACAGGAGAAAACAGTTCTGGAAAGGTTAAGTGACTCATACAAGGTCACATATCTAAGAAAGGGAGGAGACTGAATCAAACCAAAGACCATCTGCCTTTCAATCCACTGTAGATTCCTGAGGGGAAAGAAACCACTAAAGAGGGTAAGGAAGCCACTGTGATTGCTTAGGGTTCTTGCCACGGCCTCCTGTGAGGAAGCACACAGAGTACCTCAGCACCATGAGAAGATTTTTATCACAACTAAGAAATATTTTTTCTGAATTTCCACATTTGTTAAATGATACCCTTCTATGCTCTCAAAGTATTTTTTCTTACATCTGTTTTATCACTTAGGATGTTTTATTGAAATTATACACTCATGTTTCATGTTTCCCCTCAGTAGACAACTTATTTCTTAAGTCCAGGAACATGGCAAGAAAATTGTTTTCAAGATCTTAGCCCATGAGCCTAGCAGCTGGAACAGATGCATAGAGATACAGGAGAGTTTATGAGGAAGGAAGAACAAGAGCAAATGTTTCTGATGATGGATGAAATAAAATATCTCAATGAGAAGAAATCATGATGGAGAAGGGATGAATCTGATGCCTTGAGAATATATACAAAATCCCTTCAAGCTGAGACGTGGAGTGTGAACTTCATGCATAGAGAACTGCAGGGTTAGGCTACTTGAGGTGGAATGACTAGGCTCTCCCAGAATTTATAAAGCCAGAAGCATTCAGAGCCCTGTAGTCAAAGTAGAAGCCAAGGGTTGAATGTTCTCATGTCTACATATATTCTGAAACTTTACTGCCCTTTAACCCTGGCTGGGGAAATGGCTCTCAGAAAGAGAATGCCAAAATGACAATATATAAATAGAACACTACCTTTTTGTCAGGATTTTCAAAGACCAAGTGACAGTGTGGTTAGCTTCCTACACTAACCAGACATTAAACAGCAGGACAACACGTGATGGAGTCTTAACACTCTTACCTACAGGGCCCTGTGATAGGCTCAGGGCTGGGACTAGCATATTTTTAAAGGCGTATGTGGTTTCTCCTTCAGTAGAACCATGTTTTTTTCTTACACACAAGGCTTTAAAAAATGTAGAGATGATGTGATCACATCCCTGGTTTCTCTGAGATGCTGATGGGGAGAGATTAGGAAAAAGATTGTTGCTGACACCAGATTTGTTTTGTTTTGTTTTGTTTTATGTTTGTTTTTAGGAGGAAAATGGATTTAGACCATGTTATTCCTCTTTGAGGGCATAAACTTGTCCTGTTTGTGGGAACTGACCTCCCCAAGGCAGGCTCAGGTGGTTTCTGGAACTCCCAGGCCCTACCAGCAGCTGTTGGTGAGTGGGTATGTTTCAAGTAGATATATCGTCACTGATTATATGGGCTTGGACCTGGACAAGGCATTAGGGTCACGGTTTTCAGCCTTTCTAATGCTGAGACCCTTCAATATGGTGCCTCATGTTGCGGTGATCCCCAACCATAATCTTATTTTTGTTGCTATTTCATAACTGTAATTTTGCTGCTGTTATGAATTGTAATGTAAATACGTGTGTTTGCTGATGGTCTTAGGTGATCCTACTAAAGCATCATTCAACCCCCCCCCCCAAAGCAGTAGCAACCCACAGGTTTAGAACCCTTGCCTTAAGTCTCCTGTCTTCCTCTGTGCCTCTGTGCACCTTAGGACAGAGCCTTTCTCTAGCTTGGGTGACTTGTTTCTGGCCTCACCCTCACCTTTTTTTTTTTTTGTAATGAATTCCTTCAGAACATGAAACAGCATTTGTGTATTTTGAAAAGTCAGGGGCGGTGTTAAATGTTCCTTCTTTGAGACAAAGCACATTGCCTTTCTCATTGTGGTGCTGGGGAAGAAACATCAGCCGCTCTGAGCAAGCGAGCAAGCACAGGTCTGTATTCAGGTCTGTCCAGTGCCAGGTTCCCCTCTGAAAGCTGGAGGCCCCTGAGAATCAGCAGTGGGGCTCAGCTGCAGTTAATTTTCATTTGCTGTTTGTATATAAATGCTTTTAGTACTTAAACTAAATTCAGATCAATTAAACTAATGTTGTTTGACATAATATTCCTTGCTCCAAAATCAATATCCCTTCATTTGACAGACTTATTCTTGAGTTCAGGATGTTTATTGTTCTTAAAGCTTACCTATAGACCTGGTTTTTGTCTTTAATGATATAAACCAGCTCTTCCTCAAATACTGTACGCCAGCATGTAATGGGGCTCACATTTCTCTGGTAAATATCTTTAATTGTACCGTCATGCCTTTTAATCTCAACAGCACATGATGGCTCCTTCCCTGCTCCATTTGTCTCCTTGGTTTTAAATATGTTCCTTTCTCTGTGTCTCTTTAGAAGGAAATGGGATGAATGACAAAACCAGGCTGGGATTGCAGGATCAGCTCTCATTCTTTCCAAAGACAGCATCCATGAAGGTCTGCTTAGCCCGGCTGACTGGGGCCACTCATTCTGTCAGAGATCCTCAGCCCCCTCCTATCCCTATCATTTTGCCATACAGTGACAAGGAGGTACTGAGATGCACCCCATTTCCTCCTGTGGTCCTTTCCTCCATACCCTGTGATTCTTCTTCACCCCTACTGAGGCGCTTATAAATCTTGTTGTGTTTTCCCTGGCCTTTGTCCAGAGACAGGGCCTGCTTTGCTCTAGGGAGTACAGCACTGGGCTCGTTTATCACTTCAACAGTGGGAATGGGGACTGAACAGTAGTTTTTTGCCATCAACATGGCAAAGGTCTGTGCACAGTTGCCTAATTAGAAGAATGTGGTTTATGTTTGCCAAATTGCCCGGCGTGGTCTTTAAGGCCAGGGTAGACTTGTCTTCTGCAGGGCAAAGGAAATGATCAGCTGAAAAAAAGGCTCTCTTGGTGAGAACTCAGGTGTGGTAGGCTGTGTTTTTCTTTCTGTTTTACTTTTTCTGGCAAATATTTCCCCTAAATTAATAGTCATTGGGGTGATAAAGTGTGGCATTTGTGAGAACTGTAATCAGCCGCTGAAATACACCGGCATTACTCTGTGACCAGCTTTCAGACAGGGTAAAGCTTGTGAAACCTGAGCTGAGTTGGTTTCTCCCAGCCTCCCTAGTGGAAGGAGCTCTGAACTGAAATGTACCCAGAACCTATAATAAAGACATTTTACCCACCTGATGCATCTGCGCATGTACACATACAAACATGCCCACATACATACACACATACACTCACATACATGCAATACACATATATACATATACACACATGTATATAGTTACAGGAACATACATGCATACACACATGCACACACAAATGCATATATGCACACAAAATAATACATGCATGCATGTACAGGTATATACACACATTATACACATGCACACATGCAAATATATATAGGTGTATACATGCATGCACACACACATGCATATCCCACACACATGTACACACACACACACTCACGTATACATACATACACACATACATGCATGCATGCATGTATAGTCACTTACATTCATGCACACACACATACACAGGCATATACACAGGCATATACACGCAAACTACACACACCTGCATGCGTATACAAGCATGTATATACATGCAAACACATGTACCCACATACACATATATATGTATACACATGCTTCTCTTTTCTTTTTATGTTTCTATAATCTTTTCCAAAAGGGCAGAGATTGCAATCATAGAGGTTTGCCTGAGCTTAGTGTCCATTAGACTTTGAAGAAAGTGACAAAATAGATTATGCTATCACATTTTGTTTTCTGTGAATGGTGGGCATAGCTTTTTGTAGTATGATAGTCAGAGGACATAGCTTGAGTCATTCTCCAAAATACAGGTGACTGTACTCTAGAGATTTGACACTTTTGTTCTCTTGCTTCTCTTTAGTCTTAGATTTATTCTTTCTCTTTCTCCCCTTTTCTTTCATCTTCCCTATCCATTTCCTCTGCAGCATTCCATCTGCAATAATGTGTCCACATGCTATAAATATGGCTATAGTAAATCCTTCCTAATTGTGGCCATTGGTGAGTGAAAACTGCGAGTCCAAACTTCCCCATAGGCCCTCTCTGAGGTCGACCATGTTTCTGCTCAAGAGATGCCTTTGATCATTTCTCTGGTGACCACACCTGGCTGTCTTTCATATACATCCCTCCAGATCCCTCTGCTATCTAGCTGCTGTGCAAGTTCAGTGGCTGTGAGCTAGGGCACTGCTTGAAGTACCCTGGAAGGTGGATCTGAGACTCTTTGACCTCTTGTGAAGTTCTCCCATGAGAAGCCTCTTGACAGAAGCCAGTGGTAGCTCTAAGAGAAACTGGGAGGTTAATGAGCGCCCTGCCTCTCACTTCATGACGTAGGAAAGCTCAGGGAAAGAAGTTGCACAGAGGTTTCTATAGCAACATCCATTACCTATCACATGGTCAGTAATGGTATCTGTGTATTTATCAACATTACAAGAAATCATTTTTTCCCTTAGTTTATTGTTTAAAATGTCTTGTAGCCCTTACTACTTCCATGTGAGGAATGAAAGTCTATGATAAAAAACAAGCTCTGTTATAGTCACTTATGAAGGTTTCTTAGGTGGTGAAAATTTGAATCAGGCTTCCAATGCTGTCTACTGTATTTCACTGGACACTGTTGCATCAGTCTATCAAAGGTCAATCCCCAGTCCTGGTCTCCACTGCTTTGTTTGTTTCTTTTGGGCAAAAGCATTGGAAATGGGTTGTTCACTCAGAGGCTCACTCATTCCCAAAGCCAGGCTTCCCCAGAGTTCTGGCCATTCTGTGTCACTCAAGTGATCTTCAGAGGAGGAACACTGGGAAGGATCAGTCCTTCACATGGCAGTGGAAAGGTCTGTCACATAGCTCTGACATAATGACTGGGTTTTAAGCCATTAAACCATTAAAGCTTGTGGGTCTTCCCTCAAATACCTGGTAGAGATCTAGCCTGTGACTCAGCCCCTGATTATCTAATTGAGGTCTGCAGAAGTTAAAATGAGATGAACTGACACAGTTAATAGGACAACTTTAATCCCAGGATTTAGGAGACAGAGGCCAGGCTGGTCGAACTCTGTGAGTTCAAGGCTAGCCTGGTCTACAAATCTAGTTCCAGAACAGACAGGGCAGTTATACAAAGAAACCCTGTCTTGAAAACAAACAAAGAATCAAGCAAACAAACAAAAATAGAGGGCATCTCCAGCAGAGACTTCCTGAATGGCCTGGGTAAATATCAGACTGGATTTATTCTCAAAGGAGACTTGAAGGTAAAGACTGAATCACTGAGGGTTGAGATGGCTCTTGCTGACTTATCGAGGAGGTTTTATTGAGCTCAGGTTACTTGGCTGTTGAAAACCTATCTGCTTGTGGAGCATGGTAGAAGACCTCTGGGCACGTCTTTGGAATTTTGGTTAAAAGCAATCCTTGTAGACACTTGCTTCATCCAGCTTCTCTCTGATAGAACAAGTGAAATTTCAGAACCATAGGGAAGCCTGCCGGAGAGCACGTAGATGTAAAGATATGCAAAACACATCCAAGAGAGATGATTTTAACTCAATTTTAAATTAACTAAAATACAGTTTATTGTATTTTAATCCATTGCTCTCTTTGACTGTATTATAATCCACTGCTTTATTTCTTTCTCACCCCTTTCCTATTTTAGCATTATTGCTGGTCTCATCTTGTGATTGTTCAAAACAGAAGTCTAGGAAAATGAAGTCACCTAAGAAAAGTTGTCAGAGAGAAGTTAAAAGTCTACTGTGCCTGTATTGTCTTTCTTTTTTTCCATATTAGCACACAAAGGCATGAAAGATGACAGGAAAGTGAGGAGAACCCTTTTAAATTATCCTAAACTCGCCATTAGATTCACATTGAGATTCCCTACCAGTGATAATATTGAAAGGCAATCACGGACCACAATTTAACAATTTTTGGTATTTTAGCATTTTTCTAAATCATGTAGATCTTAGAATAAGAAGATTTCAGAACAAGTCTTAGTTGAAGAAATCAGAAGTCCTGGGTAAAGGCAAGAGTGTAGGAAATGAATCAGAGAAGGGAAGTGAATGTGGAGAAATCCTGCAAATGGAAAGTTCTCTTAGTGATTTCCATGAAGGACTTGGTGTTCTCCCTAATAACTGAGGATTACAAAACCAAGGCCAAATGAGTTTGTCTTGTGCATTTATGGACCATTCTCAACCCTACAACATTGGCCTTCCAACAGCTTCCCAAAGTGCACTTTGCCTCCAAAGTGTACTGTTCCTGAATTATAAAAACTCGGTACAGTATTAGAAGAAATGCATGCCATATGTTTCTGATTCATTTGGACTTAAACTCTCACTCTGCTGCTAGCTAAGAGAAAGGCAATATTCAGAACCTCATCTGAACAAGGAATGTCTGCAAGACACAAGTTGATTTTGCTGGGCCTGGGGAGAGAGGGTGGCTCCTGAGAAGTTTGGGTAGGATTTGGAACTCAGCCACACTGTACTGTAAAGTGGGCGGGGCAAGGAGGTGCTCTGTGAGAAGCTCAACTTCTTCAGACTCAACTGAGGATCAATCTTTGTCAAACTGGAGTTAGCTATGTCTCTGGAGAGTAAGGGAAAGCAGTAATTTAGGAGCAAAAGAGCTGTTACCTATGACTGCTATTTACTTTACAGTAAATATGAGGCAACAGTGAACAATAAAATAGTTTTATATTTTTCTTTTAAGAAAATATCCACAATCTATGCAATATACTCACGTTCATAATTTAAACAAAATAATAGGCCTGGTAGACTGGTGATTGCAATTTTTAAAAGAAAGGAAAAGGAAAAATTCCATTCCCTTCTTATTGTTTGCAAACTTTATGTCATCTAATTATAAACCGAGTGGAATTTATGAAAATAGGACAAGCCGTCTTTGCCAGAACCCCCTCCTCCAAAACACTTTGAGTTCATTATGCTAAACACTGAATTTAAAATATACTTTGGTGGTTGGGAAATAATATTTCTGTTGATTTAAACTGTCAGGTTGACCCAGAAATTGGAAAATGGGCTAACTAGAGAGGGGGAAGATATTTAAGTAAAAGAATACTTTTCATGAAAGATTAACCCTAGCATATTCATAGCAGTGAACTTCAGCTGTTCTTGAGTTGCTTTCCTTTCCCATGGTGCGAGTCTTTGTAAACAGAGTATGGAAGACAGAAGTCAGTGGTCCCCCAAACTACTGGCTAGTCTTTTTTCATCAATGTGACACAACATAGAAGCAGCTGGGAAGAAGGACTTATAATTAAAAAAACAAAACCCCAAACAACAAAACAAAACAACTATACCTCTGTAAGACTGGGCTACAGTCAAGTCTCTAGGACATTTTAATTTTTTCTTTTTATAATTTATTATTATTAATAATTACAACCTATTCAGTTTATATTTTGGCTGTAGCCCCCTCCTTCATCTTCTCCCTCTCCCACCCTCCCTGCTTCTAAACCCCCTATGTCCCTACCCTAACTCCATTGTTATGGGAGGTCTCCTTCCCTAATATTTGACCCTAGCCTGTTGATTGATGATTGATGTAGGAGTATCCAGCTCATTATCAGTGGTTGTTGTTCTGGGCTAGCGGTCCTGCATGCTAAGAGAGCAGGCTGATCAAACCATGAAGAGAAAGCCAGTAAGGAACACTCCTCCATGGTTTCTGCTTCAGTTCCTGCCTTGAGTTCCTACCTTGACTTTCTTCCATGATGGACTATAATATGGAACTGCAGGACTTAAATAAATCCTTTCCTCACCAAGTAAAGTTTAGACTTGCTGTGTTATCACAGTGATAGAAACCCTAACTAAGACAATTAAAGAACTTGAATTTCTGTCTATCAGACTTGTGTTCTTCTGTGGAGGTCCTCAGGAAATAGCAATAGAGGATGTGACTGTTAAATCTTTTATTGTGTTGTTTGCTGAATATATATATATATATATATTCATATGTTATTTAATCATCCTTATTATTAATATCAGGACTATTTTAACAGTATGCCATTTTCTCCTTTTTTTCCTTTCATAGAAAACATAACACTAATTTTCAACTTAATTCTTGGAATTAACCTTTACTTCTTCCTGTAGGGCTGTTCGAAGTTAGACTTCATCCGTGCCTGATATATGGCCAGAGATCAGTAATTAATGTTTAATACTATTAAATGAAATTCCTCAGAGGATAGAAGAGAAAATGGAAAGGAGTCAACAGATGTTGCTGCAATTGTGTGATTTAAGAATTAGATATTTGTCTTAGAAAAGGCCCCTGTGCCCAGAAATTTTTGGTTCTGTTGCTCTCCTTGTGGAGCTCCTGTCCTCTCCAGGTCTTTCTATCTCCCCCTTCTTTCATAAGATTCACTGCACTCTGCCCAAAGTTTGGCTATGAGTCTCAGCATTTGCAAAGTAGAGCCTTTCAGAGGCCCTTTGTGGCAGGTTCCTGTTCTGTTCCCTGTTTTCTCCCTCTTCTGATGTCCATCCTCTTTGCCTTTCTGAATTGGGACAGAACATCTTAGCCAGAGTCCTCCTTCTTGATTAGTTTCTTTATGTATACAGATTTTAGTATGATTATCCTGTACTATATGTCTAATAGCTACTTATAAGTGAGTATACACCGTGTGTGTCTTTCTGCTTCTGGGATACCTCACTCAGGATGATCTTTTTCAGTTCCAACATTTGCCTGCAAATTTCATGATTTCCTTGTTTTTTATTGCTGAGTAATATTCCATTGTTAAGATGTACCTCCGACCAAGGACCATTCATGGAGATAACCTAGAACCCCTGCACAGATGTAGCCCATGGCAGTTCAGCCTCCAAGTGGGTTCCATAGTAATGGGAACAGGGACTGTCTCTAACATGAACTGATTGGCCTGCTCTTTGATCACCTCCCCCTAAGTGGGGAGCAGCCTTACCAGGCCACAGGGGAAGACAATGCAGCCACTCCTGATGAGACCTGCTAGACTAGGATCAGCAGGAAGGAAAGGAAGACCTCCTATATCAGTGGACTTGGGGAGGGAAATGGGTGGAGAAGGAGGAGGAAGGGTGGGGTTGGGAGGGGAGGCAAGAGGGAGCTACAGGTGGGATACAAAGTAAATAAACTGTAATTAATAGAAATTAAAATAAAAATACAAAAAAGAATTAGATATTTATACTCCAGTCCTGGTATACACTTGGTTGCTCATTGGGTTAATATCATCTCTGCAGAACATGAGGATGTCTACCAGAAATAGTTATGTACTTAAGCATATGTTAGTGGGGACAAACTTCAGACTTCCAATAAACATTGTTTTTTTTTCTGTATTTGTTTGTCTGTTTGGTATAATGAATGACATTTATTAGAGTTGAGACAGCTTGAGTTTAAATTCTGATCCCTTAATGTTTAAATTAGGTAAGTCATTTAACACTTAAAATTTAATCGCTATTTTCTTTTAAAGTGTAATGATATAAACTAGGCCATTACACTTGCTGAGTAATATACCCACTACTGAATTTTATTCTTTTAATTTTTTTTGTTTATTTTGACACAAGGTCTCACTAACTTGAGTAGGTTTACTAAGAACTCTCTCTGTTGCCCCATAATCCAGGTGGGTACTGATTTCAATCATCTTGCCTCAGACTTCCAAATATTTGGAAGCAGAAGCCAGGGCCACTCAATCAGATTAAACATTAAAGTGTTCATGGCAGAGAGAAGACAATAGTGTTCTTTATCAGAAGTGAAAAAAAAAAAGGCATGAGTGTTTGGGAGGTGTGTGTGTGTGGCGATGTTTGATTGATGTTTTTGATAGATAGAGAAGCTTGGTCAACAATAGAAATAATACATTTTGAAAGAATTACATTCTGCTCTCCTAAAGACAAGTGTGGTAACTACAAATAATAAAAACCAGGTGTATTTGAGTGTCCTCAACAGAGATAATTTATACATTTTCAAAGTGATGAATGTGCTTATTACCCTGATTTGAACACTAAATATTGTGTAAATATGTTGTGTTCAGGTCCCTGTGGTATGAAACTCTGAGCCCCTACCTTTACAACAAGGAGCAGTAAAACTGGATTGTACACAGGTTCTATTTTTAATATTTTGAAGACTCATCCTATTCATTTTGATAATGTCTAGACTAACATCTTTACCAACAGTGTCTAAAGAGGTCCTTTTCACTGTATACTCATTAGCATTTGCTGCATTTGGTTTTCTTTAATTTTAATTTTTTCTTAATTACACTTCATTCATTTTGTACCCAGCTGTAGCGCCCTCCCTTATTCCCTTCCAGTCCCACCCTCTCACCCTCATCTCCTCCCATGCCCTTCTCTAAGTCAACTGATAGGGGAGGTCCTCCTTCCATGCCATCTGACCCTAGCTTACCAGGTCTCATCACAACTGACTGAAAAGTCCTCCTCTGTGGCCTGGCAAGGCTGATTCTCCCTCACAGGGTTGGTCAAATAGCCAGCCACTGAATTCATGTCAGAGACAGTCTCTGTACCCCTTAATAAGGAACCCACGTGGAGACAGAGCTGCCATGGGCTACATCTGAGGAGGTGTTCTAAGTTATCTCCATGAATGGATCTTGGTTGAAGTATCAGTCTGAGAAAAGACCTCTGTGCCCACATATTTTGGTTCTGTTGCTCTCCTTGTGGAGCTCCTCTCCTCTCCAGGTCTTACTAACTCCTCCTTCTTTCATATGTTTCCCTACACTCTGCCCAAAGTTTGGTTATGAATCTTAGCATCTGCTTTGATACACTGCTAGGATCTTTTTCCTTGCTTAGCTTCATTAGATGTCTAATATCCACTTATAAGTGAGTATATACCATATGTGTCTTTCTGCTTCTGGGATACCTCACTTAGGATAATCTTTTCTAGGTCCCACTATTTCCCTGAAAATTTCATGATTTCCTTGTTTTAAATACCTGAGTAGTATTCTATTGTGTAAATGTACCACAATTTCTGTATCCATTCCTCAGTTGAGGGGCATCTGTGTTGTTTCCAGTTTCTGGCTATTATGAATAAAGCTTCTATGAACATGGTTGAGCAAATGTCCTTGTTATGTACTCGAGCATATTTTGGATATATGTCCAGGAGTGGTATAGCTGGATCTTGAGCAAGCACTATTCCTAATTGTCTGAGAAAGTGCCAGGTTGAATTCCAAAGTGGTTGTACAAATTTACATTCCCACTAGCAATGGAGGAGAATTCCCCTTTCTCCACATCCTCTCCAACATGTATTGTCGATTGAGTTTTTTTATTTTAGCCTTTCTGATGGTGTAAGGTGAAATCTCAGGGTTGTTTTGATTTGCAGTTCCCTGATGAGTAAGGACATTTCTTTAAGTGTTTCTCTGGCATTCGATATTCCTCTATAGGGAATTCTGTGTTTAGCTCTGTACCCCATTTTTTAATTGGATTACTTGATTTTTTGTTGTTTAACCTTTTCAGTTATTTACATATTCTCCATCAGATATAGATTTGGTGAAGATCCTTTCCCAGCCTGTAGGCTGTTGTTTTGTTCTGATGACAGTGTCCTTTGCTTTACAGAAGCTTCTCAGTTTCATGAGGCTCATTTATTGATTGTTGATCTTAGAGACTGTGTTGTTGGCATTCTGTTCAGGAAGTAGTCTCCTCTGCCAATGAGTTCTAGGGTCTTTCCCACTTTTTCTTCTAACTGATTTGATGTGTCTGGTTTTATGATGAGGTTTTTGATCCACTTGGACTTTAGTTTTGTGCAGGTGAAATAATGGACAAGGCAAGACTGCCCAATTTTTGTATCTCTTCAACATAGTACTTGAAGTCCTAGATAGAGCAATAAGACAACTAAAGGAGATCAAGGAGCTACAAATTGGAAAGGAAGAAGTCAAAGTATCACTATTTACAGATTATATGATAATATACATGAGTGACCCCCAAGGTGCTGATAAACACCTTCAGCAAAGTGGGTGGGTACAAAATTAACTCAAAAAATCAGTAGTCCTCTTATAGACAAAAGACAAAAGTGCTGAGAAAGAAATTATGGAAACTACACCCTTCTCAATAGCTACAAATAACATAGAGTATCTTGGTGTGACTCTAACCAAGCAAGTGAAAACCTGTTTAAAAAAAACTTCATGTCTCTGAAGAAATACATTGAAGAAGATATCAGAAGATGGAAAGATCTCCTGTGCTCATGGATTAGTAGGATTAACATAGTAAAAATGTCCATCCTTCCAAAAGCATTCTATAGATTCAATGTGATCCCCATTGAAATACCAACACAGTTCTTTACTGGCCTTGAAAGAATAATTCACTACTTCATATGGAAAAAAAAACACTCCTGTAAAAGAACAGATTTTCTGGAGGTATCTCCATCCTTGATCTCAAGCTGTACTACAGGGCAATAGTAATAAAAAGTGCATGGTACTGGTATAGAAACAGAATGGTAGATCAATGGAATCTAATAGAAGACACAGAAATAAACTCAAATACCTACGGATACTTGATTTTTGGCAAAGAACCCAAAACCATACAATGGAAAAAAAAGACAGCATCTTCAACAAATGGTTCTGGTCTAACTGGATGTCTACATGTAGAAAAATGCAAATGGATCCATGTCAACCACCCTGCGTTTGGTTTTCTTAATGTACCATCCTGAGTGGAGTTGGATAGAATCTCAATGTAGTTTCATATTTCACTAATGGCCAAAGATGTTGGATATTTTATTGTTGTTTATTTATTGGCCATTTTTACTTGTTTGGTAAATATCTGTTCCATTCTTATGACCACATATTAATCTGATTATTCAGTCTCCTGGTACTTAATTTTTTTGGGTTTTTTTTTGGGGGGGAGAGGTTCTTCATATATTCTAGATGCTTACTTGCAATCAGATGGATAATGGCGTAAGATTTTCTCCCATTGTGCAATCTGTCTCTTTAGTCTGTTAATTGCTTTTTTAACTACGAAGATTATTAATTGGACGTTGTACTATTTGCCAGTCATTATTAATATTTTCTGAGCTTCTGAGCTTCGCAGTTTTATACAGACCCTCTCCGTGACGTATGTGCTTTCTATTCACTCTCCTCTAGCTGTTTTGGAGCTCCAGTTTTACAATGAGTTCTTTAACTTTGTTTTCATTCATGTTAGAATAGGTTACAGGATAGTGACCTAGTTTTAACTTTCTACATCAGTGGTCTGTTCGCTCAGTGTCTGACATTCCTATTCCATTGACTCCTCATCACGGTGCTGTGGATGTTTATTAAGCCGCCTTTTCTTGAGGAAAGAGCTAGAGACTGCAGAGATCAAACAGGTGCTCAGATCACTCAGTGCTACAGCATTGCAGAGCACGGGTGTTAAGCATGCAAACGATCCCTAAAATAAAATGATGTAAATGTAGATTGTGGGAACAGTGATTCGGAGTATGTCTCCACACCTTTATCATTTGCGAAACAGAGATGATAATAGTCATAAACATTTTTCAAAACTTATCTCCCCTTCTTGCCCTTTGTTATTCTTTGGGAAAGTAAACCAAACTATCCCAAGTGGATGTATATTGAAGAGCTTGGGTTTGGCACATTGCAGGCTTTTCAGACATAGAAATCATGCACCCCAGAATTCAGCTATTCCACCCCTCTAATTCACAAGTTTTTGAATAAAGGAGTATTGGTACTGATGCAAACAGTTTTTAAGGAATTGTCGTATAACATTTCCTTTATTTTTTTTCTTTTTGCTTCTCTCATACAATATATCCTGCCCATAGCCATTCCTCTCTCCCTTCCACTGTTCCTTTCTTTGCTCCAAAGAAGAGCAGGCCTCCCAATGATATCAAAAGAACAGGCATAGCAGGATGCAATAAGACTAGGCAAAAATCCTCACACCAAGACTGGACAATACAACCCAGTAAGAGAAAAAAAGGGAGGGGGGGTTTCCTTGAACAAGCAAAAAGCCAAAGACATCCTCAAGAAAAACTCCAAGGTAAATACCCACTGAAGGTATGTGTTTTGCCTAGTGAAGATAGATGCAGGCTCTGGGGTTGTCACTTCAGTCTCTGTGAACCCTGGTGAGCGCTGCTTTCTTGATTCTGTGAGTATTGTTATCCTAGACTGTTCTGGCTCATACTGTTTTACTTCTCTCTCTTCTGCGGGGCTTCATCCAGCTCTGCCTAATGTTCAGCTATGTGTCTCTGTATCTGCTGCCATCAGGTAGTTGTTGGATGACACCTAAGGATGTCTGGGCTAGGCACCTATCTATGAGTCTATCAGAATGTCATTAGGAATTATTTCATTTACTTTCCTTTTTTTCCCCGCAATGCCAATAAACTTTGCCTCATGCTTCACTTGTCTTTCATCTTGCCTCATTTAAGTGAAGGGAAATTTCCCCAGTTCAACATCAGCAGTCTTTTCACTTGCAAAAGACACTGTTCTAGAGGCTGTTTCCTTTAAGAAGGCAGAATATAGACAGAACAGCAGCTCCTTGGCTGCTAGCTTTCCAGGGAAGAGCTTCTTCTGGTCAAACTAGAATTAGAACAAAAAGGTTTTCAAAGAACAATCTGTCAAGCTCCAGAGAGGAAAGGAAAGGAAAAGAGCCCTGATTAGATGAAACAAGGGGTGGGGCTGTGTATCCCTCCCGCATCAGTAGTTCTTCCGAGTCCCGTAGAATTGCAACCAGAGAGATGAATAAGTATTGAACTTCGTACAAGTTTACCTGAGATTAACGTTGAGCTGAATGCAGCCAGTATCTTTTGTTTCAATATTGACTTAGTTCTTTTGTCACAAATCAGTCGTTTATTGGGGGAGGGGCATTCTTTCCATGGAAGAGAGATAATCCTTCTTTTATGTTTGTTTATATCCCATATTTGACTGGAGTGCAGCCTGCACTTTTCACCTTGGATGTGTAAGTAGGGAGGCGAACACACGAACCCCGCCTGGTCCCTCTCTACTGCTTGTTTGATTTTGCTCTTACTTCTGCCTCCTAATCCAAGGTATTCTGACATGTTACAGAAAACAAGAGACCAAGATCAAAGTGCTGCTCATGGTTTTACTAGGGGCACCTCCGAAAGTGTCTGTAGGATTGTGTGCATGTCTGGTGCTGTGATCTTGAGAAAATACTTGCTTTCCAAATTGGGGCCAACGGATTTATCACTCACTGGACCTGACCCTCCAGGTCAATCTGGGGTTATTTCTGTGTGCTGTGTGAGAAAACATGGTACTTCTATTAAAGAAATCTCAACAGTAAATATTTAGGATACACTTTAGGGATAAAAGAGACTCCTGAAAGTAAAGATTTTTATTTTAAAATTCCCTATAAAAATAAATGAACTTTATTGTTGCCTTCTTGGAGTCCTAGACCCTGCAGAGACCTCTCTCTCAGCCACCCACAGTGGAACAGTTAAAGATGATGGACACTTTAGTTTTTGGCTCTGTGGAACTTCAATTTCTGGCCAACCCCATTACAAGGGAACTTTTAGAGTGAGTCTGGTTGTTTCTGTTTTACTGGTGACACAAAGTATTTGTCAGTAAAGGAGGCCTATCAACATATTGACATAGAATAACTTTATTCTACTTTCATTTTCCTGAGGTAAGTATCTTAAATGGTTGGTGACATTTTTGTTTGAATCTGCAAAATTAAAGAATTCATATGGAATTTAGATCATCCATTTAGAACACAGAAGTTGAATGACTTAGCACTGGATTTTACACATAATGTTACACAAAAGATCCAGTAGCTGATAATATAATTCAATTTTGAAGACCTCCATTTTATTCCTAATAAATGACCTTGGCTTTAATTTTGCAAGGGAGATAGAATGGTGTCAGTGTTACCTTGAAAACCTTATACCAATGAATTGTTAGGAAGTGTAAAAATCTGAGGCCTAGATAGTATCTGAGAAGCATTTCTGGGTACATATCTGAAGGATAAGTTGTCAACATACTGCAAAATTATCTGAATATCTGTGTTTATGCCAGCATAATTTACAATAGTCATGTCCATTTACCAGCAGACCAACAGACAAAGAAATTGTGTGTGTGTGAAAATGAGATGCTGAAGACATAAGAATGAAAATTATCATTTTTGCTGGAAAATGGATATGAGTAGAAATGATCACGTTAGGTAAAATGAGTCAGATACAAAAAGAGAAACATCACATGTTTTCTCTCAGAGTAAGTCCTAAACATATATATATATATATATATATATATATATATATATATATATATTAACTTATGTAGCTGTGATATCTCCACTAAAGAATTAAATAACTCAATATTGACTGAATGATTATATGTACATATGTTTGCATGTATATGTGTGTACTCATGCATATACATAACACAGAAGGAAAACCAGAGAAAGGGAGAAAATTAAATAGAAGGGAGAAGAAGTTGCAGAGACCGAAGAGAGTTATGAGGAGAGTGAATCCAATTGACATGCATTATATATTCAAAATAAATTCTCTGTATAACCCAATACTGTAGAATATATGTGTCAATAAAATGGAAACGAGAAAAAAAAAACGGTGAGTGCTTACTTTGTGCAGGTCTCATTTATTGCTTTTTCTGCACACACTTTGTTCACTAAATTGTGACAACTTAAGGCCATCTTTCTTTTAATTTGTGAGAAAATTATTCTAGAAATTTGCTACAGTATCACGTCATTGAATATATGAGTTAAAATCTTTTAATTCTGGAGGTCATCTTTGCATCTTCTACATCATCCTCTCTCTCTCTCAACACCAGAGTTTTACTTTTGCATTTTATCTTTTTGCTTATCCAGTTTTTCCTTTCAAATATTCCCAAGTTAATATCCAGGTTCTTTACAACAAATGGATAGAATTTAATAAAAGCCTTCATTGTTCAGTTACTTCCTTTGGTTTTGTTTCCACTGCCCCAGAAACTCCCCACCAAAGAATCACAACTGGGTAGAAAACTTACTATATGTGAAGAATAGGACCTATATGAAAACCTGCGATAATATTACCAGTGAGTGATATGGTCTGGTAAAATTAAAGTATACATGAAGATGGAGAATATTAGACAAATCTTACCTATGAAGATGGAGAATATTAGAAACAGCTTACCCTAAAGTCCTAAGAATGTGCTAGTTTATCAGATATAGGAGGTAAGGAAAAGAAATAATTAATATATGATCCTGCAGTTTTCCTGTTTGAGTTCTCAGTGGATGGTGCTGCCCTCTAAATAAAAGACTAGAGATGGAACTTGTTTTGGGGAAAAGTGTGGTAATTAATACTTTTGCTGGTTCTTGTTTTTTTTTTTTCTAGAAGATGATTATTTGGCAGAAATATCAAAGTTCCATAAGGACTAGACCTCATTACATAGTTGGAGGCCTGAAAATAATATGTGGAGGTACAGGTGTGACTGCTTAGGGGAGAGGACGTAGGTTGAAGAAAGTTAGCATCTAGGAAAGTGTGTCATCCTTAAGGATCTGAGCAGGGATAAGGTACCAGGGGTTATATGATGGAATGCGGTACTACAAAAGTCAGAAGAAACAAGCTGTTGCTAGAAATGATGTCTGTGCTGCTCTTGTTTTCCCTGTTCTATTACACTGGTTAGCTGATTACATCACTCTTGACTACATGACCATTCTCCACATCCTTGATTGGCAAGCTGAATCTTTTCCTTACAGATTAGCTCAGTTCCTCTGACATCTCCATTTACCCTTTCCTCTCATTTCATAGGTGGTCACTTCATCCTTCCAGTGTGCCTGCATCTATTCCTGCTAATCCAATCACTGGAAACCTAAGAGAATGAAATCTAATGTCTCCTTACATCTAGTTGGAAGATGAGTAGCTTGAAGGAGTCACTGAGCCTTTTCTTTCCAAACTTTAACATCTAGCTCAGGGATTGCAGAACCTATTTGGCTGAAATTAGTTGAATACATCCATAAAGACTGAGAGTCTTTGGTTTTGAACTGTGGTGTTTCACTGGAAATAATTAACTTCAACTAGGGTGTTCTAATTTGAAGCCCCAATGTTGAGATTCACCAGTATCACAAATTCTATATCTTATATGTAATCTGCTTTAATTAAGATCATTTTCTATTTCTGGTACCAGGATTGCTAAGTGCTTCCAGCTTGAAATGAAGAAGATTGTCTTTAACTTATTTCTCTCTGCAGCCAGCCAGGCATTTTTCCTGCTTCTTTTTAAATTAATTTAATATTTTTATTACTTACAGTTTATTCACTTTGTATCCCAGCTGTAGCCCCTTCCCTCATCCCCTCCCAGACCTACCCTCCCTCCCTCATCTCTTAGCATTCCCTCCCTAAGTCCACTGGGAGGGGAAGTCCTCCTCCCCTACCATCTCACCCTAGCCTATAAGGTCTCATCAGGACTTGCTGCATTGTCTTCCTCTGTGGCCTGGAAAGGTTGTTACCTGCTCAGGAGGAGGTGATCAAAGAACTAGTCACTGAGTTCATGTCAGAGGCGGTCCCTGTTCCCATACTGTTTCTTACCCATGGCTTGAAACTATGTTCCATTCATTTTCTGCAGTTTCCGACTTTTCCAAAGTCTTTGAGATACCCTCACAGAGAAGCAAGGTTTGGAATACATTTTGTCTGACTCACTAAGTCACATCCCCTTTCTGTTTAATGCTTGAGTGACTGGGCCCCTTTCATAGCCTGGGAAATAATTCCAAAGAGTAATTCTATAATTTTTGGAAACTTTTGAAATGACTGTGTTGTTTGACCCTTTGTGCCTCTCTAACACCACCTAGAAACGTGTCCCCTGCTCTCTCTGAGAAAATTGACTACACTTATTCATCTAAAGGAGTACTCTCTCTCTCTTTGTATAGTCTTCAACTGAAAGGACAAAGGTGTTATACTTCCTGCCATTACTACACACAAAGATACATTTTCCTCCCTGTTTCCAATTGAAATTTGGGAGTTGACCTTACTTATGATGTGCTAATGATTCAGTTTATATAAGCTCATAGATATAGTCTACTTATAAACACAACCACATAGTCCAAAGAGTTAGAACAGCAGTTCTCAACCTGTGGGTTACAACCCTTTTGCAGGGGGGGGGGTGTCTAATAACCCTTTCACAGGGGTCACCTTAGACCATCATACATTATTTATAACAGTAGCAAAATTTCAGAGGTAGCAGTGAAATAATTTTATGATTGGAGTCACCACAACTTTAGGAGCTGTATTAAAGTGCTACAACATTAGGACGGTTAGGAACCACTGTATTAGGGTATTCATATTTTTAATTCAATGTTTATTTTTATATTTTTACAAAGCCTAAACATTTTAAGAATTTTTGAAAAATACTTTTTAAAAATGTTATCTACCTTATTGTGAAATTGGTAGCTGGAATATTTATATTGAAAGTATGTTCCGGTATGGATTCCTACATCTCACGGAATGTTAAAGTCATACAAATGTAGAAATTTACAAGGAAAGTCAAACTCTACATTTCTTGTTCCCAACATTTTGAAAAGTATCCTGTATATAATACACATACTACAAAGAATGCACATTTCTTTGGAATATGCCTGAGTCTACATGCAGATTTGTGAGTACTAATTGAATTCCACTTTGTTCTCTATTGCTTAAGAAAAGATACTAAATGATCAAAGTAATCATATGAATGCATGAAAATGTCGTAACAAAATCTATTATTTGTATAACTAACACTGAAAGTCATTAAACAAAGCAAAAGGAAAAAAGAAAACATTGCAAAGGAGAAAGGTGAACATGGTATTGTTCAGTGATAAACTTGAAATTGATTTATAATTTCAGATTTTACCTTCCAGTTACATTGGAAAACTTGCTAGTAAACAGGCTAAAGGAGTACTATGTCATAAGAGCATCAGTACTCTTTAAAATCAATAGTTGGAGAGTGTTGAAGCATTATGCATTCCTCTCTGAATGAATTATGTACCAATACTCATAATGAACACAAGAGGATAAATTATGCCCACATTTGTGCATGGATTTTAAAGCATTTCTTTATATACAAATACTTCACTAGTGAACCTGTCCGTGTGCCCAAATATTCGTGAATATTTATAATAATGATGCTTGTAAATTCCTTAACACCTAATGTTGGCAAGCTGAAGGCACAGAATTCTTGTTAACAATATACATTTCTCAGATAGTTGTAACACTGGAAAACATAATATCCTTTAGGCCCATGGGGAAGGCAGTTGTATGTGGTTAATTCTGTAACCCTGTGCATGGAGTTGTTGCTGGGAGTTTGTCTAGTTCCATGAGCTTTACTGTTTATATCTTAATCCCATTGCTATATTCCTTTCCATGAAGTCATTGTCTGTTAGGAAAGTTCAGCATTTTTCCTGATCTTAATAGACAGCTTTCTTGCAACATCATCAAAGTTATATGCAAAGAAAAAGATTTGTTCTCATGATGAAAGTCCTTCGTCTCATTGATGTTTGTTGAGGCCTATTCTGTGCTGATTATGTCTATGGCCCAAGTCTGAAATCAGAACTATTCCCAGCATAGCCACACTGGAATCAGCCTCTCTTCGTAGTACTTCTTGTCTGTTCTTAGTTTCTCTGTCTCTGATTTCCATTGTTGTGTGTGCTTAATCTCTTCAGGTACTTCACATATTTTCTATGTGCAAGGCTTCATTAACCTCTCAAACAATGCTCCTAAAATTGTAATTCTCCAATGTAAAGTTGTGTACTAGGTGATAGAGTTCACCCTTTTTGAACATCATAGGAATTCCAGAGAAAGTGGTATTCTAGCTGAGACAGATAGTGAGAAGGTGAGCAGGCAGAGGGAGGCTCTCAATCCGGGAGGATATAGAGATTGATGGCATCATGAGAAAGATGGCCAGGCTGGCAGCTGGAGTTTGGCTTGCTAAAACAGTAGGTAGCTTTCTTGCAGGTTATTCAGAACTTTCAGAAATCCCAGAGTCATCACATGATAAGATTCATGGTTTAGAAAAAAAAAAATAGTGCCTTTGATTTTAATGTTTCACAGTTTGTAAATTAGCGAAGTAGAGTATGTCAGGAGAAATGTCCAAATGGGTAGGACAGAAGCAGAGAGAGACCGTAGAAACATTTAAAACTATTTTTAGTAATTCTTTGAGAACTTCACGCAAAGTACTTTGAACATATTAAGACCCCTCACTTCTTCCCCTTAACCATGTCACCCTTTCCCACCAAAATTTAAGACTGCTATTTTTCTTCTAGTCCCATCTGCTCTAGGTTGTATTGCCCATTTAGTGTTGAAATTGGAGCCAGCTCTGTTGTGTGGCCAGCCTACCAGGGGTCATATGACTAAGAAAACCCTAATTGTGATCCTTCCTCTCCTGACAGCTCTCAAGTGCTAATAGCACTTCAGCTGGAGTGGATTATGTATCCACATCCCACCTCTATGCTGCAAATATCAGCAAAACTAAGTGTTGAAAATATGTTTTCATACATAGGCCTTTAAAAATATGCTTACAGACTAGTTCTCTCTGGATCCTGGGGAGAACACAGTCGTGCCTTCTGGAATGTGCTGATATACCCCTGCTTTGCTTCACAGAGCAACACCAAACTTGTGTGCAACAGGTTTTTGTCTGAATCCTTCTCCTGTATTTTTGTTTTATTGATCTCTCTGAATCCTTTCTCTGGGCCACAAAAATCAAGGTGCTAGTCTTCAAAGCTTGGAAGCAAGGGACTCCACTATAGAGATAGGCAATCCTACCACCAACTATTTATGTCACTCAAGAGATGACTCAGTCATAAATTGGTCAGACTTATGTGTATTTGGCTGGAAAGGTGTGTGTGTGATTACATTTGAGTGTCCCCTTGCTTCTTAACTAACACCAGAGCTACTTTTATCTGCATAGTCATGATCTGATATGAAGTTGACTGCCATTCCACTCAGGCCAGGAGTATCTTACATGTCAAAATAAGCTATTGACTCTCTTTGTTTTTCTTGTTTTGCTGGTTTATCCATTTGGGATTTCTGTTGTTAGCTGCTCCTTTTTCTTCTCTTAGGCAATACTGTTTAAGCAGGGATTTCTGAATCCTTTGATGCATTCTATCAATGGGTTGTCAACCGTTTGCTTCCTTCCTATAAAGTGGACATTCTTAGAGACTGGACAGCCTACACGGACTAGGACAGATTTACTATCATAATCAAATCCTCATAATTGTATGCTGTCACATAAAATGAAGCCTAGAGCAACCAGCCTGGGGAGTATGCACAAGATTAAATAAGGAGTGTGGTCTACCATGAGACGTGTGATCCAATGTGAGAGAACTTTGCAGCCAGTCCTGAAGATACCTGATAAACTAGGGTCAGATGAAAGGGGAGGAGGTCCTCCCCTATCAGTGGACTTGGAAAGGGACAGGGAGGAGATGAGGGAGGGAGGGTGGAATTGGGAGGAAATGAAGGATCAGGATACAGCTGGGATATAAAGTTAATAACCTGTAACTAATATTTGAAAAATAAAAAACTTAAAAAAGAAATATACATTAATGGAAAAAAAAGAAACTTGCAGTTGCAAGGATCTAGTGTTATACTATGACAGAGGAGATACTGAGATTATGCAAATAGAAGCAGATGGTAGGGATCTAAGTATTCTGCTCTGATCTTTAGTTTATCAAGTGTATTTTAAGAAATGGATAATTTTTGGTTAGCTTCAGATTAACTCCAAATACTAGGTCTATTAACTGAGGAATTGAACCAACTCTTGAGGAAAAAAGAGAAACGTATAATGTATAAGCATATGTGTAAAGACTCTGTTTTTCTTTACCTGAAATATACTTTCTTTTTTATTATTCTTTAATTTTTATATTAATTGCAGTTTATGCACTTTGTATCCAGTGGTAGCCTTTTCCCTCATTCCCTCCCAATCCCACAGGATTGGGTCGACCTATTGAACAAATGTGCCCACTATACCCAAGTCATTGTAATTATAGTTATTCTACCAGTGGTTACTTTACTGTTAGTTCTCAGACTTCTATTCATTTCTGAAGAGAATACCAAGAAATAATACAATCATATATTCATCCATGCATGACTCCCAGAATGCCAATGGCTTGAAGTCATGAAACTTCTAACTCCTTTCTGAATCCCTAATTAATTCCATATTTTCTACCATGTAATAGAATATTTTTGAAGGGTGAAGAAATGAGTAATGGGAGAATGACTCTCATCTACTAAAGAACAGAAAATGTATCTTTCTATTTTAAGCAGATATTGCTCAGTTGGCCTCAAGGAACAGATCAAGCAGTTTCTCGGACAGTCTATATGCTTACAGTGGTAGAGAATCTTGGTTGTCCAGAATACAGGGTTTTTTCCCTTTGCATAATTCTCAATGAAGAGCTGTCCAAATACAAATGTCTTGTAGATCAGGAGTTGGTTACAGAATTTCAATAGCTATATAAATAGGGAGATGTTCCCAATATTTCAATTATTTTGGGAGTAACCAACAACTTTCTGATTAGATTTGCAACCCTTTTCCACTAAGTGAAATAAAGAAGTACTACTTTGTATTGTAAACCTGAGCCAAAATCTATGGCTGTGGATGTCACAGGTTTTGCGGTACAGCATAGTATTGCTATTAAGCTAAATGGATCTGTATCCGAACTTGCATATAAATATTTATACTTACATACTTAGACCGGCACTACTATCCACTTAGCCTAGAAAAGTGTATTTTTGTAGTGGGTAACAGTTAATACAGTGACTTACATACGGTTAAAATGCTAAGATGAATTACTGTTGAGTTCTCATTCATAACCGGACTGTCTGAGACATAATGAAAATTAAGATAAAAGAAATGGAAAGATTGTAAAAACCAGAACATGAGGAAGAGTCCTGTAAATGCTGTGCTCTGGATATGACATGGCTAATGTAATCATGACCATGCAGATCCTGGGTATCTGCATAAGACTTGTAGGAAAACAACAACAGGGAAACAGCAGGAGGATCAGATGACAAAAAAGGAGGGGATTGGTAGAATTTGGAAGGGAGTAAGAAAGAGTAAAAGTGTAAATGTGTTCACAGTATATTATATATATGTATGAAATTATTAAAATGTAAGTTATCAAAAATCAAGAAGACCACTCAAATAAATGAATATTCTTTAATTAAAAATGAACAAAATAGAAAAATATTGTTCATCTGATCAACTTGTTTGTTTTTCAGCTTTGGAAACATGTGCCAAACATTGTCAAAATTATTTGATAAATAAATATTACAACACAAGTTATGGTGAGAACTTTCTTTTTTATTTATTATTTATAATAATTTATTCACTCTGTATCCCCGATGTTGTTCCCTCCCACATCTCCTCCCATTCTCACCCTCCCTCCTTCTTCTCCCGCTATGACCCTCCCCTAGTCCACTGATGAGGGAGGTCCTCCTCCCTTATTATCTGACCCTAGCCTACCAAATATCATCAGGACTGGCTGCACTGTCTTCCTCTGTGGCCTGGCAAGGCTGTCCCCCCCAGGGGAAGGTGATCAAAGAGCCAGCTACTGAGTCCATTAAAGAGGCAACCCCTGCTCCCCTTACCAGGGCACCCACATGGAAACTGAGATGCCTATGGGCTACATCTAAGGAGAGGTTCTAGGTCCTTTCCATGCATGGTCCTTGGTTGAAGCAAAGATCTCTGCAGGGCCCATTTTGGCTATGTTGCTCTCCTTGTGGAGCCCCTGTTCCCTCCAGGTCTTTCTATCTCCCCCTTCTTCCATAAGATTCCTTGTACTCTGCCCAAGGGTTGGCTATGAGTCTCAGCATCTGCTTCGATACCCTGCTGTGTAGAATCTTTCCCTCTGTGGTAGGTTCCTATCCTGTTTCCTGTCTTCTCTTTCTTCTGATGTCTATGCTGTTTGCCCTTCTGAATGAGGATTAAGTGTCCTCCTTGTTGTTTACCTTCTTTAGGACTAGAAATTTTAGTATGTTTATCCTATAATACATGTCTAATATCCATTTATAAGTAATATAAGTATATATCACGTGAGTCTTTCTGCTTCTGGGTTACCTAACTCAGGATGATCTCTTCTAGTTCCATCTATTAGCCTGCAAATTTCATGGTTTTCTTGTTTTTAATTGCTGAGTAGTATTCCATTGTGCACTGTACCACAATTTCTGTATCCAATCTTCTGTTGAGGGACATCTAGGTTGTTTCCGGATTCTGGTTATTATTAATAAAGCTGAACAGAGCTGAGAATATGTCATTGTTGTATAGTTGAGCATCTTTCAGGTATATGCCTAGGAGTGGTATAGCTGGATCTTGATGTAGCACTATTCCTAATTTTCTAAGAAAGTGCCAGATTGATTTCCAAAGTGGTTGTACATTCCCACCAGCAATGGAGGGGGGTTCCTTTTCTCCACATTCTCTCTAGCATGTGCTGTCACATGAGTTTTTATCTTAACTATTCTGATGGGTGTAAAGTGAAATTTCAGGATTTTTTGATTTGCGTTTCCTTGATGACCAAGGATGTTGAGCTTTTCTTTATGTGTTTCTCTGCTTTTCAGTTTTCCTCTTTAAAGAATTGTCTGTTTATCTCTGTACCCCATTTTTAATTGGATTACTTGATTTGTTGTTGTTTAACTTCTTGAGTTCTTTATATATTGTGGATATTAGGTATCTGTTGGATGTAGAGCTGTTAAGGATCTTTTCCCAGTCTGTAGGTTGTAATTTTGTTATTTTAACAGTGTCCTTTGCTTTATAGAAGCTTTTTCATGAGGTCCCATTTATTGATTGTTGATCTCAGAGCCTGAGCTGTTGATGTTCTGCTCAGGAAGTTGTTTCCTGTGCCAATAAGTTCAAGGCTCTTCCCCACATTTTCTTCTAACAGGTTTAGTGTGTCTAGTTTTATGTTCATGTTTTTGATCCACATAGATTTTGCTTTTATGTAGATATAAATGCAAATATAGATAGATTTGCATTTTTCTACATGTTGGCCTCCTGTTAGACCAGTACCATTTATTGACAAACAACATATTAAAGACAAATGACTGGATTATCCCTAGTCTGTTCTTCCTTGGGGAAGACTGCTGTCAGCATTCCTTAGTTGTATGTGGTATTTATACAGTGCTAAAGCCTCATGGACTTGCCCACTTTCCCCTGTCTACTGAAGTATATCTATTGTTGTTGTTTTCATTCAGTTCATGTTTCAATGATAATGTTGGTGAGATTTCTAATACTAAATACTCAGCCCTGATAACAAAGATTTAAGAAATATCATACAGACTTAGCAAGAATACACACACAGTACAGAAATTAATGAACTAAGAGGCTGTAAATTTGAAAAGAAGAAGAGAGGTATATAGAAATACTGGGAGGGAGAAAAAGTAAGACATAATCATAATCTCAAAAATAAAATAAATATTAATATACTAACATCTGATGGGGAGGCAGACATGTAGCCACAGCATCCACAACTATGTTGGTGTTGAACTTTGCAGGTGATCTGATAATGGGTGACAGAAAAGCCCTTGGCAGCTGATAACTTCTTGGCCTCTTTTGTCCTTCCTATAGCAGTTTTACGTCCCTCTGTGTTCTTGATCTTTCTTTTATCTCCATGTCCTTCAGTACACATGTTCTGTAGCACTCTTAAAACACAGATTGTAGTTTTTATTCTTCTCTTTCCTTTGGCACTACTTCTCAGACATGTCTATATCAACTGAACCCACAGCCTAGAACTCTACTGTACATGCGATGCATAGCCAGACACTACAGCTTCTCTCCAAGTCCTGCCTCTGGGATATTAGTAGGATTATTTAATTTTATGATGCTGAACTACATCTTGGTTTTACCCAGATGTCTTATTGCCACTATAATTTGGATTTGTATTTTTTTCTGACACTAAAATGACATGACTCCAAAGTAAGAGAACATGAAACTGGATTTTCTCAGATTCAAAGGGAGTTCCATGTCTGCACTTAAGTTGAAACAACAACATACTTCAATGGCATCTGGGAGTAGGGCCAATGAACACAAGTGGTCAGTTTCTTTACGAGCAGGATGAGGGGATTTGGGCTAGAATGTTTCTAAGATTCTTTATAGTTTTAGCTTTCAAAGTCTCTTAACTCTACTTCTTAGGAAAGATGGAACCATATTGATTTGAATTTCAAGATAAACACATTATTTTCAGCCATGTAATTTTAGAATTAGAAGGAATTTATAAATTATTCATGCTTATCCTCTTATATTGCACACATAGAAAAAAAACTCCAATGGGAATAAAGTTGCTTGAAATCATTTATCAACTGAATACAGAGCTGAACCTGGACCTGTTGAATTTATTCCCTTGACCTCCTAATGTCTTGAAGAAGACAGTATGTTGAGAACTGATTCCAGAGAAAAAGTGCTCATAGTTATCCACAAAATTTGGCATATCCAACACACTAAATGTGAGGTTCTGTTTAAATGGTTGGCTATCAAAATTGTGCAGCCACTCATACATCATAGTATAATCAACTCATCACTAGTGAGCCTCACTGTGAACCTCAGCCCGAGATAGCCATTTTGTTTCTTGGTTCTTAATGACTATGTACCCATATTGGAAAAATACTCTTCTACCCGTGCAGTCACAGTGAATTTAACTTTCTAAGTTTACTCTTTCCATCATGTGCCTTTTAATTGAAACATCCTACTCAATATCCAAAATCTAGGAAGTATATTCTGTCATCCAAATGCTTTAAAATTTCTGAGTGCCATATAAAGCTATTAAGACTGGAGGAGATGCTGTGATGCCCTTAGTCAAGGAGGCTCATGGTTCTTTTTATTTTAATGTTTTAACTAATTAATTTATTCACTTTACATCCCAATCATAGACCCCCTCCCTCCTCTCCTCCTGGTGCTACCCTCGCTTGTTCTCCCTCTCCCTCTTTCCCTGTCCTCAGAGAAGGATACCCCTCACTCCCACCTCAACCTACCCCAGCTCATCAAGTTGCATCAGGACTGAGTGCATTCTCTTCCCCTGTGGTCTGGTGAGGAAGCACTGCCAGGAGGAAGTGATCAAAAAGCAGGAAACAGAATCCTTGTCACAGACAGCCCCACTTTCTCTTACTAGGGAACCCACATGAAGCCTGAGCTGCCCATTGGTAACATCTATCTGTGTATGGGTCCTAGGTTCAGTCTATGTTGGTCCTTCGTTGACGCTTCAGTCTCTGTAAGCCCCTCTGGGCCCTGGTTAATTGGCTCTCTTGGTCTTCTTGTGGAGCTCCTGTCACTTTCAGGCCCTTCTATGCTCCCCTCCCCCCCAATTTTCCACAAGACTCTCTACACCCTTCACAGAGTTTGGCTGTCTCAACATCTGCTTCAATTTACTCCTGGGTGGAGCCTCTCAGAGGACAGTTATGTTAGGGTCATGTATGTGAGCCTAGCAGAATATTGTTAATAGTGTCAGGAGTTAGCTCTCTCCCATGGCATAATGTCTCAGGTTGCGCCAGGCAGTGGTTGGACATTCTCTCAATCTCTGCTCTATCTTTATCCCTGAAAATTTGCAGGCAGGGTAAATTTCGGGTTGAAGTTTTTGTGGGTGACTTTGTGTTCTCCTCTACTAGGAGTCCTGTCTAGTTAGAGTGTCGTCTTCAGTTTTCATGATACCTGCTACTAGGAGTCTCAGCTAGAGTTACCGCCATATCCTCCTAAAAACCTAACCTGTTTCCAGATTGTCACAGATTTTCATCTGCCCATGGTTTCTCTTCTCTCTGCAAGCCCCCTGTCTCCCCGCGACAACACCCCTAGTTCTGATCTCGAGCCTAATTTCTCTCTGTGCTCCCTCTCCTACCTTGTTTCCTTTCATTAACCACTTCTGCTGTCTATTCTGTTTCCCCTTCTGAGTGAGAGTTAAGTATCCTCCTTTGGGGCCTCCTTGTTACTTAACTTATTTTGGTCTATGAATTGTAGTATGTTTATCCTGTTCTTTAGAACTAAAATGTGCCAATGAGTGAGTACATATCATGTTTGTCTTTCTGGGTCTGGGTTACCTTGTTTAGGATGATCTTATCCAGTTTCCTCCATTTGCCAGCAAATTTCATGATTTCCTTGTTTTTAATAGCTGAATAGTATTCCATTGTGTACAGTTTGTTTATCCATTCTTCAGTTGAGGAACATTTAGGTCATTTCCAGATTCTGGCTATTATGAGCAAAGCTGCCATATATGAACAGAATTGACAGAAATTCACAACAAAATGAATCTCAAATGACCAAGAAGCACTTAAAGAAATGTTCAACATCCTTAATCATCAAGAGAATTCAAATCAAAATGACTTTGGAATTCCATTTTACATCCATCAGAAAAGCTAATATCAAAAACTCAAGCGACAGAACATGATGGCAAGGATGTAGATAAAGGGGAACCCTCCTCTCTTGCTGGTGGGAGTGCAAACTTATACAACCACTTTGGAAATCAGTCTGGAACTCTCTCAGAAAATTGGAAATAGCTCTACCTCAAGACCCAGCTATGTTACTCCTGGGTATATATCTAAAACAGGCTCTACCATACAACAAGGACACTTGCTCCTGATTCCTTAAAGGGATTTCCAATCCATTTTTACCAGTTGCTTCTGAATTTCCAGATTATTTTAATTTTATTTCTCTTAGACAATTAGGAATAGTGATTCCTCAAGATCCAGCTATACCACTTCTAGGCATATATCCAAAATGTGCTCAAGTACACAAAGACATTTGCTGAACCATGTTCATAGCAGCTTTATTCATAATAGCCAAGACCTGGAAACAACCCAGATCTCCCTCAGTTGAGGAATGGATACTGAAATTGTGGTACTTTTACAATAGAATACTATTCAGCAATTAAAAATGAGGAAATCGTGAAATTTTCTGGCAAATGGTGGGACCTGGAAACCATCATCCTGAGTGAGGTATCCCCAAAACAGAAAGACACACATGGTATATACTCACTCATATAGAACTATAAGATAGGATAAATATACTGAAATCTATACACCTAAAGAAGATAAACAAGAAAGAGGACCTTTGGTAAGAGGATTAATCCTCACTTAGAAAGACAAATGGGATGGACATTGGATGCAGGAGAAAAGAAGTAACAGGACAAGAGCCTACCACAGAGGGCCTTGGAAAGACTCTACCTAGCAGTGTATTAAAGCAGATATTTAGACTCATAACCAAACCTTCAGCAGAGTGCAGGGAATCATATGAAAGAAGGGGGAATTAGTAAGACCTGGAGAAGACAGGAGCTCCACAAGGACCAAATATATCAGGGCACAGAGGTCTTTTAGGAGACTGTTTCTCCAACCAAGGACCATGTATGGATATAACCTAGAACCCCTGCTCAGATATAGCTCATGGTATCTCAGTATCCAAGTGGGTACCCTAGTAAGGGGAACAAGGACTATTTTTGACATGAGCTCAATAGTTGGCTCTTCGACTCCCCCCCCCCCCCCC
>CM053755.1:24557675-24634914 GCA_028658305.1 Pachyuromys duprasi
CTGGGATACAAAGTACATAACCTGTGATTAAAAAAAAAACTAAATTAAAAATATGCCGAAAACACATTTCTTGATGAGAATATTCCAAAGAATTATGGTGAAAGGGGCTCTGACTGCTTAAAGGCATGATCATTCTTTTTAGTTGGAACCATAAAATTAGTAGCCACTGCAGTATTTGCAGCCCCATTCTTTCCCCTGTAGCTATGAATTCTCCATGAGAAAACTCAAGTGAACTCAGTTTCACTAGCACCCAGTGTCAGCAGCTCATATAAAACCTGGGAAAATATAGTCCGGATTAGAGGAATATGTGAAACCATGAAGTCAGGTCATAGCATGTAAAATGCAATTCCTTTTACTGAGCACATAATTTATTAGGAAAGCTCTTCATTTAGAGGAAATCTACTTGACACCTTATCCTTGGCAACTGCTTACATGCTTAAGCAGGGAAAATGGATAAAATATTTTCTAGGATGAGACCCATCAATTTCTCAATAAATAATCCCCATGTCTGTGCTTCATCCACACTTCCCTACCCCCAGGTCAAATTCTCCCATTTCCTTTCTTCATGGGTCCTAAAATAAATCCTAAAACAAGTTTTTGAGTCTAGAAAAATCAGTAACTCAATAGACACCTGTTTCTATCTCTGTCATTTTCTATTTCATATTAAATATTATTAAGTTTCTATGTTCCAATGTGCCCATTATTAAATGTTACCCCAAGAACATGTTATGTCTAATGTGGACTCCAGTACTATTTAGTTATCCCCTTTGCCTTGTCTCTTAGCTATGTCCAGATTTCTAGTAAGGAGATTATAGAATTTCAACCAGGTTACTGTTTTCAGGACATAATTATTAAGAATTTAATGTTTTTCTACAATTATGTTCAGCTTTGAAAATAGAAGAAGCCCTTCATTTTCAGAACTTGTGTCCCAAAAATGCAGTAAAGTTACTGTCTCAAGTACCTCTGGGTAGCCAGAGACACACTGTGCCAGTCAAAAATTGCTATTCTTATATTTCTGTGCTGCCTGTTCTTCCAAAGCCACAGACGCTTTACACTCATCACTGCACATGAAGAGTATCAAGCTCTCCTGCATGTCAGGACGTGGGTGTGGGGATCAGCTCCAGCCATTCTGAGGTTTTCTTCCTTCATTAATTTTCAAAGCTTCATTTCCTTCAGAAAGGGAAACCCATGATTCATCTGAAACATCACGTAATATCATCATCGTTGGAGATTCTTTCTATTCTTAAAAAAGGGTAGGAAAAGGTTCAGAGACTTAAACGAAAACACTGTTAGGTGAAGCGGGAAACAGAGAGGGAGTATGGAGGACAATACGTACAGTGGGCATTGATCAGTGGAGGGCAAGAAGGAGGAGATGAAGGAAGGCCCTGTCTGAGCCCCACACCGAGGTTCTAAGCATGGTCATGCTGTCATTGCTTATTCCAGTAGTGTGCAAACTCCAAACTTCTTCTGTTGGGACTGGCAGATGCCAAGAGAGAACAGGGTGAGAACCTACTCAGGGTGAGAAGAGCTTACATGCAGAGGACGTTAAAAGGTAGATTATTTCTTGTTTAAATTCATTCATGTGGACATAGCCCAGAGCAAAACTTAGCCTTATCTATTTCTTATTCACATGTAGTAATTTTGAAAAAAGTAATCACAACTCAGAGTTCTAAAACTGCTTCCTTTAAGACCTGTATTTTCATTATTTGTATCAAATGCTAACAACAGATCAATCAGGAAAATCCTCTGCAAGGAGTCTAGGGTAACCTATGTTGGGATATAAGAGGAAAAAATGTTCAAAACTCAAAGAAGCTGTGAGTGAGGAAGCGCTATTAGTCTTCTCTGGCTTGTCTTTATATTACAATAAAGGCCACATCTCTAAACTATTTTATTTTCATGCCTTGTTTTATTTATCTTTCATATATCCTTGATACCTCATTGCCGGAAATTAGACACCTTATAAACTAGCCATACTCTTAATTTTTATCAGCACCCATTTGTGTTTTTGGAATTTTTAAAAAATAGAATACTCATTATTAACTAAACATATTACTATGTGCATATATGTGATTTAATCGAAATAGCAAATCTAGGAGGCATTATTTCCACAAAAGCTCAATGAAGTGAAGTATCCCAATCAGCATTATACCTATCACATGGTGAATTGGAATTAATGGCTCATGATCACAGTTTTCACATAATATAATTTTCAGTGAGGCGCTGTAGCAATATATAGCTTCTTATGAGGTTAGGGCACAAAGAGGTTAATATTGATGCTGCCTAAATCCACGGTAAAGTTTGGGACCAGTTATGCTTTTCTATGCTCACATAATTTCCATGAATCATTGCCAATTCTTATATTCAAGGCAGAGACTGAATGAGGGTGCTTTAAATACACCTGGGATTGCAAGAACCAAAACTTAAATTTACTGGAGAAAGGTGGCTTTGTGGGTAAGCTTGGAAGTGGGGGTCTGTGGTATAATGTTCTTTCTTTCTAATGATCCTGATACAATAACATTCTTATCTTTCTATCACCCAGGAAGTTTCAACAAGTTGAAAAAAAAAAAGCAAAGGCTTTTGTTTCTATGGAACTCTTCTCTTTCAATACCATCTTACTCCAGTGTGAAAATAACAAGGGCTCATTCTACCTTCCCAGGCTTTTTAGAAATAATGCTTCTCTACAATGTAGCTGATACTCCGAATGTTGATCTATTGGAGAAGGGGAAATCTAAACAGACCAGTGTTTCTCCTTCTTCAGCATATACAGGGATGACCTGTATATATGCAGGCAACTGCAGATTCCTCTTCTGCAAAAGATTGGCACCTGCATGTATCTACTTCCCAGATTCTCCCAGCTGATGGCCAAGATAACAGCTGGAAGGCCACACTTTTGGCAGGGAAGGAGACTCACCCAGAAGAACTGTGTTTTTGCCAATATTTAAAACTTCCTGAGCATTAATACAAATTATTTTTAAAATATTTGTTTTCCATTAAAACATATTCCATAATAAACGGAAATGCCTCATTTGGGAAAAATACAGCTTTCTCCCATTTTAAATACCCTCAATTTCAATAGGGCAAATATGACTTACTCCCCACCCACCAAAAGGGCTTACTTCCTAAATAATAGAATAATAACTACTCTTTCTAAAGAATTATGGAATATTCTATTGGTTGAGTTGCCCAAATAATGGATGCCTACCTAGAGCATGTCACCTAGGGTAGAAAGCTTGGGCACATCTATTTATTATTTGAGAAGTTACCAGATCTTCACTGGGCAAGGACAAGTGCTGTTCCAAAATTGTTTCGTAGACCTTTTCTTGATGTCCCGTGCAACACACATTTCTGCTTACACTGGAAAAGGTGAACTAAGACATCAAGATCAAGAAGGAATAAATGAACTTGCCTTTCCTTGATTTGCCTTTAACGTCCCCATTGTCAACGATTTCACTGAGAAAATCTTCCTACATGTACATATTTGAAGAAACTTCTACTGTGCTAGGTTTCCATAAGATCCTTAAATTGCCATTCCTATCCCTCAATGTAAGAAAAAGTGAGGCTTTGTATCTGACGAATTCTGATCCAATCTTTACACAAAGTCATTTTTCTGTTTGGACCACCCACTGTGATTCTATGTGCCTTACACACTTACACACTTTGTTGTTCTGATTTATTCTGTGAGATGGAACCCATACCTGATACTTC
Organism: Pachyuromys duprasi; assembly: GCA_028658305.1. Lineage (NCBI taxonomy): Eukaryota > Metazoa > Chordata > Mammalia > Rodentia > Muridae > Pachyuromys > Pachyuromys duprasi. Next base: position 24,561,381 of record CM053755.1, read on the forward strand.
TTGGGTACCCAAGAACTTGATACTATGTCAGCAATGCTCCCAGGAGGAAAAAAAAAAAAACAAGTACTACTGGTTTGCTGAAGGAAAGTAGCAATAAAATGACTCCTAAAAACATTCTGTTATACCCATAGATTACTGCCTTGCTCAGCCTTCATTGGAGAAGCTTCCCCTTGCATCAGATGGAAACAAATACAGAGGCCAGAAATAGATAATGTGCTGAGAGACCTTGGAACACTCAGTCCTAAATGGCATGTCTATTAAATCCCTTGCCTCGGGGTTCAGGAAATCTTGTAGAAGAGAAGGCATAAAAATTTCAAGAACCCAAAGGTACAAAGAACACCCAGGAAATAAGTCTTTCTAATTGCAGCAGGACTGACCCACATATGAACTCACAGAGACTGTGGCAGCATGAACAGGGCCTACATGGAACTAAGCCCAATAGGGTCCCAGTGCTGAGAGAAAAGCTGAGCCAGGTCCCGTCCCTAACCCAGAAGCTATCTCCAATTGATAACCACTTACAAAAGAAACATCAGCTTCTTCCAATAGTCTGACTGGGTGTGCAATCCACTCTTAAAAGCAGGCCCCATACCCATCAGTAAATGGCCAACACAAAATAAAATCAATGCATTTTTGGAGATTCTTTGTCTCATAATGCTTTTTCATCACTTAAAAAACCATTCCCAATGTTTTTAAATTTATATTATGGTTCCAATTTTTGTCCTTTCCCCAGATTTCTGTGAGTGTGAATGTGTGTATCTCTGAGTCCATATGTGTTTGTTTTGTTTTGTTTTTCCCTTTGGCTCTTTCTCTTCTGTTTACTTGTTTTGTTCTATTATACTTTTATTGTCTTTATTATTTTATTTTTTGATGACTGTTTGGTATCTCATGAGAGAGAAAGAGAGGATGTGGATTTGGGTGGGAAGGGAGGTAACCTAATTTTTTTTTTCCCAAATCTGAAAATCTCTAAACTATATAACGAATTTGGAAAAAGGATTTTCAACCTATACATATTGAAGCAGGCCCATGCTTTTTAAGGGGTATTCATTCACACTTTGCTATCCTAAGTCTTTGTATCATTTGGGCTATGATGCCCATCCCTGTGTCTTTGCTCCACATAGAACACACAGTGTTTCCCTTCAACAGAGACCAACAAAAGAATGAGTGTTTCAGATAGAAACCTAAATGGTATTTCATCATCTCTAAGATATTAGACTTTGGATAAAATGTAAAATTCGAAATACGTTCTTTGTAAGATGATTGTGAGAATCACATACCCACTGTGATGATGTATTTCAGACAAGTAGTGTATTGTTTGCATTGCTCATACACTGCTTTATGTACTTTTAAGATTCTGACGTACTCTGACATTTCTTTAAAATTGCACTCTACCATAGTAGGTAGAATAAACCAGTGTAACAGGAGATTGGAGATAATCAGCTTTTCAACTTCTAATCATGTCATTTGAAAAAACAAAACTCTCCACCAAAATTTTGTCATTTTTTCCCCCATTGCTCACTTTCTCTCAGCAGGATCAGGGCAGGGGCTGAAGAGCCTAGAGAGATTCTCTGGTTTAATGCTCTGAGAACCCAGAAATAGAAGCTGAAGACTAGGGAACTCTGTGACTGGCCCAGGCCACACAGGGAGCTAATGGCCAAGCTGACTGGAACCCTGGCTGTTTCACAGTTCCCTTGGGTCTGACCTCTCTGCCAACTCTCATTTCTGTGCCATTTGACCTACAGGAGTGCACAGCAAGGCCTTTGACAAATAAACAGTGGCCAAGAGATTAAACTGCACCTGAAGTTAGTTATATAGTTCACTCAGCATTTGAACCAACAGCAGAAACCTCTCTACCCACACTGCAAAGGGAGTAATCCCATTCTCTGACTCAGCCTGTAAATTATTGCCCACTTATTAAGTACCAAACTGAAGTGAGAGAATAGATACATTTCATTCCAGGAAATATAATACTGTTACACATTTAAAACAAGGAAAACCTATCGACCGAATTATACAGTTGAACTTTTAAAACAATCAAAAATTAAAGGCCGAATCATAACAACAATAAATACATGAATAAATAAATACATAGCCATTATAAAAGAGGACAGTCTGATAATATTTATATTGGTTATCTCAACTTTTATATATGAAAAAGAAGCAAGTGATATGACATAGTGAATTATGCCATTTATGCCCAATTTTAATTCATATGAGTGAATGGTTAGTTTTAGAAATAGTAAAACATACTCAAAAAATGAAAGTCTATATTGAAGACCCTTTATCCATATTATGAGCAATGTTCAAATAAATGGTAAGGGATGAGAAATGTGGTCCATGGATATAATATGGAGATTCTGACATTTCCTAGAGTGCATGGCCCTCCAGTGGCATGGAACTGTGTCTCAGAATATAGGACTTCTAATGCTGAAACTCAGAAGAATAGGAAAGTTGTTCAGTGTAGCTGTCAGAGAGACACTATGAATTATGATGTCCGGATTCCCTGTGATTATCAGGTACCAACTATACCACAAACAAAGTAGCATTATACAAGTTTGGAGGGAAGACCACCATTTCAGATGCATAACTAGGAGGAACTCTTTACAATAAACAAGATTAGCAATTGATTTTAATAATGAATGGGGTGTGTATGTAGGAATGGCTTAAGAGGTAAGAAAGTTTTTGTTCTTGCCAAGGACCTGGGTTCAATTCTCACATGGTAGCTCACAACAACCAAAGGGACTCAATACCCTCTTCTGGTCTCTGAGAGCACTGCACATCTGTGGTACACCTTGCTCAGCCTTCATTGGAGAAGTTTCCAATGTGTACCACAGATGTGCAGGCAAAACATACATGAACATTAAAAAAGAAGGGGAGAGAGGAAGGGAGAGAGAGAGAAGGAGGGAGAGATGGCTCAGGAGTTAGGAGCACTTGCTGCTCAGCCAGAGGACTTGGGTTTTATTCTCACATTGCTACAGCCCCACCTGGCCTTTCCTGATGACCATTTTCCTTTCTCTTCTGCCTTATTTCCTCCAGATATCTGGGTGCCTGTGTTACATCCTCGCTCTATTCTCTCTGCATCCCGATAGCACAGACATTTATCTTGCCATTTGTAGCCTTAAATTATTTGCCCTAGACTGTCTTTTGGCCTTCATCACTACAGATTCCTGGCTGTAAAACAAATTGTCACAACTAGGCAAACATCACGGAGCTACTGACCACTAGCTCTCCTGTCCAGAGGCCAGCAATTCGATGCAGAATAGCTAGACTCTCCTCAGGGTATCACAGTCCAGTAGGATTGAGTTCCCTCTGTAGCCTTCAAAGGAAGGAATTTTTTTTTTCAAACTCAATTTGTTACTGGAAAAATTCATCACTTTGAGGTTTTCAGACTGAGGCTCTTGAAGACCATTTCCTTGCTGACTATCACCCACTGGGATATTCCCCGTGACTCTAGGTTTCCCTTGCCATATATCCTGGTGCATCCTCACAGCACTGAAGCTGTGCTGAACCTTCTTGGGCTCAGGATAGCATACTGCCTTCTGCCACCAGTTGGAGGAAATTTCTAGTTTGAGGTCTCATGTCCTTAGTCTCTGCCCATCAGATCACTTCTTACTCTGCCACAGCGGGGAATGAAAAGAACCCAGCTCTTCACATCAGTAGTTCCTGTGATTACACATGCACGTGTGCACATGGACAGACGAAAGAGAACACTCCAGGAGCTACCAAAGGATTCTCTCTGTCGCAGCTGGGCTCCAAAAGCACTTCATACACTAAACTCAGCCAAATGGGGCTTTTGTCTATGCCTTGAACAGGGCAGCGTTGCCTCTAGCAGAGAGACTTCGCATTTGTGATTTCTGCTGTTTAGATAAAGATTTTGGTTTAAAATCTACCTTTACAGTGATGACATTAATTTTACTCAGTCTTCTTTCTAACTTGTATTCCATGCAAAAAGTCCCTGTTTATATACTGGTGTCTGTTTGCTGATTTTCACACCCCTGCCTGTATGTGCTACTTGAGAGATGGGACTTGTCTCCTTCTTAGTGCTTCACTCAGCGAGGACACTGCATTTGCTCAGTGTCATGATAGAAGCTTAGTCATGCTGTAAGAGTTGGAGGGGTGTCCAGGCAGGAGAACATAACATTTAATAATTTAACTTCTACACTGTGAATGGCTGGTTAAAAATCTTTCTCACAGTCCTATAAGTAACAGGATCTGTTCCTGGAGTCTAAAGGTGTTTGAAGATGTAGGGATTTTTCAAAGAGAATTCAAAGGCATCCTGTTACCATTTCTCTTTTGGAACATTACTGAGTAGGATAGGATCACCCTAAACACCAACTTCATCCACACTCTGCCTCTTCAAATCCTATGTTATAGACTAAATGTATTATCCTATCTGAACTTGTCCAGAGAAAAGAATGACAGACAATCTTAGGTGTTATAATGTTCTGCCCGGAAAGAACATGAATAATTATTCAGAGTCAGTTCGTAGACATTAACAGGATACCAAAACACATAGAGAGTGACCATAATTGCCTTCCCTTTTATTTGACTCGAGATGTGCCACCTTCAGTATGAGACATGGGATGGGAATGCAATTTTCTATAACGGTACCACTTTATGCCCTTATTCGATATATTGCTAAACACAAACAAACAAACAAAAACTCTGACAGATATTTGTGAGGGAAAAATAATTTTCATCATATGTACCCATGTTGGGTGCATATGCACAATAAACTTCATGGTTTTAGCACCCCCAATGTATTTATTGCCATACCAGTTGTCTTAACATATATTTCTTAATTATTTGGGTTTTAATCGTATCTATGCCTTATAGAGATTAATATGTGCTTTTAGTGAAGTGTCATTTTCCCTAATTCTTAGTAATTTTTCAGTAATTCAAATTTTTATTGGATGTATTAAGATACCTTTAGCATTCTGAACCAAAGAGGCTCACTTGGGTGATATCAAACTCTAATGTTTTATATAAATTACTTATACACAGTATACATACATATAAAATCATTTTCATAGTCATATATGGTATTGAATATTTGTATGTATATACATACAAAAATCAATGATGTATTTTATTTATATTCAATGGTCAGTCATGGAATACATGTTTATATGTAGTTTGCAAGTGTGTTCATTCATAGAATTGCAATCATCCTTGGAATAAGCAGAGGATTGGTTCCAGGCCCTGTTCAATTGCCCAAATCCACAGATGTTCATGTCTGTTATATAAAACTACAGAAAATGGTATAACATTTCATATAATCTACGCATATACACTCATGTTCTTTAAATTGTTTCTACATTAGAATATCTAATACAATGTAAATAATATGCAAATAGTTGCTATTTTGCATTGTATAAGGAATAATGACAAGAAATATTTGTATTTTCAGGGAAGCCACAAGATTTTAGATGTGTTTGGTCTGTGGCTGGTTGTGGAATTTGTGTCTACGGAAAGGCAGGTTCACAGACAACCGTTCTACTGTGATGGGCAAATATGTGGTCTCTGGCTGAATTTTAGCCTACTGAATCCAAATAGAAGTGACTCTAAGAAAATGCTACCTGCTTAAGCCTTTTAATGGTCAATCAGGAATTTCCACTTTGCTTACCTCTGAGTAAACTGAGATCTCACTGATGTGAGGTGTCAGGAGTTACCAGGTTTGATCCGACTTAGGAGATTTTGCCAAGAGTTTCTATGTCCCCTGGGCTGGAGACCAAAATCCATAATTAATTTTTGCCCAGGCCTGTGGGAGTACACATGGCTCGTCATAAAACAAGCTACTGGCATTCCTACCTTTTGAGGGTATTCATTTCACTAGAGAGAGTGAGGTAGAAACCATTAGTAAAACTATGTTGATCTTCTTTCAGGGGAGGGAAAATTGAGCCTTGGGGTGAAAAGGAGAGGGTTCAGAAAGAATAGCTGATGTGTGTGAGATAATTCTGTTTACATGGGTAAGAGGTGTCAAAGTGGCATTACTCATGAGACTGATTGGAACAGAATGTTGCAAATCACTTTCAAGATTTTTGTTGGACTTCCCCATATTTTTTGAGGCCGGAGTCAGGATTACTGGCTTTGGTAATTAATCCTTCGGAGCCTGCATTCTTTGCTACTGAGAAGAGGAGTGATTCAGGGGCCCAACCTGCTAAATCAAGATAGTGTTTGACCTCTGGGAGCAAGAGGACTTTTCCTCACTTGGCCAGAAAAACAGAATCCGAGAACATGGTGATGGGTAAATCAACAGATGTTTGAAGAGCTGCAGAGATTTCTGAGGAGATATGTTTGGCGCATTTTGAGAATGAAAGAAAAAAATGCAATGACAAACCCAGAGAAGAGTGTTGATTGGGCACTATGTGAAATTACAGCAAGGCAGCTCTTAAAGAACTCTTGTATTTTTAAACATAGCATGCATTTCAACACCAGCCTACTAGCACTTATCTTTTCAGGGCTGCTCTATTTGCCTGTTTGTTGAGTTTGGAGTCACATAAGGCAGTATATTAATATAACAGCTTGCATAAACACTCCATCAGTTTGCTCTGGCAAAAGCTATGATGCTCAAGAGATTATTTTGCCAAATAGAGTGTCCTTATCTTCGTGTCACTGGGCAATTACTTCTAACACCTTCAGACACTGATTTGGACTCAACTGGGATTATATAGGTTAAATTTTTCTCATTGCTTTTGGTCAAGGAGAAATCAGATCACTTTTCTCCTATTAAGCAAATTACCATTTTATGAGAAGAAAAAAGCAAAATTAGTCCCTTTAAAAGAATAAAGATCAAAGGACTCTTATACAGTTCAGTTCTTTGAGGGATATTTGTAATATTTTAATAAGTAATTAAAATCACGTGATGATTTTTCTGTGGCTAAACCAAACCCAACCAATCAACCAACCAACAAGACAAAGTCATTCAAAGAACACAAACTTATGAGACCAAAATGGAATACTTTGATCATGTTTATCATCATATATTTCCAACTTCACAAACACTATTGGCTTCTTTCTTCTTTGAGCTTAAACATCAGCCTGCGATAGGATGAGACAAGAAGGAAGAAATGCTTTTCATTTTGTAAGTCAAACAACTTATGAAATACCTTCTTGCTCAGTGTTTCCTGTATCTGGCCTCACAGCTGTTCTGTAATTCTGCTGTGTTCTGCCTGTGTTCTTGGACACACAGTACTTGAAAACTAGGCTTTCATGAATTAAATGCCTTGATAATTCAAGGTTCTACTTTATGTCTGCAACATAGTAGGGGCTGAAAATTGGGTGTTGGGTGATCATGCAGCAGAGTTACAAAGATGTTTAAAAAAAAACAACTCTATTTTTATGCATGGGTACACATGAAATGCGTGCATGGATGTATCTGTACCATGGTTTAGGTGTGGATGTCAGAGGATATCTTTCCAGAGTTGGTCCTTTTCTTCCACATTTATTTGAGAGGTAGGGATTGAACTAAGAGTTTTAGACTTGCACAGCAGATGCTTTTACCAATGAAGCCATCTCATGCTCCCTGAAAACCCTTCAAGTTCTGCATATGATGCAACTGTCTTACCCAGGCATTACTAGCTTCATCTAATCCCATCTTTGACTTTACACACTTGGTTTCAATCTAACTTTACACTCACTACAACCTTGTACCTGGTACACACAGTCCTTGATAGCAGCTGCATGCAACATACTTGTGCTCTCAATTTTCATCTTTAAAAGGAAAAAGGGCAGGATTGGTATGTTGCTCAGTAGTTGTTAGAGCATTTGTCTAGCATGAATAAGGTTCTGGGATAAACTGGGCTCAATTTACACACACACATACACATACTCACACACATGCAGAGAGAGAGAGAGAGAGAGAGAGAGAGAGAGAGAGAGAGAGAGAGAACAAAAATAATCCATATTTCATTTATTCCCAGAAACCAAGTCTTTCTGATAATTACCTGAAGCCTCAGATAGTGAAATACAAGTAGCCTGCTCTCTAAGTAGATATCCTTAAATAATTTGTTTTCTGGGACTCAACTTGATGACCAGGCAATCATAAAAAATGCTATTTTTTCATTAACTATGAATAGTATACTTCATTAAATTTTCTTTGCATGAATATTTCTTCATAAAGATGCTCAGCTTCAGAGTCCAAAGGCTTAGGACTCATCATAGCTCCAAACAGTTTCTCTTTAGGCAAGCTTTTTAGTCTTTGTTCGTTTTGACATCACACATCCTAGATACGGAGAGAACAAACCATTCAAGCTGAGTTTACTTCCTTCCCATGCCTTTGCACAACAAGCACTTCAGAGGGAGGGTTTAAAGTCTACAATGCCTGTTCCCTGCCTTTTGAGTACATGTGTTTGAGGCTGAGAATCTTATCAGTAGATAAGGGCAGAAAGGCAGACATCCCACATTCCACAAACTCACTTCCAGATGGCAGGGAGACTTAGGGGTGAAAACCTCAAGCTCCTCAATCAAGTCAAACAGCCCACACCTTTACTGGCCCATTTGTTCGGCCTGTCACTGGTTCCCTCACATCTCAGGGTAGGCGAGGGTGGCTATTTAATTAACTCCCCAGGACAACATTTTGGTGAGGGCAAGTCATGTGTTACTGAAAACAAATCGAAAACCCCACTATTTCGTTCTTCTTCATTTGCTTTAGTGGTCACTGTTATCTGGAGACTCTGCTTCAGTTCAAATAGCATCTACTTGATCTTTCGTTTTGTTACTTTTCTTGTGTTTCTGATTCAGTCTGGCAACTTGAACATAAGAGATTTCTTTTCTTGATGCCAAGGAAACAATAGCATTTTTTTCAAATATTTGTGTGTGTGTATTCATGGGAGTATGCATGTGTTATTGCAAAAACACCACATTTGTTACTTTAAATCCTTAAAAAAGTGTTAAAATTGCATGTTTCTCAGTTGCAAGTAAAAAATTGGCTGTGAATAATTTCAGTGAAACTTAGTTCAGCTCAGAATACTTTGAGAACTTTCTATTACATGTCGCTGGGAATTTTTTCTCTCAGAAAAAAAAATACACTGTTCTTTTGAAAAACTCACTTTTGAGAAATGTATGTTTGCATTTTTATTATATATTTTAATTTAGAACTATTTTTCTTGAAGAAAAAAATTGCAAGGGTACTATAACATAATGTTCCTATATTTATTTTACCCACTGTCAATGTCTTACATATCTATGGTATATACTGCAAATTAAATGTATCACAGTTTTTAAATGACAGACACATAGACTTTGCCTCATATTATAGTTTGAATGACGTTTCTATCCAAAATTTCCATTTCGAAAGCTAGTTTCCATGGCAATAGTTCTAGAAGTTGGAAGCTTGGGGCAATCATGACAGTAGTCTTTGTAAATAATATTGATATCCTTATAAAAAAAGATTGGAGCTTATATGTCTTTTTCTCTTTTGTCATCTAAGGAAAAGGAAGATAATCTAGCCTCTAAATATAAAAGGAAGTGGAATTTGCTAGTTTGGATTTTTTGGATTTTGGGGTTTGAACTCCCCAGCTCCCAGAACTGTAAGTAATAGATACATTCTTTTTTAAGGTACCCAATATTTTAGTTTGTTATTGTAACCCACAGAGATAAGACACTTAATATTTGCATCAAAGACCCTTATTTGTTACATAATATAGTTTCCCTTGTTACATGTAGACATCATGTCTCTGTCAATCTTTAATGAGACAGCTTTTTTGGTTTTTTTCTTCTCTTGTTTTGCATATTTAAAGGCTACTGTCATGTATCCGGAAGACTATTCCTCTACCCTCATCTATGTTCATGGTGAGATAGCTTCTTTCAGAATACCCCAATGAGGCAACATGGAGAGACATAGCATTGCCTATATTTCAAGTAAAAACTAAAGGCTCACCTCATGTTTCAAAGGTAGTGGCTGAGATCAAGCAAACATAAACAAAAATTTAAAAAAAAATTCAAAACAAATTTTTAACATTTTTAAACAACTAAATAGCTTCATAGGTCTGCTACCCCAATTAATTAATTAATTAATTAATTAATTAATTAATTAATTAATCACTTTACATCCTGATTCCAGCCCCCTCCCTGCTTTCCTCCTAGTCCAACCCTCATGAGCTCCCTCATTTCTTCCTCTCCTTCTTTTCGGAGGAGAGGCCCCTAAGGGGTATCAAGCAGCCCTCAAGTCAAGGCTGGACTAAGTGCATCCTCTCTCTTTGAGGACAGGCAAGACAGTCCAGCTACAGGAGAGGGATTCAAAGGCAGGCAGCAGAGTCAGAGACAGCCCCTGCCCCAATTTTCAGGACACCCACATGATAACCAAGCTGCACATCTCCTATATATGTGTAGGATGTCTAGGTCCAGCCCAGGCATGCTCTCTGGTTGATGGTTCAGTCTCTGTGAGGCCTCTTGTGCCCGGGTTAGTTTAATCTGTAGGTCTTCTTGTGGTGCCCTTGTCCCCTCTAGCTCCCTCAATCCTTCCTCCCACTCTTTTACAAAACTCCCTGTTCTCAGCCTATTGTTTGACTGTAGGTCTTTGCATCTGTTTCCCTTAGCTGCTAGATGAAGCCTCTAGGAAGACAGTAATGCTAGGCTCCTGTTTGTAAATATAGCAAAGTGTCATTAATAGTGTCAAGGTTTGGCTCTCTCCCATGGGGTGGATCTCAAGTTGGGCCAGTCATTGGTTTGCCATTCACTCAATCTCTGTTCCATTTTTATTCCTACACTTCTGGTAGGTGAGATGAAATTTGGGTCAAAGGTTTTCTGGTTGGGTTGCTGTCTCCCTTCTTCCACTGGAAGTCCCACCTGGCTACAGGAGGTGGCAGCTTCATGCTCTATATTTTTCATTTAAAAAAAAAACAGTAACATAAACAATTACATCTCAATTTCATATTTTCTCCCTCCTCTCCTCCCAGTCCTTCACTCTCCCCTTCTCTCCACTTCCTCCAACCTGCCTTTTCTGCTCAGAAAAGGCTCATAAAAAGGGAGGCCTCCCATGGATATCAACCTACGTTGGCATATCGAGTTGTAGAAGGACTAGGCACATCTTCTACTATTGTGGTTAGGCTAGGCAAGTAGTTAAGGGAAAGTAATGCAAAGGTGGGCAACAGAGTCAGATACAGCTTCTGATCCTGCTGTTGGGAGTCCCACATGAAGTCTGAAGGGGTTTTTGTGGACCATAGGGGTCCTATGGGCTCAGATTAGTTGGTTCTGTATTTGTTCTTGTGTGTCCTTGACCTCTCTGGCTGCTTCAATCCTTTCTCCCCCTATTTTATAGAATTCCACAGGCTCCTCCTACTGTTTGGCTGTGGGTCTCTGTATCTGTTTCCATCAGTTGCTAGCTCAAGCCTTTCATATGACAGCTGTGCAATATGCGTGTCTGGAACATCATTCGTAGTGTCATTGCAGGCTCTCTATCATAGCATAGATGTCAAGCTGGACCAGTCATTAGTTGTCAGTTTTCTCAATTTTTGTTTATTCTTTACCCCTGCACATCTTGTTGGCAAGGAAATTTTGGGGGTCTAAGGTTTTGTGGTTGGGTTTTTGTCCCAATTCCTCCATTGAAAGTCTTTTCTGATTTATAGAAGATGACCCCATTTCAGGCTCCATACCCACCATTGCTAGGAGTCGTAGCTAGGGTCACCCTCTGAGATTCCTGGGAATTTTTATTGTCCTAAATTTTAAGCTTGTCCCAGGGATACCCCCTTTTCAAATTCCAGTTCTCTCTTATATACTCTCTCTCTCTCCATCCTCCCCTCACACTTGATCCTTCCTACTCCCCTCCTCCATCCTTTCTCTCAACTTGTTCCCTTTCTCCCTCCATCCGCAATGTCTATTCTATTTCCTCTTCTCAGTGAAATTTAATTATCCACACTTGGGATCTCCTTGTTATGTAGGGTTTTTTATTTGGGTGGGGGTGCTGTGGGCTATAGCATGGTTATCCTGTACTTTATGGCTACTATACACTTATAAGTGAATACATACCATGCTTATTTTTCTGGGTCTAGCTTACCTGTCATATTGATTCTGATGTACCAATGATGTCATGATGTAGTTGTTCTTAATAGCTGAGTGATATTCCATTGGGTAAATGTACCACATTTTGTTTATCCATTCTTCAGTTGAAGGGCATCTAAGTTTTTTTCCGGTTTCTGGCTATTGTCAATAAAGCAGCTATGAACATAGTTGAGCAAGTGTCATTGACGTATGCTGGACTGTCTTTCCGTATATGCCCTGAAGTGGTATATCTGGGTCTTGAGGTAAAATCCCCAAGTTGGATTCCCAGAGTGGTTGTACATGTTTGCACTCCCACCAGCAATTTAGGAATGTTTTCTTTGTTCCAAATCCTTGCCAGAATGTGCTGTTGCTTCAGTTTTTTGATCTGGACCATTCTGACAGGTTTTAAGATAAAATCTCATAGTCATTTTGATTTGCATTTCCCTAATGGCTAAAGATGTTGAACATTTCTTGAAGTGCTTCTCGGCCATTAGAGAGTCCTCTGTTGAGAATTCTCTGTTTAGGATTTGTACCCTATGTTTTAATTGGGTTATTTGATTTGTTGATGTCTTCTTTTTTAAGTTCTTCATATAATTTGGATATCAGCCCTCTGTCAGATGTAGGATTGTTTAAGATATTTTTCCATTCTGTAGGCTGACATTTTGTTCTTAACAAGTAAAGATTTTCATTCTTTGTACCAAACTGAGGCAGATATCTAAGCAAGAGTTTGAATGTCTCCCTTCAGGTTTTTGAGGTAGTGTTGGGATCCTGGGATATCTTAACTCCTAAGTAAGTCTGACTTTGGAATGTACCCCTATGATGCCTGGAAGCTGGATCTAACTGCTTCCCTGAGCTCAGAACACACAGCACAAGGTGAAAGCACTGGAAAAATTCAATCAATGTGTACTGTAGAGAACCAATCTGGGATTGATGAACATGAGCCTCCCAGGGAAGACCTACAGCTAAAACCTAAAGGTCAGGTTGAGGTCTTTAAACTCTAGGCAGATCATCTGAAGAACCTCAGATGCCCAAGTGGGACAGGAGGTTAGGGACATGCTTAGAATAGTATTTTCAGTATTGTCCAACCTTAGCAAGCAAGTCCCTTTCTTCATTCCACTCAGTGTGTCCACCCAAAGGAAGTGGAAGGCACAGAGTGTGACACTTAGAGGTTCTCAATTGTGTTCTGGAAGTTCAAGTTTTCTGACTCCATTGAACATTTGCTGAAGTTCATACATGCCCTAGCAAAGAATTGTGAACCTCAAAACTCAGCTATTCAATACATGGAATGAATAGCTAGATCTCACAATACAGACATAAGCCATCTAATGTTCTTCAGGAATGATTAATTCTTCATCATGGAATGTTCCAGGATGCAAGCTCTTGACTCATTCTTCATGATCAGAAATTAACACGTGGTTCTCCATAGTTTGTGTCACATTTCTGCATATTGGAAGCCTTCTCCTGACATGCTGTGCCGACTTTTCCTTGATGTACAATAGGTGTAGTGTAGAGTCATCTTATGCTTTGAAGCAAAGAAAGAATAGAAGACAGGATTTAGGATTAAGAGCTCTGGGTTCCTTCAAGTGAGTACAATACCAGAGAAAAGTATACATGGTCTCCACTTCATATTTAACTGACTGAACTGTGACTTTATTGAGTCCAACTAAACTAGCAGTTTTAGAAAAGAGTGCTATGAGGAAGACTCGTGATTTCCCTCATGGAGATAAGAGATAAACAAGGGTTGAGGTCCACTCAAATATTTTTCTACAAATATTTAAAAATTTAAATAATCTTCCAAAGGGTTTATTTTAGAGCACTTTAATATGAGGATTCTGTCATCAAACAGATCTGGTTTCTCTATTGGCTGTGTCCTCAGGGCAAGAGGTTTATTGTTTCTGAATCTTAGTTCCATCATTTTTGAATTTCCAAGGCCATTGGTAAAGATTAATGAGTTATAGTATAAAAATGATTTGTATAGTGTCTGGTGTCTTTTGACCTTCCAACCTAGAGCTAGACTGAGGAAGGTCTTACTGGAGCTCTTCCCCTGTGGTCACTGTCTTTAACAATGCAGAGGTCAGAAGCTTGGAGGTTAAGATGCTAGAGAATGCTGAAAAGCAGGAGGTGATAAGTGAAGGTGATCAGCCAAAGTCTGTCATATCTTGAGAACTGGTAAGAAAACAGTGGAACACTCTTTAACCTTTGCACAGAGTGGAATATTGTGATGCTGTTGTCCCTCCTGTACCTCCTTTCTTACCTCAAGTGTGCAGTGCTATTCTAGGTCTGTGTATTTTGGGAGCTGTAATGAGGTACCGCTCAGTATCGCTTGCCATTTTCAAGCAGCTTTTACTAGCCGCCTAGGCACTGGAACAACCTAGTAATTTAAGAGCTATAGTGGATGAAGCTGGAAATAGACCCACACTTCCAGAAGGCTGGAGCGGGAGTAAGTACTATGGATTCTCTTCTTCACAAAAGAAGGATGGAAATGAGGATGAAAATCAATCACATAGGTGTCCCCAAAGGACTAGTAACTTAGATTTCTTTTTTAATTAATTATATATATACATATATATACATATATAACACTGTATATATATACATACAAATATACATATATATACATACACACACACACACACACACATATATATATATACAGTGTTCTACTTCCATGTATGCACCAGATCTCATTATAGTTGGTTGTGAGCCACAATGTGGTTGCTGGGAACTGAACTCAGAACCTTTGGAAGAGGAATCAGTACTCTTAACTGCTGAGCCATCTCTCTAGCCCATAGCTTGGCTTTCTACCTCTCCTCATACCCCTTGTCTGGAGGAGTACAGAAGAATGGATGATATTTTAAGTAGCAAAGGACTAATGATCACTAGTTGAGGAGTTAATGGAACAATAAAATTCTTCATTCACCCAAGGGCTGGCTCTGTGAAAGTTGCTTGACCATGATTCATATTGAGCTCAAATTGTACTATCATGGGAATAAATTCTAAGAAAGTAAAGATGTCAGTTAAAATAGCTTTGGAGGCAAAAATGCAACCCTTAAAAATGCCTTCAAGTTCCAAATGACCAATCATCCTTTCCTTTGCTACAGCACACAACATTCTAGAATTTCAAAGCAGGTCTTTTCTGCACATGATTTTCCAAAGCCTGTTATAACTATGAAGCTATGAAGTCATTCCATGGTGTAATTATTTCTGGATCTACAACATTCCTCTCAAAAAGTACCTATTTTCTGACACTACAAGGCAGGGCCTTGGTAAAAAAAAAAAAAAACACAAATGTAGGATGATGTCTGTTTCAAAGAAACCTTGCAATTCTTTCTTCTCTTACGGCTGGAAATAACAGGAGAAAAATGCTGTGTGTGTTGTGTTTTGATCAGGTTTCCACTCCCCTAAATGCTGTCCTTACTTTAAACACAGGATGAAGGAAATGCTTGTCTCCAGGAGCTGACACATCCCCGGTCATATTTCAGATACAATTAGCCCCCATTGATGGTGGTGGCTGATCTGTCAAGTGAGTAGCTAATCTTATCTGTGGTTCACAAATGACTCAGATGGTAGCTTGTGACTTTGATTACTGGGAGACTGGACCCCATCAGAGGGCTCTACTCCAAACAGTGCTCTCTCCAGCCTCCTGCTCTGGAAGATCAAAGCTCTCTCCCTCTCCCTATCTGCAGGGAAGCTCATTAGACGGGGGCTGTCAGGGTTATGATCATGCAACAGTTTTACTTCTGGGTTATAACGCGTTCCCCTTCTTATCAGCCTGTGAGGTCCGAAGTGAGAAGGATAAAGGAGGTACAGATGACATATGATACATTTAATAGGCTCACTGGTGACTGCAGGGGCCCCAGCTCTCTGCCACTGCTGCTCAGGGACTACTGAAGGAACAGCCACCCCCACCCCCAAATCTGGAAGGATTAAACTTTATTCCTTGGAAGTCAGGAGGTGGAGGGGGGAGAGGAATTCATAGTCCCTAGCAGTTACTTCACTATTGAGAGCTACAGGAGCATTCACATGAAAAGAAGGGTTCTTAGTCCAGAGATGATCTGTCTATATTTCAGAGCCTGTGTGAACTTAGTTTTTTTTTTCTTTCTGTGAATGGTTGAATAAAAATTAATGCTTTCCTCGTGGAATTTAATGTGCAT
The DNA here is from genome assembly GCA_028658305.1 of Pachyuromys duprasi. Lineage (NCBI taxonomy): Eukaryota > Metazoa > Chordata > Mammalia > Rodentia > Muridae > Pachyuromys > Pachyuromys duprasi. The sequence continues at coordinate 24,577,511 of CM053755.1, forward strand.
ATTTTAAAAGTCTTCTCACAAGAAGCCCCCTATTACCATTTGACTTATTCCTGTGTCCTTTTTCCCAGACTTGAGCTAAAATACCTTCACTATGGTTGAAAACCCACTCTGTGTTCTCAATAGTCCACGGGACTGTCACCAACACTGCTTCCACCATCCTGCCTTTTCTACCATTTTTGTTTCTCTTCTTCCCCTAGATGCCACAGATTATCCAAGGGTGTTTCCTCTTGACACACATTTGATCTTAAATGAGTTAAAGTTCTCTGTATCAAAGAAATTTATCAAGCCCACCGAGAAAGGGTTGTACTTACTGTTGGCCATCGTTCTCCTTTGCAGCTTCTTTGGAACCCATATAGATGAGAGTGCTTCTGACACAAGGCCCACAGATTTAGATTTCTGACAAGTTCCCCAGATGAGAACCATGGATCAAATCCAATTTTCCTATTTATAGGTGGATAATTGAGGGTTGGATTGGAGAAAGAGCTTCTCTAAGTTTACATAATGGCGGAGTCAGTAGATCCAAATGTAAACTCTACCTTTCCTGGGAAAATCTCTCTCTCTCTCTCTCTCTCTCTCTCTCTCTCTCTCTCTCTCTCTCTCTCTCTCTGCAATATATATTGTATGTTTGAACCGCATAAGAAGTAATCTTTAAATCATCCTTGCAGATCTTTGAGCCTACAGAACGTTTGGCTAACCTCAAGTCTTATCTTTCCTTTCTTTCCCCCTTCATTTCCTTCTTCCCTGCCCCAACAGTTACCTAATACTGGCAGAACCTGAGTGAAAAAAAATGTAATTCAGCCTGAAAATATACTCTCTTTCTCCTCTATGCAGCTTTGATTGAATAACTAACTGTTCTTTCCTCAACATTAATGCATTCCTGTTCCCTCTCACTGAAATCATTCAAAACATGTGGGGAAAATATTTGTACTTAAAATAATGTCCTTTCCATTAAATATAATTTATAAGAGATTAACACTAATTGTAATTACAGTGGAATTCATGTCTGATGCATTATATGATGAAAGAAAGCCAGGCACACCTCAGGAATTAGTGACAAACTTATCAGAATATTAATCTCCTTTACTTGCACTTTAAGAGAATAAATAACTAATCACTCAGTGACTGCTAATATAATAGATTACCCTTTGGCTAAGATTGATGATAATTTAAACTTTGGCAGAATTTATTTATTTAACTAACAGAAATCATGACTCGTTTTATTTGTTTTAAGAAACAATAAAGTAAAAACAAGAAAAACTTGAGTAATTAAAATTGTAATTAACTCTGAGGAAAAACAAATTTCATCAATTGTAAATGAAACATTGAATACGTATCTGAACTACATATTAATTATGCACTTGTTAAATGGACTTTGGGGAACAACCTGAATAAGTCTCAGGCAATTTCTTAGAGTAAAACCAATACAAATACCTAAATTACATATGTATTTTTTTATTTTAGTTACAGAAATTTTGAAACATTAGATAAATGTTACTAAAACAGGCTCACAGCAGCTGGTAAGTTCCTGAATAAGATTTTTATCAAGTTGTTGTCATCATTTTCTGCTCCCATAGTGGAGTACTGAGTTTTCATTACTGAAGAAGACTCTTCCTGTACTATAGTCACCATTGGCAATGTAATTTCTTCTGCACAATTCCAGTGAACAGGTGAGACTAACTCTTCTCCTAGTTTGTGAGCAGTATTGGCAATGTAAGTTCTAATTTTTCTATTCTCATATCACCCTACTTTTCCTCACCCTAATCTCCTTTAAGAGGCAGCATTGCTGGGTGTGTTGACAGAGGATGCATCTTTGAGAGAGCTGTAATTTTTCCCAGGTTGTTTCTTTGAGCTTTAATGGGCAATCTCAGCCCACGATGGTGTGTATGTGTGTGTGTGTGATCTGTGTGTCACTACGAAGGGATAGGGACTATCTGCTTCCAAACAGGATAGACTCAGAAGAGGAGGGACGGCATACTTGGTTGGTGAGTTAAGAAAATAGATGGGCGTCATCTGCTTTTGGAAGCAGTTTATGTATCAGAAAGTCTGGATCCTAAGGCATCTGCCCCTTCAACCATATGAGGACTTGACCACTGCTGTTGGCTATGGACTGGCAAATTTTCTAAAAATGGGTTGGGAATCTGAAGCCATTCTCTCTAGGTATACTATGAGTATACTCATGAAAAAGGGTCATTTACCTACTTATTTACTTTTTCGCATCTGTGGCAGGGTTAAAATCATGATTCTTCCTTTGTAAGTTGAGCAACTCCAGATCAAGATACGGACAGGGGAAACAAAGCCAGGGTTCTGCAGAATCACACAGCCACCAAAACCACTCTTAGACTGAGATAGAATACCATGCCATAACCATGGTGAGTTTTAAAATGTCTAGAAGATAGATGAAAAATGAAGGCTTGCTTTCCAAGAAGGCAAGAGCAGGTCTTATGGATGAATGACTGGTAGTCCTTCGTTTTGATTTTAATCACTTCTTCAAAGTCCATATGTCTTCCTATCTTCTTCCTCCTTTAGATGAGGTTCACACTCATAGGCAAAGTTTTACAATTTTATGAACAACAAAACAAGATATTGTAGTCTGTGTCTTCACTTTCCTGAGACAGAAACGTCTTCCACATGCCCCAGTTCAGACACTAACCACAGTTGTCATTTGGGCATGTGTTGTGCCCACCTCGGCAGCAAGGAAGACGCCACAACAGGATTCTTCTGAAGCACGCTTTATTGGGGATACATCATGCTATTCAGCTGCGCAGCTAGCAGCAAAAGGCAGAAGACCCCGAGCTCCGGACTGACTCTGCTTAAATAGGACTTAAGACGGCATGTACTTCCATGATTGGTCCGTGTCTCAAACCCTCATTAGCATAACCCCTGGCGGGCTATGCACATGCGCACACGAGTTGTTTACCACTGCCCTGTCCACGAAGAACACGGAAACCGGTGCCATCTTGTAATGGAGAATGCCGGCTCCTGACAGGCATGTGCTTTATACTTCATTAGAATACATACAGATATTAACACTATTCAGAAAACACTCTAGCCTCTTGATGTTGTGGATGGGGTACAAGAGCTACAGTTGAATCATACGTTGTTTAAGAATAGAAGTAGCTGAAGCCATATATGTTTAGACAACAAACCTTCCTCTGTATGTAATAAACAGTGAGAGTCGGGAGGCCTTCTCATGACTGAGAAGTATTTGAACTACAACTGGAATGTGGAGGAAAAACTTATTCCTCTAACACAGTTGTCCTATACCTTCCTAATGCTGTGGCTTCTTAATGCATTTCCTCATGTTGTGGTAACCCCCAACCATAAAATTATTTTTATTGCTACTTTATGAATGTAATTTTGCTACTGTTATGGATCATAATCTAAATATGCAGATGGTCTTAGATGACCATTGTGAAAAGGTCATTGGATTTCCAAAAGAGGGTGCAACCCACTGGTTGAGAAGTATTGCTCCAATGCTATTCATTTATTAATGAATCTATGTATTCATCAGCTACACTTGAGACATCTACTCTGAATCACATTCTCCACTGGTCATGGGCATGAGACACAAGGAAAATAAGATGTAAATTCTCAAGGATGTGTAGGCAATTGGAGAAAAGAGACAAGATTATATGGAATCAAACAAAAGTGTTGTAGAGCCTATGATACACGGAAACAAGCATGGGACCTTCAGAGCTTTCTCTTCTTCAGCACTAGGTAAGAATTCTCAAAGAAAAATGACTGAGGAGGTGAGCCCTGAAGACAAGATTTTGATGTGGCCACTGGAGGGGGAGGGAACATATCTCAACCAAAGGAGGAAAGGTAATTGTCTTGAAGTATAGTTTTAGATGGTAGGAGCGAACTCAGTGGGATTTTTACATGTCTTCTCTGTTAGATAAGTGTTAGATTCTGCACACAACCTCAATTAAATTAGAAACTGGTTGTCTTCTCTTCTTTCTCCTCCTTCCCGTTTCCCTTCCCTTGATTCTCCTTTTCCTTCTACTTCTCCTTTTCATCTTCCTTTCCTTCTCTTCAATCCCCCATGGGGATTTTTATTCATTTATTTTAAGGTATTAAATTTCCACATGACATACTTTGTTCTAATTTTTCCCATTGTCCTACTGCTCTCCTCTGACCCTCATACTCAACCCTTGAAGGTTATTTCTTTAGGGGGGAGTGTCTCTATCTTGACATAGCTGCTTCTTTCTTCAGAATTTCAGCTTATGTGCAATACCATGGCAATTTCACATAAAAAATGATTTTTATAACAAGTTCAAGATCATTATTAGACTTATATGCATTAAAGAAATAAAAGCTAGAGTATATGTGCGTTACAGGGTCATACTGTAGAAAACAATATTTTCCAGGTTCAGGTTCAGGAGTTTTTTTATTAGCCTGTGCTGATTCTTGGCACAGTAGAAAACCTTCAATCACAAGGAACCTACAAGTGAGCAGTGGCCATTTGCAGAGCCTGTGTGGGCTGGTCCCGCCCATCCCCCACACCAGGCAGCACTTGATGGTGAGCATTTCTTATCTTCTGCCCTGACAGCACCTGCTTGTCTTCAGATTTACCAGCTGCCTCTGTGGATCCACCCCGCTGATTTCATTTTTCACTTGGCTACTTTTCCATTTCAACTGAAACCTATTTCCAAACACTAGCCTGTAGGCCAAGAAGAACAGTTTCTTGCTTGTTAAAGAGTCATCCTCTTTGCTTGAGAGAGAAAGCTTCTAGAATATAAGGGGTGTGTGTGTTAAAGTTATCTTTTTCTCTACTCTCATGTCACCCCCCCTTTCCCCACCTTAAGCTTCTTTTAGAGGCAGCACAGCTGGGCTAGTGGAAGTAGAGACTAGTTAGCTACTCATCCAAGGGTGCATCTATTAGACAGCTGTAATTTCCTGCTGGTTGTTTCTTTGAGTTTTAATTGGAACTAAGCTTAATGGGCCTCCTGGTTCACAAAGACAACATGGATATGCTGGCAGCTCATTTTCTCCATGCAGTTTTAACTGAGTATGCCTTCAAACATATCACATAACTAAAAGACGGAATTAAGCAAGAATGGCAGAACTCTGGCAGCAAGTAGACCCCTGCTCGTGTTTTTCATTGTAAAGCATATAGGATTACCTTATTGTTCCAGATATTAGCTTTGTGAATTCAGCATATGTATGCTTAAACAGCATAACAAATGTGCTACAGTACAAAGCACCTATATGTCACCAAGGCCCATAACACTTGTGTTGTGCCAAGGCCTGGAGACATCTTCCCAAGTTTCCTTCCCTCCTTAGGGGCAGATCGTTTGTTACATTGGGTGGGCCAGGCAGCCCAAGTTTAATAGCAAACATTCTCTAGCTTTTCAGATCTTGTGTGTAGAACAGCTTTTATTTGAATGTGGAATCTCCCCACAAAGAAGAAAAATCCCCAACACCACCAGTGTGGTAAACCCCAGACATGCTGCCTGTAAGTTTTGCCTCAAACAATAGGGAAGGACTGAGGCTCCAGACTGCCCTGGCTCACTCTGGATGGTATTATCAACCTCATGGTTCAGGGTTAAGGTTTGGGTCTGGGATATTGTTAGTGTTTTCATCACTTGTAGAAATGTACAGCCTGACAGTCACCATGCCTGTAGATCAAAGGCAAAGGGAAGTTATCTACTGCCGGCTGTGCTTTAACTCCAAGCACATTTCTGGTGGGCTGACCCCAAGGTGAGCTGGTGTGAAAAAGACTCCTCCAACAGATGGCTGCCTGGGTATGATACCGAGTGGAATGGTGATTTCAACAGCAAAGCCTTCATCCTTTCCTTTGGAGTAGCCCTTCTAACCCTACCCTTGAAGGAAATGGTTGAATTGAAGTACTCTGTAATAGTTGGGGGGTGAAGTAGGGGAGAGCACATGTTACTTTGTATGGAAGGCAGCAGAAGTGAGTTTTTCTATATGGCCGTCTTGCCACTGCTCTGCTCTCTAATGTGGCCCAAGACCCTGTTCTATCTAACCTGACCCTCTCAGCACTTCCTTATGACCTCTCCCTCTTCTGCCTCTCCTCCATGCCTCAGTGATGGGATACTCTCTCTGTTCTTTGTGTGTAATTTTGCTTGTTTGTTTTGGACACATAGAGCACATAGAACTTTTGTTTGAAAGAGTCAAATGTCACAGCACCCCTTGTGTACTGCAAGGAACATTTTCTTGTTCTCTTAGACAAATAATCTTTCCCGTTTTGTGTCTCCCTTTTGAACATGGCTTCTTTCTATTATGACTAATCACTCAATTATTATACCTTGGCTTATGGAAATATACTTATGTACAACAATAGTCATACTCTAGAAGAAAACAGAGAAATGACTGAGCAAAGAGAGACTGCCAATTCTTTTTAAATGATACTACATTTGTAATCCTGAATCTCATCTTTCTCATGAGCAATTCAGTATGGGTTATCTACACAGTCACTTAAATTATTGCTTAGAATGTTAACTTACTCTGACACACATATCCTTCAGTATTTCCATTAGATAAGTGACAAGAACACACACACACACACACACACACACACACACATACACACACACACACATGCACTGTGAAAGAGGAAGGGATCAGTCCTGATGCTACTGGATATGCTAGGGTAGATTGGGAGGATATTCCCCTTTTCTATGTGGTAAAGAAGGGAGGATAGGGGAAAGATGGAGGGAGGGGAGGGAGCCGGGGGAGATGAGGGAGGGGGCTACAATATGGATGTAAAGTGAATAACTAAATAAATAAAATTTTAAAAAGAAAGGGGATCTCTCACTTTCTTCTTCTTTGAAGTCCATCTATCTACAGCCACCAGAGAGGAAAGTCTGTTATCTTTAATAATTCATTTCTCCTGTCTCTAGATTCACTGATTGGCATGTGAGTTCTATTAGCCTCAAACTTTGTAAGGCATGAGCTTTCTTTCAGAGAAATGTTCTCTTCCCCCTTAAGTGTTAATAAGGGCAAGTGCTCTCTGCTGATTTATTTTGTAATTTAATTTTAATTTAATATTTTATTTAATGCAATATTTAACTTAATATTTAATTAATTAATATTTTATTTAATAGTTTGTTTTATGGCATGAGGGTGGTGGATCCCCTGGAACTGGAGTTACAGGCAGTTGTGAGCCATATGGGTGCTGAGAATTGAACCCAGGTCCGATGGGAAAAGAGCCACAGCTATTAACCACTGAACTATCTCTCTACCGCCCTCTCTGCCAATTTCTAATAGGTTATTTTCTCTCTATACTCAGTGCACACCTTGTTCTATCATAGACTTATGCTGCTGTACCTGTCTCCCAGTCTTAGTCTTGGCCATTTGTTCATTCTACACTAAACTTCAGAGGAAACAATTGATTTATTCCTACAGTGATGATAGCTGCATCAGGATCTACCTGCGTTGTACTTTAGTTCACCATACCTATGGTCAGAGAGAGGCAGACTAGCCCATGGTGTTTAGGCTTAGGGAAGTAAGGGGTAAAGAGGTGTCTGTCAATGAGGACATAGACCAGAAAAAAAAAGGTAGGTAAATATGTTTTTCTTCATTGATCTCATCTGTTCTAAAAACAGGTGGTTCATAATGTGAGAACAAGCTTAGCCATTCATATATGATATGGGACTGTGGTCATATTGACAACAAATTCTATTTGCATCTGTCTTTCTTCTGACATCCGACTAAACTTTTCATTGGTTCTTTGTGGCTTCTTTTGCCCTTTGTCTTTGATAGAACCTGCTGGGACATTATCTTTATCCAGAAGATTAGATGGACCTCCTTCATATTTCCATAATATAATGCACTGTCTCTTTTCATGCAGTAATTACATATTTACTTATGTCTTTCTCCTTCTGGCTTATATAACTCTTAAAGGCAGAATTCACACCATTTTGTATCTTTAGAACATAGCCTAATGCCTAACAGAAATTAGAACTCTGAAAAATGGTAAATATTTGCTGGGTAACTAACTAAAAATAAAAGACCTAGGTTTCCTCTGATCAGGGAGAGAAGCAAATCTGAGACACATTTTAAGTTGTTTTCTGTTTTACTGGGTGGTCTCTTTTGGGTTTAGCTTAATTGAGACAAGGATGATGTTAGCAGATCTTATGAGATTATAATTACTATCCAATAATTATAGTAATAATTACTACAATATGCTGGGTACAGACATGTAATTGTGCCATCATAGACATTCAATGTGTATAATATCGTTCACTGAGGCACTACATGACAATATTTCATGTACTGGGGAACTGTGGGAAATGTATAGTTGACAACTGTTATAGACTAAAGATGTTCTTGGAATTATATGAAGAGCTTTTCATTAATATATATATTATTTTTTTACTTTTTATTACATATTCCACCAGTCCTCGTGAAAATAACCAAGGTGGAATGGACTCTTTTGAAGGAACTATCATCAGCTTTCGTCACACACTTTGCACCCCGAAACTCTTTCTCCGTTTTCCCTCGTGTGCATTCGCAGTTTATACTGTGAAATGACGATGGTTCTTGCTACTTGTCCTATGACCAATAGAAAAGAGTGGTTCATTTTATTTTAACTTTTGTGTCATCCAGTTTTTATTGTTTGAGAATTACTTACATGTGCATAATGTGTTTTCATTAGCTACACTCCCCATTCTCCAGTCTCTCCTCTCCATTTCTCTCATATCCCCCCATAATTTCCCTACCAGTTCCATGTGTTCTTTAAGTAAAACCCCCTGAGTCTACCCAGTGCTGCCTGTGTGATCATGGGTGTAGGATCATCTACTTGAGCACATGCAACTCTCCCCTTCCTGCAGCTATAACTTGCTAACATGCTCTTCAGCTAGGCATGGAACATCATGAGCCTCTCCCCTGTCCATCCTGGAATTTGTCTTGAACTTGTGCAGGGCTTCTGTATGCAATCACAGCCACTCTGACTACCTATATGTGGTGGCCCTGTCACAACCAGAAAATACTATTTTGCTGCAGCCAGGCGCTCTGCTAACTCTTATATTCTCTCCGCCCTCTCTTATGAGATGAACCCTGAGCCTGAGTGTGGGGAGAGGATGTGATACAGATATTGTATTTAGAGCCGAGTACTCCTGAGTTTCTTAGTCTCTGCATGCTGACTGGCTGTAGATTCTTATATTAAATGCCATGTACTGCAGAAGGAGCTCCTCTAATGAGAATTGAGAGCTTCAATAATCTGTGAGTATAAAGATAAAAACTTTAGGGAGCAGTTTATCATAATATCCATTTAGCTGAGTAGTATTAAGTTCCCCCCTTTGATCCAGCCCACTGATGGTACTAGGGATGAGTTCCATCTTGGAGTGTGAACTTTACATCAAAAGCGTGGTTAATTGCTCCAATGACATTCATGCCACTATTGCATTGGTGAGTATATATTGCCAGATGGGTCATCTTCTTGCTTTACATTTGTATGACAAGACAATTATTTTTCTCTCCCAGTAGCATGATTGCATCTTACAGCACTATAGAAACTAGCTAGTATGAATGCAGCTACCTGGTCTGTATCAGCTTGATTTCTCCCTTGTCCTGTGACTTAAATTGTTGGTATCTTAAGCATTAGGGTCTTGCTATCAAGTTCTGAAGAGCAATGGCAGCAGTTTTTAATGTTTAGGGCCAAGAAACTATGGAAACACACTCACCAACAGCTCCAAAATTAAAACAACAACAACAAAAAAAACATACATTGGGACTTCTTTCCCTTGTTCTTTCTTCTTTCAACTCTACTGTCATATACAGATAACCTACTCAAATTCTTTTTATTTATGTATATGTGTGTATGTGTCTACTTTCTGTAGTATATTTCTATATGACAGATTCAAATATCTTTATTGTTAGTTGTGCTCCTAGTTTACCCTCTTTACTTCCTAGTTTACCTTGCCCCCAGATCCCAGACTCACTTAAATCTTTCTGTTTCATTACCCCCTTTCCACATTCATACTACTTGCAATCTATTGCCCTCTCTTGAAATTCTCTCATGGTTCCTCACTAGTTTCTTGCCTTCCATGTTTATTCCAATGTAAGCACATATAAGGGAAGTACATATAAGGGAAATTACATATGTATGTACATATAAGGGAAATGTGGCATTTTCTTTCTGGATCTAAATTATTGCTCAAATAATTATTTCCAGTTTCATTAATTTACTTGAAAATTTCATAATTTTATTATACTTTACAAATTCATAACACTCCATTGTGCATAGGTAGTAAACATTCATGATCCATCCTTTGGGATAAATATCTAAACTGTTTCCATTTCCTGGCTATTGTGAGGGCAGCCATGAACATGGATGCACAGTTTTCTCTACAGCAGGACATAGGGTTTTTAAGCACATGCCCAAGAATGGTATAGCATGATCACTCTATCTCTAGTTTTTTAAGGAACCTCCACACTGATTTCTGTACTGGCTGTTTCACTTTTGTCCTACCAGCAGTAAATGAGTGTCATTCTTTCCCTACATCCATGCCACCATTTGTTGTCATTATGTTTCTTTTTAATTATAGCCATCCAAATAGGGATAAAATAAATCTTTAATTATAATTTGTACTTCCCTACTGGCAAGCAATGCTGAACATTAAAAATAGTTTCCTTAGCTATTTGTATTTCTTCTTTTAAGAACTCTCTTCAGTACTGGGCACCAATACTTATTTAGGATGTTTGCTTTTTAAAAAACTGCTTATTCTATATACTAACCCAAATCTATTCATAATCAGAGTTCATAGAACAATTCTAAGAGTCCAAACTGATTCTACCCCCTTTTGTTAACCCTCTAACATGAAATAAATACATTCCCCATGTGAACTTGAGGTATAACTTTCTACAGGGAAGAATTCTCACATCAGTGGTTAAAGTGGGGACAGAGCTCTCTGCCTCAGGAGCTCAAGATAGACAGCTGAGCTCTGAACTACCTAGGTTGTGACAAGGAGCTCATCTCAGGCACTGGAGCTCCAGGTGAGGCATGGGGATCCTCCCAGTCTTTGTTTTCCCCCCGAAATGCTGTGTGAGGGTCTGATGGACTCCATCTTCACTCTCTGCCTGTTCTGCCCATTGCAGTTCTGTTGTCAGGATTTCACATTATGATGTAATGCAGCACAGCTTGTCCAAAACAATATTAGATTTATTCCGTTTGTTAAAAGGAAGATAACGCTAGTATGTGGCCCCTCTGGCAAAATCTCAAGTCTTTCGTTCTAGGCATGGCTTCAATCACCTGTTGCTAAGATACTGTAAAAAAAATATTATCTGTTTTTAAAATGTTTCCGTTTAATTGAATAAACTGTTGCTTTGAAATATCAGTGCAAAGGTTAAAGAGGTCTTTGAAATTGCATATATAAATTTTGTTAATTGGCAGAGCTATCTCTGCGGACTCTACATACAGCAGCTGCTGTCTTAAAGGAATCCCTTGTGAAGTTCTAAAGGATGTAGCATGGATGTTGTGTAGCACAACTGGTAGAAACAGCTGATGAATGACTAGCTGTTAAAAACGCCGGCCCAGTCGTGGATATTATTTTATTACCACCGTAAGAGTATACACAGACGCAGGACTGTGATCCTGATTAGCAATGCAGTGCTAATTTAAACACAGGAAGTACCATCTTGGCACCCTGTGAGCCAAATTAATATTAATATTAATATTTCTGTGATAATATGCTTTAGCATCCATATTGAGATTTCACATCAATTCAGGTCCCACTCTCCAGCCAAGGTAGCTCAAACCAGTAAACAGACTTGGGTTTTTAAATTATTTTTGGCTTTTTGGCTGTGCAAGAAAAGAACTGTGGACCAATAAAGTATGCCTCAATGTGTCTGTAACTCAAAATAATTTCAGGATCAATGTAGACATTAATGAGTGACTCCTATAGTAGCAACTTTGGAAGTTGGTTGAGAATGCTTCACAGAACAGATTAAAAATAAACTCATAAAAATCAGGCATATTTGGCATTGGCCAGCAGGTTCCAGAACATGAATAACCCTCAGAGGGACAAATATGAATAGAGAGATACTAAGACTATCTTACATAGTTTCCAAAACCAGATACTTCTCTTCCTTTGCAGTGTGATTTTGTTAGTCCATCTCCGTAAACCCCCACATAATCCCTACATGTTCTCTCCTTCACTCCCACCTGATTATTGGTCTTTTTTCACTGTTGCCAATGTAGCATTCCATAAAAGGAACCTTACCTTAAAACTAACCATTAAGATCCTCAACTGGGAGGATCATGAGGAGTTGAAAGAGGGGCAGGTACATGCCCAAAGTTCATTCAATTTATATAAAAAATAAAGTTTAAAAAATGCCAGAATCATTGCAAGAGTTTTCTATTGCCCACATTATCAGCCACCAATTAATGAGTATTTTGCATTTCCTTTTATAGTATTACCCTCACCTCCCATCCCAGGCCACATCACAGGCATTTCTGGGTCATGGGGACAAGCCTCTATTCTCCTGCAGTTTCCACCTTTTACATAGGACTTACCATCAAACCCTGAGCTTACACAATAAAATTGAACATCTGTGTATTTTCTTTCCTTTCTATATACTTATTAATGTTGAAATCCACCTCTTAAGATTTAGAAAAATAACTAGGGCATAGGTTATGTTCAATATATGAAGTTCAAATAGTCAGAAAACATGAGGAAGCAACACTCTGAAAATTCACCAAGAGTTCTCAACCCTAGAAGCAGCCATAGTCAGAAAATAGCAATAATTACTCTCCTCATTTTGAATTTTTAGCTATATTACAGCATATTGGTTATAGAAACTTAAACTATGTGGATCCTAAAAATACAAACTGCTATTTCTTATCTCTGAGGATATACCAAGGAGACACAGAAATTATTTAACCAAAGGGAATGAATTTCCTTATGGTGAAGTTTGGTGGGAGTGGAAGGATTTAGGAGAGGTTTTTATTTTTATTTTTTGGTCCTGCATGTCTAGTAAAATAAAGTATGGAATGAATGATGTTAATCCCCCTCCATGGAATGATGAGAGCTATACAAGGTAAATTGACTTGCCATGATCTTTTAAATGTGATTGTGCTGTAGATGAATCAGTTGAGACTGGGCACCGCATAATCTCTTGTTCTCTGCATTTTGATTGGTTGTGGTTTTCTGTAATGGTCTCCATCTGTTGCAAAGAGAAGTTTCTTTGATGAGGGGTGAGAACTACACTTATCTGTGGGTCTAAGGATAAATATTTAGAATGTAGTTAGGAATTAGGCTGGTTTAGTAAAGTAGTGGTTGTAGGTTCACCTCCAAATTCTATGACTTCAGTAGTCCTGGGTAAAGATACCATGAACTTGAAAGGGAGAGGGAGAGAATGAGGGAGAGAGACAGAGAAAGAGAGAGGAAAGGGAAATACATGTAATTATAATTTCAAAAGAAATTAATATTTAACAGTGATTGCATTTGGATGACATTTCCTGATATACTCACTTTCTATAGAGTAGCTGGTCTGTTTCACATTGTAAGCACATTGTTTTGGAGTTCTAAGAAGTTCAAGTCCAGTGTGGGAGAGTAGATAAAGTAGTCATCTAGTCCCCACATGGGAGTGGACTTATGTGACTACTGAAATGTTCTTACAAGAATAATTTGTGTCAGGGTCACTCACTGATTTGTTCATTTAGAGCTATTGACTTTGAATACTTAATATGAAACTGACATTGATCCAGTCATAAGAAATTGAACAAGGAATAAAGCCCATGAATGTTTAGGGCTCATGTGATAAAGGATTCAGTTATAATTTGTTTTTATACTTCCTGTATTTTGCACGAAGCAGAAAAAAAAAGCATATGAGCCCTGAAACATCCACCACAGTCCCTAAATATAGCTGTGATATCAACTACCATATACATATAAGAAACTTTATGCTTAGCTTTGAGAAGGTCCCCTCTAATGCTGAAGAACTAATGAGAACTTCAGTTGTCTAGTTATTCTCTGTTTTCCGGTACTGCTCAGTACAGGATTTTGAAGGTTCATATTTGTGGTTTTGAAACCAATGTATCTAGCTACATTGAGACAAGTGGTCTCATCTCTTTTCATCTTACAAACATGAGATTAATAAGAGATCTAAAGAATTGGAAACAGCAGGTCCACTATTTGACACATGGACAATATGTTTATGGTACTTTGATGGTGTTAGTATATATTGCTACTACAGTTTGTTGCTGTCAGCGCATTGTGACTGGTGATATATGAATCTTGGAACTGACAATCCAACCATTCTGGATTCACTACAATGACTGTTGCTGTAATCAACATTTAAAATCATTTTTTAGAACTTATCTAGAACCTTACAAACTTAATACCTTAATCATACTTCTGCCTTCAGAGAATTAGGTCGTAGCGGGAAGCCTTGACACATAATAAGAAAGGTACAATATCTTCTCCCTTCATTTCTGCAAATGAAACAAGACCTACTTGTTTATATTTTTTTAAAAAAAAACAAATGAAATAATATATGTGCATGTGACTGTTAGGAAATTAATGTGAAATGTTACTCTCAGGTTTGAGTGTTGAATGCTTGGTCTCCAGTTGATAAAGATATTTTTCAGTAGTTAAAGCTTTAAGACATGGGAAACAGTTGGAGGAAATTGGTTATAGTTGGTCCCTAATCCCTACCCTTCATTTCTCACTGTTTCCTGACTACCACAAAGCAAATAGCTTCTTCCTCCACATATTCTTACTGCTATAATGGCTAGCCCCTCTTCAGACACAAATTAATGAAACCAACTCACTATGAGTTGAAATCTCTAAAATCATAAGACAAAACAAATAATTTCATTTAAAGTTTATTTGTCATGTATTTTGGTCACAATTCCAGAAAACTCATATAGAAAATACAAATCTATTAAATTTTAACCCTTGAGAGAATTTTGAACCCAAAGCCATGTGGCTGAAGTCAGTAGCCCAAGTCAGTCTATAACAAACATTGTCCCAGATTCTTACCCAATAACTAAATAATAAGACACACATTATACTAATACATGGAAAATAAAAACATGAAAGAGTGGTTAGGTAGGGTAATTGAGTATGTCTCCATCTAGTGAACACAATATGAGGAATGTTGACATGGGTGTCAGTTTTGCTCACAGTCAGATTCCATGGAGTTTACTCTGTAGCAAGTCACTGATATGTGCACAGTGGGAATATACAAGCACAGCCAATAAAAAGATTTTCTTTAGTTTTATCAATCGCTCCTTCTCCTACCTGACAATCGTTTAGCAGTTGAGGGTAGACCAGGGTCACTCAGCTTACAGGACATTTCTGTTAGAGTGTGGCTAGCCCCACAATTGTGGGAGTTCAGATTACAAAGCAGGGAAATGTGAAATGCATTACTTCACACCGCCAAGGGCAAAGTCACAGTAAGTGATTTTGCTTTGGGGTATCTTGGATGAACTAATAAGGACTAAAGTGCTACATTCCATTCTCTTGACTACGGCACTGAGGGTGATGGCATGAGACTTAGATATCCCACAAAACCTCTTCCTCACTCTTGGGAAGAGGCAAAGTGATTCAAAACTTGTATGTTCTTCTTGTTATTTGAGGCACAACCTCACACTGTGGCCCATGATAGCCCAGAACTCACTATCTAAGTCAGTATGGTCTCAATTCATGAAAAGCCTCTTTCCTTAGCTTCCTGAGTATCGGGGTTATAGCATGGCCATATGCTTAGTAAGAAGTACTATTTCTTTCTTACTTTCTAAAGATAGTTGATCCATCTGTTGTAGGTACAAATGAGATTGCCCAGTTTCCTCCAACTGGATCCCATGTCATAAAGCTTTCACTACTGAAAAATATCTTTACCAACTGGAGACCAAGCATTCAACACTTGAACCTGAGAGTAACTTGAGGTAAATAATTGTTGACCATAATGGTAAAGAAGATTATTCTTCACATTTTATTCCAGACAGAATATTTCACCACATCGTGATGTGAATCAGCAAGCTATTATTGGGGCCAAGGAGATCTCTAGTGAGCAAAGCCATTGTTGTATGACAGGTGAAGAGTGGAGTTCAGCTCCTCTTTTCTATATAAATACTGGTGCTCACCTGTAATCCCAGTGAAGAGCAGCGAGATGGCTAAATAGACTAGTGGAATTGGTGAACTGTAGGTTCCAGCAAGAGACCCTATTCCAATATATGTTGGTGACTTATCAAAAAAAAAAGATAACTGATGTCAAACTCATGCCCCCACATGCATGTGCACATACATGCAATCCCACACATATGCAAACATTCATAATACAGGGATGCTCGTCACATACATATAATACAGATGTGCGTGCGCGCACACACACATACAGGAAGGCTTTATTCTATATGTGCATAATGGTGAAATGCCAAAACGGATTTATTTACTATCAAACATAGAAGGTCAGGGGTAAAGTCTTTGATTCTATTTTTTTTTCATTTCATTTCTTTTCTTTTTATTTTAATTTTTTATTTTTTTAAACATTAGTTACAATTTATTAACTTTGTATCCCAGCTGTATCCTTCTCCCTCATTCCCTCCCTCCCTTATCTATCCATGTCCCTTTCCAAGTCCACTTATAGGGGAGGACCTCCTACCCTTTCATCTAACCCTTGTTTATCAGGTATCTTCAGGACTGGCTGCAAAGTCCTCCTCTGTGGTCTAGCAGGGCTGCTCCTCCCTTGCAGGGTGGGTAGGTCAAAGAGCCTGCCTTTGAGTTCATGTCAGAAATAGTCCCTGTTCCCCTTACTAGGCTACCCACTTGGATACTGAGCTACCATGGTATACATCCAAGCAGAGGTTCTAGGTTATATCCATACATGGTCCATGGTTGGAGAAACAGTCTCATGAAAGACCACTGTGCTCTAATATATTTGGTCCTTGAGGAGTTTCTCTCCTTTGTAGGTCATATTAACTCCTCCTTCTTTCATATGATTCCCTGCACTCTGCTGAAGGTTTGGTTATGAGTCTTAGCATCTGCTTTGATACACTGCTAGGTAGAGTCTTTCAGAGGCCCTCTGTGGTAGGCTTCTGTCCTGTTACTTGTTTTCTCCTACATCCAATGTCCATCCCATTTGTCTTTCTAAGTGAGGATTGATCCTCTTACCCAGGGTCCTCTTTCTTGTTTATCTTCTTTAGGTGTATAGATTTCAGTATGTTTATCCTCTCTTATAGGTCTATATAAGTGAGTAATAGCATGTGTGTCTTTCTGCTTCTGGGATAACTCACTCAGGATGATCTTTTCTAGATCCCACTATTTGCCTGCAAATTTCATGATTTCCTTGTTTTTAAGTGTTGAATAGTGTTCCATTGTGTAAAAGTACCACAATTTCTGTATCCATTCCTCAACTGAGGGACGTCTGGGTTGTTTCCAGGTTCTGGCTATTACAAATAAAGCTGTTACAAACATGGTTGAGCAAATGTCCTTGTTGTGTACTTGAGCATCTTTTGGATATATGTCTAGGAGTGGTATAGCTGGATCTTGAGGAAGGTTCCTCTTTCTTTACAAACTCTCCAGCATGTGTTGTCACTTGAGTTTTTGATCTTAGTCATTCTGATGGGTGTAAGGTGAAATCTCAGGGTCGTTTTGATTTTCATTTCCCTGATGGCTAAGGAAGTTGAGCATTTCTTTAAGTCTTTCTCTGCCATTCTCTGTAGAGGAATAAAATTCTTGATTCTAAAGGAGATTTTGATTTGAGGGAATACACCATGAAATGATGTTGGGATGACAGCCAAGTAAAGGATGGCAAGCCACTCTTTTGGTGATCTCATACACCACATGCTGATGGATATTTAATTCCAAAGTGCTCCAGTTCTCATGCCTACATCATGCTTATTGCCCATCTCAACGTCATATTTTAAGATCAGAAAGGGTGAAAGAGCAGATGACTGATTACATGCAAGCTTTCGAAAAACAGATTTTTCTCATTGGCCTCACTCAAGTCACAGCTTGGTTTGTGTGGGATGTCTTCTTTTTCAAATACTTTTTTTCTGGGTTTTGCAAAAATACTATTTATACTTTTTCCCTATTCCAAGGCATATAGTCCACCATGAAGGAGAAAGCTTGATGGTAGGAGCATAATGAATGTGCTGATCACATTGCATCTGAGGTCAGGAAGTGGAGATATATGCAGGTGGTCACCTACCTTCTCCACTCTCATTCCAGAGCCGCAACACACAGAACAGTGTTGCCAACAGTTAGGATAGCCTTCTTGTCTCAGCTTCATCTAGGAACTCTCTAACAGAAATGCACAGAGATTTTTTTCCCCCTGGTTTATCTTAGATTCATATTAACCATGACAGCTCCCAAGGAACAGCTGAAAATAAAAAGCAGCACTGTATTAACTGCTCCTATAGAATGGTAACTCATCATTTGGGGCTTGCATATCTCTGATGTATTTAGCATATGCAGTGTCAGTGTCTTGCTGCTCTGTGGCTTTTTCTTGCTCATTTGCTTTCAGCAGTGGGATTGATGTCCAATAGGATTATAATGGACTGCTTATGTGTTTTGCTTTCTTACGCTAGTAGTTTCTAGAGGGTGGGGCTATGTTTTATTGTTTGAGTTTACCGCAGATCCAGAAACATAAATATGCATAACTGTTCCATTAACTCTCCTTGAACAACAACAAAATTTGCTGAATTCTAGAATGCTAGAAGTATCATTCTAGAATATCTCAGTGGAGAGGTGTGGATGACCACATCTGGTTTGCAGTGGAAATAAGAACACATAAAATGTTTCACAAAGATTCATTTCAAAGTCCATTTTGAAGGATACATGGGGTCTTCTTCTGATTAACTTTTACAACCCTTACATCATCTACAACTATATTTTAAATAGTTTTCCAGAATGTTTATTGACTTCACTTGAGTTTGATTGGAGAGGGAAAAAGGCCAGGAACCTTTTTCAATGAATGTTCGTAGCAAATGTAGGCAGACCTGCTTCTTCTGTCTTCCATACTCACCTGTGAGTTTGAGGTCAGAAGTGCCATGTGATGCTCAGTGCCAGATACCTCTAGATTCTGGACTCTGTGGAACATATTATTGATTATCTTGGATAGGGCTGGGTACCACCTGCAAACACTCGAGGCTCTGTTGTTCATCTAGTATTAATCTGAGGCACACAGATGACAGTTTTGGCAAATGTAAGAGCAGTTACTTTTGGAAAAATTGAGCTGAGCTGCAGCCCTTTGTGGAGAGGAATTCCTGATATCTGGAGGATGAATAGATGTCTGATTTTAAGTCTTTCAGAAGACCTTCTGCTCTCAGGATGTGGAGCTTTGCTGGCCTCTGTTTTATCTCTGAGAAGCTGTGTCATCAGACTGAATTTACTGAGATGGTCACAAAAATTCAGCAGGAGCCGTAGGCCACATGGACAGACATATTAATAATAGAGATCATTTTGGAACCAAAGAATACAGGAAATATTACTGAGTTAGTTAATTTGTTCAAATATTGTTTGTGACCACTGAGGCACTGTGGTTTCTTCAATTTAAAGGAAATTACATTTGCAATAAATGTACTACTGATTTTGTGATTCCTGAAAACAAAAACCAATTAAACTTCTGCATTGAAACTGATCTACTTCTAAAATATTTCAACAGTGTTGATGTCTCATAAAAGGGGTAACAACATGAAATAAACAGGAAATGCCCAAATATGGGGTGCG
Source organism: Pachyuromys duprasi (assembly GCA_028658305.1). Taxonomy (NCBI): domain Eukaryota; kingdom Metazoa; phylum Chordata; class Mammalia; order Rodentia; family Muridae; genus Pachyuromys; species Pachyuromys duprasi. The sequence continues at coordinate 24,597,148 of CM053755.1, forward strand.
CTGAATGTACGAAAAAGAGTACATGTGATTGTATGCTAGAGATTTTTCCAAGCCTGGGCAGAATTAGTAATTGCATTTTATTTTGAAATTAATACTGAAGTCATTATAAACCTCAAGAAAAACAAAATAATCAAAAATTTTAAAGAGAGAGAAAAAATAATTGCAGAAATACTCCTTTTCTCAGAACAAGGATAGTAAGGACAGTGAAATAAAGAATATTAAAGCTGTGGGCAGCCACTCATAGCAGAGAAGAGAGGCTACCCTTACCTCTAATCAAAATATCTTGGTCATGTCCAGATAAGATGTTGTGGATATGTTTTCCAGTCAGGACTGAGATCCCAGTGAGCACCCTCTCATGCTGAGGCCATGCATTTAGAAATCTGGTTCAACAGAGCATTGTTACTCCATTTATTCAATATGGTTTTCTATGAATATGTTCCATGTGCCAAACACTGCATTCCACATAAAAGTTCCCTTCCCTTTGAAGCAAAGGGCTTTTCATAATTACTACATAGATGTGACCTGGCAAAACAAGCCTGTCACTTCTTATCGTTCCGCATTATACAACAGAGAGGGCTGTATGATTTAAAAATTACGTCCGACTGCCGATAAGAATGATGTGAAATAGTGTCTTTCGCTAGCAGAGCTATTACTTTTCTGTTGATCATGAGCAGTCACGAGGGAGACAGGCCAGGGAGAGTGTGATAGACATATGCTATCATCGGTGTAGTGGGATGCTTTCATCTTTTGATTCCACTATCCTCAGCACATGGCATCCATCCTCAAGATCACGAGATGGCAGCTGGAAGTCTTGCTGTCACATCCGTGCTTCAGGGACAGAAGAGAAAACAGCTAACAAAGTAATCTCTTAATGGAGTCTGACCCCGAAAATAACTTTTCTGAAAGCTCCCCACAGAGACTGCCCCCCCCCCATCAAACTGACAATGCCTCAATGCAAGTCACTCTGGGATCTATTTCTTCACAAGGTAATTATGTCTCTATATCATATAATATAGATAATTTGTTACTACAATAATGAAAAGGAAGCTGGATGTTAGGATGTATTTAGAGATCTGCCTCTCTAGACTCTGAATGTCTACTGAAGGTATTCCCAGCATCACTCCCCTATTGTAGTCCCATTTCATCTTCCCTCCCCCTTAGATACACATATTGTCTACACACTCCATATTCCACCATGTTCCTTTCATTTTGCTCTTCCACCAGTTCTTTGAATAACATCGGTTTGCATTTTATTCTATATAGACATGGTGGCTAGATTTTGTGCAGCACATAACAGGTGTTCAGTAAACAAGCCATACTGTGTACGTACCATGCTTTTATTCTGCTTCTTTCCCAAAGTGCTTACCTCTTTCTATATATACATGTACACAGAGGCATACCTACTTTGCTGATTCTCTGTGGCATCCTTTAATCTCTGTGAGGTCAAGGGTGTCATCTATTTTGTTTACTATTTTATCAGCACCTGTAACAGAGCCTAGTCTTTAGTAGGTGTTCAAAGGGCCTTTGCTGATGCCAGTCTCATCACTAATTATCTAATTAACAGAGACAGTGACTCAGTGAAGATCTCTGGCAAGGAAGTGTGAGATCAAATTTATCATGATACCTGGCATTCCTAAACTTTGGCTTTTTGTTAAAGAAACATGAAAAATTTGTGGCAGATTTTCTGGAACTAGCAATTCTCTCATGTTTTATATGTTTGCCAATAAAAAATATTGCACCTCAGAGCTACAAAATAATTTCTGTATTATTGACAGCATTACCCTTAAAAATTTTTTTTTGGTTTGTTGTTGTTGTCATGGTTTTGAGACAATATACAGGGTTTCTCTGTATGGCCTTGGCTGTCCTGGACTTGCTTTATAGACCAGGCTGGACTTGAACTCACAGAGTTCTGCCTGCCTCTGCTTCCCTGAGTTCTGGGATTAGATGTGTGCATCACCATTCCCAGGCAAAATTACCATTTTTAATAGCTGCATAATGATGTGCTCACTGCCAGCACCAGCTAAATGCATATTAATACAGTTGTGGGCCTTCTTTATCACACCCACCCTTGTAATAAGCAAACAGTTGCTTACAGACAGGAATTATATCATAGCATTTGGTTTTATTTAAGTACCTCACCTGAAATACTGCTTATTGGACATCTGGTACAGGCCACTCTAGATTATGATGAACTGACCAATATTCAGATTAATTTGGAAGCCTAAACTGTAACAGGCGCTAGCAATTAAAAACATTTTTTTTGAACACAGGTAACAACAATTGCTTCCCAGAGGTTGAGTGAAAGCCCCTTCAGCAGAGGACACTACATACTCCCAACACAGAACTTAGGAGACTTTAACCAGATCTAACATGAATGCCTCCTGACTCTGTTAGTACCAAAGGTGTTTATGTCCATATATTCTGGTACTGTGTTTATATTACCAGAAGGTACCATGCAAGTTGACAAGTAAGAGTAACAATCAATAGTACTACTCAGCTATAATGCCTGTGAAGCATAGCAATGAGCAACATGGCAAGATATCCCTGAAGGTGCAATGGTGGCCCCCCACTTGGTAATCCAACATTAGTCAGCCCTGAAATCATATACATGCAAGTAATATTAACCAGACTCAACAAGTTCTCTGTGTGTGTGGAGAGAGAGAGAGAGAGAGAGAGAGAGAGAGGAGAGAAATAATTTTAAAAGTTCATGGGAGGTTTTGAAAGAAGAGAACATTGGGAGATGAATGCTTGAAAGAATAGGGAGGAAGTGGTGTAATTATATTTTAGTTAAAAATTGAAAAGAACTGTAAAAGATATTGAAAAAGAATGCATATTCACCAACTTAATGGGTCAACACCCCGCCCCCACACACACACATACACACTAGTTATGCCCTTAAGCTCAAGGAATGAGTCCTCAAGCACATGATGAGTGTCCCTGGAGACACTGCAGAAAATGGGCTGCTCCAGTGACACAAGGCACAGTCACTCCACAATCCTGTGCTGAATGACTTTAGGGTAAAAGAGAGTCTGGAAAACAGTGAAAGAAATGTGAAGATCTTGGATGTGAGCAGCCTGTGCTGGGCAAGTCTAGTGTCAAGGCTGTGCTACCTTTTCTCCTAGTCTGTGAACTAAGATAGAGTAAATCCTCAAGAGGACCCAATCTCTGAGCCAGAGGGCAGCCTTCAGCTGCATGTGCATGAAACCTGCTGGCTCCAGGCCACAGTGATCAAATTTGATATGATCAGGCCAAGACTGCATTGGCTTTGTATGGGGTTTTGACTCCTGTGTGCCATTTGTTAAGTTCACCTTTCTCATTTCATGCAACTTACTTTTATCACAGCCATGTCCTTCTTAAACCGGCATTTCTTTTGAAATGTCCGTCTTTTCCCTACAGATGGCTTTGTAAACCCCTAATCATATTTGTTTGTTTTAATTGAACAAATATGTTCTATGTCATGTGTACAAGTGATGGCCCCTAATTGAATTCATGCTAGCCCAGCTTGTAGTTACAGAGGATAGCTTTCTCTGGTTCTGGTTGGGTTTGTGGACGGAGAGATAACTTTAAAGCTTGATTAAAGCAAGTTCCTTTAATGTCAGCTTTCCCCCTGAAGAAGCGGGTATAATCTTCAGGGAACAATGGAGCCTTGCTCGACTTTAGAAAGTCAGAACAGAAGTTTAAAAAAACAACCCTCTGTCCAATTTTCAACAGGATTGTATAATGTTCAAAAAATGAAACCCCCCCCCCGAGTGTAACCGCAGGAAGCCAAGCATTAAAATCTGAAAAAAAATGAGAGAGGCCCCTAACCCCACCCCCAAAATGCACCGCACCGTATTGTTTTCCTTTCGTGCCTGCCGATCTCAGAGTTTCATTTTCTGTACATTAAAGGGGGGTTGGGGGGAGGAGAGACTTAAGAAAATATTCGTTAGCGGTTTCTGTCTAAATCTCATCATCTAATTATTTTCACAGTGAACATTTGAAATGGCAGAAGCAATTCTGCCAAGGGCCCTCTCTCCGTGGATTCCAGGAGATGTTTCACAATAATTAGAAACCCCAATGGGTCTCTTAAGAACCCTTAAAGGGTTCCATATGCAGGCTTCCATATGAAGCGGTACAATGTGTAGTTCTTCGTTTTCCACAATAGGGCTTGACAGGTCTTAATGTATATTATTACATTAAAGGAGATGCGCATTAGTTGGTCAGACTGTTGGGTAGCTGACCATAATTCACTGAGAGATACAAACCAACCTGGTAACCCCATTATGTCCTCCTCCCTCATCCCGTGTGTCCACATGTGCGCATATATGTGCCTAAGTGTATGTGCACACACACACACAAACACACAGATACTGTTAATCATTGTATAATATTCAAGTACCATTGGATGTTTGTACCTTGCCCTTGAGTGTGAGTTTGGTTTACTGGAGTTAAAAATTGTTTCACTGGAGTTTTAAAGTAGTTTCAACACATCTCAGGTAAGAAACATCTGGACTAAGCCATGCATCATTCAAAGGCTATCTACCTCTCACTTTTCCACTGAACTAGTAGAAGGCCTTCATTTGTTCTTTGGGCAAGGACATACACTTGAACTTCAACAAGCCAAAGAATAAAATCATCTTCTACTTAAAATGTTTGCTGTGGCTCAGTCTTGAAATTCTGTTATTCATCTGTGACCTCTGTACAGATAGCAGGAAACAGTCACATCCCTTGGTAGGACTCCTTTTTGATTGTCTATTGAAGATCATCGAGAAATGTTTACCGATTTTACATTAATTAGGAAAAGCCAATTTGCTACACTTTTGTTGATGGCAGTATGCTGTCTTATACTTTATAACATATGTATGGTCCTTTGGGTGGGTAGTAAGTCTATAGATTATGGTCCTCTAATGAGATTTGTGGAAAGTGACTTTTCATACTTTGTTTACCTTAAGAAGGCTATACAAAGTAATACTAGTAGACCTCCAGTATGAATAAGAAAACTAACGCAGTTTCCTTTTTTCAGTTTATGTTCTCAGCAAACTAGACAGCTATGTATCACAATGCAAAAATATGGAATAATGGTTAAGAAGTATTTCCATTTCCTACCTTTCTTTTTATGACCCTGTGTTTGCCATTGCTAATACAGTGAAATGACTAGCACATGGTATTTGAAGTTACTGAGAAGAAATGAGGAGTGAAATAGAAGAAAAGAATAGCTAGTGATTTATCATTATTGTGCATCACTTTAGCAAGTTTCCAAGTAACCTTAAGACTATTTAAAAGAAACATGACTTGGCCCAGCATACAACATTGACGTATGATTATCTGTTTTTCACCCTGCAATTACATTTTCAGCATAAAGACTGTGTTTTTGGAGGCAAAAAAAAAGCATACTGTTTTGAAAACACTGGCATGATATCTTTTCACAATATAAAGAACGCAGTAACTAATTGGCTTGATTTCCCAGGGTGTTTAAATTATCTTTGACACCCCATAAGAATGAGGCACAAAGTGAAAAATTCAAACAAGAATACAAATGGATAACTTTTCTATTGTTTCATTATTACTTCATAAATTATTTTGCTACTGTTATGAATCATAATGTGAATATCTGTATTTTACGATAGTCTTAGGCAAGCCCTGTCAAAGTGTTATTTGACTGTCTCAAAGGGGTCACAACTCACAGTTGTAGAAGGATAAGACAGGAAATTACGGGGAAGCAATGAGGGGTGAATTTGATTAAAACATATGGTGCACATGTATAAAATTCTCAAAAATTAAAAAAATAAATGGAAAATGTAGGTTAAAGTTTATAGACTTTTAGTTATAAAATGAATATATCCAAAGGATCTAACATATACCATAAAATATAGTTATTTATACAGGGTTATATACTTTTGATTAAGTGCTCTCATCACAAGAGACAATAGATCAATACAAAGATACTTAGGCAGAGTAAAAGACTAAACACTAGAGAGTCATAATTATTCACAAAATATGTGACTAAATTATCCGCTGTACAACTTAATTCAGTTCTGTTTGTAAGTTATACCCTGTGTAACAAATATTTTAAAAAGAACGAGTAAACAGAAACAACTTGAAGGAGACGTGGATGGGAGAGTTTAAAGGGACCAAGAATAAAGTTCAATTGTTGATCATCAGAACAAAAGAACAGAGTAAAGACAAAGAACAGATCTTTTGAGTGACATATCAACCTACCATTTGGAGGGGCATAGAAGTGGAGACCCTAGATCTCTGATTAGCATCAAGGATGGGTGTGTAGATTCCTCTAACGCAGTGGTTCTCAACCTTTCTAATGCTGAGACAGTTTACTACAGTTCCTCATTTTGTAGTGGCCCGAGTCATAGTTATTTCATTTCTACTTCAATACTTGAGTTTTGCTGTGGTCACGAATTGTAATGCAAATATCTAATATGCAGCATATCTGATATGTGATATCCAAAGGGGTCTTGACCCACACATTAATAATCTCTGCTCTGAAGGGCCAATAGTAAGAGAATGAAAGGTTTGATGAAGTGAGTTTACAGAAGTAAGATATGTCTCCCATGAGAGAGATTTGTGAGCAGCCAGGTAGATGGGTATGTGCTCAGTTCTCTCTCACACACAGTTTGGGAAAAAGATCTGATTGCAATTTTGAACACTAGCTGATCACAATTAGCACAGTGTCATTTTCATGGTGGCTACATCAAATGACCAGTAGTAATTCCTACTTGGATATTTGGAGATCTAGGAATCAGTGGTGACAAGATAATCTACTGAGTGGGCAGAAAACAGAACTCTTCCTGACATAACAAAAAGACAAAATATGAGATCAAAATCAGAGGTTGCTGCCTATGTTGAGGGTCCTGTGAGTATAAAAACATAGGAAGCAAAAATAATTTGTTTTTTTGTCATAGCAATACTGAACCATTATTAACTACAGTTCTCAAATAAATGTTCACCATATCCAAAAGATTTAGCTATGTATAATTCCTGTTGCATCAATGGGAAACATGAAAAGTAAGGCATATTTCATCAAAATTTAAGCAGTACTATGCAGTATATGAACCTTGCATGTATACACCCTAATTTGGGAACTCATTGTAGACTAGTGTGAGACGGTGCTGATGATCTATACCATCTGTGTTTGCAAAGATAAAGCATGGGAACTAGGACTCTGGACTTAGAAGCCTCCAATGGCAATTTGACAGAGTACTTTAATGTCTGTGGAAATTTTTGTCTCTGTTTTCTGGTTTTCTGACTAATATATTTGTATTGCATTTTATGAAAATTTGATTAGAGACGAATTAGTAGAATGAACAAAACAAACAACAAAACTGGTTCTCCTTCCTAGTTAGAGACTTATGGTCCTAATTGAAGAGTTGTAACAGTCATTGCAGTAGACTAAGTGAACGGCAAAGTACATTATCCAGACTATAATGTCAAACCTCTAACTCTCTTGATAGCACAGTACTTAAAACACCGAGTACTTTGCTTGGAACATTAGACCCTAAGCACAGTTAAGTGAAAGTACTCAGAGACAAATTCATTTGAATAATATCACACTCAAAGTTTTAGAGTGTACCTGGACATACTAAAAATCTCAAAGATGTTTCATAATAAATAGCTTTTATTATTTTAGCAAAGAATCCCCGAACACTGTTGCTTATAGAGCACTTTGTATCTAGTAACATTTCAACATGCATCAGTGTGTGAAACTCTTGATCCTTGGAAAGTAAGTAAGAAAAATAGTCTCTCTACACATGACTACAGGTCCCAATGGAAGCTTACAGGAAATGAATTTAAAAGATGGACATTATTGGAAGGACAGTCTGGACTGTATGCACTGTAAAATCTTAACCCACTAAATATGTTGATTCCATTTCTGTGTTATTATACAAAGTACCTGTTCTCCTTTCATCTTTTGACCTCCAACTTACAGTTTTTGACCACCTTATCTTTGCAGCCTGTTTCCTGCATATATTCATAGCAAAATTTCCACTGCTTTTCAACCTCCACAGCTAAATGAGAAATTGTAGGAAATCTGGGAATCTTTGGTTTCTTAACATTGTGATAGGACCTATTTATATATTTCCAGGTATTTAGTCAAGGTCCCACTGATTTCAAGTAACAAGGGAGTTAATTTTAATGGGGAAGAAGTCTGTCTTATATCCTATTGTAAAAGTACTGTATCTTTTGTGCCAAATGCCAGGAACTATGATTGTTGATGTCTACAGTAGTCCTGTGTTATAGACAAACTTGAATGTTTTATAGAGGAACTAAAAATAAGGTTTCATGTAAAGCTTAAATGTTCTGTTTCCTCCAATTTTAAGAAATTGTACAATCACTTCAATTTGCTTAAAACTTTTTATTTCTAGATAAAGATGCATTTTATTCCAAACACTGTTGACCTCAAAAAGGAGGCTTGCTGGCATTTGGTTTCTTTCTCCATTGATGCAAAAAATAATATGGACATAGCTGGTCTCACCAAAGAAGTGGGTGCATTGGTGGAAAAGAACAGAATTTTTAAAATACCGACAAAGAAAAATCATTTTAGTTTAGAGAAAATAATTTGGGTTTTTTTCAAGAATAAAATAAAGTAAGCAATATCTTACAAAATGTAAGTAATATGCATGGAAAAATATGAAGCAAATAAATTGAGTAATGTTTTCTAGAAAATTTCATGGAATGCAAGAAATCTACCATAATTTCATTTATGGTTTCTGTTTCCTGTTTAGCTAAAAGACATTCTCTACTCTGAAATATCAATATTCTCTTAAATGTTTTTAGTTTAAATATTATATTTTATGTCCTTAAAGCTTAGATCTCTAACCCATATGAAATTTATTCTTACATGGAATAAAATAAGTAACTTAATTTTTTTCTATTGACGAGGAGATAACTATGGCAATGTTACATATTAGAGACATTATTATTTGAGTTCAAATGGTATTTTACTTTTTCTTCAAAGATATATTAGGAAATAGTTTATGGTATAGGCTAAAGAAATATAAAAAAAAAACATTTTTTCATTGAGAATAAGTAAGCCTTTGATCAAATAGAACAAAGCAAATACTTAAGAGAACACATGTATATGCCACAGGTAATTCCAACAACCTAAAAAACAAAGTTAGAATATATTAATTTTAAATTAAAAGACACAGATTTTATTTTCTATGGCCTTTCAGGAAAGAGAAGAACAGAAAAGAAAATGTAAAAACTGGAAGTATGAAATACTAATAGCAAAAATCATTACCAAGAAAGTTTTATACACATATTTACTCATACAGTGTCTTACGTCAAAATAATCTTTATTTTGACATCTTGGCATACACATTTTATTACTTGCTAAAGCAAGATCTGTACTTGTGAAGAATAAAGAACATGCTTTGACAAAATCCAACATTCCTAATTAAAAACAAACAAGAACATAAACATCCCGCAGCAAAAAATAGAGCGGAGCTTCTTTTCAGCAAAGGGCTATGAGGATAACTGATAGTTGCTTACGTCCTTGAAGAGATAAGGTTCAAATGCTTTCTTCATTTTACCAAGAACAAGACAACCTGACAATTCTCATTCCTGATAATGAGCTATAGGTTATGGCTAGCACAGTGAAATGATAACAAGAGAGATACGTACAAATTTGAACTATTATTCATAGACATACTTGTCTTCATAGAAGGTCTTAATAGAATTTTAAAAAGAAAGTCTCCAGGCTTACTAATTAAGGGCAGTGTGATTTCGAGGCAAAGTGTCAGTACGCAGTTGTATTTATACGTATTTGCAATAAACAATCACAACTTGAACTAAAAATGCCATTTGAAATAGTATCAAAAGATGACTTAAGATATAAAGCTTGCAAACCGGTTCAAGCCATGTTCATCGCAACACACAAAACTGTTAATTTAAAAGCCAAATTAACAGCAAAATATACTGTATTGATGAATAAAAATACAAGTCAGTAAAATGTCCAGCCTTTCTCAATATGATTCCCACATGTACGAAACAACTTATTTATCACAAAAATGTAAAAAGCAATCCTTGTTTTAACACGTTAACAAGTGGAGTTCTGATAAACTGCTAATCTAGCTTTGCCAAAGCATTGGCTACTGTTACCAGTTAAGGGTTCAAACATGTAAACTTCTGTTTGTTGTTTTCTAAATATGGACATAAAGTTGCTTTTTATTTCCTAAATATGGACTTAAAATCACGCTGAAAAAAAACTTTATACATTCAGCATATATACAGAATCTCATTGATCACACATCTTAAATCACTTCCTCAGACCTTTACATCTTGCACAAACTTTTCCTTTTATTTGGAAATATTGGATAATTTACAAAAAAAAAAAACCTAAGTGCTTAATTACAGAGAGAAGTCATTGAAAAGCAAGTTCTTTAAAAGAAACGAATAAAATAAAGCAAATTTTGTTGGTAAAAAGGGGCAATCATTGTAGGAAACATGATGAGATCATCTTTAGTGAAGGGTGTTTGACTCATTTCTCCTGCTTCACTCCTTGAGAAAAAAAAAAAGCGGGGGTAAAGCTTTGATTTTAACCATCTTTATTATTTTTTTAATTTTTAATTTTTTAATTCACTTTAGATCCTTCTTGTGGCCCTATCCCTGCTCCCCTCCCAGTTCCACCCATTCTCCTTCCTGCTCCACGTTTCCTCAGAAAAGGGGAATTCCATTTCCTATCCACTGCAACTCATCAACTTGCATCAGGACTGAGCATATCCTCTTCCCCTGTGGCCTGGCAAGGCCGCCCCACCAGGGAGGAAAGTGATTAAAAACCAAACAAACAAAAAAGCTGGCAAGTAAGTCCCTGTCCAATGTAGTCCTCAATTCCCTTAATAGGGAACCCACGTGAGGCCTAAGCTTCCCATCTGCTACATCTTTGTAGGGGTATAGATCCAGTTCATGCATGGTCCTTGGTTGGTGCTTCAGTCTCAGCAAGCTCCTCTGGGCCCTGGTTAGTTGGCTCTGTTGGTCTTCTTGTTGATCTCCTGTCACCTCCATGTCCTTTTCTCTTTCCTCCCACTTTCCCACAAGATGCCCTATGCACCTTCCAATGTTTGGCTGTGAGTCTAGGCATCTATTTTGAGGCACTGCTGGGTAGCACCTCAGAGGACAACTTTGTCATACTCCTGTCATTTTAGCAGAGCATGTTTCATAGTGTCAAGGGTTGGCACTGTCTGCTAGGGTAGGTCTTTGGTTTACCCAGGCTTTGGTTGGACATTCTCTCCATCTCTGCTCTATCTGGTCTATCTTTATCCCTGCACAGCTTGTAGGCAGGGTAAATTTTGGTTTGAAGTATTTGTGAGTGGGTTGGTGTTCCTCACCCTCCGCTAGGAGACTAGTCTAGTTAGAAGGAGTCCTCTTTACTCTCTATGTCCTCTGCTAATAAGAGTCTCTGCTTGAGTACCCCTCATATCCTCCCAGGAGCCTACCCTGAATTAAGTCTCCAGATTGTCACAGAGATGCCCCCAAACCTCAGTTTCTCATTTCTCTATAGGCCTTAAGTCTTCTATCCCTCTCTCTCCCCAGGTCTAAGCTCCACCCTCTTAAATCTCTGTACCCCCTCTCTGACCTTGTTCCCTCTCTTTAGCCACTATCCCTGACTATGTTGTCTACTATTCTGAGTGAGATTTATGTATCCTCCCTTAGATCCTCTATGTTACTATCTTCTTTGGATCTGTGCCTCAAAGTATATTTATCCTGTATTATATGACTAAAATCCTCTGAAAAGTGAGTGAATACCATGTGTGTCTTTCTGGGTTTAGGTTACCTCATTCTGGATGATCTTTCTACTTGTCTCTAGTTGCCTCCAAATTTCAGGATTTCTTTGTTTTTAATAGTTGAGTAATACTCCATTGTGTAAATGTGCCACAGTCTATCCATTCTTTGGCTGAGGGACATCTAGGTTGTTTTCAGATTCCAGCAATTTTGAATAAAGCTGCTATGACATAGTTGAGCAATTGTCTTTATTGTATATTGTGGAGCATCTTTTCACTATATATGCAGGAGAGGTATAGCTGGGTCTTGAGGTAAAGCTATTCCACGTTTTCTGAGAAAACACTAGATTGATTTCCAAAGTGGTTGTGTGAGTTTGCACTCCCAACAGCAATGGAAGATTGTTCCCCTTTCTTGACATCCTTGCTAGCATGTGCTGTCACTTCAGATTTTGATCTTAACTATTCTGACTGGTGTGACAAGGAATTTCAGAGTCCTTTTGATTTGCATTTCCCTGATGACTAAGAAAGTTAAGCATGTAAGTGCTTCTCAGCCATTTGAGATTCCTTTGTTGAGAACTCTTTGTTTAGTTCCGTGATGCATTTTAAAATTGGGTTGTTTTGCTTATTGGTGTTTGATTTCTTGAGTTTATTATATACTTTGGATATTAGCCCTTAGGTGGATGTAGGATTGGTGAAGCTCTTTTCCAAATCTGTACACTGTCTTTTCATTCTTCTTCAGAAATGTTTTCTCTGAAAATCTTTTTCAAAAAAATAATTTCATCAAACTAAACTCATATTAATAAACACTGCATTGATTTTATATATTCATTATTAAAGGATTGATATTAATAATGTATCATAATTTCATATAAAAGTAGTGAATTATATAAATGTAGTGAAATTAGTCAAACATTCTTCACTAAAGATGATCTCATCTTGTTTCCTACAATGATTAATTTTCTTTAACTAAGAAAAATTAATTATTTTTATATTAATTAATGGAGTAATATAATTTTATATTCATAGGCTCTTATTATATTTGTTACTATTATTAAAAGCATGCTATTTTAAATTATATTTTGCAGTTATTTATTCAAGGTATAGAACAACTTAAAGAATTATTAAATAATAACATTAAAAGTCAATATGGATTTTATAAATATTACTGATTTTTATAAAATATCTTTCATTAATATGACAGTAATAGTTGAAGTCATAATTTTCAGTCTATTCAGATTGCATAATTAACATATTTTTACTTCATTACAGTTTTTGAATTATATTAATAGACCATGTTAGTAATCAAGTTTCATTCTTAGACTAGAATAATTAAATTTGTCCTTTTAAAGGACAATATTGAACCCATTAAGTTAGGATTTGTTTTAATAGTCATACTGAGGCTAGATTGACATAAGATAAATGGATCCATTCTATTTACGGGTTTAGAATATATTTTGGTATATGAATAAATTCATAATCATCATCCAAGTGTCCAACTAATATAAGAACAGGAAAATAGACCCATAGAACATATTTTCTCAAAATATTAAATAGAAGTGAAAATTTAATATCCAATAAACATGCTAACCAAAGTCATTGGGCAAAGAATGACTACAAAATAGTGTTGGAAAAGGGCTCACTAGCTCACATAAAATTTAGCTTGTTACTTACAAAAGTGTAGAAAATTAAGAGACTATGTTAAAAAGTAAAAGGTGATAAAAAATAAAAAGTACAAATAGGATGCTCCCACAAATTGGGAAAGGATCTTCACCAACCCTGTATCTGACAGAGGGCTAATAGCCAAAATACATAAAGTAATTAAGACATTAAACACCAACAAACCAAATAATCCAATTAAAAAATGGGTAGAGAGCTAAACAGAGAATTCTCAATAGAGGAATTACAATGGCAGAGAAACACTTAAAGAAATGCTCAACCTTCTTAGTCATCAGGGAGATGCAAATCGAAACAACCCTGAGTTTTCACCTTATACTCATCAGAATGGCTAAGATCAGATGTTAAGACTCATAACCAAACCTTGGGCAGAGTGCAGAGAATCATATGAAGAAGGGGAATTAGTAAGACCAGGAAAAAGAGGAAGCTCCACAAGACCAAATATATCAGGGCACAGAGGTCTTTTCTGAGAGTGTTTCTCCAACCAAGGACCATGCATGGATATAACCTAGAACCCATGCTCGGATGTAGCCCATGGCAGCTCAGTATCCAAGTGGATGCCCCAGTAAGGGAAACAGGGACTATCTCCAACATGGACTCAGTGGCTGGCTCTTTGATCACCTCCCCTGGGGAGGACGGGGCAGCCTTACCAGGCCACAGATAAAGACAATGCAGACAATCCTGATGAGACATGAAAGGCTAGGGTCAGATGGAAGGGGAGGAGGGCATCCTCTATCAGTGGACTGGGAGAGGGTCTTGGGAGGAGAAGAGTGGTGGAGGTTGGGATTGGGAGAAGACAAGGAAGGGGCTACAACTGGGATGCAAAGTGAATAAATTGTAATAAATAAAAATAAATTAAATTAAGAAACAGAAATGGAATATCACTTCACACATATCAGATTACAAAAAACAAACAAAAAACTAGAAAATTTGACAGCCATGTCTTTGGCAGCAATCAACCTTTCTACATTCTTCACCAGGTGTTCTGAATGATAATACACCTTTGCAGTTACATTAACTCTGTGTCTACCTGATGCTTCAACAACATGGGGCTGGGCTCTTGTGTCTCAGTGAAATTCTCAGAGATTCACAGAGGATAGCAGAAGCACAGATAACAAATCACTATTTTATAGTTATATAGAGTTATATATACTTTTATTGTTATGTAAGTTTATAGTTATATAGAGTTAAAAATAAATTCACAAGGAGACCAATAAAACTAAAGGATCTGAGCCCAGAGGGTCCAGCAGAGACTGATGCACCAAAGGAGGACCATGCATGGAGAGGACCTAGACCCGCTGCTCAGATGTGGCCGATTGGCAGCTCATTCTCCATGCGGATCTCTGAGAGAGGGGAGCAGGGGCTGCCTCTGTCCCTGGTGATGCAGCTTTGCCAGTCCCCAGAGGAAGAGGAACCAAGCAGCCTTGATGAGACTTAACAAGATATAGGCAGACGGTGATGGTGGAGAACTCCCCCTTTCAGTGAACTAGAGGAAGGGGAGAGGGAGGAAGAGGGAGGAAGGTGGGACTGGGGGACTTGAAGGAGGGGGCTTCAGTCAGGATATATGATGAATAAATTGTGAAAAAAATAAAATTAAAATTAAAGAAAGAAAAAAAAAAGGTATTTACTTGCCCATTCCTTAGGGAAAGAGCTTTGTAAGGCTAGTGTGTGTATAAGATACAGTCTCATAAAGCAGCAGCCAGAAAACATGGGCTATACCCCAAAAGCAGATGTATGAACAGCATCACAGACAGATGCAGAATTCAATATTGACACAGCATATTTAGAAGGGTTGAGTTCTGCAACTCTAAACCATTTTGTTAATTAAAATTACATGTTCCCAAAGCAAAAGCAAGCAGACTGGATAGTGTAGATTTATGTATTTAATTTTTCATGAGCACATGCGAACAAAAATAAACATGTTTATGATGTTACTTATACACTGAAAGAGAAATAATTTGAAAAATAAAGACTGAGCATTTTGAAAAGGGTTGCCATACATGAACAAAGCATTATAATCTTAGGCACATAATTATTATAACTCAACCCTGTGCACCTGAAGACTCAAAATAAAAAAAACAAATTAAGACAAACTAAAAAAGAAACTGTACTTGTTGCTACCAAGTGCTAGACACTACAATTTTCACCACCGCTACTTCTAGACCTCAAGCAAGGGTCAGTTTCAGAGGCTAGACCTTTCTGCCTTTGCCTGTTGTCACTGCCAAATATAGAATCGATGTGGCATTTGCCATCCTGCTACTTTCTCGTAGGAAGCAGATAATTGAATGACTGGTGAACTCTGTATCATAATCTTTGCCTTAAATTCAAGAAGAAGAAGAAGGAGGAGAAGAAGAAAAGGAAGGAAGGAAGGTAGGAAGGAAGGAAGGAAGGAAGGAAGGAAGGAAGGAAGAAAGAAAGGAAGTATTATTGAGAAAGTCATTTGCTTGACCAAAACTGACAGTGTGAGGAAAAGTTGCCTAGGTATATCAGCATACCTCAGAAGACAAACCGACAAATGGATAATCAATGTTCACTTTTGCTAGTTTAGAAGCTGCTCATAGATTGCCATTTTTGGACAAGACTCTGGAACTTTTTACTATAAATCACCTCACATACTAAGATGCACATTGAGATCAATCTGAGCAATCTCTAAGTTTCAGGAAAACTTTCTACCAGTATGTCATTGAACATTTTATTGCTATCCTCTTGGGACACTGGCTATGCATACTTTGTTTTCTAAGGTGTCACGCTCACGTTCATTCTTTACACTCATTTAAAAATCGCATTTTGTTCATCTTTATCATACCCTTCTTTTTTCTACTTTCTCAGGGGTGTTTTTCTTTCCTCCTGCTTCTGTCTGGTATAATTGGATCTCTTCATATTTGTGAGCATGTGTGTTTTCTGTTTCTGTGTGTATATGTGTAGGTGTGTACATTCCTGTATGTGAGGAAATAAACATAGGTTGTTTCCTATCTCTCTGCATACAATATTTGAGAAAGTGTTTCTCACCGAACTTGATTCTCACCAGTTGACTAGCCTAGCTGGCACTGAGCTAAAGGGATCCACCCATCTCTCAGCCTCCACCACCAGGGTGAACACAAGTTTACACCACTGTCCCTGACATTGTGTGTGGATGCTAGGTATCTAAACCCAGGTCCTCATATTCCTGTTTTGATAATTTTGTTGCTAGATAAATTAAGGGTGACAGTGCAAATATATATTTTTATCTGTACAAGAAAATCTTTTCTGCATAAGACATTATAGCTGGATTCTATTGAGAATGGATCAAGAGGAAGAAGAAGAAGAAGAAAAAGAAGAAGAAAAAGAAAAAGAAGAAGAGAAGAAGAAGCTGTGAATAGGAGTGTTTGAGTAACAAGCAGGGAGCTTGAAAACATGTATAGAAACTTTCACTTTTTGCTATAAAAATACAAATAATATTGATGAGAAAAGAAAAGAACAAATATGATACTTCATGGTACAGATATGAGAGAGAGATTAGAGAGAGAGATGAGAGAGAGAGTAAATAGGCATGCAGGAGAGAGAATGACAAGGTAACATAATCTTATTTTCAGCATGTGGTCACAATAAGCATCTGGCTTTTCAAAGAGGACATTCCATTGTCAGTCATCCCAGT
The DNA here is from genome assembly GCA_028658305.1 of Pachyuromys duprasi. Classification (NCBI taxonomy): domain Eukaryota; kingdom Metazoa; phylum Chordata; class Mammalia; order Rodentia; family Muridae; genus Pachyuromys; species Pachyuromys duprasi. The sequence goes on from CM053755.1 coordinate 24,614,170, forward strand.
TGTTTGGCCTTAAAGAGTCAAGTCAGGTTCTGAGGGGCTTGTACAGCAAGTTTACACATGTTGTTTTGTCCCTTACGAAAAGAAAACACAATTGTGTTCTTCTCACTCTAGCCCAAGTTCTCTAAGAGAAATGTCGTTTTTAGTGTCCTCTTTTGCTTATTTTTCCTACTTCATTGTTTTTTTTTTCTTGGAGACTCTTCTTTATACGTTGTGCTTTAGAGTTATTGGTATTTCACAAACTTCGACATCATTCAGGCTTCCTTCTGTCTTACCTCCTCTTTGAGAACTTTAGATCATTTCAGAGTGAGAGAAGGATAAAAGACAAAAGGAGGGGTCACTTACTTTCACATCTAATGGCCAGAATAATCTCAGACCTGAGTTGGTGTTCATGCCTGTGTCTACAAAGAGCTGAGCATCATTAGGGTAGCAGGCCACTTATGGTGATGCCAGCTGTAGTGCTGACTCAAGACCATGTCCTCTACCAGCTAGCTGAAGGTAAACATTTCAGAAATGGGTTCTTCATGAACTGGGCCCCTCGTTCCTGCCATTATTCATTAAGCTTTTATCTAAAAAAAATACAGCTTTAACTAAACTGTAATTGAAAAATGTTAGTCAACTTGTGTTACTTTTGAAGGCCAAGTTGCAGAGTAATCTTGAGCAACTTTCTGATGCATTGGCTTCATTTGTATTCGTTTGTATTGATATGTTTGTATTGGTGCAGTTTTATTGGCTAGTTTAGAGACGTTGTGATCACCATGCCCCCAAATATTTGGAGGCATGTGTATACCCTACAGACAGTGTTTTATGCTCTGATTAAGGAAAAACATGGAAGCTATTTGAGGGGCATGCTAATTTATAAACTCAAGTCTTACCATAACATATGTCTCATATGATGCTAATTCAGCTAAACACATAACTAAAATGGGAATAGTAATGTCATGTGTTTTAAATCATAACATTTCCTGAAAGGTAGTTAATCTTTAGTAAATATTAGCTATCTTATTGACATTATGTTTGTCATCATCATCAGTACTAAGAGGTGACGATAAAATTCTATGAAAGAGGTGTGGGAATATTCTTTCTGTTGTTAGATGGGTTCCTTGGTTATTGACAAGGACCACAAATGTGGGATTTTCATGAAGGAAAATCTGTACAGAAACTTAGAGCTAGCCATAAGGTATAATGAAGGGAGAAGCAGGGCTGGTTTGGTCAGTAGTACTGGGTGCTTATGACAAAATCTGCTTTGGTCTTGGGTCTAAACAGTGACCTTTCAGTTCTATCTCATTGTCTTTAATTAGCTCTGTTCAACTCGGTGTGTTTTCTTTAGTGGAGCATTTGGCATCAGTCTTGTCTGAGTATAACAATTTTGAAAGGATGAGAGACACGAATGAAAATAACCCCTCTAAAGTTACAATGACCTTCTCCATAATGTATTGTCCTCTGGTGGTAATGATAGATACACTAGCTTCTGTATTTGAAGTTAAAAGAAAATGCAGTTGTGTTTTCTTTTCACCGTCCACAAACTGCTATTTTGTAATAACAGAGGGAAGACTTTTCTATAGTTGCCCGGACAGTGGTTCCAAACTGGAAATAACATCCAACCACAAACTGCTGTTTAATTTTTTTTGTTTTTACTTTATTTCATGCATAACTACGTTTGCACAGCAAGGGAACAAGAAGCTGAAAAAATGTCACTTGAAATAGCAAACAAGCTAGAATGCCATCATCTCTGCTTGGGGTTTTACTTTGGTGACCAAGTTGATTTAAGGGAATGAATAGTCCTTAGTCCTTAGAATGACTTCATGTAAGTAAAATAAATCATGTAGGAGCATAAGATGGAAAATGGTAGTACAAATATGAGTCTCATGCTCATAATTCTTTATCTAGAACAAAAAACAAAAATTCATTCCAGAATAGCTAGCAATGAGAAACATGTCAATATTCTCAACACAAAGAAATGATAAATGCTGGGTGAAAAGAAGTAACAAGAATCCTGGCCTAATTATTACCCATTGTATGTATGTTCTGAAATGTCTCACTGTATCCTGTGAATATATAAAGTCACTATTTATCTCAAATTCTTGTAAAAACTAGGAAAAAAATTACTCTCAAAGTAATGAAAAAAAGTAATAAAAGTACTTCTAAGAGAAAACTCACCCAAGAAGGGAGGCTGGCTGCTGAATGACTCAGGGGCAGGCGAGCGGCTCGGTGGGAATTCTGTAAAAGCCGAGCCAGCAGAAGCCAATCTTTACATGTAACTGAATCTCACACAGACTTCTTGTGTTTCTGAGGGATGCTCCTGTTTTTTCTCAGGGGTTTCTATTTTGGGGGTTGGCAAAGGGAGACGTCAGCGGATGTTGGCAGGAGCTATGCCTCTCTCCAGCTGCAGGAGTGGAAATCATCACGTTACCATGAATCATGTTTTTCCTTTGCTGGTGGGGTTTTGTTCATCTTCCCTGTTCGGACATTCTTGGTCATCAGGAACTGGAGAGATTCTCAGACTCTGGAGAATTTAAGGCCCTCTCCTTACCAGAAGGGTCTAAATTCAAACAATAAAACAGTCAGCGTTGTGTCAGATGCTAAGATTTGTCCTTAAAAATAGTGCTTTCACCTCAGAGGCAGAATAGTGGGGCAGGTCATTTTATCGTTTTGCTGTTTTGGCCCATTTGCCCCACCACAACTTTCTTCTTGGAGAGGAGAGAAGGGCGAAATTCTTGGGTTTATAAGCCCTGATCCGCTTCCCAGTTTGTATCTTTACTATTTTGCACTTCATTTTACACACCAGTCACAAGTGAAAAGTAACCGCTTCCTCGGGGAGGCCGAGAAGATGAAATTGGATAATTGAATTTAGTGCTTACAGAATTTTCCCACCAAAGTTCTTCTGGAGGTAAACATTTTCCAATCCAAGATTTTCAGTCTATGAGTTACCTTTGGAAAACAAGTTTGCTGGGAAATTTTTGCATTCTCTCAATTCGACTGCTCTACCTCTGATATTAATATTTTATTTTGTATAATACTCTTCTCCAAAATGCTTTCTGTGTATCTAATAAAACTCAACTTTAACCTTTTTTACTTTATTGAATTTTCTTCTCTCTTTTGAAAACATGAAATAATATTTCACAGTATCCAAGGCATGGACATGAGATATTTCAGAGTTATACTCCACTCATTACGTACTTATATGCATAAGTATCTTATATCCTGGTCACTTGCTAGTAGTAAAAGTATGTGTAATTCCCTACAAATAAGCAGGGTAGAAAGGAAGGGGTGAAACTTAGTAGAATAAATTCCTTGGGATAAACAGTCATTTTACCTGGTCCTGAATTGAGTCTTGAAAGTATGTATAGTGAAACATAAATAGGAAAAAAAAAAGGAATACCAGACAACATATTTACCCTTCATGTTTATGCTATGACTTACAGTGGCTTTCCTTTCCCTTTTCAGCATTGGGAACGTAGAGTAATTAACGGAAAATGAGAAAGGACTTCTAAGAGAGGCACAGGTTCCAAGGGATGGTCATCTACAAGGGCCTTTCTCCATGAACTAGGATTCAATCAAAATTTTCAAATATAGAAGAAAATCGTGTAAAAGGTCAGATTGTTAGCAATGATTCTGAACTGTTTTTTGTTGTTGTTGCTGTTATTTTACCATCAATGACACTTGTTCCCAAGCAGAGGCCACTGGTGAGTTTGTGTCCCAGGCAAGAAAGTTTCTCAAAATCAGGTCATGTTATTAGATGTGATCTAAGTGGGAAGATTTGGAGGATCCGCCTATCCAAAGTAGCTAGGGCAGTCCCTAAAGCCTACAATATAGTGAGGCGCCTCTGAAAGCCTTCTCAAAGGGAGCCAGATTTATCTTGCGTATCCTACAAGTATCCAGGAATGTGAGGAAAGAGCTAATGAGACAGCTCTTTTCTAAAAAATGCAGAAAAGGGCCATGCATTCCACGATGATGCGCTCCAAAAAATGTTAACAAAGAGATGGTTTTTACTATTAAACCATCAACTGATTTTGGCCTGCAAAGTGCCAGCTGGCTTACATTACTTGTAATGTGCTTTGGTGTGTCTCTGATGATAAATATGAAGGTTCCTTTAAGATATACAGAAATATTAAGCAACTGAACATGGTTTTCCCTCCCTTTGAAAATTTAAGAGTCAAAAGAAACATGGAGGCCTTTTAAAAATAGGAAAAATCAATCTATGGCTAAGCAAGTTTCGCTCAGACTATGCTCAATAAAGAAATAATATTCTCCTAGGGGGTGAAAAGAATCAAGTTTGAGTCCCAAACATACAGATTCCAGCCTTTTATCAAAAAATTAAAAACAAAAAAACAAAAAAAAAAACCCCAAAAAACTCCAAGGTACTTAAGAAAAAAGAATCTAGCCTCAATCTTTAGTCTGTGCCCGAAGTAGTGTCTCAACAGCATTATTTCTCCTACCGGAACCCATAATGTTGAAAACCTTCTTACCTGGCATGCACCAAGCAGGCTCCATCAGCAATTCTTCACAGACAGTTTCAGAGAGGAGCACGAATCTGACAGTGAGTTCTGTTACTTCTGCTCTCGGGATTCCAAGTACCCGATCTCTATCCCTACCAGCCTTCTCTTTACTTCTCTTTACTTGTGTCAGGAATCTGTGCATCCAGCTTTTGATGCTCTTGATAGTTGCAAAAATGCAATCTAGTCCCATTACCCGTGCTGCACACACCTCATGTAATTGATGTTTCACATGGCACAGGCGGCCTTGTAAATAGTAGAGCTCTCCAAAACTCTTTGTTAGTTTCTCCAGAGACCTGCACTTGCAAATCAATGGTGTTTCCCTACTCACCTGGAGAATGAGAAACACTCTTACAATTCTCTCTTTAAAAAAATGACTACTATCATAATTTCATTGGTTCAAACCTAGATTTTTCTACTTATTCATTTATTTAAAAAACACTAACTCAGGCTCAGTTATAGGTTTTGAAGGTAAACAGTCAAATTTAGTCGGTGGACACAATCAAAGGACAATACAAAAGCTATGAAACTGACAAACAAATTTCTTTTTTCTTTTTCTTTTTTTGTATTAATTATAGTTTATTCATTTTGTATCCCAGCTGAAGCCCCATCCTTCATTCCCTCCCAATCCTACCCTCCCTCCCTCATCTCCTCTCATGCCCCTTTCCAAGTCCATTGATAGGGGAGGACCTCCTCCCCTTCCATCTGACCCTAGCTTATCAAGTCTCATCAGGACTGGCTCCATTGTCCTCTTCTGTGGCCTGGCAAGGCTGCTCCTCCCTCAGGGGTAGGTGATCAAAGAGCCAACTACTAAGGTCATGTCAGAGATAGTCCCTGTTCCCATTACTAGGGAACCCTCTTGGGCACTGAGCTGCCATGGGCTACATCTGAGCAAGTGGTTCTAGGTTATATCCATGAATGGTCCTTGGTTGAAGATCAGTCTCAGAAAGACCCCTGTGCCCAGAAATTTTGGACCTCTTGCTCTCCTTGTGGAGATCCTGTCCTCTCCAGGTCTTACCATCTCCCTTTCTTTCCTAAGATTACCTGCACTCTGCCCAAAGTTTGGTTATGAGTCTCAGTATCTGCTTGGATACACTGCTGGGTGGAGTCTTTCAGAGGCCCTTTGGGGAAGGCTCCTGTCCTGTTTCATGTTTTCTTCTTCTCCCAATGTCCATCCCGTTTGTCTTTCTGAGTGAGGGTTGATCATTTTACCCAGGGTCCTCTTTCTTGCTTGGCTTCTTTAGGTGTACAGATTTTAGTATGTTTATCCTATACTATATGTCTAATATCCACTTAAAAGTGAATATATACCATGTGTGTCTTTCTGCTTCTGGGATACCTCACTCAGGATGATCTTCTCTAGATCCCACAATTTGCCTGCAAATTTCATAATTTCCTTGACTAGTATTCCATTGTGTAAATGTACCACAATTTCTGTATCCATTCCTCCGTTGAGGAGCATCTGGGTTGTTTCCAGGTTCTGGCTATTACAAATAAAGCTGCTGTGAACATGGTTGAGCAAATGTTCTTGTTGTGTACTTGAGCATATTTTGGATATATGCCTAGAAGTGGTATAGCTAGATCTTGAGGAAGCACTATTCCTAATTGTCTGATAAGGCACCAGATTGATTTTCAAAGTGGTTGCACAAGTTTACATCCCACCAGCAATTGAGGAAGGTTCCACTTTCTCCACATCCTCTCCAGCATGCATTCTCACTTAAGTTTTATATCTTAGCCATTCTGATGGATTTAAGGTGAAATACAAATTCTTTTGAAAGCCAACACCAAGTTTCTACAGCTAGGAAATTATAGAAGTGTTGACATTTTACTTGAAGAAATGTCCAGCACAGACAGACTAGTCTTGTGGTGTGATCTCTGTAGTTATAGATGTATGTAGTAATCTAGAAAAATGGCCTGCCTCTTTTGGAAAGAAAAGACAGATATGAGGAGTGCCCTATGTTACTCCAGCAGGCATTTGTTCACCTCAGAATGAGAACAGGCTCTAAAGAGCAGTCTAAGCAGCCTGTGTCTGAAGTAGATCAGTGTGTCTGGTAAAACACAAAAGTGAGGAAGTTTCTCACTTGTACTTGTACTTTCTTCTCAGCACATTTCTAGGAACCCTTGAGAGCTAAATCAGCCCAAATCTTAAGATTTGATTACTGCCTATAATTTCCAGAACTGCTAAACACTGTTGTGGAGTTTGAATGACTCACTTATTAGGGACAAGGGTCATTTTCTGATGTGTATTTTAAAACAGATACATTTTAATTTTAATTTTTAATTTTTGCCTGAGTGCTCATTCTCCAAATGAGAATATTAGTACCTGTTTCCAAATTGGAATTCTAGAAGCCAGACATCTTCTTTGATGTGGGGGGCACTGAATGAAGATAACAGAAGAAGGTATAATCCAAAGAAAATGCCATGTCCAATGAGACAGACATGTACAAAGAAACTGGATAGATTTAGAATTATCCCATTAAGGACAGGAACATTGGAAGTAATAGTTTTAGGGTGACTGACAGATGAAATGAAATGAGTTTTGATACCTGACTGGTACAATTAGTTCGGTAAAGTGCCAAGGACAGTGTCTGCTATAGACACTAAGAATCACTCTCCACCTCCTAATTTGCCCAGTGATCAGTCAAAGACATTGTAAACAAGTTAAGGATATTAAACACTTTCACAAACAACACTCCCATGTGAAACATGGTCTTTGCCCACGAAGTAGCCAAGACTTCTTTGAGGTTTTGTTTCTTCTTGACATATCACTCACACCATGAAGCTCAGAAATTGAATCTGATTTTCCCATAATCCCAAAACTAATGCTATATCAAGGGCCAGAACAGAGTATCTAGTACTAATAAGATGTTCTGAACATGATCAATTACTCTGGACAATAGAATAATAGAGGATAGGTTTACAAGACTATAAAGATTTTGAGCCTCTCAAATCAAAGATTGCTGAATCAAAAAATCTCCAAGATAGGAAGTAGATGCTGTATTTAAAATACAAATTTGGAAAACTTGGGCAGTTTTCTTGAAGCATGAACACCGCCTTGGTACAACTATGCCACTCCACAGAGGCACCTTCAAAGTGAGATAGTGCTATCAACCCTAATTACTCAGCAGTTAGAGGTAAGTTGTGGTTATAAAAACTTTGAGCTTGCTTTTTAATAGATAATAAAATGGAACCCATTTTTCCAGGTACTGTGTTGCTTATTCATTTTCTTTTTTTCATTTTTTCCCTAGTTCTATCCAACATTTGCTTTTAGCAACTAAAGGAAATCTTTTTAAAATTTATTTATTCAATTTATACCCCTATTGTAGCTCCCTCCCACCTCTCCTCCAGGTACCTCTCCTTTCCTCTTTCTCCATTCTCCTTGCCCTGTCCTCAGATATGGAGAGCCCCTCTAGCAACCCACCCCAGCTCATCAAGTCACATCAGGACTGATGAAGTCATTTTCCCCCTGTGGGCTGGCAAGGCAGCCCCTCCAGGGGGGAGTGATCAAAAGGCAGGAAACAGAGTCCATGTCAGAGACAGCCCCTACTCTCCATACTAGGGAGCACACATAAGCCTGAGCTGCCCATCTGCCACATCTGTGTATGGGGCCTAGATCAAGTCTATGCCTAGTCCTTTGTTGGTGCTTCAGTCTCTGCAAACCCCTCTGGGCCCTGGGTAGTTACCACTGATGGTCTATTTGTGAAGCTCCTCTCATCTCCAGTTCCTTCTATCACTTTCACTTCCTCTCACTTTTCCACAGGACTCCCTAAGCTTCACCAGTGTTTGGCTGTGACTCTCAACATATGTTTTGATCCACTGCTAGGTGAAGCCTCTCAGGGCACAGCTATGCTAGGATCCTGTCTGTGAGCATAGCAGAATATCGTTAATAGTGTTAGGGGTTGGCTCTCTTGCATGGAGTGGGTCTCAGGTTGGGCAAGGCATTGTTTGGGCATTACATCCATCTCTGCTCTATCTTTATCCCTGCACAGGTTGTAGGCAGGGTAAATTTAGGGTCAAAGTTTTTATGGGTGGGTTTGTACTCCCCTCCCTCCACTAGAAGTCCTGTCTAGTTAGAGGGTGCCCTTTGCAGTCTGTATGACCCCTGTTACTAGGAATCTCAGCTGGAGCCACGATTTTTGACACACACACACACACACACACCTCTTTGGAAATGGTATATAATAATAGGCAATGATTCGTCACAGGTGTTGCCAACAGAGTAAACAAACATAACTTGATATTTTAACTCCACACTTAGAATATCACGTGAATTCAGCAAACTCTTCCTAAATCTTATTTTAGCAACTTCAAACTAGTTTTATAAGAGAAATTTGAAGAATTTGGGTGGTTTCTTACTTTCTCAGTAAATACTGTAATACAAAGTGAGGCATATGTGTGGACGTCCAGGGATTAGCTGTGTGACCCAAGAGGTGCTTATCTTATCTAGGATTCTGTTCCATTGTCTGTTTAATGAGACCATCATGTCTGCTTCTTATTATCTTTCATTGTATTATGAGTGTGTCTCAGAGAAAACTCAGAGCCATGGAAAACACTCAGCAAAATCTGTGTCTCATCTGCTCTTTAAAAGGTTTGCCACAAGTTGTTCTTGTGAGGCCCCTTCACTTCCTTGTTATCTTGCCTGTGTTGGTGTGTTTAAATATTATCCCCAAATCCCTTCTACATGAAGCTCTGTACTTTATTACTTTAAGAATATATCTTTTTGCCAGGTGTGGTGGTGCACGCCTTTAATCCCAGCACTCAGGGAGGCAATGGCAGGCAAATCTCCATACGTTCAAGGCCAGCTCGGTTTAAAAAGTGAGTGCAGGACAGCCAAGTCTACACAGAGAAACCTGTCTTAAACTCTTCCCCCAAAACAGACAAAAAAAATCCTCTCTAGTTACCCAGAATACAGAACTGTATTTGTCACTGCAACATTGACAGGAATAGCATTATCCTCAGAAATTTGTTTGCATTCAGCGAATCCTATTTTTTTCTATTCCTCTAAAACAAGAATTGTGCTGTTGGCATGATGGCATGGCTGTGAATGAAAAAAAAAATGTAAGAACTGAATTCTCTCAATATATCCATTTAATTTTAGGTGGATTTTGGGATCATTATTATAATTTTATTTAGTTCCACTAGCTATCACAATATCTGATATGGAGTGATCATTTGAAAGAGATTTATTTATGGTAATTGACAAATGAATTTTGGTTGAATTCCATTAGTTAAATTGATACAATTACAAAGGATATGACTTTGATGTTCTCATGCTTTGACTGTTTCCTTCTTTTATAGTTTGTTTGTTGTTTCTGCTTTTTGTTTTTGCCTTCTGTTTCTTAACCACTAAGTTTTTTACCAAGTGCCAGTCACTGGCCCAACAATAATCTTTTTACTACCACAACAATAAAACCACCAATAGTGACCTGTAAAATGCTCTCAGGTAGCAGAGGGCATGGAATTGTAAGAGCCCAGAATCATGTTTTCATTATTGTAATCAGTCTGATTTAGACCTTCAGTGAAACATAATTTTACATGAAGAATTATCTGGAAAATGGGGACTCCAACAGCCAAGGAGCAAACGTGCTTTACAAATATTCCTATCCACTTGTTTCTGCATGAATGTAAGCCACAGCTAAAGTCATCCCCCATGCATATAGGGAAATATATAACCTTGCACACTTCCTTCTACCATTTCACGACACATCTTTTGAATTATTGTCAACCTTCCTATGTCCTCCCTGGGCTATAGTGTAATTTCACAGTATGCTATTCCATCTGTTGAACAGGAAAGTGCTTACGTTTTCAACTGAAATGACTAATATTCATGAGGAATGGATCCAAATTCAAAGTAAATGCACATTTTTGCATCTGTCCAAACCTACCCATGAATTATCTCAGGCTATCAATAGAAGAAGAAGAAACTTGCTTTCTGAAAATCCCTATTTGTTTTTCCAAATTGCAACCTTGGCAATGGGTATGACAGAAAAATGCAGAGTATTCCTAGTAGTCTAACCTGCCAAGAGAGATAAGGTCACTTTGAAGTACAGGGATGAGACTACATGGCCTTTTTACCCACAAATGGGCCTCAAGCCTTTGTAAGAGAGAAGCAGGCTGCATCAGCCTGTCTGCTTCAATTTGGGGTTACCAGGACATGAACCCCAATGGCTCCAGGAAGGGGAAAATTAAAGTGAGTAAACTACTCTGATCAGGGATGTTGTGAATGAGAGCCCAGAGAAGAGCAATGGTAGAAGTTCGGATAGCATTATCAATAGGATCAATGTTTTTACCTATGATATTTTTACACCATGGTAGGATGCCTGGCAGCATCATTCTCTCACTTTTTTTTTTTTTTTACATTCATATGATGAAGCAGGCAGAACTTCCTGAAATGCAGGACGTCATACAACAGTGCCAGCACTGAGCACTTTTAGCTCTCCTCTGCTTCTACATTCATCTTTTCTATGTCCCATAGGCTGGCTCCTTATTGCATTTTACTCTTTTCAGGAAATACCTGTCTTTGAGCGTCCTCTGGGAGAGCTTCCCCTGTCCGCAGAAGCTCCCCCACTAGTGTACACCAACATATACACATGGGCTTGTCTGGAAGCCAGGAGCAAGGAATACCTCAGAAGAGATTTGCTTCAGCTGCAAAGTAGAGCACATGTGCCAAATCCTTTAGCAAAATGTCCTTATGGTCCTGACTTCCATGGATTTCCTGTCTGTCAATACATTGCATATTTAACTTGGTGTGTGTTGGAGGTTCTCAGTATGAGGTCAGAGAAAAGAATTTGTACAACCTTTCTCCTCTTACAGGCTCTGTTTGTCTTTCCTGGGCCATGATTTGCAAAATTGGTTCTATTTTTTTGGTCATCTGCTGTGCACCAATATTGGGCTAATTGGAGCACATAATATTCCCATGAATTTTCTTTAAATATTAAATTTTATTTCGTTTGCTTTGGCCAAATGGAGAAAATTACACCTAAAGAATTAACCAATTTACTTAGTGTGAAGTGCTTTTAAACTGACGGTTTTCAATGAAGAGAAATTTTAAATCCCCTTCTTCCAAAGGAGTTTAGCAATGGTTAGGGATGCTTTATATAGTCCCCCCTGGAGGGACATAATAGTTTTTACTGGCATCTATTGGACAAACACAGAAGATATTATTTAAAATCTTCAATGCACATGTCAGCCTTCCACAAGGACTAGCAGTTGAGTCACAAACAAAATTGTGCTAAAAATGGCACACTCTGGATTAAGCAGAGAGAGCTGTGCCTGGATGCTGTCCTGTTACCTCTGGACAAATATATTCTTATATTGCTGTGCTTTGAGTACAGGCTTTTGGTTGTTTTGCTGAAAAAGTTAACTCTTCAGTGTCACAGAACACTGGAAGCTGGGGTCCTTGACCCTTGTCAGGTAGGGATCTAGAATGGTCATGGACTAAAGCTGTGAGGCTACTCTGGACTTCCAAGCTTCGCATCAAAGGAAAATCAGAAAGAACACATGGCCCAGACAACCTTGGCAATGGCAATATCACTCAAGTTCAAGGAACCAATCTCTAAAGTGAATTTTGGTTTGAAGGTTACCACAAAGCCAACTCCCTTATACTCTTTTTGATTCACTGATAAAGAGGAAAGGAAATTGACTAGCTCTTTCCTAAATTAAAGGATATATTTAGTGGTGGCTAGACTAGGACTCAGGAATTCAATTCAATGGTTGTCTACTACAGTATACCTGCTGTCATGTGAACTCAAATTTTTACATTGGAGGAGGTAAGCACGCTTACTTAAGAACTGTGAATATTTTCTGGGATAAACCTTGAACTGATAGCATAGAAACTGGTGCAGAAATATTTATGGAGAGTATTTATTTACTTAAAAGCTATTATTCTAGAGCTGTGTCTGGGTTTTTTTTCAAGAATTGAACAAAGGTTAGATTTACAAGACTTTCTTTTTTTTAAATGCTAATGATTTTTATCATGTAGAGGGTCCTAGGACAGAAAAAGGAGCACAGCCCAAAGGAAGGGAAGCAGAGTGATATGGTTAGAGGGGCAGCAGGGAAGAGCCTTTATTCAGTTCAAGTTCCATGCCATGTTCTCAGTGATGCAAAGCCCAATTTGAGTTTCAGCCAGCAGGGAAGGATGAGGAAGGCCAGTTAGAACACTGCTTCAAATAATCAGAAAAAAAATAGGGTGTTTTTACTATACCTGTAGAAGAAATATGTAGAAAAGGGATGGATTTGATGTGGTGTTAGTGAACATGTGATGGATGAGCTATGACTGGTTGAAAGAGGGACAGATGTAGAAGGTTTCCAATGGCTCCCCATGCCAGGTAACTGGTGGAGACCATTCTCAAGTGTGGAACTTTACTTCTCTAAAGAGGGAATAAAATTTCTATTCTTTACTTTGCAGGGCTTTTTTTTTTTTCTTTTGAGGATCAAATGGTATAAGGCATGCAAAAAGATTATGTATAGACTATGAACTGTGGTAAGTATCTGGTTTGTAAGGTTACTTTTCATAACTATATTACAGCTTTGCCACATATTCATCAGCATGTTCTAAAAGGCATCAGTTCTAGCTCTTCTTTGTTGTCCCTTGGTGCCTCACAGCTTCCTGATTTCATGGCTTGAGAGTTAGTAACACATACCAACATGACAAGGGGAGAGGTGTGGTTTCTTCTTCACCAACATGAATTTGGCTTTTAAATCTTGAAGTCAATTCTGATTGTCATAAGAAAAACTGAACCAGCCCAGCTTGGTTACTGACAAGCTTGGGGAATTGGGACTAGACAATGGAAACTTTCTTCTGAATGGTTCTACTGAGTTGCCAAAGAATGGCTGGGTTTCACTACTCTCAAAGTTATCCAAATAGCTTAAGGCCATCAAAATTCACAGAAGAGCCTATTGGCTTAATGCTACAGCATGACTCTAGAGCTATGATTTTTTTTCTTAATCATTTGGTAGTTTTAGAGAGTTAAAAGAAGGTTAAACAACCCCTGTCCATGTTATGAAGAAGCATTTTGGCGGAATCAATAACCAGAGATCTGGACTCAACCCTACCATAGGGGAGGAAAATGAATTCAGTCTTCATGTGAAGAGATGAGCTGGGGGGTCTGTGTAGGAGACTCCTTATTCTGGGGAACTGGGGAGAAGGGATGCAAGAGTGAGGGGATTTGGGGAGAGAAGGGACGGGAATATAACTGAGATGTGAATTGAATTCATTAATAAAAAAAAATGAGCAAGATGGAGAATGAGAAGGCATGCCCCAAAATGTCTTATGAACATGACATGGGCACTGCTTTAATCAACTTACTATAACAATGATTATTTTCACAAAACCCACGCAAGACTGAGTCCTTACTACTTAATTATGGTGGGGAAAGCTATGAGGTCCCACCCTTTCCTGAGGACTTCTTGACACTTAATGGTTACTAGGTAAGGGGAAGTCATTTTTTTTTCCAGGGGTGTAGCCAATAATAGGTTCCTTTGTGCTTCAATAACTAACCTCTCACACACTCTCATTCAAGAAAATGTAATTAACTGGATTACTTGATTTGTTGCTTTTTAACTTCTTGAGTTCTTTATATAGTCTGGATATTAGCTCTTTGTCAGATATAGGGTTGGTGAAGATCCATTCCGAGTCTGTAGGCTGTCATTTTGTTCTGATGACAGTGTCCTTTGCTTGACAGAAGCTTTACAGTTTCATGAGGTTCCATTCATTGATGGTTGATCTTAGAGCCTGTGCTGTTGGAATTCTGTTCCGGAAGTTGTCTACTGTGCCAATGAGTTCAAGGCTCTCCCCTACTTTTTCTTCTAACAGGTTTAGTGTGTCTGGTTTTATGATATAGAATGGTAGAGAAACACTTAAAGAAATGCTCAGCTTCCTTAGTCATCCGGGAAATGCAAATCAAAACAACCCTGAGATTTTTGCGTTACACCCATCAGAATGGCTAAGATCAAAAACTCAAGTGACAACACATGCTGGAGAGGATGTGGAGAAAGGGGAACCTTCCTCCATTGCTGGTAGGAATGTAAACTGGTACAACCACTTTGGAAATCAATCTGGCACTTTCTCAGAAAATTAAGACTAGTGCTACCTCAAGACCCAGCTAGAACACTGTTAGGCATATATCCAAAATATGCTCAAGTACACAACAAGTACAACTATGTTCATAGCAGCTTTATTGGTAATAACCAGAATCTAGAAACAACCCAGATATCCCCAAATGGAATGGATACAGAAATTGTGGTACATTTAAACAATGGAATACTACTCAGCAATTAAAAACAAGGAAATCATGAAATTTGCATGCAAATGGTGGGAGCTAGAAAAGATCATCCTGAGTGAGGTATCCCAGAAGCAGAAAGACTCACATGGTGTATACTTACTTATAAGTGGATATTAGTCATATAATGTAGGATAATCTTACAAAAAATTCTACACCTAAAGAAGCTAGGCAAAAATGAGGACCCTGGGTAAGATGATCAATGCTCATTCAGAAAGGCAAACTGGATAGACATTGGAAGAGAGGGAAAAAAAACAAAACAAAACAGGGAACAGACAGGAGCACACTCCAAAGGGCCTCTGAAAGACTCTACCCAGTAGGTTATCAAAGCAGATGCTGAGACTTTGGGCAGAGTGCAGGGAATCTTACGAAAGAAGGGGGAAATGAAAGACCTGGGTGGAGGGAACTGGAGCTCCACAAGAAGAGCAGCACAAGCCAACTCTCTGGGCCCAGGGGTCTTTTCTGACGTTGATACTCCAATCAAGGACCAATTTTGGAGATAACCTAGAACCCCTGCACAGATGTAGCCCATGGGAACTCAGTCTTTAAATGGGTTCCCTACTAATAGGAACAAGGGCTATTTCTGTCATGAACTCAGGGCCTGGCTCTTTGATCACCTCGCCCAGATGTGGGGAGCAGCCTTACTAGGCACAGAGAAAGACAATGCAGCCAGTCCTGATGAGACATGATAGGCTATGGTCAGATCGAAGGGAAGGAGGACCTCCCCTATTGGTGGACTGGGGGAGGGTCATGGGAGGAGAAGAGGGAGGGAAACTGGAATTGGGAGGGGATGACAGAGGGGGCTACAGCTGGGATACAAAGTGAATACATTGTAATAAATTAAAAAATATAAATAAAAATAACTTCAAAAGAAAAGAAAAGAAAATGTAATTAAATTCAGTGACTCACAAACTAAAGGAAGAGTTAGAATTAGTAGCCGGTGATATAACTAACCCATTAAGAGCTCATACTGCTCTTGCAGAGGACCCGAGTTAGTTCCTACCATTCACATCAGGATTTCACAACCATCCTGTAACTCTAGCTCTGAAGGATCAGACATCCTCTTCTGGCCTTTGCAGACTCCAGCATTATTATGCACATGGATACACAGAGAAGAAATGAAAATGCAAAGAGGATTTGTGAGAAAATATTGGGTTTTAGTGGGAGAAGGAAGGAGTATGAAAGAGAGTAATAGTGGCATAAAAATGATGAACATCCTTTACTTACATGTACAAAACTATCAAAGAATTAAAAGAAAAGCAGGTAAATCTTTAAAATTTTAAATCAAAACCCCAAACAACAAAAACCTATAATCTTCATCTGTGGAAAATCATGTATTGAACCTCCTGGCTTTTCCTTAGAAAGCTTAGAACTGGGTTTGACTCAAGGACTCTTTTTGTCAGGAGGAATCACTGAGGGAACCTATTTCTTATATGTACCCTGGCTTGTCCTGATAACATAACCAGGAAGAAGGGGTTTGGGGATAAAGCCAGAAACCCTGTAGTGGTCCATTATTCTGTTTTCCCACCATCGTTTTCTATGGAGTCTTTCTATTTACTGCCCAACATGACAGCTTCTTTGAGGTCAGGGTCCTAGATCACCAGGGCTGATGACTTGTCCGGGCTGAAGGGGATGGGCTACACAGAAGGCAAAAGGAGCATTCTCTGACTATCACAGTCTGTGTACAGACAAGAACTTAATTCTGAATCAAGTTATATAAGTGTAATTGGGTTTGTTTAAAAATAAGACTTCAGTAATTAAGGTCCTCACTTTGAACTATCCAGAGCCACTCAGTTTAATTTTATATTATTTCTAAAATGAAGCAAACTAGTCAGTTCCATTACTTTTCAGCCAAACAAAGAAGCTGGTGGGCATTAAAACAATGACTATGGGTTATTGTGGGAAAGAGAAACCCCTACATTAGCTACTCACTCTGATTCTGCTTTCTCTTACAGAGGAAGCATGACGTCCAGGGAAAGGAAGGGACCTAGTGGCATTTTCTGTTTGTCAAAACATCTTGAACAATTTTTTCAAACAGTTTGGGCTTGTTAAAATCCAGACTGCATCATGCCAAAGCAGTTTTGCTTAATTTCTAAACCCTTGAGTATTTAAAGAGAAATTTAATCGGTATTTTTCTGAATCGTTTCATTTAACTCATCAGTGTGCTATTTCATAAGACCCATTTGATGCCAAATAAGTCATTTTGTGCCAACCTAGTTATTTTACTCTAGAATCTTGTGAAGAGCCAAGAACAGAAAACAGAGCAGGGACCCGAGGCACCCGCACAAACCAAGACTTAGAAAAAGCATCACATTCTGTGGTCAAGCTCCCCCTATTCTCTAGAGGGGAAGGGTCTTGTTTTCATCAACCAGGATAAAAATAGAATATTAATTTCTCTATATTTCCCAAAGAGTTGCTCTCTCTGTGCTAGAGAAATGTATGGGCCTATGTTGGAGAAACATATATTTCTATCGGCGGCTGACCCATTAGTATAAATGTCTTATACTCTATGATTATAACACACACTAACTCGTATTCCTGAAAAGTTTGCTGTAGTAAACACAGCTGTGCACCACTGCTGTGAAAAGCCATGTTTCCCCTCACATTGGGAGCCTATAATACTTAGGAAAAAGCAGCTTCCCAAAAAGGTTTTCTGAAGTTCTCTCTATACACCCACCATTTTCCTACTAACTCAATGGAAAAACATAGTACCAGTTATTTTCTACATATTAGAGGACAGAGTATAATTATGTGACATTCATGTGTACATTTCAGTGCAATTAGCATTTGATAGGGATGTTTAGAACTGATGTCCTTGTTCAGTAACTGAGAACTCCAGTGATGGTGTAGCAACATACACCTGGAGGCCCCTTCTGTGTCTCTTCTCTGGCAGCCGTAGTGTCCAATGGCTCTGTGTATCATTTCTTCAGTCTTCATGATAATCTTGAGAATTTGGCTGCATGGATATTCTTTCAAGGTACAGATATCAGTATTCAATAACTGATATGAATTCAGTTCGAATCAATCATACATTACCATCCTGGTGGTACACGTTAAACCGGCCGTAAGCAAAGATCCATGGGCTTCACAGTACATGTTACAACAACAGATCATCTAGTATCTCTATCCCTGATTTCAAGCTGTACTAAGGAGCAATAGTAATAAAAAAAATGCATGTTACTGGCAGGGAAACAGAATGGTGGATCAATGGAATCGAATAGAAGACACAGAAATAAACCCACACACCTACTGATACTTGATTTTTGATAAAGAAACCATACAATGGAAAAAAAGATAGCATCTTCAACAAATGGTGCTGGTCTAACTACATATCTACATGTAGAAAAATGCAAATAGATCCATATTTATCACCTTGCACAAAACTAAAGTCCAAGTGACTCAAAGACACCAACAAAAAACCAGACACACTGTTAGAAGAAAAAGTGGGGAAAATCCTAGTACTCATTGGCACACAGGAGACAACTTGATGAATAGAACTCCAACAGCACATGCTCTAAGATCAACAATCAGTAAATGGGACCTCATGAAACTCAAAAGTTTCTGTTAAGCAAAGGGCACTGCCATAAGAACAAAACGACAGCCTACAGACTGGGAAAGGATCTTCAACAACCCTATATCTGACAGAAGGCTAATATGCAGAATATATAAAGAACACAAGAAGTTAAACAGCAAAAAAACAAATAATCTAATTAAAAATGGGGTACAGAGCTAAACAGAGAATTCTCAATAGAGGAATATCAAATGGCAGAGAAACACTTAAAGAAATGTTCAACATCCTTAGTCATTAAGGAAATGCAAATCAGAATGACCCTGAGATTTCACCTTACACCTATCAGAATGACTAAGCTCAAACACTCAAATGACGATACATGCTGGAGAGAATGTGGAGAAAGGGAAACCCTCCTACATTGCTGGTGAGAATGTAAACTTGTATAACCACTTTGGAAATCAATCTGGCCCTTTCTCAGACAATTAGGAATAGTGTTTATTCAAGGTCCAGCTATAACACTCCTAAGCATATATCCAAAATATGCTCGTGTACAACAAGTACATTTGCACAACCATGTTCATAGGAGCTTTAGCCATGATAGCCAGAATCTGGCAACAACCCAGAAGTCCCTCAACTGAGGAATGGATACAGAAATTGTGGTTCTTTTACACAATGGAATACTACTCAGCAATTAAAAACAAGGAGATCATGAAATTTGCATGCAAATGGTGGAACCTAGAAAAGATCATCCTGAGTGAGGTATCCCAATAGCAAAAAGACTCACATGCTATTACTAGCATGTCGATATTAGATGTATAGGATAAACATACTAAAATCTGTATACCTAAAGAAGCTAAGCAAGAAGGAGGATGATGGATAAGATGCTCAATCCTCACTCATTTCTTTTTTTTTAATTTTAACATTTTTATTTTATATTAATCACAGGTTATATACTTTGTATCCCAACTGTAGCCCCCTCCCCCATTCTCTCCCTATCCCACCCTTCCCTCCCTCATCTCCTCCCTGCCCCTTCCCAAGTCCACTGATAGGGGAGGACCTCCTCCCCTTCCATCTAACTCTAGCTTATCAGGTCTCTTCAGGAATGGCTGCAATGTCCTCTTCTGTGGCCTAGCAAGGCTGCTCCTCCCTCCGGGGATGGGGAGGTCGAAGAGCCAGCCATTGAGTTCATGTCCGAAATAGTTCCTGTTCCCCTTACTGGTATACCCACTTGGGTATTGAGCTACCATTTGCTACATACAAGCAGGGGTTCTAGGTTATAACCACTCATTTCTTTAAGTGGGATAGACATTGGAAAAGTGAGAAAACAGGAAACAGGACAGGAGCCTACCACAGAGGGTTTCTGAAAGACTCTATCCTGCAGGGTTTCAAAGCAGATACAGAGACCCATAGCTGAACTTTGGGCAGAGTGCAGGGAATCTTATGAAAGAAGGGGGAGATAGAAAGACACTCTTCACGGAGATCAACAAATCAAAAAATTCTGTGCCCAGGGCTCTTTTCTGAGACTGATACTCCAACCAAGGACCATTCATAGAGATAACCTAGAACCCCTGCACAGATATATCCCATGGCATCTCAGCCTCCAAGTGGGTTCCCTAGTAATGGAAACAGGTGCTTTCTCTAACATGAACTCAGTGGCTGACTCTTTGATCACCTTCCCATGATAGGGGAACAGCCTTCCTAGGTCACAGAGGAGGACAATGCAGCCAGTCCTGGTGAGACTTAATAGGCTAGGGTCAGAGGGAAGGGGAGAAGGACCTTTCCTATCAGTGGACTTGTGGAGGGGTATCGGAGGAGATAAGGGAGGGACCATGGGATTTGGAGGGAAGCAGGAGGGGTCAACAGTTGGGATATAAAGTGAATAAACTGTAATTAATAACAAATAAATAAACTTTTAAAAAGTACATGTTGCTTCTGCTTCCCATTTACCTTGCTACAAATATACCTGTTTCCTGAGTACGCATTCACTGATGTTGTTTAGTCATGTGAATAATATTTGGATCTGATTAAAAGCTGATTAATTAAATACTGTTAACAAAAATAATTTTAGGCCCTTTTGATACAGAAATATTTTTAATTTATACACAGAATTTCTGCAACACAAGTGTGAATCTCAGAATTCCAGAATACTGATGATGTCTTAAATCGAGGGACATGCATCAGATTACAGTCTGGTGACTTCAGCAGTTGGAGCTTTCTGACATAATCAAATTGTTCTTGATCACAGAAACTACCTCTGGCTGAATCTTCACTCTCAAGAAAAATCTTTGAAATCTTTGAAGGTCTGGTAGAATTCTGCATTAAAACCATCTGGCCCAGGGCTTTTTTTGGTTGGGAGGCTGCTGATGACCCCTTCTATTTCCTTGTGGGATATAAGTGTATTCAATCTTCCTATCTGTTATTGGCTTCATTTAGGTAGGTGGAATCTCTCAAGAAAACTGTC
>CM053755.1:24635414-24694326 GCA_028658305.1 Pachyuromys duprasi
GAGATTGGACGTTTACTCATTTGCATGCATTTCCTCTCACTCATTTGCTCATAAATTGACTTACTAATTAATTTACTCATTCAAAACATACAAAGCAGATGCTGAGTGTGAATAACACTGAATTACCAATAATTGTAATGTATGAATATTGTCTTCCAATGAGTCATATATATTGACATTAATTTTTACAAAGTACCTATGTTATTCTATAACTTGGAAAGGCTCTGAGAATTAGCAAGGCATATCTAGCCACCACCTTCATGGGGAAACCCCAAAAGGAAAGGCATGGTTCTCCCACTCCTAAAAGATTATAGACAGTGCAGCAATACAGACAGATAGTGACATGGGTGACAGTCTCTGATCCCATTATACTCTTCAGCTTAGAAGGAGAAGGATCCATCATCTAGATACAAACATAAAGGTATGCCTTGAAGAGCCTTAATTTGAGGATAATACACACAATGGGATAGGAGTTGTACACATCTCCATTACTCTAACAGTTCCCAGAAGGTGGGGAGAAGATGCTGTAGAAGGAGTCACAGGCTCTCCCACAGCTGAGATGTGAGGGTAGATTTTGAGGGTGACAAATACCTGCCTCTTAGGAGGGTTGTCTGCCCACAGTCTCCATCCAATATACCTCAGTTTTCTCACCTTTTAAATAAGAATACATATGTCTTACAAAAATCTTTTTCACTAAATTTATTTATTCAGTTTAGCCTTCCCTCCTATCCAGCAGGTCTCACCCTCTTCTCCCTCCCCCCATCCCCTTTTCCTCAGAGTAAAAAGGAGTGTGCTCCCACAAACTCACCCCAGCACATGAAGTTACATCAGGGCTAAGTGCATCCTCTTCCACTGAGACCTAACAAGGCAGCCCAGTTAGGGGAAAGTGATCCACAAGCCCACAACAGAGTTCAGGTAGAGACAACCCCTTTTCCATTTGCTAAGAACCCCAAATGAAGAGTGAGCTGCTTATCAGTCCCATGTACTTAGCACATATCTTGAAAAAATTATATTAAAGAATCATCCAAAAGAGTAAAGATTCATTAAACTGAAATAATTGTCATTCTAATTATTCTCATTCGACTTTTCTCTAGAATGCAATTTGTACTACTGGGTATCTGACTGGAGCTAAAGATACAGATCTGTGCTGTTCTTACTGAAACACAGCATGAACGTAATATTAAACTTAAATAAAACAAACCTAAATTAAAAATGCCAAAATAAAAAAAGAAATATACTTTCAGCCATTGTAGAATTCTCTTTACTGTAGATGCTTTTCTTCTAGAACAACTTGAATTGGGTTAAAAGCCATTTACTGAATATTTTTCCAATACAAATATCATGAAATCAATGCCGAACCTTCTGAGATTACTTAACTCGTGAAAGCCTATAATACTCAATTGTTGCAGAATAACTGCATTAGATACTGGGATCAGGACCAGGGCCAATACCTGGCCATTTCATGGAAAGGAGCTAAACCAGGATATGAGTTCACAGACGGGGGACAACAGCGGTGTCTGTCAGTTCTAACTGCTTTGTCACAGCCTGCATTCCCTTCTTCCAGAACTACACCCAAGTTGTTGAACTGCAGATTTTCCATCACTTCGGTTTGTGATGACAATGTTCAGGAGTATCTGTTGTTCATCAGGAATTTGGGGAGATGGAAGATTTGTTCTCTTCCTGTAGGCTTCAGGATCTGAAAAGTATCATCTTTCTGGACAGTTTCACAAGCCTCATATAAAAGAAGTAGTTTTGCACATGCTTTGCCTACAGGGTAGGCAGGCATATGTGTCTCTCCCATCACTGCAGTTTTGATGACCATCACACACTTCCATGTATTTGAGGCTATCAAAAAGTTTATGCAAATGAATATCAATTCCTCATTCTGCTACTCTCAGTCTTGTAATTGTTGGATTTCGTCAGCTGTATTTGTGCAAGTTAAGAAAGTAAGAAGCTAGAATACCCTCTTCTTTTCCTCATTGATTCCTATTACTCCATGATGGACACAGACCAAAGATCACTTTCCAGAAATGCTTTCACTATGTCATCCGTATTCAACAGAGGTTGTAATGAGCGATCTAATTTTAACCAGTTTCTTTTACTATCTCACATTAATCTATTATGTTTTGCCTATCTGCTAGACTGGGGAAGGCTTTGGGATTATTTCTTTTGTAAATCTAATGTCTAACCAACTGAAATACAAGCTTAGCTGGAATCAAAGGAATATCTGTTCTACCCTTGAAGATGCTCATGTCCTTATCCTTGAAACACATGGATACATTAGGATGCACAGGAAATAGATATGAGATGTGTTAAGATTAATAACCATCTCATTTTAAACCAGCGAGGTTATTCTGCTTATGTAGACGGGTCTAGGATAACCACAGAAGTTTTTAAATTGAGAAAGGAAGCAGTAAAGTTCTTTCTTGCTGTGTGTCAGAGCCTCCACCTTCCACTGCCCTCAGCAAACATGGAGGAAGAAAGATGACTGCCCACAGCAAACATTGAGGACAGAAGCTAAAGGCTAGGGGACATGTAATCTCTATAAACCAGAAAAATGGAAATGGCAAAGAAATGTCCCTGGACGCATCAGAAAGGAATTAGTCACCATCCCCCTGATTGCTTTGAGCTACTATTTCTGATTTTCATTACCACAAGAAAACAGATTTCTGTAATTTTAAGGCACTTTTGTGTAGTAAAGAATCACCTAGAAGATATCACCTAGAAGAAATAAAGTGGAATTAGAATCTCCCAAATTACCACTTTAGTTATTAAAAGGTAGTCATTCTGGATCCAGGCAATAGTAATCCAAAGAGCACCCCCAGGTTCTAGGATACCAAAATAATCATGAGATATGTTTTCTTAATCTTCTGTCCTCATTTATTTGTCTAGGATTTCATGGGTGACTACTTGCCAGCTGATTAGTGGGTCCTGCTTAATCTTGGTCTTTTCTTAATAAAGACTCACATTTACACTGGAAGATGATATCATTTCTGTATTGTTGCCATCAGCATCATTGCCATAAGGTGATCTTCCAAGGTTGTGCCTCTTTGTTTATGAGTGACTCTAACAATGACTGTCCTGTGGATCCTATGATCAAGGGTCAAACCATATATGTAGCAGTATTGACAGACTGACATTTGCCCATAATACCCCTATATTATCCAAGTGAACAATTTCCAGGGTACTGTAATTCTTTAAAAGGCTTTAAGTTTCTTTCTATGTTTGCTTGTAGCCAAAGTCTGGAACTCACATATAAGCATAACTTTATCCCATTTCCTACAGATATGATGAGGTCCTCCATGCTAAGGAACAGAACAGCAAGGGTCACTTTAGAAATCAGGGATCTGAGGATGCTCAGATGGGCAAGGCTCCAATGCATCCCTGTTTTCATTGTACTGAGTCTCCAACGTGTCTGTAGTAAGGTCAACAACCCAGATGTTGGGCAAGCTTGGCTGCAGCCCCAGCATCTGCCTTGATGTGCTGTTGGTTAGAACCTCCCAGAGGACAGTCAAGTTAGGCTCCTATCTGAAAGCAAAGCAGAGTATAATTATTAGTGTCATCTTAAATGTCCCTAAACCAAAGAATGGATACAGAAATTGTGGTACATTTACACAATGAAATACTCAGGTATTAAAAATCAAAGAAATCAGGAAAATTTCAGGCAAAAGAATGGAACTAGAAAGATCATACTAAGTGAGATAATCCAGACCCAGAAAGATACAGATAGCATGTACTCACTTATAAGTGGGTATTTATCCTGTAGTGCAGAATAATCATAGTAAAATTCACAGACCTGAAGAAGCAAAGCAACAAGGCCCAAGGGATGATGCATGAATGTCACTCAGAAGGGAAAATAGAATAGATAGGAGAAGTGGATAAAGAGAGGAAACTGGAAGGGAGATGCAATGGGGAGGGGAAAAGGAATGGGGATCGGATGTGGGAGGTGGGAGATGATAAGGCTGGGAAAAAGAAGGGAAACTGGGGGAGGGGGGCATCTCTTGGTCGAGCTGGAGGCTTGCAACAGAGTAGGTGCCTGGGAGGACGTGATTGTGACTAGCTGAGACTCCTAATGGGGAGACCAGGAAGACTGAAGTGACCACCTCCTAACCAGGTAGGACTAGTAGAAGGACAAGAAACAACAAACCACAGACAGAACCTCTGATCTAAAAATTACCCTGTCTACAGGAAGTATAGGGATAACAAGGCAACAAAGATAAAGGGGAAATCCAATCATTAACTGGGCCAGCCTGATACTCACCCCACCATGGACAAAAAATCTTTCTCCTCAAAAAAAAAAAAAAAGAATTTTGAGTATATGTGTTTTCATGTGTATATATGTTCTCATATGTGTAGTATGCATGCATGTGTGAGTGCATATGTGTATCAAGACCACAAGTTGACATGGCATATCTTCCCTAGTCTGTTTCTACCTTAACTTTTGAGACAGTGCATCGCTAGACTTGAAGTTTACCAATTCAGCTCAACTGATTAGCCAATATGACTCCAGGGTCCTCCTGTCTTCTCTCCCTTTGCTGAGATTACAGGAGTATTGTATAACACACAACCTTTTACATGTCTTGGGATTTCAGAACTCAGGGTCTCACACTTGCATGGCAAACACTACCAACCAAGCCAATTCTCCAGCTCTAGCTGACTGACTCCATGCATGTGTAGATAAATAAGAGAAAGACCTACATGTTTTCAAATAAGAGGAGGAAAGTAATGCTCATATAATGGAACCCACTAGGGTAAGATAGTTGAGGTTGCCAAGGGGTGGGCTAAGGAGTTTGTTTCCATATATACCTATAGTAACAATGTCAGGAATTCAAGAAAATGAAACAAATGTGTGTTTAGCCAAGAAAGGGAGCAGTTCACTAGGATGAGAGGCTCTGAAGGGTGACCTAACTGACTCCAGAGAAGGGCTGGAAGCACATTCTCTGACAAGGGTTAATAAGATGCCACATGGCTGGCCTTCTTTAGAACTCTCCCCTCCCCCAGTATAAGAGTATAAATCATTGACTATCAGGATAATGAGAAGCAGATTTGCCTCTGCTAATTTTGGGATGTGCAAGGTCTTTAGAAAAAGCCTCATAAGACATTGCTGAGTGTTATGAGCCCTACCTCCTTGATAGAGGGCACATGTGGAATGCAGACCAGCCAAGCTCTGCTTCAGAGTGGTGGATGCTATAAGGCAAGGCAGACAGAGATGCAGGGGGAGTATCGGTCAATCCACCCTATAGATTGAAGGGAAGGAAACTGCTTGTTTTGTGTTATGTGTCAGAGCAAGGAAGCAGGAAATTTTAGTCTATCCTCCTGAGCACTGCAGGTGTATAAATCCTTCTCTCAGCCTGGATTCGGGATTCTGCTCAGAATATATATTCCCATGTTCTTAACACTCATGTGGTGCATGTCAGAATCCAATGGCCTCTATGAATGACTACTTAAGTCAGAATTTCAGGGGATGCATGAAAGCACAAAGTGAATACAAAAGCAGCCTTTGTGAGATGAAGGTAAGAGGCAAAGAGAAGCTGATATTTTCCTTAATAAAGACCTTTCATCTGGTTCTGTTTCAGGACCTAACTGAGCACAGCTGAAGGGATAGAACAAGGCATCAAACTCTGGCTTCCTGTGACTGAGCTCCAGAATCTTTGGTGACTCTGACAGAACCATCACTGGAGCTTTCTACCTCTGCAAATAGCTGACTCCCTAATCTTCTCTATACAAAGCCTTGGCAAAAACAGGAGACTTTGCTAGTGGAACCTTCCCAGGACCTCAGAACTGCTTATCCACCAGGGAATGACACTGTTTGAGAAGGATTAGGTCACTGGAAGTAGGCTTTGACGTTTCACAAGCCCATGCCAGGTCCCCAGACTCTGTCTCTCAGTCTCCCCTTCTCCCTTCTCTTCTTTTTCCTACCCCTTACTTCTCCTTTCCCATTACCTTACCTCCTCCCCTACTTCTCTCTCTCCTTCTGCCTGCTGCTTGCAGATGAGGATGTAGCTCTCAGCTACTGCTCTAACATGATGCTCTCCCATCACCACAATGAAAATGAATTATAAGGCTCTGAAGCTGTAAGAAGCCTCTAATTAAATGGTTTCTTTTTCTAAGACTTGCCATGGCCAGGTGTCTCTTCACATCAATCGAACAGAGGCTAAGACAATTGTCTGGTGACTGACTACCTTACAGCATGCAAAGGAATAATTGAAGACTGCTTCAGAATATTAACACTGAAATTGGATTTAAGATTATGTCTTTGAAGTCCTTCATTTTGAGATGGAGAATCTGAGCATCCAAGGGGAAAGTGCTTAGGGCATCCCTTTTGCTGAAAGTTGAAAGATGGACCTTCTGAGTGACATTTGCCAATGAGTCTATATGTAGGGTTACCCTCAGGGCATATTTTTGAGATATGTTTTGTTACTCAAAAGAAAACAGATCATTGATGTGATAGGCAAGCAAACGTCCAAACGAAGGAACAAACACGCTCAGATAAATTTTACTGCAAATACTTTGCACTTTAATGGAACAATTAATTTAGTTATGGAATACTGACTGCTATAGATGGGTAATCATATAATTAATTTGTTCTTAAACGAGATGTATCTACAGTTACATTGTCAAAAGTGGGAATTGTATCTTCTTCCATATACCATGGCCTTTTAGCTGGGTGATTTGCATGTAAGCAAGGTTTTAATGGATGTACTTAAGATATTAAGATATCCTAATATTAAGATAAAATTAGGATATTAAGAAAAGATGAAAAATCCTTGTTTTGATATCACCTGATTGCAGAAAAATGACATTGTTTTTTATTGTGCTATCTTTAAATGGCTGGCACTCATTCCATAATTATTTTTATGTATATTTATGTATGTTTTTATTACACAATTGAGAATAGCTACCACTGCTTAATAAATAATATTCTATTAAGATGGCATAATATATATGTATTTTACTATAGCAGATAATACAAAATAATGTATTATATATATATTCATACACATCAGTATCCTATTATTTCAAAAAAAAGTATAGAAAAATGTGGTTCTCAGTCAGCCAAACAAATCTGAGACCTAATGGGTTCATTGAACCCTGTTTCAAATTGTTGTCCCTTCAAAGTCCTTTTTGCCTGCCCAAATTCAATAAAGATGTGTTTGAAATGAGCCTACGTACTGCACTGCTGCCTAGAGTGTTTTGTTTTGTTTTCCAGTCAATCAGGGTGACTATAGACAGACTCCTGTTTTCTCCCTCAGCTTGCCTCCACTTTTTGGCTAGGCCAGGAGAAAAGGCGTCTCTTCCTAACTTTCTTCAAATATGGACAAGCAGAGACTAAGCTTCAGCTGGTTGGTCAATGCATTGATTACTTCACTGATGATTGTTGTAAGCTGAGTCAGAATCGAAATATGTTGGCAAAGAGAATAGTAGAATGTCGTACCTTTAAGGATGCCATGACTTATAAGAGCCCTGCGTTCTCCAGAGATAGAAATCCACAACACGAATAGCAAAACGATTGGGAATCACAGCTGAGAAGTCTGTTCATCCATGATCACTTTCACCCTGTGGTAGTTCCTGCCCTCCTAACAGCTTCACCAACCTTTTTTTATAATTTTCCCCTTGTTCAATCTTCAATTCCATTTAATATTATTAACTTAATGAAGACATCATTTCATTCCTTGAAATGTTCATCCAGTATATTGATCACAGACTTTCTTGCACCTCAGCTCCTTTCAGATCCTCTCTTAGTCCCCACCCAACTTCATGTTTTTCCACTCTCTTAAAAACAACAACAACAAAAAAACCTAAAAACAAAAGAAAAAAAGCAACTAAAAAAACCAAAAGGTCCAATTTGTATTGGCCATCTGCCCATGAGAATGGGCCCTGTCCTGAAGCGTGCTTGATATAAGGACTGCCACTTTATTTAAGGAAACTGATTTTCCATCCTCCAGTAGCTCTCTTTTGCAGACAGGTTTTTGGCTAGAAGGAGAACTTTGTGCCCATGGAGCTCTGCAAGCACCTCCAGACCTCTTTAAAAGGACCTCGGTCTCTGCCATTATCCTCACAGCTATTTGCCTTCCTACCAAACGAGGTCCCCGGTGCTTCTCTTCAAGAGGACTTGTGACCAGAGGGTGAAAATCCTCTTTTCGATTCTCAGACACATCAAGGAAACATATCCCCTTGAAGCTCTTAAAAAGCCAAATTAGGTGGTGGTGGTTGGGGTGGGGGAGGAAGCTAGTTATTAAAGTGCTGGACTTGCAAATATGAGGACCTGAGTTTAAATCCCTAGCAAACTTGTAGGAATCAGATAGAGGGGATGCTGGAGGGAGGGTGGGACTTAAAGGAAAGAAGGGAGAGGCCTAACTGAATTAATAAAAATAAACAACAACCAAAAGACACAGGGGAGCAGTACACTCCTGCAATCCCAGCATCAGTAAGGCAGAGACTGGAGAATCCAACAGGGAGCCTGGCCTAATTAGTGAATTTCAAGGTGGTCAGTAAGGGGTACCTGTCTCAAACACTAAGATGGAAAGCAGTTGGAAAGACACCCAATATCAAACTCTGATCTCTCTCTTTCTCTCTCTGCACGCACACACCATGCAAACACACACAGAGAAATACACAGAAAGAAACAAAGACACCGAGAGGAGAACCTATGCAAACATAAAAATTATAGTATGAACATTTGCAAAATGAAAAGATGCTACCAACGTAGTTAACCAGAAGAAGAAAACAGTTAATTCGTAGCTCTCTGGGCTATAATAGAGGGTAGAGAGCCTTTTGACATAGCAGCAACTTTGACCTTTTCCAGCAGAACTTGGCTACAATTACAAGCACCCTCTTTTGATGAGGTTTTGATCAAGACCCATTGCATCTCCATGAGCAGAGGCTGACAGTAGCAGAGAAAGCATCTGTAAATTGTTAGGGTATTACCTTTCAGAAGAAATAAATGACACAAAGCTTGTAGGCCAATCTAGCCCTTGGGGTGTTCAGATCTCCTTGTTAATGAATGAAGGTAGTCTGAGGGGAGGAAGCACGTGTAATTTTGATAGACCTTGAAGGAGGCAGCAATTGGAAGGGGATTCTAATTATGAGGGTCACCAACTTAATTGATCAATTTTCTCAGTTTTCCTAGTAGAATTTTTTGTTTTGTTTTTGATTTTTAAAAATTTGCCAAGGTACCATTTCTTAAAAATAATTAAAATTTCCAAAAGTAAATGTCATCACTTTTCTACTGTGTCTTAGGCACACATTTTTTTAATTTTTATTTTTTAATTTTTTATATTAATTACAGTTTATTTGCTTTGTATCCCAGCTGTAGCCCGCTCCTTTATTCGCTGCCAACCCCACCCTCCCTCCCTCTTCTCCTCCCAAGCCCCTCTCCAAGTCCACTGATAGGGGAAGTCCTCCTTCCCTTCCACCTGACCCTAGCTTATCATGTCTCATCAGGACTGGCTGCATTGTCCTCTTCTATGGCAAGGCTATTCCCCCCTTAGGGGGAGGTGGTCAAAGATTAGGCAAACATTTTAAGTTTACCATGGAAACATTTTTTTTAGGTTCCGACATAAAACATGATAAACTTGATGTGAGAAGGACATGTTTGGTCAAGATAGCCTAATATCAAGCAGGCAGAACCGATCTGTGTTGTGAACTTCTATGAGTCATTTTATCCCAGAGCCAAAAAGACCTGAAGCATTACTACTTAGCTCCTTTCCTATCAATTCTTTGTTGAGATTGTTAATTCCATTTAAAAATATTATTTTTGAGTTTTCTTATCCTGCCTAAACTTGATTACTTCTCACCTAATGACTGGAGAGGTACTTTCATGTAACAGCTTCCTAAAGACATGGAGATGCAACCCTTTCTTCAGCCCTTAACCTGCTATGTTGGTCTTGCTCTAAGTTGTTCCACGCTGTGTGAAACAGGGTTTTCAGTTGAACCTCAAATGAGTCCATTTTATAAAGTGTTATTCTGCCCACACTGAGTAAAAATGCAGAGGAGGCTGCCCTTATAAGCTTTTGTTTACACATGCAGATATCACCACCTGTTGATCATGAACTACAAGGCATAGATTGATAAAGAACTCAATCTGAGAAGTATGAAGGTGCCACCTGCAAACATAGCAATGCAGATTGGTAGTGGATGGGATACATGGGTACATTCACACCACCCATAGATCAAAAGCTCCATAACTGAAATAGAACCAAATAAGTAAAAAATAAAGGAGAGAAATCTTATTGAACACACCAGGCTGAGAAAGGATGCAACATCCTTACCTGGTTGCAGTGAACAAGGGACATTTAACACTGCAATAATGGACCCACTAACTCATCATCTGTCTAACTGCTATGTTTACCCAAAAACTAATTCATGAACTCCCCAGTGTGCCAATGATACATCTCATCTGGGTCTTTATATATCACCTACTAGCATTATTATTCACCTCTTCCTCAGTCAGGTCTTTTCTTATTTGGGACCAAGCCTATCTGCTGTGCTCACTTTTTGCAGTGTTCCAATTGGATTCTTTATTATCGGAATGGATGTGGTGTCTTTGCATCTGTAGTAGCTCTGCATCTGTAAGGACTCTTTGAATACTGTGAATCATGAGGTCTCTTTAAGTTTTGTGTACCCGTTCTGTAATGTGCACCTATCTACACATACAGAGAGAATTTCTAGGTGAAGTATATTGTGTAATCTAAGCTATAATAATAGTATTTAGTGTTAGAAAAATAACTCATGTTTACCAATGGCCTGATTTCAAGGGAAATCAGGACTACTTGGAAAACTGTATTTATTAATGAATTTAATGTTATTTAATATTTTCTTAATTGTAAGAAGACAGGAATGCCTACCTTTGCATAATACACTCATGCCCTCAATCCCTCAACTGTTCTGTGTCTATACACTCTTGACAACTTCCATGTACAGTTACTATGACTTGAGGGTCTCCCAAAAGATCATACTGAAATGTAATTGCCAATGCAAAGGTACTCAGAGTTGGGGAGATTACAAGATGCTTAAGTCATGACAACTGCTCCTTCATAAGTGGACTAGCCAACATAGCAGGGATAGAGAGATTGAATTCACACGCTGTATCAGATGCCACAGTCAGAAAGTCCTCAGCAGAAGCTGTAACCATGATCTTAGATTCTATAACCTCCAAAATTTGGTAAAGCAAGCAAACTCCTATTATTTCTAAATTATCTTATCTAGAGCATTATGATATAGCATCAGAAAATTGACTAAGACCTTGATTTGATGTCTATTTGCTCTCCTGGGCTCTGTTTTTTCAGATTCCCATGATAGTTTATCTAAGTAACTTCTCCTCAGTAGAACATGATACTCTAGGTGACACAAATAAATCCTTCATCCTAAAAATGAGACACTTATACAGTAGGGAGCCTAAACAACAGCAACAAAAAATCATGGTTAACAATGTCAAAACAACAGAATTTTACTTAACTTTGAAATTGTTCAAAAGTTTCAGGATATAATTTGAAAAAGTAAAAGTGACAAACTACAAAAAAAAAAAAAAAACACCATGTATATAGACATGTGTATGCATGCAGGGTGGTCCACTTGACAGAAGGTCCTTATAAACTGCATTAGATCCAGAAGCTTCCAAAGTGCCTTGAGTGCAATTTATGACGTAGGCTTTTTTTTTTTGGAGGTCTGCAGGGCATAAATAACTATTGATTAGCTTCATAGAGACAGGATTTTAGTAGAACTCTGAACAAAAGCATTAGAGCAGTGCCCCCAATGGGGTCATTTTTTGCTGACCTGGGACTACATAAAAACGGGAGTATTGAATGTTTAATGTCACATTTTATTGCTTGGTTCAGCTAATTTGTCTTGTGGGAAGCAAATGTTTTTTAAAGCATTCCAGAGCCTTTGTAGTGTTAAAGCTCATTACCTTCGGTTTCATGTGAGCCAAAAAATATACAACCAATGAAGTCCCTCTGAAGCTCAGCACAATGTTGTGACTACACAGGGAAGCCAAGCGGTGTGTGCCATGTCATAACAAAGGAGGGCAAACCAGTCATTTGCATTCATGCAAGTCAATGTATCAAGTTTGGAGGGATTCTTTTGTTACTCCTTCTTTTTTAATACAAACCAATTGTTTATTGAACAGACTAAATAAAGGTAGATAGAGTCTGTGCTCTTTAGTAAAGTTTTTCTATAAACCTTGATCTCTTGTAGCTTCTCTATGATCTTAGAAAGGGACAGTATATATTCTGTCTAGATGGATTACTTGCATAGACCAAAATGTGTTTTTTATCCATTTACAAAAAAGCAAAGCCCCATGTGAGGTTCTTTCATGCATTTAATGCTACTGTAACATTTAAGAAATTACTCGTTGTTTTCACTAATACAGAGATTAGGGTCCCAAAGTAGTGTTCTGCTAAAATTATAAATCAATAATAAACAAATATCAGATGAATTTATTGATAGCAAGTGTTAGACTAGGGTCTGACAATCAACTGAAAACTTTCTCATGAGACTTTCTTCCCTACATATAATAGTCATGCTTTATATTACAAATTCATTGAGGGAAACTTATCAGTTGACATATTCTATATGCTGGTTTTGTTGTATCTGATACATTCTTTATTATTGATTCTATTGAAAATTTCCCTTTCCCCATAGCCTGAATTATCTTTTCTACAGTCTAACATTTCAGACTGCCTCTGGCTCAAGAATGTTCTCTGTGCCCTCTTAAATTTTTGTCCACAAATGTGGGGATGATAAATTACTTCAGTACCAGTAGGACCAAACAAATAAATATATGAAAAAATACTTCAAGATTTTTTTATCCTATCAACTATTTTAAATATATCACAGCATGCCAAGTGATATAAATTTGATGTACAGGTTATTTTACTATCATTCTTAAGTGATCTAAGTCACTCATTGATCAATCCTGAGAATTATATTATGACAATTGTTTTATTTTATTTTTATTGAGCTTTACTAATTACTCTTATTAAGGAAGTTGATTCTGTTATTTCAGTATATGAATATAACACACAATAGACAAATCTAACTTCAACCCCTATTCTTCTCTTCCTAACCTTTATTCATCCAAATTTTCTTTTTAAATTTCTGGTACATTCTGTCTCACATGACCATTATTTTACAGATTTCTATGTGATGATTCTTGGCAGAGTTACTTTGGTAGAGGCACAGTCAATTTTTTCACAATTTATTCATTATATATCCTGATTGAAGCCCCTAAATCAACCTTTCCCAGTTCTTTCCTCCTTCCCTCATACCCTCACCCCCTTCCTTTAGTCCACTGAAAAGGGGAGTCCTCCTCCTCTGCCATCTGACCCTAGCTTATTAAGTCTCATCAGAACTGCTTGGATCCTCTTCCTCTGTAGTTTGGTAAGGCTTCATCACCAGGGGCAAATGACCAAAGAGCAGGCAACCAAGTTCATGACAAAGGTAGTCCCTGCTCCCCTTACTTGGGATTCCACATGGAGACTGAGTTGCTAATCAGCTACATTTGATAACTTTTAATGAAAACTATGTTGTATGAGTTAAATAAAAGTTCATCATGTAGACATCAGTTAACTAATATCAATAAAGAATATAATATATTTGATCATTAGTTTATTTTTCTTTGTTTTCTGCAGTGTTGAGGATAGACCAAGAATCTTGTACATGTTAGAGAAGCATTCTACCACTAGTCCATATCCATAATCTTTGATGTCAATTCTATCATTGATGGAATTAAATCTTTTACTATCTTCTTTGCAGTATATGTAGTTTGAGCTAATAACTCAGCACAAATATTTCTGCCTCAAATATTAACATTATATATATACATATCTATTGAACTTGAACATGAATTCTTAGAGTGAACGTTTTACTGTTTTGATTATCTTTATTCTACAGAAATTTGTTAACACTTCTTCAAGTTTTAAAATACACATAAATTTTATATCCTTTTATTTATTTTTTACTTTTTCTCTTTAAACTATGGCTTATATACTGACCTATTACACAATTTATTATTTATCTTAAAAGGAAACATTATGTTTTCAAATACTTTATTAGCTTTACTTCTTTATCCTTTGCCTCTTCATTATTTTGCCAGTGTGTTGTCTAATCTTGGATGTCAATTCGACTACATCTGGAATCAACTAAATGCCATGTAGCTGAGTCTGGGTGTGAGG
The DNA here is from genome assembly GCA_028658305.1 of Pachyuromys duprasi. Classification (NCBI taxonomy): domain Eukaryota; kingdom Metazoa; phylum Chordata; class Mammalia; order Rodentia; family Muridae; genus Pachyuromys; species Pachyuromys duprasi. Next base: position 24,649,589 of record CM053755.1, read on the forward strand.
TATTTTCTTGATTGGACTATTTGAAGTGGGAAGACCCACCCTAAATCTAGGCCATGTTTTTTGGTGGCAGCCCACATAAAAGGACATGGAAGAAGAAAGCTTTTTGCATGCTTGCCATAACACTCACTGGCAAGTTTATCTAGCCTGTTGCTGATACATTTCTTCATTGGTGTTAGAACCTACTCCATCAGGATTCCAAAGCTGACTAAAGACCAGCTGAGATATCCAGCCTCATGGACTGGAAAAACTGGACTTTCAGTCTGGGGACAGCCATTATCGACCTAACTGGACCACAACCTATAAGCCACTCTAATAAACCATCTTTTAATGTATTTGAGAGAAAGCTATCCAAAGTATGTTACAAACAACGCTGAAAGCATTATTGGTAATATGAGTTTGTTGTTTCTATGTACTCAGTAGCTTTCCTCCATTATTTTGAAAGTAGTGTGCTGACTTTTTATGTTTTTTTAAGTTTGATGTCAATATGACACAAGCCAGTGTCATCAGAGAGGAAGAAGCTGCTATCAAAAAAGATATGTTGCCAAATGATTGGGCTGCAGGAAAACCCGTAGGGCACTTTCTTAACTAGTGATTAATGGGACAGGGCCCAGGACATTATGGGTGTTGCTATTCCTACCCTAGTAGTACTGGATTCTATAAGATATTAGGCTGAGTGAGTCAAGGGACACAAGCCAGTAAGCAGTGCTTCTCCAGGGCCTCTGCATCAGCTTCTGCCTCTGGGTCCCTTCCTTGATTGAGTTCCTGCCCTGAGTTCCTCTGATGATAAACTGTGACATGGAAGCAAAACTGAATAAACCCTTTCCTTCTCAAGTTGCTTTGGGCATGATGTTTCATCACAGCAAAAGTAATGCTAAGACAAATAGGGACTTGATCTTCCCTGATTCTAAATATGAGATTCTGCATGCTACATTCTCTAGGCATAGCATAAATTCATAGTGTTAGTTCTGATGTCTAAACAATCATAATGTCCTATCCCTTTGGTGGAAGTGACTGGTGTATGAATAAAAATACCATCAAGCTAAAATGATCACTGATTCTACAGGGTTCTCTTAAATGGAGTATGTCAAGAAAAATCCCTTTAATTTTTGATCACTTAGCAGAGTAGTCCTTACCCACTACATGTGTGATTTCTGCGACCACACCCTTAGATAACAGAGGTTTGGATAAAGATACAGCTGACTCTGCTCAGCTGATGCTGGGAGAAGACACGGAGCCAATAACCTGCACTGATTCTGTGAGATTTTGTCTATCCAAACAATGAACACATGTTAAAATAGAACTAGGTCCACATTTTGTCACATTCACTGCAGAACTTTATCAGCATGTGCGAAAAAGAGTGATGCTGTAAAAAACCAGAGCAAGGAGGACCCATCTCAAGTAACCATGCTGGCATCAGCAGGATTTTAGACATGAAAATCTGCCTACCGCATAAGGAAAAGCATGAAGCCAGGCTTCCAACAGGAAATCGGTGTCAACAACAGTCTTCAAGCTATTTTAATCCTTTCGAACCTTTGTGAATTGCCACAATGTTTTCATGCTCTCACACATTGTTTGCTAGTGGTGTTCAAGTGTTTCTTCATAAATTTAAATCATTCCAAAGAATGTAATTGCGAGCATATGGTAAAATTTGAAAACTAGAAGAATCCAGTCACTCAAGGAATTTTGTCCACTGGAACTTAAAAAAAAACTTATAACTTGACATGCACCAAAATCTGTTACAACTATACTTGGCATACTTCTGTTTAATAGTTGCAAGTGCTCATGAATCCTGTTTCTGTCTTTCAGACATAATCTTATTCCTATCTGCATCATCATTATAGCGCAGTATATTAAATGTTTATATTAATGGTCACTATATCATATCACTCAAAATGTTTACGTAAAAACTAAGATATAATTTTTAGTTGTGTCAAATGTTTCTCTGTATTTTGAGTGTATTTTTTTCTGGTCTGAGCTGTTTCTAATTCATTGTAAGCATGCAATTAGATTAGTCTGGTTTTCTTTGTTATAATGCAATAGCTGAGGCAAGGAGCATATGAATAAAAAAAAGGTTTATTTAACTTTTCATATTGGAGACTCTATGGCTTGGTGCCTTAACTGGTTGCATTCTGGTGTGACCTCTTTCCTGAGTTACCTCATGGCAGATAGAATGGTCACAAAAGTACATAGGATCAAGATAGAAAGCAAGAGAACTTCTGTATCCTGACTCCAGTTTTTACATCAAACTTTTCTCTAGAAACATTGGTGGATTTCATGGGGACTCCCTTAATCCTTTCCTTTCTCAATGCCAGTGTTCTCAAATAATCTAGAGATCTTCATTTCTTCAAGCCCCACAGCTGCCTTAGTGAATCAAGCCTCCAACCCACAAAATCTTTCCGATAAAAGACTATACCCAAACCATACAAGATACCAGTAATAGTGAAACATACAGTTTTGATGAGAACTTATATAAGATATTATGGACTTACTTGTATGCATGCAAAGAAGAACAAAAGATAAAATTAAGTACCATGGTTCAGTAAAAAATGAAATTATAGCAAAGAGAGATGTAGATCTTTGACTGAGATAAGATTTCCATACTCCCTCCAATGAGCATTGGAGATAGTCACATCAAACATGTCCCTCAGTCTTTGTAAAAAACCTTGGCTGCATAAAGATAGAGACAGCTACAGAATGGAGCTTTTGATATTATACAGCAACTGTGCCTAAGTTAATTTGTAGCTGTGTGGTATAGATCCCCGAGAAAACTTTTGAATAAACAGTCAGTATGTGTCATATTGTTTCTGGCTATGTGTGCTTCTATAAAGCATCCAATATCTTGGTTCTTCCACCAGTCATTGCTGTCCAACTTCAAATAATAGGCTCTTGAAACTTCCCTTCAATTTAAGTGACTCTCTTTTTGGTGGAAGAGGTTTGGGAAATTGACATCCTTGAATGCGTTGGGGAGTGAGTTGCCCAACTGCACAAAACACAGCAAGTTTCTTCATGTCTGGAGTGATTGGATCAGAAGCTGCTGAAAGAAAGTCTAAAAGGACTCTTTGAACTTGGCTTATGCCCTTTCAGTTAACATCAGGAAAAGATTGACAGTTCCCACATTCTCATCCTGGATCCCATAATACTTGGCCTCTTAATCTTCAAGACTTGTGAGATGAGCAAGGGCTCTCTCTCTCTCTCTCTCTCTCTCTCTCTCTCTCTCTCTCTCTCTCTCTCTCTCTCTCTCTCTCTCTCTCTCTCTCTGTCTCTCTGTCTCTCTGTCTCTCTGTCTCTCTCTTGGTAAGGATCTGCTCCCTGAACAACCACATACTGAAATATATTTTTACAAGTAGTCTTTGGATCTCAGGATAAAATAATTCAGTCTTCTTGTGGGTTTTCAGACTGTTGTTTAACTTCAAGGAACAGGGAAATTCCTGTTTTCTGATATAGCTCACTGTGTATACAAAGTAACCACAAGATGTTAGGGTGAGGCAAAACTACAGAAAACATCTTCCAACCGCTTCCTTGATCTTGCTGATCTTGGGCATCAAGGGGCATATGTTCAACATTTAATTTCTGACAGGACAGTGTGTTTGGTGCGTGAACCTGCATGCAGTCTGGTGCACGCCACCCAGACTGGGGAGTAGCCAAGGCGCAGTATGCCTTGAAGTGGACTTTTTAATTGTAGCCTCCATTCATTCAACACATTTTTACTGGCACTTTCTAGGTACCAAACTCATGCAAAAATTCTATACCTAACACAAAAGAAATGACTACCATCCTCATGGCTCTCATAGTCTAACAGCCATATTGTAGAGGCTGGAGGAAATAAATATGTACATGTCTCCAGTATCGACTGTAGATATGCTTTGACTCTCACTGTATTGGAGAAATAAAACCTCTATAGTGTCAATTTCTATAAGTCTTGACAATGTCCCTATGTCATGTGATAAAAGTTTACACATTTATTTTTATATTTTACATTTGTTTTTATAAAACTGGAAAGCAGGAGATCTGGGTTTGAAGATGTCCCAGTCACCCTTCTCCTTGACTTAGCATGTGTGCTTATTCCAGGAAACTGATAGTCTGCAGGGCTGACATTCACCATTGATCTTCCCACTGCTCTAAGCACAATAGCACCTAGATAGTTAACCTCTTTATTTCCTGAACCAAACACAGTCTTGTACATGGAACAGAATGCTTGAAAGGCCTGCTCATAGAAAAGAGATGGAACGTTTGGACCTGCTTTTTCTTCTGAAATCCCTGGACTTCAAAATACTTACCAGTAAATGAGTGAGTATGTCTTTTTATATATGTCTTCTTGCTGTTTACTATTGATAATAAATGAGATATCAGCAGTTAGATTGTACTGGTATATCTTTCCATGTGCTTATATGTATTTAAACATGTGCCCCTATATGTACATGTATATAAATATGTATGCCTATGTGTCTGTCCATGTAGACACATGAGCTTATGTGTATGTGCATGTTGACCTGTGTGTTTAAATGTGTTCCAGGCAGGCTCAATAAACTAATGGTTTCCAATGCAAATGAGGTGTGGTAAGGTTTCACAATTAAGGCAACAAAATTACTTCAAGTTCATACCCAAGAAAAATCAAAGAATAGAGATAGTAACAAGATAAGCCTTTGAGTCTCCAGGAGAAGAAAGAATATGACATCATACAGTATGACACCTTTTGTCCAGTGGCAAACATTTGCACTGATAGAAGGATAAAAATATTAGAAACTTTTTTAAAGGAGAAAAATCTGAATGTGAGTTTTATATCTGCCATTTATTTAAGGAATTTCCTAAATCGAGTGTGCCTAAATGTTCAAAATGAGAACAATACATTCATAGGACACTGAGGATAAATAAGTGAATAAATATGAGTGAGCTATTCATTGCGATGTCTGTCATATATCCAGAAAAATGATTAATGCTGTCGCTGTTTTCATATGGCAATTTCTTCTAAAGAGTGGTGCTCAGTGCCAAGGCAGATTGTGAACACTGTGCTGCAATAGTTGTATTGTCTGCCTGAATGTAGAAAAATCCCTGTTGTCCTTTAACTAAAGAGCACATGGAAGGCTGTGTCACAATGAGCCACCATATCATATTGCTACCCACGTTTTCCTGAGCATTCTTGAGAGCATTTTGTCTAGTATGTTCTAAAACTCTCCCTCTTTTTAAAAGCCACATTTCAACCTCATCTTTCTTCATGTACAAACCTGGACATGTACTTGTTTTAGTTACCTTACCATGGGATAACCAGGTTTCTGACCTGGTATCTAGAGCAAAAATGACAATATGGCTGTGTGTATGCAGTTATGTGCTTTCTTTCCTGATTTGTGTTTGTATATTTATAAGCCCTTCTCTCATTAACCCAAGAAGGTTTCAGAATCTTTGCTGAACCAAGACAGAGACAGGGAAATTTCTGTGTCTGCCTCATTTATGGGGTGGGTCAGGGCACCCCATCCCCAATCCACAGACTCTGTATCAATCACAAGACCCTCTGTGAAGAATCAAATTGAGTGGAAAATTTAACCTCTTGCACATATGCAGAAGCACCAATGTACCAAACATTCATTTGAATGAAATAAATGCATAAAGGCTTGAACTATATTATCACATTTAGGCCAAATCTTAGCCATTACCAGACATGCAGGCCAGAGGTTTCTAAGGTTGTTATTTCTTAAAAACATGATTGATTTTGGAGATTTTTTAATTGAATGTCATGAACCAGACATCCATAATTATATTATTTGTCTTATACAAATGAAAAGGAATAAATTAAGACTCGACATGTTGCAACAGGACTGTTGACATTATATACAAAGCCTGCTTATTGTCCTGAGATTCTCTTAACCTTCAGCCAAAATCCTTCAAAACTATTAGTGTTAAATCTAGCAGCTGTTGTCAAAGTTCCCCTGTTCTCTGTTTTATGCATTGTGCTTTATTTGAAATGTTTGCTGTATTTGTGTATATAACTTTCTGTGAGCTGTTCCTTGAAAGCTCCAAGGATTAAACATGAAGGTTGGGCCAGTTCAAAAGGAACAAAGTTAGGAAAATTAAAGAAAACTTGCTAAAACGAATGTTTAAACCATTAAAATATTTAGCAAGGTTTGCCTGGAGCTGTTTCCTTTTATGCAAAACATGATGCATTTCTTTCCCATTCTGTCTCTCTTTTTTTAAACAAATGAGGTTAAGGAAAACATACTTCTCTGAACATTGTTCTTTTCTCTTTAAAAGCATTAGAAATGTAATATCTAAATATTTTATGCAAATAGGTATGCTTGATTGAAGCAGAAACATCTCAAGCATCCCAAACATGTGGGCTAGTGGTTTATGGATATATTAAGTGATGGAGATGAGTAGCTGAAGGGATTATTCCTGAGCTTGGATTGAGTTGAGGCCCTGACTGTGAAGAAAACAGAGCATGGTTTTCTTGTAGTGTTCAGAAGCAGAGAAAAAGAACATTATAGAATTTAGTGCATATATATATAAATATATATATATTTAGTGTATATATATATATATATATAGTGTATATATATTTAGTATATATATATGTGTATATATATAACAGGCATTCTGGGCTTATTTATTCAGTTTTAATAATAAGAATAATTCATTAAATTGGGTTTTCAAATGGAAAAATATACTGCCCAGCTCTCTGCACTATCTCATAGCATTTGGAATACCCTCCCTGCCTGCCCTTTTCAGCAACCATCAACCATTTTGCCTAATTAAGAAGATCACAGTTCTTCAACCAAAATTCCTTTCAGTCGCTCAATAAATTTTTTCATGGTAACCCAAAACCAAAAAAAAAATAGATATTAATTATCCATTTGTTAAATAGGTCCAAAGAACTTCATAAAAATCTATGCTTAACAATTTAGAAGTCTCTACAGTTTCTTATTTTATATAATTTAAAAGAAAAATCATATTATTTGACTTTTTATAAAATATAATTTCTCACAGCACATCTGTGCTTGATCAAGTCTGTGAAACTTCTCAAAGTTTGGATGTTTTCCCTTTCATGTTATGCCTCAAGTAGACGTTCATGTAGTGTTTGCTTTTTATCCACAGCCACCTAAACAATTCTGGTGGTTCACAAAACACAGCATCGTTAGGAGTCATGTGATGCAATGTTCTGAGAAACCCATGCTCTGCTTTCGTCCAGCAGTCCATATGCTACGTAAAGTATGTACAATGTAACTACATTTCCTATAAGGGAAAAAAAAATTAAAGTTTTGAAAACTTAAGCCTCCTACATGAATGAATTTGCTCAGCATCCGGGACAGTTCCCACAGACTTGGGAAGATGTGGCTCTAGCATATACTTAGGGGAAAAAAAAAAAAAAGGTTTTCCTTGCTTTTTGTCATGCTAGGTGGTTAGTGAGACAAAATGGATTGGAAGTTATTAAGGATAGGCATAACTCTACTACCTCCTTTGCCCATCTCACAGTCAGTAGCTCTTCAACGCAAGTACTGAAATACATGATATTAGTAATTGGTTCAAGAGTGGTTCTGTGTCAATCACTGGCCCAGGTGACAGCTTCAACTGCCCGGAAAGCAAGCTACAGGTAACTGTCTAAACAGTGTAAGATTACTGTTCTGTTTGAAGGCTTTTTAAATAAAGAACAAGTATTTAACATTGTCTGTTCCTGAGAGAGACACTCTCCTTAGGCCTGTCAGTCACCTGGACAGGCGAATATCACCCTGGCACATTGTCTTCTCTAGATGAATTAAAGGGGGGAGGGGCAAAAGGAAGGAAGGAATGTGGCAAGAAGAGAAGAAAAAAAAGAGGAGCAAATACGGGCTACTGAAAATGTGGAATTAGAAACATAATGATCTCTCTTGTGATGGCCCACAGTGCGTCTTGAGAATAACTGCCATTCCGCAATGGTCCCTTCAGCTGCTTCCTGCTGTCACCCTGCAGAATGCACTTGCCTCTGCTCTGCAATGAAAATACCTGTTTTCCACACTATGCCCTGTCTGTTTCTTCTCAATTTTGGGGGCAGTGACTACAATAACCAGAAAGTCAGAGCAACTCTATAGTTGTATGCACCTTACCAGGAAGCCAGCTCACCTATGCGAATGTTAAGAGTGAAAGCCAGTTCCTCTCTATGGTCACATCTATCTGCCCAGAATAACCAACTGTTACTAATGGACATAAACATTGCTAGGAGGTAAAACCTAACATTTATATATGGAAATATCAAGACTTTGTGGACTATAGAAAAGATGTTTGGCTTTCCAATAACCATCCACTTGCCAGTATTTCTAGCATGTATTGAAATTAGGAAAAACAATTTTTAATCCACTGTGAGATTTGTAAATGGTATGATACATGAAATTTCATATTTCCTTATCTCTATCAACTTTGTCTTCCATTGTAGATAGAATAGCCTTGTATGAGTGGGATGTGTGTGGAAGCATTGAAGAGATGGTAGTGTCTATTGATACTATTGTTTGATTTATTGATTCGCTGTCTATTATTCATACATAAATGTATTCACTCAGCTTTTGTAGAAAGCATTTCATAGCTAGGTTGAGAAGAAGTATATACATAGAGCTATGTTTACAAATATTTAACAAATGGTTTTGGTGTTGGGAAAGCTAGATTTCCAATGTTCGCTAATTTCTACTGTATATAGGGTCCCACAGTGGCTTATTTGTAACTACTGCCAGGACCTCACTGAACTCAGAGGTCAGGATAAACAGGATGGAAGTGTACAATGGTCCTTGTCGTTCTCACTGATGACAAGATACAGAAGATCTGCGTTTGAGTTGCTTATAGTGTTAGACAAGGTGGACAAGTATATGTTAATAAAAAGTCATGCTATAAAACTCTAGCAACCTATATAATAAATGAAAATTCAGAGGTCTATGGGAAAAACTACTAGTTTTCCTAGGATTATTACCAGAAAAACTTCATACAGGAGAAACATCTCAACTGAGCAGTAAAGAATGGTTGTTAAATATCTAGTCAGTCAATATGAGGCCAGAACTTCACAGCTGGAAAAACAGACAGGAGTACAGATGAGTGCCCAGGAGTATGGCATACATGGAGCCAGACCTGTGAGTGGTTTGTTAAGTAAAGTGAATGAGTCTTGAAATTGTCTTAGGAGATGGAAGGTACAATCTCAAGGAAAAATGGAAGTTGTGTTAGGATAATCTAGCCACTTTATAATGAAGGAATTTAAACAAATTCACACTTAATCAGAAGGGGGAAGAATAAATATACTATAGGTGATAATACCTATAATAAGGACACAGTCAAAGAGATCTGGTTGACTAGGAATGAGGAGGAGGAAGGATCTGGCAATTTGACATTGAATTGACTGGGCATAGAAACTTAAATCCTCTGTCCTGTCTACTCTCCATCCTCCTTTCCCCCACTTACTGTACTTCCAGATGGATACTGTGGCCACTTCTGGTGTGAGACTGATCAGCAAAGCTTCTGTCTTCATGACAGGATTCCTCTAGACTGGAGAGCATGAGAACAGAGTCTTCCTTCTAGCAGTCTCTATCTCTATTCCAGACAGCTGCAAAGATGGCGGACTCTCTGCTTTGAAAAGCTATGCAGACCAGGGCCACACGGTCGAGCACATGTGGTTGCTATTTCACTTATGCTTTATCATTTTTCATTCTGACATAAGAGCTCCTCTGCAGCCGGGTGAGAGCGCTGCGCATTGTAAGGCGTAATGTGAACCGAGGGCCCCTGCTTTGTGCCAGAGGAAACGTGATTCAGAAACAATTTGAGGGCAACTGCAAGGTGATGTGGCCCAGAGAACCAGAAGCTATTGAAACTTTAAACATCATTTCTGGACATTATAATATGTTCTGCAGGGCAGCTTGGAAAAACAGGAAAAACCCTCCTTGGCCAGTCCTTGGAGAATTAGAAGGCTTTAAATATATTGAGCAAATGTTTCTTAAAGGGCCATGGGTATTTACAGTCTCAGAGGTTTTGCTAGAATGGCCTTCATCCCATGGGCACATGAGAAACAGAAGCCATGAGAAAGGATGGATTCCTGGGGCTGATCATGCCCCACATGGATGTCACGGGGCTCTTAGTTGCCCCATCCCATACCAAACTTTCTCTGTGACAGCCAAAGCTTACTAGTCTGCCTCAAGCTACACCAATTGAAAAGTATATTTTTAGGAGAACATTTTTTTTCTCCAAAAAGCGCTTCCATATTAATCTTTGCGGAATGAATTCACAAAGATCTATTTCTATATGTCAAAACAAGCTATGTGGAACGGAGCAAAGGCTCAAGAAATGTTGATGGAAAAGTCAAGCAGAGGGGGAAAGGAAGAACAGGAGGTGAACCAAAGGAGTCTGAGAACCACAATGTCACCATGCACTTTTCATGTGAGAAAGCAATTCTGCATTCTCCAAATCAATGCATTCATAGAGAAAAAGAAAGGCAATTGATGCTTAGAAATATTATTTTTGGTATCTCAAATTTGTTACCAGTTTATCACTGATACATTTTGGTTCTCCTGTGTATCATTGACAGATCATAACAAGATATGTCAAGGTAAATGCCCAAGATACTTGTTAAATGAGTAAATCCTGGCTTCATGTGATGTAGCTTCAAGTGCTGTTGAGCCTGTTTTGTTGGTACAAAATATCTGTTTTTTGCCACTTTTTAATCAGAATCACAATCCCTCTGACTTCAGTGTTTGGGTAGAAATGTCACATGGGTCAACTGGTTCTATGAAATGAAATTATGTAAAGAATACCTTCTCCCAGATTGTATCAAATACATAATTTTCCCTTTGTACTCCCCCCCTCTCTTTCAAATTCATGGCCTCCTTTTCTTTGTTTTTACACACACACAGGCACCCACACACAGCCACAGACACACACAGGCACACACATATGTGCCTATATGTGTATTCCTAAATACATAAATACAACCTGCTTAGAACACACATTATACACTTATGCTCAGTGTTCTCTATTCTAACGTTGTATACTATTTGGGTTACATTTATGATACTTAAAGAATAATATTTATATATCTTAATGCACTGGTACCTACCTTGTATCTATATTTTGTTAGATGTGTCCTAATGTTCTTTTTATGTCCCAGAATCCCATTCAACACTCCAAAGCGCCATTAAACGTCTTATTACGTTTTGCTCTGCCATCCCAGTAGCTGCAGTCCAACATTATATTAGGAATAAATAAAACCTGTTTTCTCAGGTTAATCATTATTGGTGAGCTTCGCTGCATGCTGTGGGCTTGTACTTATACATGCTTAAAAACACATTCTTCACCAACAGGAATGTGTATGTGTTTGCATGTGTTTATTTCATTCAAAGCCACTATACCAGATATGAATTTGTCTTAGCGTCTTTTCCTGCTGTTGTGACAAAATACTCCAGTAAAAGAAAGTACAAGATTATCATGTACAATTCACAGACCAAAAAAAAAAAAACTAAGTAACAAGGAGTGTGTCTGGGGAGTTGGGGGAGGGCTCTTGAACTGGCTGAGAAGGTGAAACGGAATTGATATCTGGGTGAGTGGAGAGAGGAAGCTGGCTGGAGGTGGGAAAGAGAGCAAGAAGAATCAAGTGGGAGGGACTACAGGAGAGAGAGCTGGAACCAGCATGTCTGTGGGGGAAGGTGGGTGCGCAGGGGTGAATCTCTGGGACAAGCTAGAAACCTAGGGCAATGGAAACTCCCTGGAATCCATGAGGTCACCCTAGCTGAGATTCTTAGCAATGGGGGATATGGAACCTGAACTGGCCATTTCCTGTAGATATTTTCCAATGGAGGTACTGGAAAACCAACCCAGCCACAGAACCTTAGACCCACAATTTCTCCTACCAACAAGATGTGCAGGGGTAAAAAGGTGGAACAGAAATTGAGGGAAAAGCTAACCAATGACTAGCCCAGCTTAAAACCCATGCTGTGAGAGAGAGCCTATCCCTGACACAATGATATTCTGCTATATTTTCAGGTAGGTACCTAGCTTAACTGTCATCTGAGAGTCTTCACAAAGCAAGTGATGGAAATAGATGCAGATACCCACAGCCAAACATTAAGCAGAGCTTGGAGAATTTTTTGAAAGAGGGAGACAGAAGATTGAAGGAGCCAAAGATGTCAAGAATACCAGAAGAAAACATACAAAACCAACTAACCTGGGCCAATAGTTGTCCACAGAGACTGAACCACCAAACAGAAAGCATACATGGGACAGATCTAGGCCCATGGCACATGTAACAGTTGTACAGCTCCATCTTCATGTAGTGGGACTCCTAACAGCAGGAGCAGAAGATGCATCTCATTCTGTTGCCTTCTTTGAGATTCCTGTCTCCTGACTGGGCTGCCTTGCCTACCCACAATGAGAAAAGGTGAGCTTAGTCCTACTACAGCTTGATATGCCAATGTGGGTTGAGATGCATGGGAAGCCTCCCGTTTTCTGAAAATTTTCTGAGGAGAAAGGAGGAACTAGAGGATGGTGGAGAGGTAAGATGAGAGGCGGTACTGAAAGGAGCAGAGGAAGAGAAAGCTGAGATCAGGTTGTAAAAGTAATTAGTTACAAAAGACAGAAGAAACGGACTAAATTTTAGTCAAGGGGAGATACTTATTCACACTCAAATACATACAATAAATACTTTTGTTTTGATTATATATGTATATATTTATAATGTACAAAGAGGTATATATTATATACAGATATACATATATATTATGTGTATACATTCATATAGGTGTGTGTATTCACACATATATACACACACTGGCAAAAGTCACTTATGGAAAAGTGTGTTTTAACTTAGAATCCAAAGAAGATATACCATGGTTCTAGAAAAGATATGGAAGCAGGTAGGGAATGCATGGCGGCAAGAAGCAGAAAGCGATCTCATCTTACATCTATAAGTTGTGCTTCAGAAAGTAAACAGGAAGTGGTATATGCCCATGAAGTCTCAAGGCCCACTCACAGTGACCTACAGTTCCCGGTTAGGTTCTGGATTTTTTTTTCTTTTTTTATTTATTACAATGTATTCATTTGTATTCTGGCGGTAGCCCCATCCCTTGTACCTTCCCAATCCTGCCCTCCCTCCCTCTTCTCCTCCCATGCCCCTTCCCTTCCCACTTATAGGGGAGGTCCTCTTCCCCTTCCATCTGACCCTAGCCTATCAAGTTTCATCAGGACTGTCTCCATTGTCTTCCTCTGTGGCCTGGTAAGGTTGTCCCCATCTCAGGTGTAGGTGATCAAAGAGCCAGCCATGGAGTTCATGTCAGAGACAGCCTCTGTTCCCCTTCCTAGTGGGCCAATTTGGAGACTGAGTTGCCATGGGCTACACCTGTGCAGGGATTCTAGGTTATCTCCATGCACGGTCCTGGGTTGGAGTATCAGTCTCAGAAAAGACTCTTGTGTCTAGACTTTTTGGTTCTGTTGCTCTCTTTGTGGAGCTCCTGAATGAGGTATCCCAGAAGCAGAAAGATACACATGGTATATACTCACTTATAAGTGGATATTAGACATACAATATAGCATAATCATATTAAAATCTGTACACCTAAAGAAGCTAAGCAGAAGGTAGACCCTGCATAAGATGCTCAACCCTTATTCAGAAAGGCAAATGGGATAGACATCAGAAGAGGGTGAAAACAAGGAACAAGACAGGAGCCTACCAAAGCAGCCCCCTAAAAGACTCTACCCAGCAGGTTATTAAAGCAGATGCTGAGACTCGTAGCTAAACTTTGGACAGAGTGCAAGGACTCTTATGAAAGAATCTTTTTTTAAAATTTAACATTTTTATTTTATATTAATCACAGGTTATGTACATTGTATCCAAGCCGTAGCCCCCTCCCTCATTCCCTCCCTATCTCTCCTTCCCTCCCTCATCTCCTCCCTGCCCCTTTCCAAGTCCATAGATAGGGGAGGACCTCCTCCCCTTTCATCTAACTCTAGCTTATCAGTTCTCTTCAGGACTGGCTGCAATGTCATCTTCTGTGGCCTAGCAAGGCTGCTCCTCCCTCAGGGAGTAGGGAGGTCGAAGAGCCAGCCACTGAGTTCATGGCCAAAATAGTCCCTGTTCCCCTTACTAGTGTACCCACTTGTATATTGAGCTACCATTTGCTACATACAAGCAGGGGTTCTAGGTTATATCCATACATGGTCCTTGGTTGGAGAGACAGTCTCATAAAAGACCCCTGTGCCCTGATATATTTGGTTCTGGCAGAGCTCCTGTCCTCTCCAGGTCATACTAACTCCCCCTTCTTTCATAAGATTCAAAGAGTTACATCTCTAGCAACTTTTAAAGAGAAAAAGCATGTAGATAGACAAAGATGCAATGATGTAGTCACAAATGCACCATTGGCTGTTATCAATCAGAAGCTGGTATGGATGCCAATCAGTGGACTGTGAATTCCCAAGATCCTGCTTAATATGGATGCCCAGTCTCAGTCACACTATTGGGAAAGTTAACCTCTGCATTGCTGCAAAGCTGTTTGCAGCTTTGCATACTTTCTATAGGACCATCAAGACAAGGAAACTCCGTCAGAGTCCTAGTAGAGGCCAAAGCAACAAGATTGCCCAGTCCCTGAGCAGAAGGCATGTAGTATGAGCTATTTGCCCATCTCTTCTTGCTTGTCCACATCTGTTACGTAGTATATTAAGGTAAATACTTAAGTGAAAGTTGATTAACTTTATGTGTGGTTGCCTACTTATGAACATATTGCCTTGTGCTTTGGTTTTTAAATTGAAGCGCTGTTTTTCTGAATCAACACCCATGTTGAAACAATTGCAAATGTTTCTTGGGGACTTTTCTCAGCAAGGAACCTGACCTAGCATTTTAGAGCTCCTCTGTAGAACTCCCACTCTTCCCAAGCATGATCCATTTTCACTCATTTTGTTTTTGTGGTTGTTCTTGGTGACACACTCACATCTAAAGATTCAAAGCTAGGAGCTACAAGAAGGCAAGGATGCAATATTTGTCTATATGAGTCTCAAATATTTCACTCACTATACTATTTCTACTTCTTTCCACTTACCTGCAAATTTCACTTTCTTCTTTAGAGATGCAGAAAATTCAATTGTGTTCATACCCACCTCATTTTCACTATCATTCCTCAGTTGAAGGGCATGTATGGCGTTTCATGTCCTAGTTATTGTAAATAGAGTGGCAATAAAAAGTATCTATCTAGTAAGATGTCCGGACCTTCGGGTATATTTTAAAAGCAGTGCAGTTGGGCCATATGACAGTTTTTTGTCTGTTTGTTTTTTGGGTTTTTTTGTTTTTGTTTTTGTTTGTTTGCTTCTTTGTTTTGGTTTTTTAAGACAAAGTTTCTCTGTGTGTAGCCCTGGCTGTCCTGAAATCACTCCATAGATGAGACTGACCTTGAACTTACAGAGATTCTTCTACCTCTGTTTCCTGAGTGCTGGGATTAGAGGTATGTGTCATCATACTCAGATGATAGTTGTACATTTATCTTTTTTATATTTATTTTATTATTATCATTTATTATAATTTACTCAATTTGTATCCTGGCTGTGGCTCCCTCCCTCGTCTCCTCCCAATCCCACCTCTGTCCCTCATTTCCCCCTATGCTCTTCCCCTAGTCCACTGATAGAAGAGGTCCTCCTCCCCTTCTCTCTGACTCTAGCCTATCAGGTCTCATCAGGACTGTCTGCATTGTCTTCCTCTGTGGCTTGGCAAGGCTGCAACCCATCCCTCCCAAGGGGAGTTGATCAGAGAACCTGCCACTGAGTTCATGCCAGAGACAGTCCCTGCTCCCCTTACTAGGGACTCCATTTGGAGATTGCATCTATAGGCTACATCTAAGCCAGAGTTTTAGGTCCTCTCCATGCCCGGTCCTTGGTTGGGGTATCATTCTCTTCAGTGGCCCCAGGGCTCAGTTTTTATGGCTCTCTTGGTCTCCTTTTGGAGCTCCTGTCCCCTCCAGGTCTTTCTATCTCCCTGTTCTTGTCCTTCAACAGAAGAATGGATACAAAATTGTGGTACATTTACACAATGGAATACTACTCAGATATTAAAAACAAGGATATCATGAATTTTTTAGGTAAATGGTGGGTAAATCTTGAGTAAGGTAATCTACAAGCAAAAAGACACACATGGTATATACTCACTCATAAGTGGATATTAACCTTATAATATAGGATAAACATACTAAAATCTATACTTCTAACAAAGCTAAACAACAAGAAAGACCCTAAAGAAGATGCTCAATCCTCATTCAGAGGGACAAAAGCCATAGACATCGAAAGAAGAGGAAGAGAGGGAGCAGGACAGGAGTCTATCACAGACAGCCTCTGAAAGACAGCAGCCTATCACAGACAGCCTCTGAGAGACGCTACTGATTGAGGTATCGAAGCAGAGGCTGAGACTCATAGCCAAACTTTGGGCAGAGTACTTTTATCTTTTGATAATTCTCCACATTGGTTTCCATAATGTTTGTACCAACTTGTGATTCCAGCAGTGAGTAAGGGTTCTTCTTTCCCCATATCCTGGCCAGGATTTGTTGTTGATTGTTTTGTGGATGGAATCTCAGAGCAGTGTTAATAACATTTCTCTAATCTCTAGGAATGTTAAACACATCTTTTGATAGTTTTTAGTCATTTTTATCTCTTCTTTTGAGAACTTCATGTTCAGAGCCATCAAGGACAGCTTTTGCCCTTACACTGCTCCCAATTTGTGAAGATACTATCTTGGGAGGTTCAGAATATACAAGGGGGATTTAGAAGTATTTGACAAATTGGGAAAATGAGATAGGCAAAATGGAACAAGAGTTTTCTGTCTAGCTTTGATATTCTTAAATCTGTATTTTCAACTCTGAATGATGTTATTCCTGCAGGAATGTCTTTCTGGATAAAGGTCATTCCCAGCAATGACAGCGTAGTTTTATCACCTGTAGAGCCTATTTGTCAATAATTCGTAATTCTGTGGCATTGAAGTAGTGAATTCTCCAGTGTTTGGGAATAATAATATTATATTAAACTCACAGTCAGATGTACTCACAGAGAAAAGAGGCTCACTTGACACTTGTAAAGAAAGAGGAAGGGGTGGATATGTTTACAACTGCCGTGTGTCCCACAGGAAAGCTCTGGGATGGAGTGGACTTAGCATTGACAGCTTTATTCCTTTACAGAGGCGAGGAGTCATCTTTAGAAAGCAAAGTGCTGGGAACACTTTCAGGTTTGTTTGTTTGTTTTCTGGTATGGGAGAGCACAAGCTTCACCTCAGGCATGAGCCTTTAACCTACTCTGAAATTTCAGTTCTTCAAAGGTTTCAGTCCATAGGTCTAGCTTCTGTTACTTCTGGTTCATGAATGAATGAATGAATGAATAAGTAAACAGAGCATCAGAGTGATGGAAGCACTGCCCATCCCATAGCAGGTAGGAGACAGAAAAAGAGGTAAGGCTGGGGTAAGATTCATCTCCCTCCCCATTTACTTAGTTCTTCCAGGTAGCCCTTCTTTAAGTTTCTGGGACCTCCCAAAACATGTCAGATAAAAACCGAGGCACTATGACATGAACTTTTGAGAGGGACACTTACTATCCGCTCCATAAAACACCAATAGGCAACATAATCATTAGCAGCAGTAAAACAAAGATCCAGTGAAAACCTCTTTAAATCCAAACACCATGGTGAAGAGTTCCTGTGACATGGATGGCTGTGTTGCTAAGCCATTTGTGGCACACATCGCCAGACTTTCGGTCACAGTATTATAATGTTCTCATGACACCACTGAAACTATTTATACTGGTTTTGTTTAGAAATAAATCAGGCGGAAGGTAAAGAGGTTGGTTGTGTAGGCGTTTGGCTGCCTGGGTGTACTCAGTTTGTCTTCGTTACCTAGGATTCTGTAAGTGTTCTTTGAAGGCCACTAAGGTGCCATTGAAAGGTTGAGAATAGATGCAACAGTGTGAGGACTCTGTGACCACCCTTTTCCATCAGTGCAGGATTCTTACCTTTATAATGCACTGAAATGGAACATCACTACTCTTCACAAGAAATGTTGGAATATGGAATCTATAAAGCCCTCAGTAAAATTGAAACAGAATTATGTGCAATAATTATTTACGTTAATCTTTTTAAAATATTCATGCCAAAAAAAATCCTTTATCTTCTCAGACTACCTTTCAGGCAGATCTTAAGGAACTGTTTATCATGTGTAACAATGACATGGCTAGTAAGAAACTTTGCTAAAAGGAACTTGCCCTTGCCTATAATACCTTAAATGAGTTGCCCTATTCTTGATACACATTGTCAGCCAATTATTTAACTTTCTAAATGACTGTCAACCAGTGAACAAACAAAGGATGTTGACCCTTCCTTGTCCACAAGCAATAACTTTAAAAATCCCCTATCAGTGGACTTGGGGGGTAAGGGCAGGGAGGAGATGAGGGAGGGAGAATGGGATTGGGAGGGAATGAGGGAGTGGGATACAGCTGGGATACAGAGTTAATAGAATGTAACTAATAATGAAAATAAATTTAAAAAAAAGATTTAAAAATCACATTATCCTTGGTGGTAGATATTATATAACTAAATGCCAAAAGTTTATCTTAAGTGGGTTTAAGGCAATTATTTTCATTTTGATTTTCCACATGATAAAGTGTTCAAACTGCCAAGCCTTACTAAATCTTCAAATAAAATCTATTAGCTCTTCTAAAGGTACTTCCAGCAGACCTATAAGTTCAGGAAAGCAAACTTATTTTTACCTGTAAGTACTTATTGACTTCACAGTTCTCGGCCTGTGCCTATCAGTGAGCCAACCATGAGGTGAACTGAAATTTGCTCTGTTTCATACTAATGTGTACAGATTAAATTGCTTTCAGCTGCAAGTTAAAGAAAACTTCACCTCTAATCATCTTAAATAATAAGGAAATATACTATTTCTCAAGGGAAGGAATTCAGAATAATATAGTGGGTACCATTATCCCATTCAACATGTAGCCTCTTACCACAGGATCCCTAGAGAATGTAGCCTAATGCTCCAAGTCATTTATTACTGGTAATTCATTAACTTCTATACCAGCAGTATTTACTACATGCTTGATAGAATTTCTTTAAAAGATCACATGTAGCATTTTCTTTGTTTGTGATTCCACAAAAGACACTCGAGTGTCAGAACCTGAGTAGTTTGTTTTCCTGCCCCACTTCCCAAAACATAAGAGCCTTTATGATTATAAGAGATGCTGGGAGAGCCTAACACCATAGTCAAGACAAAGCAATTTTCAGGAAGAGGCGTCTTTACTCTCTCATCATTGATTAGTAACAAGGAAAATGGGACTGATTGCAGCCCTCTGCCTATGTGCTACAGTGGTGTAGCTTGGTCTTCTTGTGGGACTCCTAACAGTGGGAGCAGGGGTTGTCTTTGAATATGTTGCTGGCTTTTGAGACCCCTTTCCTCATACTGGGTTGCCTTGTCAAGTCTTAATATGAGGAGAGGTGGCTTATCTTACTCCAACTTGCTATACCATGCTTGGTTGATATCCATGGGAGGCCTGTCCTCTTCTGAAGAGAAAAAGAGGAAGAGGAGTGGGTAGGGGAGGCAGTAGAAAGGTGGGAGGGGTGGAGGAGAGGAAGGAGAGGAAACGGTGGTAGGAATTTTAAAATAACAAACCAACAAACGTCTCCATCACAAGTAGCTCACTTATTCTGGCCTGAGAGTAAATCCATTAATCCAATTTCTTTTTCAAGATGAACTACCTGGCATCTTATACCCCCCCCCACTTTTTGAGAATAGTATAGATTATAGAATAGTGCCATGCCAAAAAAAAAATTACCATGTGTATTATTTCTATAGGAACCATTGCAAAAAATGTAATTTATGGATGTATCAGGCTATTATTTACTATGTGATTGTTTTTCAATCACATGTTCATTAACCACCAAAGCCTTAATATATTGAAACATTCAAATATCTCCCCAAACCTGCAATTTGGTAACATATGTAAACATAATCAGCAATGACTCACTCACTGTTACTTTATCAAGCCATAGAAATATAGTGAGAAATTCATGATGGCTAATTTCCAACCATTTTTAAAATAATTGTATTACTCTCTATTTAGCAATCAGTCTAATCATTATCATCTATAAAATATCCTAAATGTACTTAAACTAATTTAATTTTTAAATGTTACATAGACTGCCTTGGCATCTATAAATCCCTTTATTACTCCTTCATTGAAAATTTAAGTGTGAACATAGTTGAGCAAGTGTCCTTGCTGTATGTCGGAGCATATTTTGAGTAGATACCTAGGAGAGGTGTATGTAGGTCTTGAGAGAAATCTAGTCCCAGTTTTCTGAGAAAGTGCCAAATTGATTTCCAAAGTGGTTGTAAAGTTTACATTCCCACCAGCAATGCAGGAGTATTTCTCTTTCTCCACATCCTCTCTAACATGTGTGTTACTTGAGATTTTGATCATAGCCATTCTGACCTGTGTGAGATGAAATTGCAGAGTTGTTTTGATTTGCATTTCCCTGATGACTAAGGAAGTTGAGTATTTCTTTAAGTGCTTCTAGTACATTTAAGATTCCTCTGTTGAGAACTCTTTTTTTATTTCTGTGCCCCCATTTTTAGTTGGATTATTTTGTTTATTGGTGTTTGATTTCTTGAGTTTGGATATTTTGTACATTAGCCCTTGTTGGTTGTAGGATTGGTGAAGATCTTTTCCTAATCTATAGACTGTCAAAACTTAGGGTGAGAGTATGTCTGTAACAAGCTGGAGGCCTAAGTCAGGGTAGGCTCCTGAGAGGATATGAGAGAGACTCATGCAGAGACTCCTAGTATCAGAGGCCACAGAGACTGAAGAGGATACTTACTAACTAAACTAGTCTCCTAATAGAGGGAGGGAACACCAACACACCCACAAAAACTTTGGTCCAAAATTTACCCTGCCTATAAGTTGTGCAGATACAGAAGAGATTGAGGAAATGTCCAACCAATGCCTGGCCCAACCAAGACCCACCCTATCAGAGAGTGCCAGCTCTTGACACTATGGAAGATACTCTGCTAAATTTGCAGACAGGAGCCTGACAGAGTTGTTCTCTGAGAGGCTCTACCCAGCACAACCTCAAAACTGATGCTGAGACTCACAGTCAAACATTGGGCAATGAATAGGGGCTCTTTAGGAAAAGTGTGAGGAAAGAGATAACGTCCTGGAGTAGACAAAAGCTCCACAAGAAGACCAACAGAGCCAACTAACCAGAGGCCAGGAGACTTGCTGAGAGTGAAGCATCAACCAAGGACCATGCATGAACTAAGCCCCCTACAAAGATGTAGCAGGTGAGCAGCACAGGCCAGCTTTGGGTTCTCTAGTAAAGGAAGTGGGGGCTTCATCAGACACACACTCATTTTTCAGCTTATCACTTTCCCTTGGAGAGACTGCCTTGCCAGGCCTCAGGGGAAGAGGACAGGCCCAGTTCTGATGCAACTTGATGAGCTGGGCTAGATGGGAAAGGGAGTGCCCCTTCTCTGAGGAAGAGAAGAGAGGGAAAGGGGAGGGAAGGAGAATGCAACTGGAAAGGGTGGGAGGATGGAGCTACAATAAGAATGTGAAGGAGGGGGCGGGAGGAGATGAGGAAGGGTTGGGGAGGGTGAGAGGGAATGAGGGAGGGTGCTAAAAACCTAACCTGTGATTGATATAAAAATAAATAAATTTATTTAAAAAAGAATGTGAAGTGAATAAAGAAGTAAAATAAAACTAAAGAAAATTATAGTATAACCCAGATGTATTTTTGTTTTGTTTTGATTTTCAAGACAGGGTTTCTCTGTGTAGCCCTGGCTGTCCTGGATATCAGTCTGTAGACCTGGCTGGCCTCAAACTCATAGAGATCCAAGTGCCTCTGCCTCCAGAGTGCTGGGATTAAAGGCATGCACCACCACTACTCAGTTCTGACATTTTATTTAATGCTATTCCTCCTAGTGCATTCTGTATTGAACCTAGAAGCATACTGGAGATGTGGCCATAGAGAAATGTTCTTTAAAATCAGTGGGAAGATAAATATGCTTGACTTTTTTTTTCCCCTCTGCCAACACTAGTGACATTTCTCCTAAGGACAGGGAATCCCTGGCTCTCTGACTGTGTATCTTTCCATAATCCTCATCCTTGCTACAATCCTTTCTACATGACAGATAAAGAATTACAGAGATGCTTTGTTGGGTTAGTCGAGATCTTAGTATTCCCTTTGCAGCTTTCCTGCATTTCTTCATTTTCTTACTTTTATAAGAATGTATCGATTCACTGAAGCTCCCCTTTTAGAACCAATAGAATGATATCTTAGCAGACCTCTTTTCCATCCTGAGAGTAGTACAAGTATCTTTCAGATAAAAGTAAAAGAGCTCCTGAGGTTTTTTTTTTTTTTGTAAGTTTTACCCTTACCTGGGTTTTTAAAATTTTTATTAATTACACTTTATTCACTTTGTATCCCCCCCAGATGCCCCTCAACTGAGCTCCTGACTTTTAAAGCCATTTAGAAATAGCTAATTCATCTCAGCAGATGGAGTATAACTTAACAAGTGGCACTTCATTAAAAATAAAAATATTTATTGTTTTGTTCTTTGAAAACATGGGAAAATTGAACTCTGTATATAAATTATCAGCTTTGGGGAATCTATCCTGTCTAAAAGGAAATCTCTGGCTTTTGACTGTGGGCAAGGATGCCACAATTATTAAAGTATTAGATTGACAAGCCCTTGGGGACATGCACAGTGAAGGGTTAGCCAATTTCAGAGAACAAGGGATTAGAATATTTCCCAAGATTTAGCCAGAATGGCCACTGCCTGCTCGTTCAAGTGGCTCTACAGCAGCGGCCACTGAGCAAATCTACTGGATTTACTTACTAGATAAGAAAGACAAAACTGTTCTCATAATCTTCGTATTCTGAATACTTTTGGTATGCTGCCTATCCTCAAAATGTCTGTTCTTAAACAGAACCAGCTTTTTGCTACTTCTGCTTTGAATTACACTCCAATATACATGAATCAAGGATTATAGACAAATGATAAGGAAGTAACATTTGTCTATGATAGGTAAATAGCCCCAGTCCTAAACATTCTCTGTCTTCATGAAGTATCAAGATTTAGCATATATGCCTCTAAAATATGCCTCTTGGGAAAAATAACCAAAATATCAATAAAATTAAATATTTTTCTTTTTTAAAATTTTTATTAATTACACTTTATTCTCTTTGTATTCCCCCACAAACCCACCTTTCTTCCCCCTTCTCCACACATGCCCCTCCCCAAGTCCACTGATAGGGGAGGTCTTCCTTTCTTTCCTTCTGATCCTAGTCTATCATCTCTCATCAGGAGTGGTTGCATTGTCTTCCTCTGTGGCCTGGTAAGGCTCCTCCCCCATCAGGGTGAGGTGATCAACGAGCAGGCCAATCAGTTCATGTCAGAGACAGTCCTTGTTCCCATTATTATGGAACCCACTTGGATACTGAACTGCCAAGGTCTACATCTGTGCAGGGGTTCTAGGTTTTCTCCATGCATGGTACTTGGTTGGAGTATCAGTCTCAGGAAAGACCCCTGTGCTCAGATTATTTGGTTCTGTTGCTCTCCTTGTGGAGCTCCTGTCCTCTCCCTATTTTACTATTTCCCACATCTTTCATAAGATTCCATGCACTCTGCCCAAGGGTTGGCCATAAGTCTCAGCATCTGCTTTGATATTCTGCAGAGCAGAGCCTTTCAGAGGCCCTCTGTGACAGGCTCCTAGCTTGTTTCCTGTTTTATTCTTCTGATGCCCATCATCTTTGCCTTTCTGGATGGAGACTGAGCATTTTAGCCAGAGTCCTCCCTCTTGATTAGTTTCTTTAGGTGTGCAGATTTTAGTAGGTTTATCCTATTTAATATGTCTATATGAGTGAGTGTATACCATGTGTGTCTTTCTGCTTCTGGGATAGCTCACTCAGGATGATCCTTTCCAGTTCTCACCATTTACCTGCAGATTTCATGATATCCTTGTTTTTTATTGCTGAGTAATATTCCATTGTGTAGATATACCACAATTTCTGTATCCATTCCTCAGTTGAGGGACATTTGGGTTGTTGCCAACTTCTGGCTATTACAAATAAAGCTGCTACAAATATGGTTGAGCAAATGTCCTTATTGTGTACTTGAACCTCTTTTGGATATATGCCTAGAAGTGGTATAGCTGGGTTTGGAGGAAGCACTATTCCTAGTTGTCTGAGGAAGCGCCAGATTTATTTCCAGAGATTTGGTCCTTGTGGGGCTCCTGTCATACTAACTCCCCCTTCTTTCATATGATTCCCTGCACTCTGCCGAAAGTTTGGTTATGAGTCTCAGCATCTGCTTTGATATACTGCTAGGTAGAGTCTTTCAGATGGCCTCTGTGGTAGGCTCCTACCCTGTTACTCGTTTTCTCCTACTTCCAATGTACTTCCCATTTGTCTTTCTAAGTGAAGATTGATCATCTTACCCTGGGTCTTTCTTCTTGTTTATCCTCCCTAAGTGTATGGATTTTAGTATGTTTATCCTACCTTATAGGTCTAGTACCCACTTATAAGTGAGTATATACCATGTTTGTCTTTCTGATCCTGGGATACCTCACTCAGGATGATCTTTTCTAGATCCCACCTTTTTCCTGTAAATTTCATGATTTCCTTGTTTTTAATTGCTGAGTAATATTCCATTGTGTAAAAGTACTACAATTTCTGTATTCATTCCTTCCTTGATGGACATCTGGGTTTTTTCCAGGTTCTGGCTATTACTAATAAAGCTTTACAAACAGGGTTGAGCAAATGTCCTTGTTGTGTACTTGAGCATCTTTTGGATATATGCAAGGACCAAATATACCAGGGCACAGGGGTCTTCTATGAGACTGTTTCTCTTATTAAGAACCATATATGGATATAACTAATGTAGAACCCCTGCTTGAATGTAGCAAATGGTAGCTCATTATCCAATTGGTGCCCTAGTAAGGGGAACAAGGACTGTTTCTGAAGTGAACTCAATGGCTGGCTCTTTGACCTCCCATCCCCTGAGGGAGGAGCAGCCTTGCTAGGTCACAGAGGAGGACATTGCAGCCAGTCCTGAAGATACCTGATCAGCTAGGGTCAGATGGAAGGGGAGGAGGACCTCCCCTATCTGTGGACTTGGAAAGGGGCAGAGAGGAGATGACACAGAGAGGGTGGGATTGAGAGGGAATGAGGGAGGGGGCTACGGCTGGGATACAAAGTAAATACCTGTGTTTAATATAAAAAA
Organism: Pachyuromys duprasi; assembly: GCA_028658305.1. NCBI lineage: Eukaryota > Metazoa > Chordata > Mammalia > Rodentia > Muridae > Pachyuromys > Pachyuromys duprasi. The sequence goes on from CM053755.1 coordinate 24,674,809, forward strand.
TAAAAATTATATTTAAAAATGCAAAAATTAGTACAGTATTATTTCAGTGATATTAGGTACTAGAAACAGGAAAGTCTCCAAACATATCCAATCCCTGGTTGAAAAAAACTATTAATGAAAATCAACACAAAATTGTAAGGGTACTTAAAATATTTGTAAAATTTTAAAAACTTAGTTGTGTGGTTCTCAGGCATAAACTGAAGATGACAGTATAGTGTCGTAATGTTAATAGATTGGACATACAATACTGTCTATAATAGGTATAAATTTGGTAACAAGTAAAGATAGTATGTACTAAAATTTATTTTCATTGAAATAAAATGCAGATATATTTAATATATATAATATATTATATAATCTGTTGCATAACTGAAGAAAATAATGGAATTATAATTAATAAATTAAACATTCTTGTATTTAATTATAGCTTAAAATTAAGTTAGTGAAACAACGTATGTAAAGTCATCAGTTTTTTGATGGAGATATGTAGATCAGTTGGAAGAATTTATGTAATAATCTATTCATACCAACAGGAAAAATAGGAAATATCTATTGTGCTAAAAAATACAATAAAATTTCAAGAAGTCATTTTAAGATAGAAAAAAAAAACATGAAAGATGTTGCATGTTTCATGTAACCAGGATACAAAATAATACAACCAGGATATAAAATAATAAAAAATTAAATAATTAATTTTATATTTAGAAACCATGGAAGACATATTCAGCCCCTAAATGAGGAATTTGAGTTTTATAAATTCCCTTATTTATCAGGTTAATTTTTATCCACCAAGGATAATATGTGTACCAACTAGTTTGGAGGGAAGTATATAACTAGAAATCTTAACACAATATATCACCTACAATTATATGTCAATATTAATTTAAATATATAAAATAAGAAAAAAAACAGATCCCTGAAAAATGACAATCAAAAAGTATGTAGCATAAGACTAAAGAAATACCTTGTAATTTTTTTATCTTTGCTTATAAAAATTTCATTTCATATTTAAATGTATTTGCATATATCATACTAAAGTGTTAACGCTGTCTTCTAGAGGTAGAATTATGTGTGATAAGTATTCTCACCATTAAAATGAAATAATTGCTAACTAATTTTTGGTAGATACTTTACCATCCAAATTTTATGCACACAGACGCATACACACAGTTATTTCTAAATTGCGTATTTTATTTGTTAATGAAAAATATGAAGATTATTTATAGTGATATTCTTCTTGTTTTAGGGCTAGAAATATAGCTTAGCTGTCGAGTGCTTGATGCTTTATAGAGGACCCAAGTTCAGGTCTCAGGAGCCATACTGGGTGGCTCACAACTGCTTGTAACCTCTGCTCTCCGGGGTCTGATGTCCTCTCCTGACCTCTGTGAACACCTACATATTCATGCACATACAAACATATCCCAGTAGATCAAAATTACATCTTAAAAACAAAAGATTGCTTTGGATATCTCTGGAAGTCATGCCAAAAATTGGTGAAGCAAAAACAGGGACGCTTATGCTTGGAATAAAATAATGTGTTAAAAACCCTTCTTTGGCCACCATTTCAATGTCCATAGGAAGACTCTTTTTACTTACCAAGCATTTGTTTTCTTATAAGTAAAAATTGGTACAATACCTATCGTACTGGGTAATTTTATTTTTGAATTAAATTTATTCTTTGTATAATACATTCTAATTATTTCTACCTTAACTCCTCCCATCTACATCTTAATTTTATAATATTGAGGGGGAGGGGTGAATGTTTGTTTTGTGACCCACTGGATTTAACTGGGATCAAACCATTAGCCATAGGTTTGAACCTTTTATATGGAGCCTGGAAAATATACAACTAAGGAAAATGTCTGTCCATCTCCTAGAGTTCATCACTTGACAGCAGATAGATGGAGTTCTTAGGAATTTTCCAGGTCTGATTGACGGTTAGCAGACAATTTTGTCTGCTATTAAAGCACAATCTCAATGTCTATGTCTTGCCTTAATGACAGTTTTTATCAGCCCCTCTTCTGATTCTTATATTCTTTCCATTCCTCTTCTAAAATGTTCCCTGAGCCTTAGAAGGGGTGGTATAAATGTTTTGTTTGGTGCTCATCATTCAGTTGCCACCTTTTCTCAGCAAACCTAAGTCTCTGTATTCACCATTGTTCACTGCAAAGAGAAGCTTCTCTGAGTAAGGAGGAGAGCAATGGTGGTCTGTAGGTATTAACGTAGATACTTAAAAGACAGTTTGATGCTATATCTGACATGTAAGCAGGAGTAGTAAGGTCATTGGTACAGCTTGTGGTCTCCCCAGTCACAGGTTTAGACCAGGGTCACAGAATCATAGATTCTTTCCTGTGGAGCAGGGTTCAAAGCCAATCACAGAGAAGCTGACCACACCCATAACAGTTATACCACTATTGGTTTTTTTTTTTTAATCTTCTAAACAATGTGTGTGGTAACTTCCATAATAAAGTATTATGATATAGTTCTGGTACTCAGCAAACAGGTAATTCAATAGTTTGTATTGTTTGTGTGTGTGGTGGTGTGTGTGGCTCTTGTGGAGGTATCCCTCACCTGGTACTAAAATTTTTATTTAGCAACCTACTTATCCTTTTTTTTTCTTTTCTTTTTTGAATCTGGTATCATTGTCTCTTTATGTTGTTTATTTATTATTTATTACAATTTATTAACTTTTTATCCCAGCTGTAGCCCCCTCCCTCTCTGCCTCCCAGTCCTACCCTCTCTCCCTCTGCTTCTCCCATGTCCCTCTGCTAGTCCACTGATAAGGGAGGTCCTCCTCCCCTTCTATCTGACCCTAGCCTATCAGGTCTCATCAGGACTGGCTGCATTGTCTTCCTGTGTGGCCTGGCAAGGCTGTACCCCTCAGAGACAGGTGATCAAAGAGCTTGTCACTGAGTTCATGCCATAGACAGTTCCTGCTCCCTTTACTAAGGAACCCACTAGGATACTGAGATTATGGGCTATGTCTGAGCAGGGGTTTTAGGTCCTCTCCATGCATGGTCCTTGGTTGGGGTATAGGTTTCTGCAGGGGCCCCTGGGCCCAAATTTTTTTGATTCTGTTGATCTCCTTTTAGAGCTCTTGTCCCCTCAAGGTCTGTTTATCTTACCCTTCTTTCGTAAGATTCCCTGAACTCTGCTTAAAGCTTGGCCATGAATCTTAGCATCTGCTTCAACGCCATGATCAGTAGAGTCTTTCGGAGACCCTCTGTGGTAGGCTCCTGTCCTGTTCCCTGTCTTCTCCAGCTTCTGGTGTCTATCCCATTTGTGCTTCTGAATGAGGATTGAGAGCATCTTCTCTAGGAGCCTCCTTCTTGTTTAGCTAGAAATGGACATAGAAATTGTGGTGCATTGACACATTGGAATACTACTCAGCTATTTAAAACAAGAATATCATGAAATTTGCAGGCAAATGGATGGAACTGGAAAAGATCATCCTGAGTGAGGTATCCTATAGGCAGAAAGACACACATGGTATATACTCACTCATAAATGGGTAGTAGACATATGATGGAGGATAAGCAACCTGTTCCTCTAAGAGCAGCAGTACAGCAGTATATAACTATCCAATACATCTCCTTTCAAATGTGCTTTAATTGTTTATTTTTTGTTTTAATTAAGTAAACCACCAAATGCACCCTAATTCCCAGCACTGCTATTCTCTTCCAACTCCATGTGCTTTTCTTGCTTTTTTTAATAAAAACAAACAAACAAGCAAACGAAAACCATACCGTGTCCACTTAGCATATAACTAGTATGTTCATGAATGAAGACACACTTACTGGAATATAGGAGCCATATTACTAAAACACTCCATTCTCCACTATTAACTAAAGGCGAGTAGCTTCTTAGCTAGTACTGTTAATTGGGTACTGGATATATTATGATTCCTCGGGGGAAAATACTATCATATTAAACTGCTTCCTAAATGCGTATCTGTCAGTCCTCATATTACTGTAGATCTCCGTAGAGAGTACTTAATTCGGAGACCCAAAAGTGGCCAGTGTGCAGAGAATAAAAGAATGATGGCTGATCAGCCCTAAATGAGACAACTAGATCAGACTGTCTACTCCCAAGGCTCAGGGATTGTTACAGAAAAGGAAGTGGGAAAATTGAAAGAGCTAGAGATAGTGGACGAATGCAGAGAAATAATCTAGAAGTAAAAGAGCTGTTGTACAGAGGAACTCACAATGGATGGGACTGCATGCATAAGACCTGTACAAGACCAAACCTTCCAAAGTACACACATGGACAGAGGAGGGAGTCAAACTCTTTCTAAAATTACATTTTTATTATATTTCGAGATAATATGTTTCCCTATTACTTTTTATAGTCTCTTCATTTTGGCTAAGCTTCACCTCTGCTGTCTTCCTCTTGCTCCATTCTTTTTTTTTTTAACCTTTTAAAAATTTTACCTTTATTTTATGTGTGTTGGTGTTTTGACTGCATTTATGTCTATGAGAGAGTGTCATATATTGGAGTTATAGACAGTTGTGAGCTGCTGGGTGCTCAGATTTGAACTCAGGTCCTCTAGAAGAGTAGTCAGTGCCCTTAACCACTGAGCCATCTCTTCAGCCCACTTGCTTCCTTCTGAAACCTTTCCAAATCTAGTATCCATCATTTCGCTTTCATTTATAGGTGAGATAATATACGAAAAGAAAACCATAAGTGCTTGGCAAACTATGAATTACCATTTTCATTTTAAAGGTATTATTCTACCTTGACATGTCAAAATAAGATTACATGTAGGGCTCAAGTTTCAATTATTACATAGTGTAATCTATGCATGAAGCCCTTGGCCATACTATTAAGAAAGGACAGTGTGTGTTTCAGGCTTCTGGGGTCACCTCAATAGAAAGCGCCCCTTACCTGTAGAACGTCTGAAGCCCATGCTAATAAAAGTAAAGTATGTAGAATCTGCCCTAGTAGAACATGCTCTAGAAGCTGTGCAAATTCATGCTGGAAAAGGGTGGTTCCCAATAGAGTTATTGCTCCATGCTAGTAGAACAGACCCTTGAAGCTGAGAAAAGTCATGTTATAGAGGAAATGGTCATGAAGAGAGTAATTGTTCTCAAAATTAAAAAAAAAAAAACCACAGTGAAGACAAGTGTGGTGGCACATGCCTGTAATCCTAGCACTCAGGGAGGCAGAGGCAGGTGGATCTTTGACTTCAAGGACAGCCCGGTCTGCAATGTGAGTCCAGGAAAACCAAGCTACACAGAGAAGCCCTGTCTCAAAAAAAAAAAAAAAAAATCACAGAGAGCAATCCTTGTCTTACTGAGATTGAATATTTGTTGCCAAGTAAGATGTTCTATGGATTCATTTATTCTGCGGTATTAAAATAGGAACACTAAGGATGAGAAGCAGGAGTAAAAACATTTTCCTTCCCTTTTAAAAATAGCTTGTATTAAATTCCTTCTCTGAACGTTTCATGTATTTATATAATACATTCTGATTTCTGTAACCTCCTCATCAACTTTCATCCTTCTTTCAGCCTTATTAACTACCCCCTCAAGCTCCCTTTGCTATATTCATTTCGTTTTGTTTTGTTTCATTTTGTTTTGTTTTGTGATTCACTGAGTTTCCAGCAGGTTTCTCCTTGAGCACACAACTGAAAATGACTGCCCCTGCTCCTGAATCTGTCGGTAGCCAATGGTTTGGCAGGGAGGGGTCTCCTGGGCCCTTCCTCCATTGGTGATTGACTGCTCCTATATGCAATTTTGTGAAGTTCCTGCCATATGTGGCAGAGCACAACTCAGGCAGTGGGCAGGGGAGAGGGGAGAAGGAAACTGGGAAGGAACACGTGCTGTCTTTCCCTAAGACGATTGTAACTGGAAACAGCCTACAGTCAAGGTCAGGGTCAAGAGTAATAGAATCCTGGCAGAATTTGCTAGTTTATCTTCCCCCCATGAACTGCTGCCAAACAATATACACAGAGTCGCGCTGCACCGGAGAGAGGCTGATGCATCGCCAGAGTATTTATGAGGACTTCTGTTTTGATGTTAGTTTCTTAGGTAACAGAGTAAAAACATGTATGGATGAGCTCTCATTTATCATAGCCTTGGCTTCCTGTGAACAATTAAACAAGCAAGAATTTTGATATTTGGTCCTTAGTAAAGTAGGCTCTTCAAAGGAACGTAAGCGGCAGGGTAACTTTGAAGACTGTATGGGGCTAGCCGAGTCAGCAGAAGTGTCAGCAACCATGTGAATTACTCAGAGGTTCAAGCCCAGTGCTGCTTCTTGTCTTAGCCTAACACATCCCAGCCAGCTGTTACAGGCCTGGGGGAAGCTGTTTGTTTGGGACACTAAGCCCCCCTGGCTCAAGAATGTTTAGTATTGCATTGGTTCTTGCAAGCACCTTCAAATGTCTGGGTGGTTTCCAAACTTCATTCAGTCGTTCTGGTGCCCAGAAGCTGCGTTGGAGACTAGAGATTATTTTCTCTTAAAAACAATCCCTCTGGTTTTGTAACAAGAGCTGGTCCTATATTGACACAAAAAGCTTTTGGCCAGCAGGGAGCAACTTGAAAATTCCCTAGGAACTCCAAAATCTCCAGAACATGCTGTCTCACACAGGCCCCAGAAGACACAGCAGGAATTCGAAAGGGAGGTAGCCTTTGGGCACCTAAAAGTGATTATGAGATACGAATGAAATCCTTTCCCTTTCACAAAGATACAGATAAAAACGTCATCCATGTTAATATTTAAGAAACGGTGAATATTTTTATCGTGATATAATGGACTTTGAAAAATAACATACAGTTGGAGGATCAACTGCTCCCAGTATTAAAAAGGTATAAAGATACAATCTAATTCCATAATACAGAGATAACATTCCATCTTACATACTTTTGGGGATATTTAATGATAAAATATACTCTCAATTGAGTTTCTAAACAACATAAAATATAAAAAGCCATCTAATAGCCTTGCTGCAAAACTGATTTTTGTCTAATACAGACGTTAGAATTATGTGGTACATTAACAAAACTACATAATTTCTTTATCCCTGACTATTTCCTTAGTTATGAAAATTTTGTAAGCAAGTCTCTTAGTTTTATAAAAATATACTGCATTTTGTGAATTGTTCATAAGATCATGAGTCCCCTGAAAAATGGAAATAATTAAACAGAGAGCTTTGAGGTTCTTGACCTAGTTAGTCAAAGGATACATTTCTAGAAATGTATCAACTGTCCTCAAATAGAGATAATGAGTCTTGAAACAACCAAAAGTATTTTCTTGCAGACAAGATTCTAGGTGACAGGGGACTATCTGCTACTGATCCCTACCCATCTGTGTTGGTAAAATTGGGCATAAGCACCAAGCGGCTTCATAAGCAGTCCCTGTGAGAATCATGACAACACACCAGTAGAGTCACACTCTTACTTCTCAGAGGCACAGGTCAAGTCAGACCACTTGATAGGAAGAGGAGGGACAGCACAGGTGAGCCTGGGTGCCAGGCACAGGTTCCAGCAACCGGCTCTCTCCTCAAGCTCTAGCCTGAGTGTTTCCATTCATTTCAACAGCATTCTCCATCAGGCCCACGAGAGAGGTGCTCAGACAGTGAAAGTCCACATTTGGAAGCCATTTGCCTTTAGAAAATGTTTACTATTCCAGGCCCTGACAGTTATTGTTACTGGAGTCATTACTGATGGAGTTCAGAGAGAGGAGGGTCGCCTTTGGTTTCAGAGCCAACACATGGAAATGTGAAGGGATGAGGGACAGATAGAAAACAAATGGACATCTGCCATCAGCATCTTTATACCTTTCCACAAGAACTGAATTTCTTATCAATTCCATTATTTGAAGGAATTGTTTAAGGAGAGAGAGAGAGAGAGAGAGAGAGAGAGAGAGAGAGAGAGAGAGAGAAGCATCCACAGGCAATATTCTATTTCCCAATAACGGTAACAATTCTTTTTAAAACAAGAGAAAAACTTCTGTGGATAATTCTCCAACTATAACACACTTACCATTGCCAAAAATAATCCCAAGTTGATTATTTCCTTGCAGATTGTTCCTGATGTGTAGTATCTTGAAGAATTATCTGGTGATAGGCTAGGTGTGAGTAATAAGAACTAAATTTGACTCCAGGGAGCTCCAAGTTCAGCCAATCACCTCATCAGACTGTATCCATGGATGAGACACTGTTTGCAAAATTGGTACAAGCAGGCCCACTTTCATAAATCTTTGTTCTTGTTAATTCTTAAGGAATTTATTTTGCTATTATTTTTTCATCTCTTAAGAGTAATTCTTGTGTATTGTAAAAAAAAACTTTAAAATCTTTAAACATATTTAAAATAATGGGTATTCCACAACCTAAACAATTACTATTGCCACTTCAGATGATAATTTTATCTATATGGACACTTTAATGATGATGTATATAGACATGCTTCATTAAGCTAAAGGTTGTTTTCTTGGTAATGAATACCTCATTTAATTTATTGAAATCTAGCTTAAAGTAATAATTGGAATTGTTGCATGGCTATCCACTGTTAATATAGTAAGCCTAAACTACATGTGGCCTGAGAAATATTTGAATAATTATGCTAAACATCACTGATGGATGATAAAGACATCACAGTGACAGCCATTAAGTCCTTTCTCTCCTGATGAAGCTCCAGAACAGCTGGTAGAGGGTACTTGGCATTGATTGGCATGTGGGCAAGGTCTTCTCCAAAAAGATAACACACTCTGACTGTACAGTGTTTTTCCTTATATATTTCTGTACAGCAAGTAATAAATCCCAAGTATCTCTCATAATCAATGTCCATTTCTGTATTTTGCTAGTGCTTAGAAAATAGTTAGGAAATGATACTAGTGAAAAGAACAGCTAAGACGTCATCTACACTGAGGCTGAAGAGCTATCTAGTAAAGAGTGGCTCAAGTTAAAAGAAGAAATTAGTAAGGCGATTGAAGCAAAGAAAGAACTTTTATGTTCCGGGACACCAAGAAAGTCCACTACCAAAGAAATAATTGGGGGCATTTGTCACAATCAGCAGTGGACTTCATACACATTAATAGGGTTTTAAGGATCATAAGCCATCAAGAAAACATATGAAATAATGTTTTTTGAAAAGAAATTTCAACTCATTTCATGATACCATTTAAAAAGGTTTCATGAGATGTAGTATGAACGCTTTTGTCTCTTAAAAAGAACATGAAATAGCATTAATCTTTGGAGGATATATGCTTCTGCGGTTTTCACAGAACCACAAGTCTACCCTCCAAAGAATGCCCCGCCCCTGCCACCTCACCCTTTTCAAATGCAACTTCACTCAGATCCAGGCTCTGGCAACCACAATTTGTCATCAGTTGTCATTCTTGTGCAAATGTAAGCATGTCATCAGAATGGAATCAGCGAGAATACAGTCTTAAATCCTGGCTTCTCTGACTGTAACTCATCGCAATGCATTTGGAATTGAACTATCCCCTGGTTCTGAGTATTAGTGTGTTTTCTTTAAATCTGGAATAACATTCTATTCTGTAGATATGGAAAGTTTATAAAACCACTATTATGAAAACCATTTGATGTTCTTTCTGGTTGTACAGATTTCTATGTGAATTTAACTCAACTCTCTAAGGCCCAGGTTCTGAAATTATCAGTCATGGCCCTATAGAGGGTTATGTAACTGAGTATAGGGATCTTGGCGTATTTGGGAAGGGAAAACAATGTTTCTGAATGTGCAACAACCAAATTGGAAGCTAAACTCAAACAGTAATAAATTTGACTTGGTTCTGACAGTATCACAAATGCTGCCACATGACTTTCTTCACTCTAGCCTTGTTTTTGAAAATATACAGACAGTTAACTATGAATAGGTTCATGTCATACAACTGCAATGAATATTACTAAACTACGCTCCTTTTTCTGTGTGCACAAAACTTTTTGTTCTAATAGAAATGTTTTAATTACAGAAAACAGATACTTTCACTATTTTCCTACCATTATTTGTCACTATATAATTATCAAGTTAGCATTTCTTTATGTTGTATTGCTACAATGTTTGATTCAAAAAAAATTTTTCATTGTTTGAGTTGTTGACTTGCATTTTAATAAAAATACAATTGTATTATTTCTATGACTATAATGGACTTCTAGAAGAGCTTCCCTTGGCTCATTTTTCCAGAAGGATAAGAGTGCATTATAGTGGGGAAGCATGAGAGCAAGTGGCAGGCACCATGGCAGAAGCAAGAAGCTGAGACATTAACTCTTAACCATTAACACAAAACATACTGAATACACGCTCTCCAAAAAGCACCAGCCAGTAGGGACTAAGCATTCAAACATGCAAGCCTGGGAGGAATACTTCTCATTCAAATCCTCACAATCATTAACTGAAAAATTGATTTAAGGTTAGGACACATTTTCCAACATTTTTCTGAAATGACTTCAAACAAGGTTCTGCCATTCTGTGCTCTGAATTTGTATAAGAAAATGTTCTTAACAACGATAATTATAAAATAAAAAAAAATGTTGATCCAGAACACCATCAGCTCAGGCTCTAAGATCAACAATAAATACATCAATTAATAAAGGGACTTCATGGAACTGAAAAGTTCTGTAAACTAAAGGACACTGCCAACAGAACTAAATGACAAAATAGAGACTAGGAAAAGATCTTCACCAACCTTACATCTGACAGAGGGCTAATATCTAAAATACATTAAGAACTTAAGAAATTAAATAACAAAAAACCAAATAATCCAATTAATAATAGGGTACAGAGCTAAACAGAATTCTCAATAGAGGAATATTGAAAGGCTGAGAAGCACTTAAGGAATGCTCAATCTCATTGGCCATCAGGGAAATGCAAATCAAAATGACTCTGAGATTCCACCTTTAATTAAACTATCAAAATAACTAAGAGCAAAACCTTAAGCGACAGCATATTCTGGTGAGTTTGTGGAGAAAAGAGAACACTCCTCCATTGCTAGTGGGAGTGCAAACTTATACAAATCAATTTGGTGCTTCCTTAGTAAATGTTGAGTTTTGAGAGCTCTTTTTATATTACGGTTATAAGCCATTGGCTAGATGCATGATTGTCAAATATACCAGTTGGCAGTCCATCCTTTAAACTTCCAACAAGTTTTGGATAACAAATGTTTTAGTTTGATGAAGTTCAATTTGGATAATTATTTTACTGGTTTTCTTTTTATGTTGATCTAATTAACTTTTCATTCAACCCCACATTTTCTTCTTTTCCCTTTATTTATTTAATCAGTTTACAGACTGATCACAGCCTCCTTCCTCCTCTCTTCCCAGTCCCACATTCATGCCACCTTCCTCATGCCCCCCCTTTTTTCTCAGAGAAGGGGAGGCCCCAAGGGGTATCAACACATCCTGGCATCTCAAGTCACAGCAGGACTAAACACATACTCTCCCATTGCAGCCTGAAAAGGCAGCCCAGCTAGAGAGAAGGGATCCAAAGGCAGGCAACTGTCAGAGACAGCTCTTATGTCTTTTGTTAAGAGACCCACATATTTATCCCTGAACATCTCATAGGCAGGATAAATCTTGGGTCGAAGTTTTTGTGAGTGGGCTCGTGATCCTTGCCATTTACTACAAAATTAGTTTAGTTAGAGGATGTCCTCTTCATTCTCTATGGTCTCTGCTACTAGAGCTTTCTGCTTGAGTACCCCTCATATGTTCTCAGGAGGTTACCCTGATTTAGGTCTCCAGCTTGCCTCAAAAATCTCCCCACCCTCAGTTTCTCTTTTCTCTACAGCCCTTCTGTCCTTTCCCCATTGTCCCTGTTCTCCTCAGGTCTGATCTCTACCCTCTTGACCCTCTGCATCCCATCTCCTACCTTTTACCCTCTCTTCAGCCATTACCTCTGTCTATTCTATCTCCCCTTCAGAATAAGATTTATGCATCCTCTCTTGGGTCCTTCTTACTGCTTATCTTCTATGAGTCTGTGCCTCCTAGTATGATTATCCTGTACCATATGGCTGAAATCCACTGAAGAGTAAGTACATACCACTTGCATATTTCTGGGTCTGTGTTACTTTAGCATGATCATATTTAGTTTCATCCATTTACCTGTGAATTTCGTGATTTCTTTGTTGTTAATACCTAAGTAGTATTCCATTATGTAAATATAGCAGAGATTGTAGGAATTCCCAACCAATGCCTGGCCCAACCAAATACCTACCATATTGGAAAGTGCCAATTCTTTGACACTATGAATGATATTCTGCTAAGCTTGTAAGACAGGAGCCTGTCAAAGTTATCCTCTGAGACCCAGCAATGCCTCAAAATGGAGAGCCACAGCCAAACATTGCTCAATGCATAGGGAATCTTGGGGAATGATAGAAGGAAAGAGAAAGGGACGGGGAAGTGACAGGAACTTCCCAAGAAAAACCAAAGAGCCAACTAACCAGGACCTAGAGGGGCTTGCTGAGATGGAAGCATCAACCAAAGACCATCCATGAACTTGCCCTAGGCCCCTTACAAAGATGCAGCAGATGGGCAGCTTAGGATTCAAGTGGATCCTCTAGTAAGGGAAGTAGGCACTGCATTGGACAGAGACTAACTTGCTAGCTTTTTTTATAACTTTGCCCTAGTGGGACTGCCTTGACAGGCCACAAGGGAAGAGGACAGATTCAGTCCTGATGCAACTTGATGACTTAGGGAGGATGGAAAAGGGAAGAGGGGAGAAGTGAGAGTGAGACTGGGAGGAGAGGAAGAAAGGGGCTAAAAGGATGTAAAATGAGTAAAATAAATGAATGAGAAAAAAAAGAAAGAACCACGTAATGACCAGGCTGCACATTAGTTACTTATGTGTAAGGGGTCTAGATATATCCTGTCCATGTTCCTTTGTTGTTGAGTGTCATGTGCCCAGGTTAGTTTACTCTGTAGGTCTTCTTGTGGAGTGTTTGACCCCTCCAGCACCCTCAATCTTTTTCCAAATCTTCCACAAGATTCCCAAAGCTCTGCCTATTGTGTAGCTGTGAAGCTCTGTGTCTCTTTCCATGAGCTGCTGGTTGAAGCCTCTTGGAAGTCAGCTATGCTAGGCTCCTGTCTGCAAGCATACAAGAGTATCATTAATAGTGACAGGGGTTGGCTCTCTACCATGGTCAACCCCACATTTTCAAGATTTTTGCTTCTGCTGTTTGCTACATTTGATTTTTATTGTGAACTTAATATTTAAGCCAGGGTCATATGAAAGGGGAGGTGGTCCTCCCCTATCAGTGGACATGGAAAGGGCAGGGAGGAGATAAGGGAGGGAGGGTGTGATTTGGAGGGAATGAAGGAGGGGGATACGGCTGGGACACAAAGTTAATAAACTGTAACTAATATTAAAAATAAAAAATAATTTAAGAAGATTTATTTGTGACTAATTTGAACTAATTATTCTATGAAAACATGAAGATATAATTTAAAATTTTAACACAAGTTTTACTTAGAGCTACTTGTATGTGCATGAATGCAGAACAATCTGCTGGATGATGAGTAGCTTTCCAGAGTCCATATCGCTGAAGAAACCTAACTCTTCATCTCCCTAAATGTATCAGTTGCAAACAGTTCCTCAGTTAGAGGAATGGGACTTCACGAACATCTCAAACATCTATGCTAATATTTTAGTTGGCTTGATCTAGTGCGAATCTTGTACATGAAAATAAAGCTACTGTGAGTTCATGAGGGCAAAAGCCCTGTCAGGTCTGGAAAATATGTTTTGCTACAGACAGCAATTACCTCTTTCTGTTACATTCTTTCTTAACCCTCTTCTTTGATGATTGTTAAGACTTGTGGGGGTGATATAGGTGTTCAACTTAGAGATGAGTACTCCTCAGTCTTTTAGTATCTGTGCATATTGACAAGTTGTGGATCTTTATATTAATCACATACAATGAGCTTCTCTGTTAAGAATTGAGAAACTCAATAATCTATGAATATAAAGATAAGACTGGGGGCAGTTTTTAATGAAGTCAGTTTAGCACAGTAATGGCACTATGATCCACAGGCCATAATGACATGTGTGTGTGCATAGATGATAGATAGATGATGATAGATAAGTAATAGATGGGATAGATAGGTGATAGGTATATTGATGTACATGAAGATATAGCCAGATATAAACATAGTCTGTACAGTATTAGTTGTGTTTATATTTTCAGAGCTGACTATGTGGTATTAGGTAACTAACTGATGTTCTCTTCCATGGGGAAAACTTTTCCCCCAGCTTTTAGCATTCCTTAGTCACTTGGACTAAGAGTTGTGAGCTTTAGCCTGGACAGAAATGTTGTCCTCGTTTTTTTTTTTTTTTTTCTACCAATTGTTGTCCTTGTTCTGTCAGCTGTATTTGTATATCAGGCAGGATGGATTCATTCAATAGGAAAAGAAACCACATTTTATTTTGAGTTAAAATTATTAAAATTCTGTTTCTAACTCCAAATTGTAAAGCAAATCATTCCATGAAAATCTAGTCCCTTATTATATGGCTAACCATGGGAACTCTTGGTAACACATCTTAGATAAAAATCTCAGTTGTATTAGAATTAAAACAAATGTGTGTTGCAATACAATTTACTCTGGGTGTTTAGTTTAGCTTAGAAACAGAAAATGTCAACACAGTAATTTCAAGTTGTTGATACTAGTTAGTATTTTGGGGGCCAGTATGAAACTGATATAAACAAAAAGTACTTACATTGGATTTTTAATTCATTCTGTCTTGTGGTTCAAGCTGCTGGCTATTTAAAAGAGGAAGTGAGAGGAAAGAGATTAAGAATAAGTGGCTGCCAGATTTATGCATTCCTTACTAAGTGTAATTATCAGATTATGTAAAAATTGAATTAAAAATGTGCACATTTTTAGAAGGAAAGCAAACAGATGTAACATGGCATACAAAAAGCTTTGGTTTCTCTAAGCATTTCTGCTCTAATGAATGGAAATGAGAATCTCTGGCTGCTACCCCCCTCCAAAAAAAGAAATAAAACTAATTAGTGAAAGTCAGTAGATAATTGACAGGGAAGTTTCTATTTGCGGTATCTTAATACATTATCTATAACTGAAGTATTATTGATGAAGGACATCATCTTGCTATTGTGTATCTTGCTATTTATAGTATCACATTCAGCAAATATTTAACCTTCTAAAACACCATTCCTTTTATATGGAATTTTTATGTTTAGTTCATAATGTTGTTTTAGAATTCAATCCAAGTAAATAAGTAAGCTTATGAAAGGTACAGCAGAACCTGAGAGATGGCTCAGGGGTGAAAACACCTGCTGTGCAAGCTTGATGACCTGAGTTTGATCCCTGGGACTCAAGGCTTTACAGAAAAATCAACAGGAGCCTACCACAGAGGGCCTCTGAAAGGCTCTGCCCTGCAGGGTATCAAGGCAGATGCTGAGACTCATAGCCAAGCTCTGGGCAGAGTGTAGGGAATCTTAGGAAAGAAGTAGGAGACAGTAAGACCTGGAGGGGACAGGAGCTCCACAAGGAGAGTAACAGATCCAAAAAGTCTGCGCACAGGGGTCTTTTCTGAGACTGATACTCCAGCCAAGGACCGCTCATGGAGATGGCCTGAAACCCCTGCACAGAGGTATCCAAGTGGACTCCATAGTAATAGGGACAGGGACTGTCTCTGACAGGAACTGATTGGCCTGCTCTTTGATCACCTCCCCCTGATGGAGGAGCAGCCTTACCAGGCCACAGAGGAAGACAATGCAGCCTGATGAGACCTGATATACCAGGATTACTGGAAGGGGAGGAGGATCTCCCTTACCAGTGGACTGGGAGAGGGACATGGGTGGGGAAGAGGGATGGTGGGATTGGGAGGGGAGGAGGGAGGGAGGTACAGGGGGGGATACAAAGTGAATAAACTGTAATTAATAAAAATTTAAAGAATAAAAATAAAAAGAGTCAAAATAAAAAAGAAAAGAAAAATCGGCTGTTGGAGCAGGCAAATGGGGCCAGTCCTACAGATCCAATGCTGCAGGATCTCCACAACACAAGGCAACAACATCCAGCAGGAATCCCAGGGAGGAATGGGGAGTCCAGTATTGATGGTGTAGCAGCAGCCAGAGGCTGTGAAAGGCAAGATATCCAAGAGGAGACTCCTCATGTGAGTTGGCCAAAACATCATCAGTCCTGCCCCACTGGGCCATGTAAAGGGTTTCTTGCATATACTTAGGGGTGAAGCGTAAGAATGATATATGGAGGGATCAACAAGAAAAGAACCATGGAGAGAAAAACCACTGGTAATGGGAGAAGAACCCAAAGAAGCCACCTAAAGAGAAAAAGCCCTGGATTTCTGTTAGTAAATTCAATAGTCCATGAAACTCAAAGATTTTCCTTCCTTGTAACTCACATCCCTTTGTGGTCTGCTTTTCTGAAAGGGGAAATCAAATTCTAGGTTTTCCAGTGGGAAAGCAAAACACAAACACAAAGCAGAAAACTAGAGAAGTCAAGAATTTTGATATTTCTACAACAAGGTCCTGGGAGATAGATCACTTTTATTATTCATTATAAATAAAATGTGTGTGTGTGTGTGTGTGTGTGTGTGTGTGTGTGTTCACAGACCAGTGTTTTAATGGTTGGGTATCTTCCTCAATTGATTTCCTTCTTATGTGTTATTGTAAGTGTGCTCAAGGATGTGATGTGTGATTTGTATGCGTGTGTGAGAGAGACTACATTCATGTGTGCATGCCATGGCAAGCATGTGGTGGTTAACTCGCAACTTTTAGGAGGAGTCAGTTCTGTCCTTCTACTATGGGATCCATAGAATGAAGTCAAGTTCCTTTACCCATAGAGTCATATTAGCAGCACTTCTTATTATGGATCTGAGACAGGTTTTCTCATTGAACCTGCAGCTCCCCAATTCAGTTGAACTGGCTATGTAGCAAGGCCTGCGTATCATTCTCTCTTATCTACCCAGAACAAGGACTAGACATTTCATATAAATGTGGGAGATGTGAAATGATGCCCCTTTTTGCATGGCAAGGACTTTACCACTTGAGCCATTTCTCTAGCTCCATCTATGGACTTTTGACTATAACAAACAACTAAATATTTATTACTAGAGTGCTATAATTTTGTGGCTAGCAGTAAACAAAAACATTTTTATAAATAGTGAGTGTCTACAAAAGTCATGGAATATGCCACATTTCATCAAAGGAAGAGAGAACAATCAATCCACAGAGCAGGTATGACTGGTCATGGGACAAGGTGGTTTTCTGATTACATAGCTGGGTATGTTTTGGAGCATTGCTATAAGACCTAAGCATAGCAAGTAATAAGCATACCAAAGCATTACTTTAAATGCTATCTGTCTTCTGTCTTCACCCAAACTCCAGCTTGTAGCTATCATTAACTCAAGCATGGTAGTTACCACGAAGCACGATTCTGTAAGTGCAACCTCTGTAGACAAATGGCATATAACCAACCTGCCAGCCTCGCATTTCAGAGTGCCTCCATCTCTACCTGTTCTCATATGAGTTTTCATAGGCTATTTTATAGGACAAAATGAAATGATGGAAAGATTAGTCCTTGGTCCAAGAGAATGCTTTCTTCTGAAATGATTTCACAAATACCAAGGGCAAGACCTCATTTAGAAAGGGAAAAAGTTTCCCAAACCCAAAGGGAACATTCCTCCCGGAGCTGTGAATTCTGCTGAAGAAAGGGAGGTGTCTGAGATAAGCTGGTTAGACTGTGCTGGAAGAAACAAGTATGTTTGTTGTTCCCCTGGTGCACATATTTCCCAATATGTACTGGGCCTTGAGAACTCTGGCCACTCCTGATGCAGGCAGAGAAGTTACAGTCTCTGTTATATACCAGAGGCTTATGCCCACTCTCAAGCTCCCATGAAAGTTCCCTTGGATAAACCCATGTCTGAAAGGAGTTAGTCTAGAGGCAATATTTTTCAGTCCTGATAAGGAGGAGCCTGAATAGTCAAGGTAAACTGATCGAATAGCCACCTCATTGCTCTATGTCTTCTTTATTTTTATTCATCTCTGATGCATTACATTTCAACCACTTTCCCCTCTCTCCTCTCCTCCTCACCTCCAGTCACTTCCAGAACAACTCCTCTCTCTGTTTTTCTTCAGAAAATAGCAGGCCTCTCAGGGATATCTACTGAACATGGCATAACAAGTTGCAGTAAGACTAGTCATAAACCCTTGTATCTAGATTGGAAAAGGCAACATAGTAAGACAAAAAGGGTCCCAAGAATAGGCAAAAGAATCAGACATACCTGACTCCCACCATTTTAGAGTCACAGAAGAACACCAATCTAACAACCATAACACATATGCAGAGTACCTATCTCAGATCCACTCAGGCTTCTAGATTGCTGCTTCAGTTTCTCTGAGGCCCTATGAGCCCTATTTAGTTGATTTGGTGGGCCATGTTCTCCTAATGCCCAACCCTTTTGGTTCCTACAATCCTTCCTAACCAATGTAGTCTAATTTGTGCTGCCAATAAACTCATGGATGTAGTATTATCCACTGGAAACCATGAGTTCTAACAACAAAGAGACAAAATGTGAATGGTTTATGTGATAGCATGGGATTTTTTTTCAGTTTTAATATTTAAGTTATTGAAACTTAATACAATTAGGTATTTAAGATGTGATGTTTCTGCAGTATTCATGCCAAATCACAGCTGCACATTTCACTGAGTGTAATTATATCTTCCAAGTTGAAATATGTTCTTTCAAATAGCAAATTACTCCAAAAGTGAAATGAAAGAAAATTTGGATAAAATAAATAGGTATCATATCAGTGATGTGACATACTATTTGCCTGAACCAGATTTTTGTTTACCTTAAAACTCACTTATTAATAACTGGACAATTATTTGCCAAAATATTTTAAGAACTCAAGAAGTTAAAAAGCAAGAAATCAAGTAATCCAATTAAAAAATGGGGTATGGAGCTAAAAAGAGAACTGACTGTAGAGGATTATAGAATGGCAGAAAAACACTTAAAGAAATGCTCAACGTCCTTAGCTATCAGGGAGATGCAAATCAAAATGACCCTGAGATTTCACCTTACACCCACAAGAACGGCAAAGATCAGAAACTCTAGTGACAAAGCATGCTGGAGAGGTTGTGGAGAAAGAGGAACCCTCCTCCATTGTTGGTGGGAATGCAAACTTGTACAACCACTCTGGAAATCAATTTGGGGCTTTCTTAGACAAGTAGGAATAGTGATTCCTCAAGACCCAGCTATACCACTCTTAGGCATATATCCAAATGATGCTCAAGTACACAACAAGGACATTTGCTCAACTACATTCGTACCTGCTTTATTTGTAATAGCCAGAACCTGGAAACAATCCAGATGCCCCTCAGTTGAGGAATGGATACAGAAATTATGGTACTTTTATATAATGGAATACTACTCAGCAATTAAAAAGGAGGAAATCATGAAATTCGCAGGCAAATAGTGGGACCTGGAAATGATCATCCTAAGTGAGGTACCCCAAAAGCAGAAAGAAACATATGGTATATACTCACTTATATAGACCTATAGGATAGGAAGGTTATGCTGAAATCTATAC
>CM053755.1:24694426-24711746 GCA_028658305.1 Pachyuromys duprasi
TAGATGAACAATGGGATGGACATTGAATGGAGGAGAAAAACAAGCAACAGGACAGGAGCATACCAAAGAAGGCTTCTGAAAGAATCAATATAGCAGTGTATCAAAGCAGATATTAAGACTTACAACCAAGCCTTGGGCAAAGGGCAGGAAATAATAATAAAAATAGGGGAAGTTAGTAAGACTTGGGGAGAACAAGAGCTCCACAAAGACCAAACTGAGCAGGGCCCAGGGGTCTTAAATGAGACAGTTTCTCCAACCAAGGACCATGTATGGATATGGCCTAGAACCCCCGTTCAGATGAGGCCCATGATAGCTCGGTGTCCAACTGAAGACCCTAGTAAGGGGAACAGGGACCGTTTCAGTCATGAACTTGATGGCTGACTCTTTGACCCTCCCTCATACACACCAGGGAGTAACAGTCTGGCTATGTCCCAGTGGAGGACATTGCAGCCAGACCTGAGGAGACAAGATGATCTGTGGTTGGATGGAAGGGGAGGAAGTCCTCCCCCATTGGTGGACTTGGAGGGGGCGGGGAGGAGATGAGGGAGGGATGGGGAGAGTGGGAGGGAATAAGGGAGGGGGCTATGCCTGGGATGCAAAGTACCTAACCTGTGATTGATATAAAAATATATAAATTACATTTTTTAAAAAGCGGTCTTGAAAGGAAGAAAGGAGAATAACCTTTGGGAGCATGGTGCATGCCCGCGGCTTAGAATTAGAGGCCTTTGTATTTGAACTGGTGGTTTATAATAATAATAATAATACAACTGGAGATGTTGGTGCAAAAATATTTTATATACACCTGTAACTAAAGCTTTAACTTCTTATGTAAATATTATAACTACTAAATAAATAATTGCATGGAACTTTTAAAATGTAATGTTAGATGTTTATAATTTGAGTCCTTCTTATCAATTTATTTTGAGTACACTAGAAGATAATATAATCATACTGATAAAGTGAATGATTCCTCTCCTGGTCTCAAATATACAAGGTGGACAGCTGATTACAATAACACCAACAATGATCAATATTTACTGAGTAGTTTCCTTATGTCAGGAACTATGCAAGTTTCAGGTATAGCAATGAGCAAAACATAGTTTTTATCCTCCTCAATCTAACAACCAAGTGGGGGAAAATAAATAATAAATATAATAAGTAAGTGTATTAGAAGATGGTGAGAATTGATTATGTGAGGCATATATTGTACTTAATTATTTGTGGTTAGCAGAAGGGGAGATAGAACTGTAAATAAGGTGAGAATCTCAATGAAACAATATTGGACCAAACAAAACAAAACAAAACAACAACAACAACAAAAAACAAAACTCAAGTGGATTCAGGGTATCCCTAAGAAAGTGTGAGGGTAATTGCCAATTTGACAGAACCCAGAATCATTGGGAAGATGAACCTCTGAACAGGTCTGTAGGATATTGTCTTGCCTTGATTATGTTAATTGAGGTAGACCGACTCAGTGTGGGTAGCTCCATCTTCTACTTGATGTGCAAAGCAGTGCAGGGGCATTCATTCCTCATTATCTTCTGCTGGTAGACATGATGTCACTGGCTGCTTCAAACTCCTCCTACATTGATGGCCTGTAGCTTGACTATGAATTAAAAAGATATCTTTCTCCCTAAGTTGTTTTTATAGGAACATTTTATTAGAACAGCAGGAAAAAGAAACTGAGACAATAAGAGAGACTCAAAGATCTCATGACTCAAATGTCACTCTTTTGCCTAGTAATAACACTGTTTGCTCAAGAGTTGTGCCCGTGACCATTTCCAAGCTGAATAGCTAAGTAAAATTAAGTAAAGCTCTACAAAACCCAGCAACGAAGTCAAAGGAATTGAGGGAAGGCAGAGCTTCATTTAATAGAACAGCATGACTCAAGAGAAGGTTTCGAGGAAACACTGTACTTAAACCGAGTTTGAAACACATCTAGCATTTACAGGAACATAGATAGGTCTAACAAGGCTATCTGGGAACCTGTGGAAAAATCATGATATTTTTGAATTTTCATCTAAGAAGTAGACAAGTGGGAGTAGAAGACTGTTATTTGATTATTCATGTTAGGATGAAACAAAAGAGATTATTAGTTCAGAATCATTTACAGTTCTTCCAAGGAGCTACATTTACCAAAGCTGAAAGACAATAGGTATAATATTGACCATGAGTGCCAAGGCATGAATGATCAAAGTAAAAAAAAAATGTCAATGCAGAATTTAACTAAATTCAGGGGACTCAGAAGAAAGACAAGAGAAGATTAAAACACTGGAAAAAAAATAGAAGCAAGCCTCTGTTAGAGGAGTGAATGGAAAATATGATTATATTCTATTTAGCATTTAATTGGTGGGTCCTCACAGGTTAAGTCTAGAGGGCTGGCCTCTCTTTTTCTCCTCTTGATAGACTATCTATTTCCCAAAATGTTGACTGAAGACAGCAAAAAATATAGACTGTGTGTGTTTGAATAAACATAGTTTCCAATTAAGTAGATGTAAAATTCAGTCGAGATAACATTTCCTATGAATGGACCAATAAGTGTAGAAATCTTCTAGATGGTGTGTGTTCTTGTAAGTTCTCTATTCTAGCCAACAAGAACTTTGAGAGGAGGGGAATCTCTATCAGGCCAATGTTTACATATACAGAGTTGGAGAGGTCCTAACCACTATCTTCTGTGAAGAAGGTGTGTGAAGAGTATCTGGCTCAGATCATTTAAGCACATTCCCTGGACAGCACTTGCTAAATGCTTTGTCCTCACACACACACACACACACATAACTCTTTTTCTAGGATAGTTTAGCTACTGTGGCTTTTTAAAACCCAAGTAAGAATGCCATTTAAGAGGGTGGAAATATGGGCTTTTGAGTTTTGGAGATGAGAAAATACGTACTGCCAGTCACTCTACAGGAGAGTCCCTTGCCATTTGAAAGAGTTATCATATCTGCCTTAGATCATTTATTCCCAAGTGCACAATGTGGGGCAGCATCTAATGCAATCAATGTGTAGAGGTTTCATTATTGTGCATAGACTCTATCGAAATAGTTCTTTAAAAGCAACCCATGTTCAGCTCACAGTAAAGGAGTAAGGGAAAAATATACAACCACTAAGCAATGGCTACAAAAAAGAAAATACTGATTCATTGTTTGCAGAAACCTCAGCACGTGGTTAAAGGAAAATTCTCTTTGAATTCCAGAAGTCCCTTCCAACACCTACACATTTATTTCTTTCCCTTTCTAGTCCATTAGGCAGGCCATGCCAAGGAATTGTCCTCCACAGAAACAGAAATGGCTTTTGTATTCTATTATTACTCTACTATTATTATTCGTATTCTATTCTTACTTTATTTTTCCCTTTGATGTTAAGATTAGCAACCCCCCACACTTCAGAGGTCTGACGTTTCCCCAAATGTCAGGTTCAGGATTCAGAAGAAATAGGAGCATGCTCTTGAGGGAAGTCCTGAAGTTCCATTTTTGGAAGAGAATGCTTGTGTTTATAGTCCCACATTATAAAACATGTACGGATAACTTGGCCTCAGAACATGTTTACAAAGGAGAAAAACACCCACAAAACAAATAAACGGCTTCTTGCACAGTCTGGACTGGCAATGTTTGGCTCTTGCCTTTGCAAGAGGAATTCTCTTTGCCTTGCTGAGGAACTCACTCTCTAGGGAACTTGTTTCTGTGGTGCATCCATCCCTTTCATTCCAGTTAGGTTCTGGTCCTTCATCTTACTGACAGACACTGGTTGTCACTAAACTAAAACACCTCCTCATTGATTAAGGAAACTCACTGGGGCAGAACTTGACATATGTCACTCTTGAGTGTCATCTTGGGCTTTTTGGAGGATCACCTCTGTCAGTCTTACGGAAAGAGCCATTTCTGCTGTAGGCCTCTGCTGAGATTAGTTGATAAATGAGTTACTGGTTCCTTGCTTGTGCCAGTTTGTTGAGAGGGGCACAGACTCAAAGACTTTAGAATCTGAAATCCTTGTTGTTCCTTTCTTTTTGTTCTACTCCATAAACTTTGTGCTCCCATTGCCCTAGCATATTTTTCAGGTAGGACCCCATTGTACATGGAAGGATTTGTGGCTTGCTTGGTGTTTATGTTTCTCTTTGGTAGCATGCAGAGTATCTTCCTGTGCCAAAGATGCAAGAATGTAGGGATGACGGATCAAGTCTTACACTGAAGGTTCTGGGGAACAAGCAACTGAGGGTACAATCATCTGGCCTGTTTCAACAGTGTGGTCATAAAACCAAGGAAACAGAAGACTTTATTTTTTTCTGTGAATAGAAAGTAAATCGATAAGAACTAGGATTAAATCCACTGAGTAAGAGCCAGACATGAGTGTACTGGGCATGGAGATGTAGGACTAAGGATGGAGCAGGATGTTCATAGCACTAAGTAATGTAAGCACTCACAGGAAGTGTGCATGCCCATTTTCCTCAAAGGAGAGAGTCATTTCCTTTTCCATAGTGAACCTAAGCTTATCCCTTTTGTATAATAAATGCTTGACATTTTAAGATCATTGTTGGCCTTTGCCATCTAAATATTTTGCATCATCTGTTGGATAAGCAAAGGAATAAATGAACTAATAACTTGGCAAACACATCTTTGCTGAATAGTTAAAACTGCTTCCCTGCACACTGACAACTTGATATTCTAAATCATGTGCTTTTTGTTTTCTTATATTGTTAGACTATACATGTGTGTTCTGAAAGTATTTATTGTAATCTCTGATAGTTTATTATGAAGAGAAACTTCTCCTGCTGAACATTCATAGAAGTTACTAGTTTGGGCTTTGTGTGAAACATGATTGCTTATGTTATCGGTTCCTCTGTGACGAACACGTACATGGTCATCATTAAAATCAAGATAATGGTGGATGAGGACAATGAAGGTATATTTAGCATAAATGTAGAAAAATTTCTAATTATAAATTTAAAATGTTATTTCTTTTTTCATTTTAAAAATTATTTTTTCCACTTACTATTTTTAATTAAATTCTTATTTTTATATAAATTATAGTTTATTCCCTTTGTATCCCAGCTGTAGCCCTCTCCCTCATTCCCTCCCAATCTCACTCACCCTCCCTCATATCCTCCCATGCTCCCCTCCAAGTCCACTGATGGGGTGGTCCTCCTCCCCTTCCATCTGACCCTAGCTTATCAGGTCTCATCATGACTGGCTGCCTCTTCTTCCTCTGTAGCCTGGCAAGGCTGCACTCTCCTCAAGGGGGAGGTGTCAAAGAACTAGCCACTGATTTCATGTCAGAGACAGTCCCTGTTCCCCCTTACTAGGGTACCCACTTGGATACTGAGCTGCCATGGGTTACATCTGAGCATCGGTTCTAGCTTATATCCATAAAGGGTCCTTGGTTGGAGTATCAGTCTCAGAAAAGACCCCTGGGCCCAGATATTTTGCTTCTGTTGCTCTCCTTGTGGAGCGCCTGTCCTCTCCAGGTCTTACTAACTCCCCCTTCTTTCATATGATTCCCTACATTCTGCCCAAAATTCGATTATGAGTCTCAGCATCTGCTTTGATACACTACTGGGCAGAGTCTTTCAGAGGCCCTCTGTGGTAGGCTCCTGGACTGTTTCTTTTCTCCTTCTTCCAATGTCCATCCCATTTTTCTTTCTGAGTGAGGATTCATCATCTTACCCAGAGTCCTCCTTGCTTAGCTTTTTTAGGTGTACAGATTTTAGTATGTTTATCTTATATTATAGGTCTAATATCCACTTATAAGTGAGTATATACTGTATGTGTTTTTCTGCTTTTAGGATACCTCACTCAGGATGATCTTTTCTAGCCCCCACCATTTGCCTGCAAATTTCATGATTTCCTTGTTTTTCATTGTTTAGAGATTCTATATTTTAAGCAATGCTTCTAGGATTTTAATGCATATCTTTTCTCTTGTATGCATGCAAAGATGTTGGGTACATATTCCATAGTATATTTGTTGTGTCATAATATAAGTGGATGCTTGGGGTTAGAAGGGAATACAAAGCAGTTTTAAAATGTGATTGTACCAACTTACAACTATCTATGAAGTCTGAGAAATTCTGCTGATTTCCTGCTGTTCCGTACTTTGTAATTGATATTTAACTTGGTGGTTAAATAGTAACTTAAGTCAGATTTCAGCTGGAATCTGCCAGTCACAGGTGACATTAATGAAGTCTTTATATTTTATCATTAGTCAGTAGTTCACTTTCTGCCACTGCGCTCTAGCTGGGATGAACATTTGGCAAGGTTTCAGTTCCTGCTGATCTTTTAAAAATTTTCCTTGTCTTTGTTGGTAATTTTTGAGGTCAGGAGCATAGAGAGACCTGTTCCTTCTGTTCCTGTCCCTCAGTCAAGTGGAATGGCCATTTCAAGGCCTAATTTCTAGCTTTGGCCCCAAAACTTCTAAATAGATCTTCTAATAAAAGAGTATCTTGTACTTCTAACCAGAAAAATCAACATGTGATAACAATATCGTTGTATACATGAAATGGCATTTCTATAATTGCCTTAGGGTTTACAGCTCCATCAATGTCAATCCTATAGGTTTTGGCACTCCTGTCCCTACATTTACTATATATTATGACCATACACTATACATTATATTTATTATATTGTTTATTATACATTAATTTACTTGTGCTAGGTTACTGTTGTATCATGGTTGAGACTGTTAAAAACTATTTATAATAGTTAACTAGTCCCTAATAATTACTAGGAAATTAACACCTGAAGATGAGGGCTAAAATAAAATGATCTACAAAATCAAGTGTTAGATTATGCTAGTACAGAATGGATAGGCCAGACATAATTTCTGTCCTTGTGTAATGGATTACAGTAGAAACATTCTATTTAAAGTTGGAATTCAGCAAATATTTGCCAGCATGCAAAATGTTGAGTAGATTATGTGTAAGATTATGAACATGAGGAATCTGGGTATTTCGTCTGGATTTTGAGGTGGCGGGACATGGATTTAAAGGAGAATCAGAGCCAGGCAAGTAGGATTTGAACATTGAGAGTTAAGAAATCTGGGCTTTATTCTGGAGGCACCTGGTAGGCATCAGATATTATTGAACAGGTGAATGACAAGCCTATTCCTTTTGAAAGAAACTCTGGCAACCATATGGAAAGTAAATTGAAAGTACAGAGATTCGGGGTCCACAGACTAAGTCTTCACTGGCCTTAGTCAGAAACCTTTAGTGAATGCATGAAGGTGTTAAAATTCAGATGGATAAGCACACAACAAGGCATGGGTATCATCTCTACCAGTTTTTGTATTTTAGAAAGTAGCATATTACCTTTCTATATGGTACAGATGATCACTTACTATGTACCAAAGATACTGGTATAAAGCTCTAATTGTAGATTTAAATAAAGTCTCTGCTACCTATTTTCCTGTTCATTTTCTTTTAACTTATTTTTCCCATGTATACTTCAAAATCAAAATGATTAGTAAGTCAACATGATTATAAATTGAAGGACTGTAGCCACACTACATAAAACCCTGGGTCAAAAAGAGGGGACTAGAAAGATGGCCCAGTTAATAAAATGCTTGCTGTGCATCCATGAGGACCTGTGTTCAATCTCCAGTTCCCATGTAAACAGTTAAGTACAATGCTGCATGCTTGCAGTGTCGACACTGGGATGTGGATTCAGGCAGATATCTTGGGCTATAGTCTGCCAGCCTAGCCTAATAGGCAAGACCAATGTTTCAGCAAGATACATTGTCTAATGCATGCATATATGTACATGTAACACTTATATGCATATGTAACATTCACACAGATCCTGCACACACTCACACACACACACACACACGCAGAGAGAGAGAGAGAGAGAGAGAGAGAGAGAGAGAGAGAGAGAGAGAGAGAAACAGGCCACATCCCTGCTTTATTCTTTCTGCTCTGTTGTCACTTACAATGTCCTAAAGGATTAATGAATTTTGTCTTCGAAGGATGTTGGGGAAAAAATAGATGGTGTGAGATAATGAGAGTCGTGACAAGGGCAGTGGCTTCTGAATAAAAGCCTTTGGCCTGAGCTACAGAAAGACTGTCATCTGCCTAGTGGCACCAAGGTTCCATTGCAGATATATAGCCAAACCAGAATCCTCTGTGGGAGCCAAAATAGCTTACAGGCAGAAAAACAGCTGCAGGAGTCATCCATGAATAATAGAAGGACCTGGAAGGATGTATCTGGGAAAGAACAGTTGCCTGTGAGTGAGGAAAGGGTTACAGGTCCCCTGGGCTCTCTTCAGCCACACATACGTGACCAGGGTATCCACAGAAACGCCCTTCTTACTGACAGGCTGCTGATGTCTTCTACAGCCTACATTGGTTTTAATATCTGCATCCTAATTTATTTGACATCTGCAGAACATCCAAAGAAAATATTCAGTATGGGATGGGCAATCCGGCTGCTTTCTGAGTTCATCAAATATCTCACACTCCTTTTTCAAATGTTTTCGGTTTTGCAAAACTCAGAATGCATTTTGCCAAGCATGTTCTCTGTTAATGTTTATTTAGAAGGGAATTTAATCCGTATGCTGCTGATGCATTTACACTTAACTCATCAAAATGTTTTACTAGAGTCATTTGATGTCCAAGAAACCTTTTGAGCCTTTTTTATAAGCCTCTTCAAGCCCATTTCGCTTCGAAACAGGAAGTGGCCTGTTACTAAACCATAAACGATTGCAATTCCCGGAGGATTTGGTTTCATTTAAGACCCTGAGACCACAAGGTCTGAGCTTACCCTGAACCCTACAGAAGAGACCTTCCTACTGAATCGACTCAGAATGCTCCCTGCATAGAGACAGGGTGCTGTTATAATTTTCCAAAACAAAATCCTTTATGAAGAGGCATCTTTCATACAACTCCTGGGAAAGACAGTATCCAAAGCAGAGTGCTAAATCACTGACTTTGCAAGCTGCACCTGGCCAATGTCACTGTCTCCATGAATCTCCTTACCATTCAGAGCTTGTTCGCTCATATTAATAGAACAAATAAAACGGAACAGGAGATAAAGATACGGGGCAATGATTTCTTCTTCAGGAAAACCTTCCTGAGTTACAGACCAATACAATGTTCCCAACCACGAGCCAGAGAGCCAAAGCTGATATAAACACAGCATCCAAGCCACAGAACATGACTTGTTTAAGGCTTAATTCTGTGAAGTAAGGCAGGAAACAAGATTTATCCTTCTGGGAAACATTTGGCATTTGCCTCAAGCTGAGCCTGATTGCTCTCTGCCGTCCACACCATCCATTACAGCTATCTGAAGGAAATCAAGTCTTTTGCCCAAACTAAGGCAAAAGAGAAATGTCTCCATCCCAGCCCTCTGGAAATCCCTCTGTTTGACGTGGCATTAAACAACACAGAGCAAACTGCTCAGTCATCTCGCCATGAGGATCATCACTACTATCTTGGGTTCTTTGGCTGTGAAGGGAACAAATTTAGTTGGACAGAAGCCATTTTTTTTTGCAAACACAGTATGAATAAATTACTATGCTTAATAATTGCATCTTAAACTTGTCATTATGGCAACTCGAAATTATTCCAAGAGCCCTCCTTCACTAGGACTTGGCAAAAGGATTGGGTGTTGGAGGTCAGTTTTCATGTCTGAAATCCAGTTTAGGTTATAACTGCTGGGGCTACAGAGTAAACGTTCAAAGGATGAATGGGCCATTGAGAAGTAAATCAGACTCCATGAGACTCTTAAATGAGTCCTGGAAGCTTTCAAGCCATGAGTGTGGTGGGCTACCAAAAATCCTTGGGATGTTACTAGAAGAGAATGTGAGGTTATGAACACCAGGTGTGTCCTTTCTCTCTCTCTGTATCTGTATGTGTTTGTGTGTGTGTGTGTGTGTGAGAGAGAGAGAGAGAGAGAGAGAGAGAGAGAGCTTGTTTCTTAACATGTTTTTGTTTTGTGTTATTTTAGTCATAGTGCCTGTATGCTGATGGGACAGTGTATGACTTCGTTCTCAACATTCTCAAATCCTGGGCACAAGGTGGCAGGGGTGGGGGGGGGTATTTACACTGCAGGAAATGCTCAGACTCTGACCCAACTGGGAGACATTTCAGTTAACGTTTGGCTTTGCTTATTTGTCCTAAATATTAATTATTAAGGGACTATTAATATCAGGCCATTTCATTGGTTCATTCTTTTACTACTTAATACTATATTTAAAGGCCTCTTTCCTTAGGATAAGTTTAAACTGTCTTTAGTGTTGTTGCCTCTGAATTTAGCATCAGGAAAACCTTCAGGACATTCAACAAAAAGAGTTTCCCAACAGACAAGCAAAACATGACTTTTTTTTCACAGACAGCTTAGGAAATCCAAATTATTCTTTTTCCATATTGAATATGTAAAAACTTTATCTGCAAATGCCAGTTGTGTGGCCAATATTCATAAATGCTTGGGAAATCATTTAAATAACACTAGCCAAAAATAAATAATTTACGTTTCTTTCCATTCAGATTTATTGAATTATTTCTCAAATCAAGGTGATATGGTCACAACTTCCAAATTAACTAAAGTAAGATTAATTGTGGTACAGAGGTACATATATATGTATTCATTGACTCAATGCCAGGCTTCTCTTGCCAATATAAGTCATGGAAACGTCATGCCTAGTGATAGAAATGGTCTCAAGGTGTACCGAATTTATGCCTTTCTAACTACACACAGGGCTGTATCAAAAGCATAATGGAATACGCTTAGAAAGCACATGAATGCCTTGGATCATGGAATATATGAGGGGTGTGTGTGTGTGTTTTATGAATTGGGAGTTATAAAGAAATTACTTCATTAGTTTTGAAGCACTTTCCTTTTTTTTTTTTCAAGAAAAGAAAAATATCTCTAGTCCCCTGTGGGTGCCATTAGTAACTAAAGCTTCAATGCATCACATCATCCCTATAATTGTGGCTTTGATTGAGCTTTCAATCTCTGTGATACCATAAAACAATAACAACAAAATTGGAGATTAATTGAAATAATGCCAACTGCTGTTCTTATGAAGATATTTATTTAGTGGCCTCATACAACATTCTCTGTCCCTTTGAAGATGAAACAACACAGGGAGAGTTTTATTTAATATGTCACTGTCATTCCTAGGTAAGAAGTTTATGTACTGACCAGCAAGGTGACCCAGTGGGTAAAGGTGTTTTGCTGCCAATACTAACATTCTGAATTTGTCCCACCCCACCCCCGGATCCACATAGTGGAATGAGAGAAGTCTGTCCCCTCATCGCTGCTGATATTTGCAGCTTACCTGTTGGCCCTGAAGTTTTTCTCTTAAATTCTAATACAAATATTCTCTTTGAATACAAAACAAAACAAAGAAAAACAAGACTCCTTGTCCAAGGGGCTGGATGTACTTCATAATTATGTTGACAAGTTTAGATATGTATACATAGAATGGTGCCCTTGAGTAACTATTGTAGGTTTTGAAGCATACACTTTAAAACTTACCATCATCATAACAATCATAATTCACTTTATTTAGGGCTCCATGATTTCTAATTCCTGTAGTTGCGATCAGTTCCCTGAAAGCATCATGACTGTCCTTCTCCTTATCCATCTATTTCCTGTCATTTTTGTTCTTTCTGTTTGGCCCATCCAATAGCAGCTGATGCTTCTTTTGAGATGAGTGAGTATGGAGAGGGAAGCTGGTCTTTGATGACTGGAAGATCTGACTCCAAGCCCAATTCTTCTCAGCAAAACCATAGCGCTAGTAAAGCCCAGCTAGGAATTGTCATTTTCACCAAAATCGTTTTGCATTCAGTGTAGGGAAGCTGTAGGAGTGGAGCTAACATGTGTAGACAACCAGGTGGGTCCTGTCTATGATACTTTATGGGTGAAAATTAAGACAGTATCTACTTTTGACTAAAACAGACCCTGCAAGTGTCACAGTGCTGTCAAAATAATTGCCACTTCCAGTGTAATAAAAGCAAAGGATCCAGAGTAAGCCATTCAAGCCAATACTGACTCTG
Source organism: Pachyuromys duprasi (assembly GCA_028658305.1). Lineage (NCBI taxonomy): Eukaryota > Metazoa > Chordata > Mammalia > Rodentia > Muridae > Pachyuromys > Pachyuromys duprasi. Next base: position 24,706,410 of record CM053755.1, read on the forward strand.
GATCAGCAGCATAGAAGAGTGGGGTCAACTGCCAAGAATAAAATGAGCCTTCAGTTTTGTGCACCAAACAAGTCACTCACTTGACTCGCTTAAGTCCTGCCCTGCATCCACGATTACCACCTCTGAGCCCACTAAAACTAAATGCCAATCAATTAGCAATTTATTAAGCATTTATGCTGTGGTTTATGATGAAAGGGAGGTGGAAACATTTCTACTCAGATTCCACAGGGTTAAACTGAAGGCAAATGTCATACAGCTGGTAAGACATGGTGCAAAGAGAAACACTGAACTGGGTATATTGTCCAATCCATGAACTACCATGGTTACATGAAAGGTCACAGAAAGGTAGACTAAGTATAAAGAGTATGGAGAAACCCATACTAAAGAGTTGTTTTGACTAAGCTCCTGGTTATGAACCAGATATGGGTGAGACAGGGCCCTCCTGGAGAGACAAAGTGTCTCCACACAGACTGACTGACATTGCCTGGAGGAAGCTATTTATATGTTTGAACAGGGGAACAATGTGCAGAAAGCTCTGAGATGGATTATGCATACCTCTTCTGGCATGGGTCAGGGTGATGGATGGGTGGTAGGTCTGTCCAAAATTAGAGCGTTTCTTTAGAATGGGTGCCCATTAGTTTAAACTTCATTTTAAAGTGATTACTGCTACAAAGGGGTTTTGATTTGTTGCAGGGAAATTTAAGTTGCAAGAAAGGAAACAGTAGAGGTTGAACTATCCAAATCAGGCATCTTATTTATACTGTTTTGTCACCATCCCATTTCTCTTAAAGTTGGCTCTATGGTGCACTTAGCAGTTGTTGTTGGCTCTGATATCCTATTGTCTGAACTGTGTGGCTGACCACTCCATCACGGGCTGCCTCATTCAATGAGTGGTGTTTGCATGTGACTCAGCTCTTTCAGACCAATTCACAACTGCATGAATTCAGGAAGAGCTCTTGAGCGACAATTTATCACTACAGTCTCTGACAGATATTGTGCATATGGAAGGCAGTCAGTGAGGGTATCATCGCTTCTGTGAAAGAAGGACATAGATAGAAATTGGATTTGATTACTTAATGGAGAAGTTTCTGGAGTTGCTGCTGTACTTATAAGTGCTTGGACTGGTCTGAATGAAATTTCCAATGGCTAATTTCATTTCGAATCCTTGTTTGAGCCAGAGAATTCCACCTGTAAAAGAACAGTTTCCATTGCCTGTCCTGTGGGAATGCTGTGCACCCATTCCTTTCATCAGGAAAGGATGGACAGTTGTTGTTCATGCAGGAATAATAGGACTCAGGCTTCTAAAACAGTTCACGGATTCAGGACAAACCAAAATGGAGACTGTAAAGATCCTTGTGCTGGGAATACTGAGGCCCAAGACAGCTTACTTAGGAGGTAGAATTATGTAGCCCTGTCACTCAGCATGGCTTCTGTCCAGGCCAAGGTGTTTTGGGACTGAATAGTCCACATGGCAACAAAACAAACAGCATGCACACTTTTTGCATTGTCAAATGGAATATACTCTACTTTCTAATGCCTAAATCCCCAAAGGTGCCTTAGAGTGATGTCTCATTCATTTATCGTCACTAGAGAATGAAATATTTATTACAATAAGTATTCCAAGTAATTAAAGCCTATGAATTTAAATGCTGAAACTTCCAAAAGACATTAACCATGTGTGATGAAAACCTTTCTAAGCATAACTTAATATCTCAAACATGGTCTTCAGTATAGACTTGCATTTTCAATATGTTCAGAGGAAAAAACAACGGTGTTAGAAATATTGGCTATGACTGTATTTAGATCTGACATTGTAATGCTGATGATCAAGCAGTAGAAAGAAACTACAACTTCTAGTATTACCCCACCTCTTAGTTTTTATTCCAAATGAATTTCCAGTGGACTGGTAGAGTGTCTGGATTACTGAGGGACATGATGCTCTGAAGAGCACTTTAGAATGACACTGGCACTGCTGAATGTACACAGTGCTACTCACCTGTTACGATCATCTTCCTCTTACTTGTAGGGCAACAAACATTAAGATCTCTGACTTTCTGTAAACAATCTGAGTAAATCACAGGAGTCAAGAAAAGTGTAAAAAAAAATCACTCCATACGTAGCAAGAAAACATCAATGTATACTGCACCACTGGAAAGGGATATTTGTGAGTACATGATAAGGGAACTCAGCCTCCAATTCTCTCTGATTCTGTTGCCATGTATCATATGCTCAAAGGTCACATCAGCTTTAGCTACAAAACAGATATGTGACCCACCTATTTTCTGGCTCTTCACTGTTTCTTGCATTATGTAGGTTACCATCGTATTTCAATGGCGGAGTAGATGGAACTACTGGCCCCTTAGTCATCTCATTACCTCTTCTTGATCCAGCTCATGGTAGGCAGCTACTTTCTTACTCTTTGTTTGAATTCTAAGTGTGATTGCAGTGGTTTGACATGCACTTCTGCCGTGGACCTTTGCTGTGACCTTTGCCATCACCTTCAGATAAGGTTGTCAAACTAGATTGAAGTACTGGAGCAGATCTCTGAAAGAAATAGAACAGCCACACTTTTGCAGCTTGAACACTTTGAAATTTTCAGCTTGTCATTGGTCAGCTGATACCACGATAATGCTCAGTTTCTTGTGAATGAATACCATTGCTTAATCCACTGCATTTTATGATCATTTGCCATAGATAAGTGGTTCTCAACCTGTGGCCTGTGTATTTCAGAGATACTTATATTACAATTCATAACAGTAGCAAAATTACAGTTATGAAGTAGCAGCAAATTAATTTTCTAGTTGGAGGTCACCACAACATGAATAACAGTCATTAAGAAGGCTGAGAATCACTACTACAGATCATTTGTTTTTACCACAGCTAACTGAAAGATCTGCTATTACCCAACCACCTCTTTTCCTATTATGCATCAGTCCTTTTCTAAACAAAAATCAGAGTACTGGGTGTTTTCGTTAGGGTTTTTATTGCTGTGAGGAAACACCATGATCAAAGAAATCTTGGGGATGAATGGGTTTATTTGGATTACATTTCCACAGCACTGTTTATCATCGAATGAAGTCAGGACAGGAACACAAACAGGGCAGGAACCTAGAGACAGGAGCTGGTGCAGAGGCTTTGGAGGGGTGCTTCTTACTGGCTTGCTCTCATAGTTTGCTCAGCCTGCTTTTCTATAAAACCTGGGACCACCAGCCCAGGAATGGCACTACCTACAGTGGGCTGGGCCTCCCCCATCAATTACTAATTAAGAAAATGCTTTACAGCTGGATCTTATGGAGAGGCATTTTCTCAATTAAGGTTCCCTCCTCTCAGGTAACTCTAGCTTGTGTCAAATTGACATAAGACTTGCCAGCACACTGGGTGAAAACAAAAGTCAGATTCTGTCCCTTGTGTATTCAAAATTATATGAACACTATAATACCTTATGAATGCCTTAACAACCCCTCTGGTTTCCTTTTCTGCATGACCTCTTCTGTTTCCTGCTGCAACCATGCATGCCTGTTTGTTTCTCTTTTACTGCACAGGAGGCACAGCATATAAGTAGTCGTTTGCATGCTAGGAGAAACCCAGCAATAACCATACACACTGGACCTACATCTCCATTCAAATTGCATGTATAGTAACTCCTGGATTCTTTCTTTGATATGCAAGCCAGTCAACTCAGATCAAGGCTAATGGTCTCATAAAGTTATTTATCATGGTTCTTGATAGGTAAGCTGTTCTCTGTACATCTGTCTATTCTCTGTACATCTGAAAGTGAATTTATTTTGTCTTCCCATTTTAGGGTCAGTTTTGCACATCATTAAATACATCTTTCATCACTGAACATTATGTAGCAATGCATCATTGACTTTAAGTTCTAGGTCATTATTTGTTCTTTATTTTTAAATCTTTTACTGGGTGCTTTATCTACTAGTGGAGCTAGGAACAAGAAGATCACTTGGACTCAGAATTTTACAGCAATGGAGTGAAAAGCAAACAAAAAAAGTTTTTCAGTTGATGACTTAAAGCCCTTGCTAACATTCTGAAATGCTTCTTTCTTATGTGAAAGTTATTTCACAATATCTAATTCTACTGTACACTAATGTTTTGCTTTTACTTTTTAATTATGTTTAATGTGTATCCTTTCCTTTCTGTAATGGCTCACTGATTTCCTTTTTGGTTGATGGTTTTGCTTATTTAGCTGGTTATTTCTAACTCATTTTAATTTTTCTTTCATACACTTGATGTTGCTTACTTAGTTATAAATGACACTGATTGTGTTAATGCAACTTGAATCTGGTATTACAGAAGAAGAGGAGAGCCTTCCAAAGGCACACTGTCTTATTTTGGGCATCCAGCTGATCTTTTCAGAATAAACTTTCCAAAGTGAAACACAAAATTACTAAAACATTGAGACAAACAAACAAAAAAAGCTAGACTTATGAGACAGTCTGTTGCTGTTATAACAAAATATCTGAGATAATGAACTCATAAAGAAAAAGGTTTGCTTTAGCTCAGAGTTTTGAAGATTCCTTTCTGTGATCATTTTGAGCTTGTGTGGGGCAGCATAATATGGTGGGAATATATCGTAGAACACACCTGCTTATACCATGAGCCAGGGAGCACCAGCAGGAAAGAACAGCAGAGGATTTTCTGTTTTTTTTTTTTTTTTTGTATCTTTAAAATGTCATTGGATTCATTTCATATTGGTCATATATGTATAGCTGGACATGGAACCTACCTTCGATTATGGTTTATATACCCAGTGAGACTCCATTGGAGAACACTTAAGTTTTTCTTGGCAAGTGGTTGTCAGTTGAAGATAGCTTCTTGGTTAGGGATGGGATGCGAATCAGAACAGAATGGAAGCTCCTGTCCATTCCCCCGTCTCGGTGCTGGGGCTCTGTCTGACTTGAACCTGAGCAGGCCTTCTGTGTGCTTCCTGAGTCTCTGTGGGCTCATATGTGCATTGGTCTGGTTGTGTCTGGAATATGTAGTTTCCTTGGTGGCACCCATCCTCTCTGGCTCTTGTAATCTTTCTACCTCTTCTGTCACATAGTTCCCTAAGCCGTGAGGGGAGAGGCGTGAGGGAGCTATCCCATTTAGGCCTGCGTGTTCCAAAGACTCCCATTCTTTGTGTATTATTCAGTGTGGGTCTCTGTGCTGTTTTCAGCTTTTGCAAGAATAAGTTTTGGTGATGCTGGCTGAGTGAGGTATATTTACAATTTTTTTGAATTCTATTTATTTATTTATTTATTTTATTTTTTTGTTATCAATCACAGGTTAGGTACTTTGCATTCCAAGCGTAGCCCCCTCCCTCATTCCCTCCTACCCTCA
>CM053755.1:24712246-24762887 GCA_028658305.1 Pachyuromys duprasi
AGGAGATCCTCCCCTGTTGGTGGACTTGCAGCGGGTGGGGAGGAGATGAGGAAGGGTTGGGGAGGGTGGGAGGGAGTGAGGGAGGGGGCTACGCATGGGATGCAAAAAACCTAAACTGTGATTGATATAAAAATAAATAAATTTATTTAAAAAACAGATTTTACTTGGTAAAAAGAAAAAAGAGTAATAAACTTTATCAACTCTCAAAAAAAAAAACTTTTTTGTTGACCCAAATAGATATTTCTCCAAAGAAGATACATAAATACCTAAGTATTCTTTAAAAATGTTCAGTATCACTAATCCCCATGAAATCATAAAACCACAATAAGATATATCTGTCTTTGGTTGAAATGGGTATTATCAAAAAGATAAAAATAAAAAGTAAATGTAAGCAGGATGTGGAGGGAAATAAAATTCATACATTGTTGGCAGGACTATTAACCAGTGCATCCAATATAGGAAACTGTGAAAGTCCCTTGCAAAACTAGGAACAGAACTTAATTTTATTCAGAAAAACCATTACTAGGCATATATCCAAAGGAAAGGAAATCAGTACATTGAAGAGACATCCTCACATGCATATTCTTGTAGCACTGTTTACAATAATAAAACACAGAATAGAAAGATGAAGGAATAAAGAAAACTGGCTATATATACAGTGGAATTGTACTCATCCATAAAAAGAATGGAGTATTGTCACTTACAGCAGCAGAGATGAGCAAGGAGGACCCTCTTTAACTCCCTTTTTAAGAGAAATAAGTTAAGAGACAAAAGACAATTACCGTGCTTGTAGAAGCTAAATAAGTTAGTCTCCAAGAAGCGAACAGTGAAAAAGTGGTTATAATAGGCTGAGGCAGATGCTAGAGAGGAAATGATAGAATCTGCTTAATATACATATATGTATACATAACAATTAATATAGAGTTAATTCATATATATTATTATTTAAATGGGAAGAATCAATTCTGATATTAACTAAAACTGACAAGAATTTATTATTTAATTTGCAAAAGCTGAAAGAAAGGACACTTAAATATTTATAATACAAAGGAATGATACAATTTGTTTAAGATGGTGAAATGTTCTATACCAAGTTTTCATTGCTTATGTGTATATGAAGAAAGATAATCCAGTCTCTAGTAGGTGTATACAATTATGTATCAGTGTGTGCACATCTTCACACACATGGTATATGCACATATGGATGCAGTTGCCTACAGAGCTCAGAAGAGCGTGGCAGATCTCCTGGAAGTAGAGTTATACACAGTTATAACCACCTGATGTGGGTGGCAAGAATTGAACCACATCCTCTGTAGGAGCAGCACAAACTCTTTTAACTACCAAGCCATCTCTCCAGCCCCTCATTTATTATTTTAAGGCTCCAACTTTCAGGCAACAGTCCAGTGGTCGAGTATAAAAACAAAACAACAACAAAAACATATACTTTACAACCTTGTTATTTGACAAATATTCTACTTGGAGAAAAAAGCTTGTAAGTAAATAATTACAATGCAGCTTGAAGTTGATATAATTTGCGTGCAAATAAGGTTCTTCGTTTCTACAAAGATAGGGACATCTGCTTCTAAAACACTAAAAAAAGATTTATATAAAATGTTTGAAAATTATCCTAATTATTCTCTAGAACTTGGTGCTTGCAAAAACCTATGGTTTTCAAACATATGAGCCTTTCAGTATTCACTATCAAAGGCAACATGGAATTTTCATAATCACTTAAATATTGCAACATTTTTTAACTAGCAAATGGCTGAAATGTTTTCTATTCAATCAAATGCTATTTTAGAATTTGTGGTCAACACAAAAGATGTCTCTTGCTGGGCAGAGTAATATAATACATTCTGTGTGACCAGGAAACTTAAATGATATATACAGTTTTGTTATTAAAACTGAGTTGGCTATTTTGTTCTGCACTGGAAAATTGTGACCTAGTACAACATATTCTCCTCACATTGTTTATAAGTTGAGGAAAATCAACATTTTGGGTTCCCAGTTCGCACAGTAGGAATTACATTTGTTTTGGCCAAATATAATTTATATAACAGAAAGGAACAATAAAACATGAACCCTACAGTGTTTTCTTACCTAAAAATAATATAGACCTTGTAAAATTGAAGAGATTATTATTATAACGGGAAAGACAGTAAGTTAAAAGGCAGCAGCTCATCTTACAAGGTTTTTTTTCATGCCTGTGCAAATAGGCAAACACCTGTGTGCCCATCTTTTTTGACCCCAGCCATGGGAGTGAGATTCCACACAGTCATAAATAATCTTATAAGTAAAACTTTGAAATATTTGCTTGGATAAAAATTCTTCCATTCTCAAAGTTCATGTTCAATGTGGCATCTTAAAAAGAATCAATCATTATTCTTCTGTCTATCAAGACCTGTCCTGTGATGTCTTTTTAAAAATCCAGCTTTTTGTACTGATAAGGTTTCCAGTTAGTGGAAGGTTTGCTTTTAGTTTAATACCAGAAATTAAAGGAATGAACAAAGGAATAAATAAAGGGATCAAATGTACTTTGAGAGTCAAATAGCAACTGTGGGAATTGGCTGTTCTCATTCATTACCATCATATAAAGTAAGATTTCAATCTCAATGTGAAAATCACACTATATGCATATCATACACCTACCAAATGCGTATTATAATTATTTTTTCACAAAACAATGTGCATCTCTGGGAGTGGCAAGGAGATAGCTCATTGATAGCAAATACTGGTTTCAAGGAATAAGTCCCTTGTGTCTTAGTTGATTTTCTCAAGAAGAAGAATCAAGTTTATAAAATTGGCAGAATGATCACTCTATTCATTGAGAAGAAGCTGAGATCCATAAATCTTCTATGACATGTTCTAAATCTTGTTGCCAAGTAAATAGTGGAATTGGCCCTAGACTGTGAATCCATTTGCTGCAGTCTTCCCTTCATGCTGCTTGACAATTATTGTCACAGGGTTTTAGCCTAGCAAGCAACATGTAACCATTTGGCAAATGAGTCTTATTCTCCCTGAGGATGACCTTTCTCTACACCTGCCATTCTTATATTGCATGATTCCTCAAACTTCATTTTTTTAAACCACACACAAACATTTTTTCTATGCCAAGATTCACCAAAATTTTAAATTATAACTCTCAATGTAATTTTGACATTTTCTTTTAAATTTTTGCATCTATTTCAATATGAAAAATGAGTTACATTTAATGTTATTACTGAATCTGAGACTTCTAAACAATAGCTGCATGATATTTGTTTATAGACAGATCTGAATCATCATCAACAACATAGACAATTAGCAGGTGGGCATACTTGAGCTTATTTTACTTTTAAAGCATTTGTAGCTACATCGTCACTCATCTATCTTGAACCAGACACAAAACAATGTTTTAAAGATGTTATTTGATTTGATGGGCCAAATACCAAAGGCTGTTTCAAAGATGTTATTTCATGTTGGATTTGGTCGTTGTCCACTTGGTTTTCAGAAATCGTTCCTGTAAATCATGGCCTAGAAAACCTGTCAGTTTTCAAAGGAAAACTTTTGTGGATTGCTTCAAAGGAAGAAGGAATGCCTAAAAAAGTAAACATTCATCTGCCATGACTATGTTCCAAAAAGGGTGGGATACAAAAATATTATAGAGACATATAGATACATAAATATTGCTGTTAGATAAAAAGAGAATCCTGTGGCTAGCTCACACGGAGCCTACTGGAACTATGTCAGAAGAGAATGTGTTTGTGAGGGGACAAGGACCATGTGTTTCTTCCTGTTCCACACTCTTTTCCTTTGGACTCTAACTATAATCATGTATGAAACTTGTTTTTCATATTTTTAAATTTAATTTTTGACAACTTTGTACATGTATAGTGAACATATTTAATACTTCATTTCTCACTATTACCAGTATTCTTGCACTCCTACAAACCAGTTCCCCACTACTTTCACATCTGATACTCTCTGCAGGTCTTGTCCAGATCACCATGGTTGCTTTGTGTTCATGATTACATCAGCCATATTGTCCATATAACAGCATTAATTCTCTTTAGAATTTTAGGATACTCAAAAACACAGTCACAATGCCTTTGGAATATTTATAACAGCGTATATAATGAGTTTCTTCTTATCATAAGTATTACATACAAAAATAAGTATTCTTTAGTCATCAGTCGAAAAACTTGAAGTTAATGGGGATAATTAGTGTATTCAGATATATGAAGCTTTGTGGAGAAGCAGACTCTAAGTACAGGATTTTAGCTAGTATGTTGGGTAACCTCATCATCATCATCTTTCTTCTTTTTTGGTTTTTGAGACAAGGTTTCTCTTTGAAGTTCTTGCTGTCCTGGAACTCATTCACTCTGTAAAACAGACTGGCCTCAAACTAATAGAGATCTGCCTGTCTTTGCTTCCTGAGTACTGGGATTAAAGGTATACACCACCAAAGTCCAGCTTCATTCTTCTTTTATAGGTAGCTATCCATATTTCTTCCTGTTCTCTGTTACATGTGCCCCTTTGATCCTTTATTCCTTAGCTCTTTAAAGTATGAATGAAATAAAACAAGACAAAAACAAACAAAAAGACCAGAGGTCATAAAAGAGAAAACAACAATCTATACACCTCAACAAAAGCACAGACTGCCATAGGGACTAAAAATGAAGACTCTGGTAGGAAGCTCAGTGAAGTGATGTGTAATAAAAGAACAATGTACTGTCTTATTCCAGAGACATCAAAACTCTGGGTAAATAGATTTAAAATATATCCTTAGGTAGGAGAATAAAGCACTGTAAATCTTAAATGATGGTGAGATTCAAGAGTTTCCCCAGCTAAGAAAATAATGAACTTACTACAGTCAACAAACCCAGAGAATATACAGTGAAGGATTAATATTAGATTCTTGAAGGGAAGAATGAAAGGGGGTAGCCTGGAAAAGAGGCTATTCATCAGTACTCTTCTGTCTAGCAGAATTTTTTGAGATAAGGGAAGTATGTCTTAATTAGCATAACTAAGTGGAATAGCCATTGGCTATGTATGGCTGACTGTGGAGCACTTAAAAGGTTGATTGATTCAACTAATTACCTGGAGATTTCATGTAATTTAATTTTAATTGAGAGTTTAAAGGCCAGATGTAGCCAGAGGCTACCATTTTGGACAAAGCCAATGAAGAGATCATTGAGGACCAGAAGAAGATTATTGGATAATTTTAGGTCTACCTAAAGACTCAGGCATTTGATAATTGAGGAAGAAAGGTGAAATATGACAATTCTCAAAGGTAAAGAAGAAAAAGAAAGGTAAAAGAATTGGAAGTTGGGATCAAAGACTATTTCAAGATTGTGATTCCTAAGTCTGTAAATACCAGAGTAATCAAGTTCTTAGTTGCACTTGCAAGAGAAATTTGTTCCCCAACAAATTTGGGAGGTCTCAATGTCAAAATAATGTTCATTCATTTGTCTTTTTAATCATGCTTCAACTTCTCAGATGTTATCCACATGGCGTTTTTGCAAAGCTTAGTCCTGTTATGATATATAATGCTTACATTAAATATTTAAAATATAGAGAAGAAACAATAGTTGGAGATTAAGCACATTCATCCATTTAAACCTAGGACATTTAATTAGATAAGCTTTGGGAAAATCTGTCTCTCTCTTCTTTCCTTCTCTCTTTTCTCTCTTCTCTCTCCTCTCTTCCTTCTCCCCAGTCATATCTTACTTTTAATGGAACTTAGAATGTACAAAATCAAAACTGGTCATCAAACACATTGCATGTATTATTTCAAACCCTTAAGACTTCATATTCTTAATTTGGCTTCATTTTATTCAATTACAGATAAATGCCCATTATCTTCTGTACCTTAAAGTAATTTTAAAACAAACATAAAAACTATGGCTTTTTGTAACCATACGGAGTAAAATTCATAATGATAGAAGATCAAAATGTCAAAACCACAGTGATGCTAAACTTGGTAAGCAGTTTCCTAAAATACTTTGAAAGAGAGAAAAAAATAGCAACACACACAATCACCCACACCACACACCAGTCACTGATTTCTTTTGCAATGAAAAAGGGCTTTAGAAATAAGTTCTAGATTGTTTCTGTGATGGTGAATTCTCACCAAGAGACACCCAGAGAATGAATGGGCAACACACAGGATGCTTATTCAATATCCTGGCCAAACTCCAGGATGCAAGAACATGAACAAAATACTCAAAGATTCAGAAAGAATCACTGGTTACTTAGACTTTTCTGGACATTCATTAATGTTCAGATGCTTTCAATGACCATATAAAATTGGAGGAATAATTTTATCTAATGTCACGGATAAATTTGGCTTAATTTGGCTTAAAATCTGCACTTTGCCTCCCCAAAGTCTCACTTTTCAGAATTTTTTTGCTTTTAAACCAACCAACCAAAGAAACAAACAAAGCAAAAACCTTAAGTTAGTACCTCAACTTCATTTATTTATTGAAACTGAAGAGAACGTGAAGATCAGCTATGGATATATATATCCATGTATAGATAGATAGATAGATAGATAGATAGATAGATAGATAGATAGATAGATAGATATATGGATGCATAGATGCATAGATAGATACATAGATACATAGATATCCTTTTCTGAAATATATGTATCATATATATATATATATATCTTAGCGAAGGACTTGTGAATATTTGTATTCTTATGTCTTTCTCTGAATTTCAATGCATATTTTCTTTCATCTTCATCTTCTTATGCAATCATGTACATTATCTAATATTTATTTGAAACACTGACAATGAAAATGTGTTTATGTTCTAGATCTTCAATTCTAACTTAGTGACTTGTATTTGTAAAACTCAACATCGCATTTTTCTTGTGCACACATATGTGTGGTCACACACACAGTCTATGTATTCAATTAGTACACTTCTCTATAGATTTAATGGAATGTAGGAAATTAACTATATTAAACCCAAGAAAGAATTACTGTTATAAATATAGGTATATTAACAGAAAATTCTCTCCCTCATCCAGAACTGACTTCAACAAAAGCCTGATTAAACATTTCTTACAAATGGCTGCAGTATTTCCTGTACTAAAGGTCTGACATCAGCAATGAGAAAATGTGGCTCATTCTCTTCATTCTCTCTTGCTTTCTGTACCCAACCCCCACCAGATTTCCAAGTAGCCAAGTCTCTGGCATGTATCAGAAGAGCATGTGATTTTCAGAGTGAAGTCAAAGGAAAAGAATGCAGATGGCAGTGTAAATGTTAGGAAAGTTTGAAGGGAAATATGCCAGTTATGTGCTGTTTTGTTAGAGTAACTATAGAGCCATTGCGGCAATGCCACGGTCAAGACTCTTGCCAAGTGGAATACCCTATTTATAACCCTATCAAGCAGAGGAAATGGTGCCAGGAACAAGATAAAACTATTAGCTGCGTTTTAAAAGGTACTTAAAAGCATGTTTGTATTTTAAAATAAATTTGGTGGTTAAGAACAAAACTTGGGTAGTTATAGATCTGGGTGTTGAAACGTGTTGCAAGAGCATTAATTAGCCCTCTACTTATCTTTGCTGCCATGTCTCTGCCAGATAGCTTGTTTGAAGTCATAAATGGACTCTTTGGGAGATACCTAGAAAATAAACAATCCCCCTCTTTGGTAAATAGTTAAAAGATCTCCATGGACTCACATGCTTTTTCCCACTGTTGGCACAGTTGACTCAGTGCCCACCTGGCACTTCCTCCCTGTCCGTCTTATTCCTAGCAGTCTTTGCAATATCAAGCATTTAGGCTGCAATACCAGAGGCGAAGAGAAAATAGACTGAATCCAAGAGAATGCTTTGAGCTTTGGAACTCTGATTACAAGGGTGCCACACTGCAGGGGTTCTGGCATCCAGCCTCCATGTGGCTGTATCAGGACACATGCTATGGGTTGTCACTCCAAATCATTTCCACTTGCCCTTTACCCTAAGGAAAAATGTGTTGAATAAACAGGAGACTGAAAGATGGTGGTACAAGATCTAGTATGGGGTTTCTTCGGTTTTCTTTTCATCATGAAAAGTCGCATGTTCCTTCAACTACAAGGACAGGGCAAGCCCTAAGACACAATTTCTTCTCCACGTGTTTCCTCCATTTCTCTTTTCCACCATCCTACTTGGCTGTCTTGGGAGAATATAAAGGGTATTTTTTTCATGTTTTATTGTATGTGTGTGTATGTTTTGACTGAATGTGTGTACCTTCTCCATGAGCGTGGAGTGCCTTCAAGAGTCAGATTCTCTGGCACTGGAGTGATCAGGCATCATGGGGCCATTAGGACTCAAACCCAGGTCCCCTGGAAGAGCAGCTGGGTTTCTTAACCTCCAAGACATCTCTCTGGCCCTGAGGCTATATAATTATTAAATTAGAAACAACCAGAGTTATCCATGGCTCTTTTACTAGCACTTTGTTTCTAAAGGGGAAAAAAAGCAGTTTACATGGCTTCGGGATCCATTGCTTTCCCATAGATGAAAGCTATTTTTGCAGGTTTGTTGAGATCTAGAGGTGGCAACGTCAATGATGCCCTGCCCTGTCTCTAAAGAAATGGCAACCAACAAATGTTCATTTTCCAGGACTGAAGCTACTATATTAGATGATGTAGAGTTCAATTTATTAGTTGTCCCACGAGATAACATATCACTGTATTTTCATTTATTTATTCTTTACTTCATTTCTGTACTGGGGGAAATATGGGTATGTAGTACATGTGTTCATGGTGCATGCATGTGATTGTGTGGGTGTGTATGCCCATGTGTATGCATGCAGAGGCTAGAGCAGGACATTGAGTATCGCTCTATTGCTCTTCCTCTATTGCTCTCTGCCTTACTGCTTTGAGATAGTGTGTCTTTACTGAACCAGGAACTTACCATTTCAGCCAAGCTTGCTGGCTAGTGAGTTCTCAGAGTCCATCTACCTCCACCCCAAGAGTTGAGGTTACATATACACACATCTATGCAAAGGCTTTTGTATGGGTACTTAGGACTTGAACTAAGGGCTTCACACTTCAGGGCTAGTACTCTTACCTACTCAGTCATCTCCTGAGCCCAGATAATATACCATTGTTTTTTATATTAATATAGGATACTGTCAATGAATGTTATTTACTGTAAAAATACTCCATGCATATGAATATTTTATAAACATATATGTATAATTATTAGTGATGTAATTGTTATTATTTATCATAAATTATGTACCATATTAAGCTGTATATTTCACTGTATTGGATAATATCACATTTTTATATTACATTGCTACAGCTTACATCACAAATTGTGAATTTTTATTATGTCAAGTCATGTATCATGTTCATGCATTATATATGTATGTATATTTGTCTTTATTTTGTGTTTTTATAAATTATATATTTGTGCACATTTATCATTTCATTTCAGTACAGGAATTAAGACAAATGATATGATGACAATTATAGTTGGTAAATTACATAAACTATAAAACATATATATTAATAACAAAAATAAATTAACAATGAAGTTACTAAAATAGCATACATTTAAAAATACATTTAAATACCATTTAGATACCAATGTAAATATACCGAATAATTGTAATTATTTATTAGTTTTCAGTGTGAAAAATAAATTCTTATGGTTGAGGATTTGCACAGGGGCGATGGTATCATGGAAGAGCCAGGTGCTGTGGGATCAGAAGCACTTCAGTTCACACCACAGCCAGGAAAGAGAATCTGGGTGTACCCATTGCTTCTGATTCCCTGTATGCTTACTCTCAGGAAAAGGAGAGGAGGGTGACTACCTAAAGATTTAAGTGGAAATAGCATGAAGAACATGGCCAACATTCTTGCTAATACAGAGCCTTCAGTACTAGGTGCCAGTGTCTGTATTCTCATTGAAGCTGTTAGTAAAAAAAACAAATCACCACTGTTGCTTTTAGCTGGGGTTTTTAGCTGAGCATCCAAGATGCAAATGCAGCTGGCTACTGTGATTCTGTTTTGCTGGGGGCCTCATGTGGAGACTGGGTTGGTTGTCCTCCCTTTCTAGTGGTTGGAGAACAGTCAAACTGATATCCCTTGTGGGGTAAGATCTTGGGGACAAATATTTCTTGTATTTCAAGGTTTCTTAAATTTCACATGTGATTTAAAAAAGCAAATAAGCCCCTTAATTGCTTCGTTAAGCTAGTCAACAGTAATTAAGGAGAGGCAAGTGGAAAAATATTAGAACCTGCTGTGCTCTGCTTTTCTCCTCCCCTGCCCCCGGAATGTGTTTTGCTTTCTGAGGGATGGGAGATGGTGATTTTCCTTGATAGGACCACTCTGACCTCCTGGGTTCTGAGCTTGAAATTGAGCTACAGTCTTGTGGGGCTAGATCCCATCTATTACTGGTAAAATATGATTTCCGTCCCCGTGAAAAATGCCTGACATGCCTTGTGGAGTAGTGCAGGGGGTAAGCAGAGCTGTTTGGATGATTTAGAATTCCACAAGCTTGAACATGAGTTTCTTCTCCTTTCTGAAAGTGCAGGAGCTCAAGGACAGTGGAGAGGTGGTCACACATGAGAGCTCAGAGTGATTCCAAGAGTCCTGCGCATGCCCATGTACATGAGACAAGAAGTGTGTGCTCATTTGTATTTGTGTGCCATATGCATATGCATGGAGAGGCATGGAAGGAGGTTCTACCAAAAGACAAACAGAATATGAATTCAAACTTTGGCTCTTCTACAAACTCTGAAGCTGTGACTTCTTTCATCTCTGCTGAATCTTTTAAAAAACAAACAAAACAAACAAACAAAACCACATTCCTTTGCTGTTGCTTCTCATTTCAATGGAGGCAGAGGCAGGAAGATCAGAAAGAAAGGTTAGCCTTGACTACATAGAAACTTTCAAACAAGGCTGAGCTACATGAGAACCTGATTGGGAGAGGGGAGATAGAGGAGGAAGAGAGAGGAGAGGAAAGAAGGAGGGCAAGGCTGAAGGAAGGAGAGGCTAGAAGAGGAGAGGAGGGGAGGGGAGGGAAAGGGACAATTTAAGGGGAGAGGCAAGGGGAGAGGAGGAGAAGAGATGAGAGGAAAGAAAAGGAAATGAAAGGAAAGGGAGGTTTGGAGAGGGTAAGGATTCTGTTAGAGATTTCCTGACACATTTTTTTTCTAGAACTAAAGAGACCAACCCTTAAAATCATCCAGGTGAACAGAGACTGATGAAGTAATTCCAATAACCTGTCTTAGTGTTTGTTGTTATAGTAAATAGCTTTTGTGTACTGAGCACATGTTCTACAACCAAATCTGTCTGGATATGTTGTGAATAAGTTCATGTCTAATTTTGATGATTCCTTAATTATTTATTGTCCCTGTTTAGTTGGTAAAGATATTAGAGCAAAGAGAATGAATAAAATTGCCTTATCATCTCAGAGTTCTAAATGAATGGAAATTAGAACCTAATTTTTCCTGCTGCAAAACAAGACTAATGTTGTCACTTTGCTGTTCAAAACTCACTGCCATTATGTTCTTAAGTCAACCCAGTTCTTCTTGGTTCCAGCTGAGAGAGACCAAGCTCCACTCTTTCTAAAAATACTTGCATATTTGCTACCTATCATTCAAGCATCTCCCATATCTCCTAAAGCCTGTGTGGACTTCCCCTACAACACCAGAATTTCAGCATAAATACATCGAACCTTTGAGAAGAACTTGGGTGACTCAAAGGGATATTCCAAATAGCAGAAGATGTAGAGTCCAAACTGAGAAGAACTTTGCCCACATTGTCACTTCTGCTATGGAGATCAGACCTGAGTTTTTATGCTTATAGGTGGCATCCTCTTCATGTATCAACTCTCACAAAAGATGATCTCATTCACTGTTAGATGTATGGGTATAACAAGAGCCTTGCCTTGACCATAACACCATCAAGAGAAGTAGAACTCTAAAGTTCTACCCATGATAGAAATGTAAGTGCCTGACATGTAGTGGACTCTTGAATATTGAATACATACCCCAAGCTTCTCAGGGCTCAGGACTACTGGGTATGGAGCAGTTCTAAATTCTACTCATAGTTCTTGTGTACCAGTTGAGAGCTCTTGACCTAGACTTGCAAATGTTGAATGAAGGGGTTGTGGAGCTATGCTTGTAGCTTTGATGCTTTAGACATATTTGTTCCCTTCAGAAAACAAATTGTCTCTGGCCAGGAACTGTACAAAGATAACAGAAGGCACAAAGTGTGCACAATTTAAAAGACAACTTTTATGCAAATACTGACTTTCATTAGAACAATCAAGTGAAAGAGCAAACAAACTTCACACAGTCCTTTCTGTTTCTTCCTGTTCTCAAGATCCACAGAATGTGATTGTAATCCTAGAATCTTATCAAGTAGTTATCAGATAATTCTAAGAGAAATGAACTACACTTATGTGTCCCTTTCTACAGAAGATGTTTGATGAGAATGAAATGGGGTTTTCAAGATAGTAAATGCTGGTAACACTGTGGTTCTGATAGCTCAAGGGCCAAAGGCTAAAAATCAGAGTCAAGTGGGAGGAATATGTTTTAGACGCTTGGAAGGTAGAAGCATGCAGCATACAAGGAACTAAGAAAATGGCCTTGAGGCTGTAGCTGTGTGAAGTTGTAGCTTAGAAAGCAATCTAGGCAGCATCTAGCAGCCAAAAGAGAACTGGAGCTCCAGAGGACCAGGGAACTGACAGGAATTCAGTAGAGCTGTGATCAAAAGTGATCTGGGGTGTGGAATAAAATAGAAGTTTTCATGATGAGAAGTACACACACACACACACACACACACACACACACACACACACGAGAGGATCTCAGGCTAATGGAGAGGAAATGGGAGCCGGGATGCCTGGGTAGTAACATGCTTCTCATCTCACTATGGCAAATGTGAATAGAATTTAACCACTAGTCTAACCAATGGTTCATAACAGAAGTACATTCTGAATCCTGCTTACCCTGTTAAGTGAAGTAGCTGGAGGTTACCATACCATAGCCTGAACCATGGTCCTAAAGATGTCCCTAGAATAACTTCTTGCCCCACACTATTGAATCCACACATGAAGTCTTCAGAAGGCCATGCACTTACTTCATTCATAAAACTTGTTCCCTAGGGACTTTCAAGTGATACCTCAGTGTGACTTTCCATACCTCAATGCCTTACCCAAAATTTTTCATAGCCTAGAACACTCCCTTTCTTCAGTCTTCAACCCACTCATTGAATGAAATTCTACCTGTTTGCTATCATCACTTACAGTGATTTTTGGCGGCTTTAATATGTAAGCTCTGCATTGAATTCCCATTATTTAGGATTGCTTTCTAAAATGTCCCCTAGATAAAGGTCAAATTTCCATTAAAATTTAGAAGTAAAAGAGCAAGATACCTCATCCCTGCAGATATTCCAGACCGACCATTTTTCTCTTACGCCTACAGATGCATGTTATGGGTTGTCACTCTAAATCGTTGCCTCTTGCCCGAAACCTCAAGGAACAGTGTGACTGAAAGAAGGTGGGATTGCATCCAGTGTGGGGTTTCTTAGCCTTTCTTCGAATCAGTGAGATGTTGCATATTCCATAATGCCTTCAATTACAAGTACAGGGCAAGCCCTAAAATACAATTATTTCTTCTCCCTAAATTTCCTCCATTTTTCTTCTCTACTGACCTACTTATCTGACTTGGTAAAATACAAAGGATATAATTTTTATGTTTTGTTTTATATGTCTGTGTATTTTGTCTGAATATGTATGTGTGAATCCTGTGAATATATGCATATTTGGCACGTGTTAAAAAGGAAGCATGACTTTCAGAAACATTGGATAATAGGATATCAAAAGTCCATGTCTTCTGACTCTCAACTCAGGACAGCATTTTTGAATTTTTTTTTTTTTTTTTTTTGCCTAAGCCTGTCAATTGGAAATCCAAATCTAGCTAAAAATCACGTTTTCTGAGAAACGATGAAATGATTCCTGGTTCTCACAATGTTTTGCTAAAAGTGTGAGTCTTGTTGCACATCCTGAATGGCAGAAAGTAGTTAAGGCTGGGTGAAGCTCACTCTAATAAGGCCCATCAGGCCCTCCATGGTGAGAAAAGAAGAAGACCCACGGCTCCAACCTTGTGATTTCCTCCTGTGTTTCTTTTCTGCCTCCTTCTCTTCATGCATTCTGGGATATGAATGTGTTCAGGGGCAGAGAAGGCTGTAATTCCCCAGGGCCTTACACTATAAACTTCATTTCCTCCTTTTATTGCAGTTAACTGCCCATGAACTCTATTAATATTTTGCAAATTGAGATCTCGAAAACATATGTTACTGTTAATTTTAACCTCATGCTAACTAGGATGTGGTTGAAATCTCACAACAAATTCCAAGGGTATTTTGATATGCCTTGGAAAAAATGCATTTAAAGGTGGCTCTGGAAGATATCTGTGTTTTTGTTTTTTGTTTTTTTTTTTCCCTCTAAGTCCACATATTTCCTTTCTACTATTGCTGCTTAGGAGCAGGCATAAATAAGTTGTTGGACAGGAGAGTCAAAACATAAGATGAGTCAGACTATAGGGGAAAAAAAATCCTCCCATATCAAAAGCAAAGGGTAAAAAATCTGCTGATAGCTACATGGTGTCATATGTAGTATTGATTTTCTTAAATGCATCTCTTCATTTAAAAACGCCCTTTCACAGGAGTTGCCTAAGACTATAGAAAAACACAGATATTTTATTAACATTAGGATTCATAACAGTAGCATTGTTACAGTTATGAAGCAGCAACTAAAGTAATTTTATGGTTGTGAGTCAGCCCAACAAGAGGAATTATATTAAATGACCAAAACATTCAGGAAGGTTGAGAGCCACCAATTTAAAAGCTTAATTTTGTAAATGTATATGGTAATTGGATTTCAATAATTCCAAACATATCATCATGCAATAAACAAGTGTATAACTTCTAAATATGCTGATTTGCCAAAGGGGGGGGGGGAAAGTGTTTCTCCTTTCCTTCCTTTCTCATCATACCTCCCTCCTTTCCAGCTCTCACTTCTTACTCCATAACTTCCCTTCCTTTTACTTCCTTTATTTTTCCTGTTTTAAACTTTATCCATTCAACAAGCATTATTTTCACGTGCCAAGAATTGTTCTAGCTGTTGTGGACTGAGCGGTAAACATCTCACTGAAAAATGTGGATCACCCAAGGACATTCAGTGCCTCCTATAGTGACCTGTAACGCACCTTTCCGTGTGAACATTAGTCTATTCAAGGCCCACATTTCAATGGTGAGATTTCAGAAATATTTCCATCTGCACAAAATAAAAGAGTGATCCTTCTAATAACAGTGGAGACGATTGACTCTTCTTCAAGATTTTTGTTTTCCTAAGAGGTTCATCATGTTCTTTCAATCATGACCCTGGGCTGAGGTTAAATCCTGGCTACCCAAATAAGGAAACAGCGTGGAATAATGATGAGACTTTCCTTGTGCAACCAATTCTAAGACGGATGAAGAGGAGTGAGACAACTGGAGGGAAGCCATCTCCGAATCTGTGCATCTTGCTCTTTCTCCGTGACCAATACTAGACCTTACGGGTTGCTTTTCTGTCTCCGCCTTTTCAGCTCTTTGAGCCCTACCTCCTACCCTCTTTAGCCATGTCTGCAATTTCTCCCCGGCCCCACTGTTGGGGGCAATATATTCAGCCTCAAAGTGTCAATCCTTTCAATACATTTAATATAAATTTAGTATTTAGATTGTAGGATGTCTCCAGAGGAAAAAGGAATGAGTTGAGTTATAAGCCAGACAAAAATTGACTACATTTGACAGGCACTGGTGAACATGTCACATATTTTATTCATCAGATATTATGCCAAGCCAACAGCGGTCAAATGTAGTCTAGGTTAAAATAAAATGTTACCAAGTATAGGAATTTCCAAACTATTTTGCTTTATAAGTAATTTACAAAAATATAGACAATTTTAGAGGCCATGACAAAATACTGGACAGAAACAGCTAAGAATTCAGGCTGTATTTTGTCTCACAGTTTGAAGGCACACAGTCTATCATGGCGGGAAGATGTGGTAGCAAAAGTGCCTCTCACTGTAGTGGGAGTATGGTCACATTGTATCACTAGTCATAAAGCAGAAATATGTAGTCTTTTCTCAGCTCTCTCTGGGATCAAAACCCTCCGTAGTTCTTCCTGCACACAGGATGGGTCCTCTACTGTCAGTTAAACCTCTTTTGAAATACCTTAGCACACTCTCCCAGAGGTGTGTCTCCTGCTTGATTATAGTTCAGCCAAACTGGCAATGTAGATTACCCATCACAGAACTAAAACTTAGACATTTATTTATTAAAATTAATAAGATTAAAATCATATTAACTCATGATAAAACAGTAAACATATCACACATTGACATGAACATCCTCTTTTATAGAAATAACTATAAGTGCTTTGTCGTTGTTGTTGACAAAGGATGACAGGATTTCATGGCATATCCTTGACTGGTCTGGAGTTTTCCACATCCCATACTGGCACGAGATTTATAGGAATCCACATGGCTCTGCCTCCCTGATGCTGGGAGTAAAGGCATGCACCACTATCCCTGACTAATTATAGTTTTTAAAAAATCAGTTTATAAGAAGCAAATCTTAATTTATTTGTCTGACTAGAAGGCAGCCTTTTACTTTTACATTGGTATTCAGTGAGTATCTCACACAGTGGACCCTCATGTAAACTCTATGGTACATTCAAAACAAAAACCATACTGTTAAATCTGCATGTTTCTGTATTCCTCTCAGTGAAGTGGGATAGCAATTGTGTCTACCATTCTCTAGTCATGAGATTTGCGATTCAGCAAACTAACCTGCATGTAATAAAGCCTTTCTGTTCTGGGTAGTGTGCTTATATACTAGAACAAAATGACCTACCATTGGTCCCGAATTAACATTAATGAGTTCTATGTCCCTGGAAGAAATAGCAGTCGGAGTAAGGCTTCAAGGACAGGAAGCATAAGTTCCCCCAAGCAGTTTACTGAGCATGATAATGAGTGCCCAAGGATTTCCTTCAAGAATCAATAACAATAGTTCCTTCATTTTCTGACCTTTGGTAAGCCAAGACCCCCTACAGCATGTACAGGGTTGAGATGTCCTGGACACACCGCAGCTGCAGATAAGACTGCAGCAAAACTGCCTCAGACAGTACCTGAGATCTAAACCACAGTGAGATTTCCCTAACAGCTTTGGCTATGCACTGGGCTCACTCAGCTAGAGTCCACAGTCCCCAGAGTGCCTCACAAATGCTGCTGGCCTCAAAGGCCAACATGTTTGGCCAAGGCCCCACATCACTGCAGGACACCCAGGACTTCAAAGGAAGGCTTCTCAGAGCAGCCTCCTCCAAACTGCTTCTTGCCAAAACGCAGCTGAGGCAGCCTTGAAGCTAAATATTTGGATTGAATGGGACAGAGAATGTGGTCTCTCTGAGAGGTATTTTACCAAGGCCATCCATACTGTGCCTTCCCAGCATTGGAAAGCAATGATGTCTTTGTGCAATCAAAAGGATTATATGTGTGCAAACCTCACAGATTAAGTAGCTACAAGGTGCTTCGAATCTCTCAGTCTGCCTCCTAAATCCCATGGCACCCTCTTCTTCATCATTGGATTATGGAGAGTAAAATCACCCTTGTACATGCAGGAATTGAGCAGGCTTTCCACAGAGACTGTTACACACCAAGGAATATGCTTTAATATGACTGTGATTCACACCTTCTGAATAAAGTTCTATCCCTTTCCATATCAAACAGTCGAGAGACTTTTATTGGATTAAGATAACATGCAGCATGAATACACCACTCTATGAGTATTGGGAAAACAGGGTCATAAGAGACAAAAGAACTGAGTTCTAGCTTCTAGCCTCCATTGTTTTTTGATTTGCTAGTCCATTAGTGGTTCAGTCTGACCTGTAAAGTGGATGCAAGAATGATCTCCTTCTTCATCCTTAACGCTGGGGTGCAGTGGGGATCAGATGAGTCAGCTTGTATTTCCAAAGCTCCTTACAGTGGCCACTCTGCATCAGAAAAAAGAAGACAGATATTACAATTATAACAAAAGAAAATGACCACTGGAGCCTGGAAGAAATTAGGACCAGAAAGAACTTGACATCATTTACAAGGGCAACTATTAGCTTGCCTCAGTTGATCTAGTAAAAGAGTAAAGTCTTGCTTAGATCTCCCAGCCTGTCCTGCTCCAGTGCCCTTATTTATCCCTTAATGTTCCCAAACATTTAATAAACACATTTGTTCTCTGTGAACTAGATATGACACATGATGTGTTGCAAGTTTATAGGCAAGGGAATTTCTGGCACAAGGATGACAAGAATTATCTCAAATCGCTCAGTGAGCTGGTTGCCTGGGGTCTTTGTATGCAGCTTCTCAAGGAATGTCACTCAAAACAATAAAAAAATATATATACACTCACACCAAATATTTGACATTTATACTGTTATTAATTACCATTTTAGTTATAATGAATTATATCATTTCTCTTTCTTCCCTCCAATCTCTCAAATGTATACCTCCTTCCTACTTATTTGCTCCCTCTTCAAAATCATGGCCTTTTTTTCTTTAATTGTTTACATATATTAGTGTAAACAATATTAGTCCAATTAGTGTGATTTGTTTGCATATTATTTCAGGGGGGACGACTTGGTATTAGACAACCGATTAGAAGCTCATTCTTGCAAAGACTGTCTCTCCCAGCCATAGTGTTTTCATTTCCCTTAGTTTTCGCCTGGGGGTAGAAGGGGTGTTTGTGATTTCCCTCCTCCAGGTTAGCATGTCTAGTAGTACTGTACTTATTCAAATCTTATTTAGGCAGCCATTGTTGAAGGATCATGAGTGAAGCTCCCATATCATTTCCAGGAGATATAATCTCACAGCACATTTCCTAATCCTCTGGCTCTTACAGTTTTTCTGTTCCATCTTCTGCAATGTTCCCTAAGCCATACAGTAAGATCAGCTGTTCTCCAGTTCTTTTTTTTTTTCATCCTTTTTTCTTGCAATTTATATCCCAATTGCAGCCTCCTCCCTCATCTCCTCCTAGTTCTATCATTCTTCCCTGTCCCCTCCCTCCCTCTCCCCTAGTCCACTGAAAGGGGAAGTCCTCCTCCCCTACTATCTGACCCTAGTCTATCAGGTCCCATAAGGACTGCCTGTATCCTCTTCCCCTGTGAGCTGGCAAGGTCGCCCAGCCATGGGGAAATGATCAAAGAGCAGACAACATAGTCCATGTCAGAGACAGCCCCTGCTCCCCTTACTCAGGAACCCACATGGAGACTGAGCTGCCATGGACTACATCTGAGCAAGGGGTCTAGGTACTCTCCACTCACAGTCCTTGGTTGATACATTAGTCTCTGCAGGCCTTTCGGGCCCAGATTTATTGCTTTAGTGGTCTTCTTGTGGAGTTCCTGTTTCCTCCAGGTCTTCCGATAGCCTTTTTTTTTTAGAAACCTCCCTGCACTCTGCCCAAAGTTTGGCTATGAGTCTCTGCATCTGCTTTGATCCCCTGCTGGGTGGAGTCTTTCAAAGGCCCTCTGTGGTACAATGGAACACTACTCAGCAATTAAAAACAAAGAAATCATGAAATTTGCAGGCAAATGGATCATCCTGAGTGAGGTAACCCAGAACCAGAAAGACAGGTACAGTATATACTTACTTACTTATAAGCTGTTATTAGCCATATTATATAGGATAAACAAACTAAAATCTACAGACCTAAAGAAGCTAGACAACAAGGAGGATCATAGGAAGAATGTTTAATTTTCATTCAGAAAGCAAACGAGATAGACACTAGAAGCTACAGAAGAGAAGAAACATGACAGGAGCCTATCATAGATGTCCTCTGTCCTCTGGTTCTTACAATCTTTCCGTTCCTTCTTCTGCACTGTTCCCTGACCTTTAAGAATCACTTGTTCTCTGCATTTTGATTCTCTGTGGCTTTTTCTATTGCAATGAGAAGTTTCTTCGATGAGGGGTAAGGGCTACATGTATCTCTGGATATAAGGATAAATTTTTCAAATACAATGTGGATCTTAACAGAAACTTCTTAAAAGAAGAAATAAAAGTGACTAACACATATCAGGAAATGTAGCTGATAGGCAGCTCAGTCTCCATGTGGGTTCCCTAGTAAGGGGAGCAGGGGCTGTCTCTGACAAGGACTCTCATACATGCTCTTTGATCACTTTCCCCGGAGGGAGGGTGCAGGTTGCTGGGCCGCAAAGGAAAAGGATTCAGGCAGTCCTAATGAGACTTGATAGTCTGGGGTCAGAGGGTAGGAAAGGAGGGCTCCCCCTTTCTGAGAAATAAGGAAGGAGCAGAGGAGGAAGAGGGTGGGAGGTGAGACCAGGAGAAGATGAAAGGAGTGGGCTACAATTGGGATGTAAGCTGAATAAATTATAAAAATTAAATTTAAAAAGAGAAATGTTCATATCAATGAATGAAATGAAAATCAAAAAAGTATCAAGATTTTACCTTACCTGAGTCAGAAATGGCTAAGCACAACAAAATAACTGACAAGATATGTTGGTGTGAAAAGGGGAACACTCATTCACTTTAAGTAGGATGCAAATTAATGTAAACACTCTTGAGGTCACTGTGGATCACTCAATATATATTTATAAATATATATATTTTAAAAACTAAAAATGAATCTACCATATGACCCAGATATACCACTCCTTGGCAAATGCCCAACCGACTTGACATTTTGCTGTACAGATATTTGCTCAGCCATGTTCCTTGCTTCTCTATTCACTGTAACTAGAAAATGGAAACAACCTAGATGTCCTTCAGCTGATGAATGGATTAAAAAATGTATATACACTATGCACACACACTATGAAATAATGTTTAACCAGAAAAAAGAAATAATATTTGCCAGTATATATATAATATTAGAAAAGATTCTATTGAATAAAGTGATCCAGACTCAGAAAAATAGCACATGCTCTATCTCATCTGTTGTTCCTAGCTCCAAACCCTCAGGTCTGAGTACATAACCAGAAATAAATGGGAACTTGGAGAAGGAAGGAACTGGACAGGGCAACAGCAGGGAGGGATTCCACTGATTAGAAAGGGAAGAAGGAAATCAATGAAGAAACGGAGGAAAGCATTCACCAGCAGCATTAAATATTGCCATAAGACAAGGAAAAAACATATAAAGAAGCAATCAACTGATACAGCCAAATTCTAATATAAAAAGTCACCATGGAAAGTTCAGTAAAGGCAAAGGCAAGACAAGCACCATCCAGAGGGAGACAGATCTAAGTTAGTGTTTTTTTTTCCACTTACATAATAACATTCTTGACTAAAACAAGGGCTTCCTTTGGCTTAGAGTTTGAGGGTACAGTTACAGTCCACCATAGCCAGGAAGCCTTGGTAGTGGCAAGAGAAGGAGGGCAATCACACTGAGTTTACAGTCAGGTAGCTGAAAGAAAATGCTGGAATGCAGCTCTCTTTCTCTTTTCCACTCATTCCAGGACCACAGGCTGTCCACATTTAGGATGGCTCTTTTCTTTTGAGTCAAACCTTTTTGAAAGTTCCCTTGGACACACACCGAGAGGTATGCTGCCAGCAAGGATTCTTACTGCTTTAGTCTGACTCCATTTTATTTATCTTAAATCATGTAACAGCCTTAGAGGTTTCACTTTGTATTCTTTGTAATAAACACAGTAGTTCCGGAACAGTCTTTCTTAAAGGGATATGTTTGGTCATACTTTTCTTGCTAAAAACCAACCAGTGGCTCTTCATTGTCACTGAAGGGCAATGCCCAAGTTCAATGATGGGCTCTGATGGTTAATTTCTATTGTCATTATTATTTTCCTGAGCGATGACTATGAGCTTTTCAGAGCACACTTTGGGTATATCGCTACAGACATTTTCAAAATATTGGTGAGGTGGAGTTGACCTGCCCAAGTGTGGAAAGGTACAGCCAGGAGTCTATGGTCCCAGAAGGAATAAAAAAAGCAAATGAGAAAGCTTGTTAGCAAATGCATTCTCTGCCCTACCCTAACTTACACTGTCCTCCATGGACAGCTTTTATAGCCATGGTGTACTTCTCTATTCTACTCCCTACCAGAATGGACAAAACTTTTGAAAGGGTAAAACAAAATAAGTCCCTTAAGTTGCTTTTGTTGACATTTTATTATGCCATCAAGAATCGAACTAACATGTGAGCTAAGGAGCCTGATGTACTTCATGTTTTGCTGTTAATTTATGAATAACATGGACAACATAATTTGAAGAATAGAGGCTTATTTAGCTTATAGTATGGTAAGTCCAAGGTTGAAGAGCTCTCCTTTTTGTTTGGGGGTTTTTTGTTTTGGTTCGGTTTTTTGAGATAGGATTTCTCTGTGTAGGCTTGGCTGTCCTGGACTCACTTTGAAGACCTGGGTGGCCTCAAACTCATAGCAATCTACCCGCCTCTGCCTCCCTGAGTGCTGGGATTAATGGTGTGCACCACCATGTTCAATTTACTTTCTTTTTTTATTCTTTTTTTAAATTTATTTATTTTTATATCAATCACAGGTTAGGTACTTTGCATCCCAGGCGTAGCCCCCTCCCTCATTCCTTCCCACCCTTCCCATCCCTCCCTCATCTCCTCCCAGCCCCCTCCAAGTCCACCAACGGGGGAGGACCTCCTCCCCTTCCATCCAACCCCAGCTCATCTTGTCTCCTCAGGGCTGGCTGCAATTTTTTAAAGATATGGGGGTTTTTTTGATTTTGTATAAAAAAGTGTTTGTTTGCCAAAGTGTATATATGTGGTGTGTGTGTGTGTGTGTGTGTGTGTGTGTGTGTGTGTGCTGTCACTGGAGACCAGAATAGAACATCAGATAATCTGAAGCTGGAGTTGCAGGGGGCTTCATAGTGGTGAAGTGGCATGTGGTGCCAAAACAGGACCAAGGTCCACTGCAATAACAGCAAGTGCTCTTAAATGCTGAGCCATCTCTCTAGCCCCTACAACCCATTTAATGCCTCAGAGTGAAGATCAGATTTAAATAGGAGTTTCATAGAAAGCAACCAGTAGCAGACTCTTTGATGAATTTATCCTTTTCTACTTTCCAATTTCACTTTTATTGGTTTTCTCCGATGTCCTTGCTGAGGTTCTCTCACACTGAACTCTCATCGTTTTTATTTTCATAATTTTCTCAGACATTCCATTTACTTTTTGGCCTATGGTCCTTATCAATATCTTTTCTTTAAGATGTTCTTCTTTAAAAGGGTACACTTGATTACACTTGATTATTCTCCACTTCCTGAAAAAGCGTTTCTGTTGAAAAACTTTTCCTATCTTCTCTTGGTAAAGCTGATCTATAACTGTGATATACTTTAGCCATGGAATCATCGTACAGGAATAGATCTTTGTCACATTTCCCATCCGTCTTATGTTGTGCATTTAGAGAGGTACATTGCTTGGATTTTTTCGTATCCATATTCTACAAAACATTTGTCTGGAACATAGTAAGAAGGTTCTCAAAATATTTGTTTAATGTGTTAGTTGCTTTTGCTTTACTATGACCACATATGTGACAGGGAGCAACTTAGTGAAAGAGAAGTTTATTTTGGCTCACAGTTTGAGGGTACAGTCCATCATAGTGAAAGCATGTATGTATGAGCAACTGGACAGCAGAGACATGGCTCTGATTGGCCACATCAGATTGGAGAGAGAGAGAGAGAGACAGACAGAGACAGAGAGACAGAAACAGAGAGACAGAGGCAGACAGAGACAGAGAGTCTGGCACACTGATATTCTGCTTTTGCTTTTATTTTTCCTATTTTGTTCAACCAAAAACCTCAACCCATGGGCTGGTGCTACCCACATTCAGGGGTGAGTCTTCCTATTTAGTTCATTTTCTCTGGAAACTCCCTCAGAAACACAAATGTGTGTCCCAGTTCTTCCTTACATGTTTCTTAATCTAACCAAGTCTACAGTCAAAATTAATCATCATACTGAGTACCTGCATTTGGTTAATACAATGAATAAATGGATGATTATATTTTAAGTATCTGCACTATTTCACTCTAAGTATGCACTATCATGCTTGTCTATGACATTTTTTTCCTAGTTACTGGATAACTAAACCAGATTTTCATCATTTAACTCTAACTCAAAAAAATCTTTGTGTCAAGAAGTTCCAGGGAGACACGAGTAACATGGAAGAAGTGAAAGACAATTAAACTTTACAATCCACATCTCCAGTTTTTGAGTCCTTGGTTCCCCAACATTTCATGTCTTAAAGAACTCTATTGCTTGTGCACTTCCCATGTCTACTACAAGACAAAAACTTTGTGACAGTAGAAAGATCTTCATTTTCCATGTCCATTCTCCTTCTTGTGTTTCCTACTTCATACCCTGTAAACATAGATTTTGTGTGCCTTCTCAAGCCATGCTTATACCTGTCCCTTATGTTTATTTGGGGCTTCAGATTTATTTCAAAAGCAATACAATAAATGAGATGTGATAAGCTTCATGCAAGAAAGGGTATCTTCCTGTATTATTCTGACTCTTGGCCTATACCAATGTCCAGAAGGATCACTAAGACAGAAAATTGAATTGGATTCAGCTAATGTTTGATTGAGTTCCAGTTAGAGTCCTTTTATGCCATTTTTGGTATATCAGCTGACTAAGTAGTGTAATATAAAGTAGGAATACAAGACCTTAAGCAAGATCCTTTTTTTTATCTTTCCTCTTCAAATAACTTGTCCAGGTAAGACAATTTATTATAGGTACTACTTATCAGAATGGGAGTCAGAGAACAGAAATAATTTTTAAACATTAATAACATGTAAATATGTTAAACACTAAAATTTTGAGGCAAAAAGTATATATAAGAAAAACACTTAGAATCTCTGATCTTCTCCAATCAACCCCAGAAACAAGAACAAGAAAGTAATGCTAGAGCCTTGAGATTAGCTATTCCTCTATGACAGAGCCTTGACCAACCCTCCCCAAGTTAGTTCTGGTAGAAAAGGGATACTAGATCTCCTCAAATTATCACACAGTAGAAAGTTTCTCATTATCACAGCAACTAGTGCGCAGCTTGAAGGAGATGAGACTCAAATTGAAGTTGTGGGTAGGTGGCTCCTGGTGTAGGAATAGGCCTCTGAGAAGCAGAAGTGAATCTCAGTTCAGGGAAGCCTCGTGAATCTCTGGCTTTTAGTGGGTATGTGAGGAGAACTTCCAGGAGAACCACGATGGAGAGAAAGGCCAGGGCCAGGGAGTCTAGAGAATTAGATGATGGACGAGGAGTAAGTTAGAAGAAGGAAGTAGAGGACAGGGTCTGACCTCACACCAAGAGGCTAACGAGGCACAAACGACTTCTGTAAAGATCTATATTGACAACAGGAATTTTATTAAGAACAATACGTTGATGCATTCCATAATAATACCCCAAAAGCTACATGAAAATGGAGCCATCCTATGACCAAAACAGGACTGGTTTCATATATTGCTCACTCTTCCACCAAACCCCTATTCTCCTGTTACCCTAAAACCTATTCAGTTCTAGAATTATAGTTTTGCCTCAATATTGGGAAAGAAAGGAATAAATAGACAATGGTCTTCACTAGGTCAATAAATAAAAATAAAAGGTAAGCCTAAAGAAAAACAAGCCTACAAAACAAGAATAAACCCAAAAAAGCCTGAATTTCCTTGATGATACTGAGATTTATATTTTTCAAGGGAAGGGAATATGAGAAAACAAAAACATCAAAGTTATTTTAGCTGATAGAATGTTAACATTGGCACAGTGCATAACTAACTATGGAAATACATAACTCGTGCTTTTTCATATGAGTCAAAGCGTTGTTACAACACAATATGTTGGGTGCTTCCAATTGCTTCTTTCTCTGAACTAAAACTTCCCAATCATGGATATAAGCCTGACTTTCTTTACCTCATTCTTCACCCTTCCCTATTTAGTTTATTGGCCAATTCCGGTCTATCCAGTACCTGGCGTGGTATCTATAATTTTCCCCTTTTCTGTTCTTGTGACAACTCCCTTGGGTCAAGCTATCATAATTTTGTATGATAGTGGTCTCTTTGCATCCATCATCTTCTAATTCTGTGGTTCCTTCCAGAATAACGTGGAGGGGAAAATTAATGATTTGATTACAGGCCTCTGCTGAACACTCCACAGTGTCTACAAAGTTTAGTTCAAATACCTCATTTTGATATTGAGGTCACCCAAAGTGAGGCAGAAGAGGAAGAAGAGAGGCTACCAAAGTCTCAAGTGTTCAGAGTATATGCTTTGGAGCCAGAGATCTCCGGGATGTGAATTTGTATATGCTGCCTAGCTGCTAAATCTCATAATTCATTTGTAAGTGGGATAAACTGGTAATTTGTAATATGAGTCATGGTAGTTGTTCTTTTCTGGGGGGAATTCTGAGTAGATCCCCACATACAGCAGAAATGGTTCCCTTTAGAGTAGAACCACTGATGCAGTTCCTCTGTTGACCAGTGCTGTTGTTATCTGTTCAGGCAATAAGAAGGCACATGCACACAGGGACTTCATTGTGATTTCATAGCATGACTCCAGGGCCTGTCTTCCAATGGTCACCTTATGATTCTTTGTACTTTTGTTTTTGCCCACACTGTCTAGTAAAAAATAACACAATTATATTCTTGAGTTTGACCACTGATGACATTTTTCTTTTTTTAATTTTTATTAATTACAGTTTATTCACTTTATATCCAACCTGTAGCTCCCTCTCTTCTCCCCTCCCAATCCTACACTGCCTCCCTCTTCTCCACCTGTGTCCCTTCCCCAGTCCACTGATAGGGGAGGTCTTCCACCCCTTCCTTCTGATCCTAGTCTACAAGGTCTCACCAGGAGTGGCTGCATTGTCTTCCTCTGTGGCCTGGTAAGGCTGCTCCCCAGCAGCCAAGGGGGAGGTGATCAAGAGCAGGCCAATCAGTTCATGTCAGAGACAGTTTCTGTTCCCATTACTATGGAACCCACTTGGACACTGAATTCCATGGGCTACATCTTTTCAGGGGTTCTAGGATATCTCCATGAATGGTCCTTGGTTTAAGTATCTGTCTTAGAATGCCCCTCAGTTGAGGAATAGATACAGAAACTGTGGTACATTTGCACAATGGATATTATTCACCAACTAAAAACAAGGAAATCATGAAATTTGCAGGCATATGGTGGGAACTGGAAAAGATCATCCTGAGTGAGATATCACAGAAGCAGAAAGACACACACGGTATATACTTACTCATAATTGGATATTAGACATATAATACAGGATAAACATAATAAAATCTGTACACCTAAAGAAACTAATCAAGAAGGAGGACTCTGGGTAAGATGCTCAATCCTCATTCAGAAAGGCAAAAAGGATGGACATCAGAAGAGGGAGAAAACAGGGAACAGAACAGGAGCCTACCACAGAGGCTCTGAAAGACTATACCCTGAAGGTTATCAAAGCAGATGCTGAGACTTATAGCCAAACTTTGGGCAGAGTGCAAGGATTCTTGTTTAAGAAGTGGGAAATAATAAATAAGTCCTGGAGAGGACAGGAGCTCCACAAAGAGAGCAACATAATCACTGATGACTTTTTTAAAAACTGTTTTTCTTTATGATTTGCATTTTCTTTTTTATTTATTCATTACAATTTATTCACTTTGTATTCCAGCTGTAGGCTCCTCCCTACTTTCCTCCCAGTCCCATCCTCCCTCCTTCTTCTTCCCCTCTGCTCCTCCCCAAGTCTACTGATAGATGAAGTCCTCCTCCCCTTCTATCTGACCTTAGCCTATCAGGTCTCATCAGGACTGTCTGTGCCACTTTCTGGCTGTGTGATCTGACACAAATGTGAGAACCACTCTGTGCTTTAGTTTCTTCTATGAAGTAAAATGTAATTCTGGTAGTAGTAAATGAGCAAGGCTGTCCAATAGTACAACTGAACTCAACATCCATTGAGCAGAGAGAGTTGGTACTGGGAACAGGGTCTATTAGGCCGCATAACTGCATAAGAGCTACCACATTAGTTATTTAAGCTTGCCTACACATGTCAGTGTACTGACGCAGTGACATCATTCCTAAGGATGCCACTGGCACTCTTCAGGGTACATTCTGGTCTGTTTGTTTCCAGATTTGTGTCTTGTTATTTACCTTTTTATGAGCAAAGCCAACTTTAGTGCTCTGTCACTTTGCAAGCCATGATGGGGGCCAACTGTAACCTTGTAGCTTATCCACCCTGGAATCGAATAGCCGAATAGCCGCCTTGTAAAAAGAGTGTTGCAATCTTGAAATGCCCATAAATAAGAATTTGAATGTTTATCTCACATCATGTGATGTGGTCAGGGTAAACAGAAAGTCTGTCAGTGGAAGAGTGGAAGTGATGACTGAGTGAAATAAAATTCAACACGGGGGTTAGATTGAGAATGTGTGAATCACTGGAGCAAAGAGAGGTTGGTATAAGAAGTCCAAAGATTTCTGCATGGCAGGCAAAGCCACTTCACATGGATAGGAGCGTTAGCTGCTCTCATATAAATGTCAGTGTTTCCGTCAGGTACTACATGCTTCTTACACATATACGTTATACGATAAAATCGCATTTCTGTTCTACAACGCCTCTCCCATGAGCATATATTAAAAGAATATATAAAAGAATATATTTAAAAAGGAGCTATCTAATGTTTTCAAAATCCTGAGCTTAACTGGAAACAAGATTGAAGTCTTAGAGTGAATTCCTGACTATCGTGGAATCCAATGAACTATCAGTTAAGGAGCCATATTCAAATTTGGGAGCAGGGCAAGAAGCAAGTCAGAATAGATTCTCATGGAAGGACTGAGGACTAAAGACCATGATTGAATGATATTGATAAAGTAGACAGGGTCAGTGGATTTGAAGAGCTGTTTTCTGAGTTGGCTATAAACCTAAAAAAGATGCAGAAAGTTTTGTGGGTTATTTATAAAATTATCCTAAGAAAAGAAAAATATCTGTGTAGGAGTATATGTTGATTGTTATTATTGATGGTGGTGAACTCAGATTTCAGTTCCTAAGCCTAAACTTATCTAAACTATATTGACAACCACAACCACCCTCTGTACTTATTGAAGCAAACCATGATGGATTCTAGTCATCTTATTACCAAGCCTCAAGAAACAACCAGGGAAACACTTCATAGGTGACAATAGGAACTTCCAGAGGATGCTGGAAACATATTTAAGAATAGACAGAGGAAGTTTCTAAATGCACAGTTTGTAAGAGAATTGCTCTTTGACTGTAGCTCTAGAGCAAATTTCTCTTCCTTAATTTAATAGATCCTTTCTCTTGCTATTCTCACTCTGTGCTAGCTTTCAGGTGACCTTTATATGAAAAACAAAAGCCACAATCTTTCACTCAGTGATTTCATGCTTTAAATCTCCTGTGATGCCCTTTATGTCTAAGTACTCACACTTTGAAAAGAATTCCAAGTAGGATAGAAAGACCATGGGCACAGGGAATAAATCCAGATGCTACTGATCAGTATTACTTGAGCAAAATACTTCTCCACTCTGTGGCAGTGATTCATTTGAAAAATATGAGTGATATCCATCTTGTTATGATTTTTGAAGTTAGCTATAGTGCATGTTAAGATTCTAGCAACTCACCATGCATGGAACAGATAGCTATTACTAGATCCTCTATGGCCGCCTAGCTTGTCAGACTCTGTCTCTCATTCTTGGTAGTGAAGTTCCATACCATTTCCACTGCTTTTGCCACCAAACAAAGATTTCCTAGATGTTAAAATAGTTTTATCAACATTTTTTTGCTTCTCCTAAAAATTTTAAAAGGCTATTTGGAATTTTGGGTATTTTTATCTTATACAAATACATAAAATGAATTTCCAGGAAACTTGCTCAAGAGCAGTCACAGGATAGACAACATTTGAGAAGACTCAGGTGATATCTTGTTTGAAAAAGAGCCATGAAGTTGCTTTTAGAGTTAGAAATTAAAATATGCAAAGCCATTCAAGTCAAGTTGTGTTGTGCATTCCAGAAGATGATAAATGGGTGTGTGATGCTGGACATTTGCAGAAGATATTTTTCTGACAACCCTAAAAAGAATCATTGAAGATATATTGGGAAGGTTCTTAAATGTCAGAATAAAGGAAGATGGAGGGGATGGTTATAAACATTGGTGCGTTGGCCAATGGGTTTTGTGTCTTTTGCTCTTATGCTTAAAGGTAGCAAAGCTTTAAAGTCAAGAAAATGAATACTAGGGAAGAAGGGTAAATTTTTCTGTGACCGTATAACTTAAGTATTTAAACTGACTTTTTTTCTACTCTACTCTTTGGTCTCTATATATTGAATACCAGATGAGAGCATGAGACTGAGCACTTCATGAGTTAAACTCTCACTTTTCATACCTCACTCCTGGAGAAAAAATAAATTATGTAATTGACTGAGGCTTAGAACATGTTGTCTCTTTAAGAGAAATAAAATGAACATTGAAGCTCTATAAAGGTGGATAGGATTTGAAAAAGCTTCAGGAAAGAAAATAACTACATGTTTCAAATTGATAGCCTGGTGGTGCATGGAGAAAGACAGCTAGCAAAAGCCAATATGATCAGAATTCAGCATTTGCATTTGGGTGGGAAAGGAAGAATCAAATACAAGTGAATAGAGGAAATCTAGGTGAGGCAGGTGGATTGTGTCAATGTCAATACCCTCGTTATAATACTATGTTATGGTTTTTAAGAATGCTCTTGGGGGAAATGTGATAAATATTCTATTATCAGTTTCCTACTAGTATGAGGAAATATTTGATGTAATCAAATTATAAAAGACAAGAGATTATTTTGGTTCACTGTTCCATTCTGTGACAAACTAGTCATCTTGATTTGGGCTTGTGGAAGGGCAACATGGCGAAACTTAGAGTAAATATTGTAGTACAATTCTCACTTTCTTGTCTGGCAGGAAAAATAAAGAAAGAGCAGGGTTAAGCCTCACAGTCTTCTCTGAGGACTAATCACCAATGACTATAAAGATCTCCCACAAAGCTCCTGCTCAGCAAGGTTCCAACTATCAAGAGTATCAGAATGGGGATCAAATATTTAACACATGAACCTTTGGGGAAACACCCCAAACCAAAATTACAACAGAATACATGAAATATACATGTTATTTTTTCATAGTTGCTTGTATGTGACTCTATAATTATCTCAAAATAATTTGCCTTAAAAATGGCTCATGATTGACAAACACCAAGAAGCCAGCTTTTAAATATTTTACCTGGTGGAGCGTGGAGTATTAATCAGAGCCCTCTGAGGCTAGGGTTTTAGCTGTAATTTAGGTTTATAGGGAACCGCAGGAGACTGAGAAAATGAGGAAAATAAACATCATCACATGGGGTTTGGGTCATGTGCTCATAGTCCATCTCTCTCCCTGCTCGAAGCTCACCTCCCAGGATAAGCATTTCACTTTTGGGTTTCTGTACCCAGCCTTTGGATATCGGTTTTCTTTCAGTCCACATGTAGCATGGTATAGCTCTGGTTAAAGAATTCTGAAGGAAGGTTACTGTGTCCCTAGAGCCCTGTTCCTGAAGGACTTTGCCAGCTCTCCAATTTTATGCCACAGGGGCTGTAGCAGTTCCTAATAGGCCCATTGGTTATGGTTATGCATGACGTCATTCATGAATGCCTGGCAAAAGCCTTTTAAAGTACTGCTAATCACATTCTTCCCCACATTACATTGGTTTTGCTTAGAAAAGCTATAGTGACTTTTCATTTGTTTGTTTTAGGCTGCAAATAGCCCTGATATGCATTGACTTCATAGGACCATTTATTCTGCAAGTGGATTCCCTCTCAAGTAGGATGCCATTGGCTGCAGGTCTGTGTATGGACAGGCACCATGACAAAGACAGAGTAATAAGTAGTCCCTCAGGCAGTTGGACCCTTCCAGAGATATTTTCTGAAAATAGAATGGGAAAACAGGATAAAAACAATGAGTTCTTGGTCAGGGAAAATTTGACCTTTTCACTGGTATAGTGATGAGGCCATTGCTGATAGCACAGTTTGAAAGTCTCAGGGAGACTTCAAGATAACTTGTGTGGTGTTTCAGATATATATATATATATATATATATATATATATATATATTTCTTATTTTTGTATTAATTACAGGTTATTTACTTTGTATCTCAGCTGTAGCCCCCTCCCTCATTCTCTCCCAATCCCACCCTCCCTCATCTCCTCCTGCCTCTCTCTAAATTCATTGATAGGGGAGATCCTTCTCCCTTCCATCTCACCGTAGTTTATCAGATCTCGTCAGGACTGGCTGCAATATCCTCCTCTGTGGCCTAGCAAGGCTGCTCCTCCCTCAGGGGGCAGGGGGTCAAAGAGCCAGCCACTGAGTTCATGTCAGAGACAGTCCCTGTTCCCCTTACTAGGACATCCACTTGTATGCTGAGCTGCCATGGGCTACGTCTGAGCAGGAGTTTTTGGTTATATCCATACTTGGTCCTTGGTTGGAGAATCAGTGTCAGAAAAGACCCCTGTGCCCATATGTATTTGGTCCTTGTTGCTTCTAACTCCTTGGTATTTCAATAGAGGCTCACTCTTCATGAAAATCTTGGTGAGACTGTGTTGTACATGCCACATAAAATTAAAAGCAGGTGAGAGATTTTTAAGTTCCTATCACCCTCATCTCATCCTGTGATATTCCTTCTCCATGCTTCTGAATCTCTGGAAACTCCCTTCATAGTAAATAGGACTAGATGGACATGCCCTGGGAGCCAAGGCAAATGGACCAACTGGAAGCTGACCCATAAGTGTAGACACTCCCATTCTGGGTACAATTGGAAGGTACAGCTCTCCTTTTGGAAGGGCAGGCTAGAGAATCTGTGCCCTGGGACAGAGCTGCTCTCTGTGGCCTGAGCCACTCCAAGTCTCCCTCCTTTCCCCTTTCTCCCCTCCCACCTTTCATCGTCCTCAGAAGCCCATGTGTGTGAAGAACAACAGAGGAATGTGGGTGGGTTGACTTGTATAATTAAATCCATGTTGCATCGTGTTCTTTAGAATTAATAAGGAATCCATCCCATTGAAACTCACCATGACATCTTCCCTCTGACTCAGATTTCTTTTTGCTTTTCTCTTCTTTCCTTGGCTAAAAGCATTAGACATGGGGCTATGGTTCAAATTAGCATCCTACATTTCTCCTCTCTCTCTCTTTCTCCCTTTAATTGAACTTTCCTGTTCAGTGAAAAAGTGTAGTTTATTTATATTTCATTTTCTTTTAGTCCATTTATCCACCGTTGTCTTTTTTTGTTCTTTCTTTCCTTCTCTGAGATTTGAGAGGAGAAAACAAGATAGCTCTTCATCTTGCTTGTGACCAACAAATTTAGGAACATGTCCTACTGGTCAAAATTTGACAACTGGCCATTCCCCTTTGAGAGATTTCATTTTCTAGAGCATCATATCTTGATGCCATGGAAACTATTTTTCCGGATGCCCATCTCTGCTGGTGTGTCTGTGTGTGTATGTGTGTGTGTGTGTGTGTGTGTGTGTGTGTGTGTGTGACCTTGAAACAGAGAGGAGAGAGACAGCAAACAAATGGCACTTCTAGGTTTTTGGGTCATGTTGCAAAACACCTTTTTATTAGGGGTAGTAATTTGACTTCATTCCCTAATAAAAGTAGATTTATGTGATAGACACCTGATATTCACTTTTCTGCCACTGTTCCTTCAAGACAGTGGTTACATTATTTAGGATTAGATTGAACTGTGAGTAACATAATCCTGAAATAAGAGCAGCTTAAAGCTGATAAAAGACTTTTCTCATTTCTAGAGAATCCTTGGCTATGGTGGCTCTATTTATAAAGTCCTCTTTAGCAGAGCATTTTTGTAGAGGATTTTTACAACTCAAGGTGTGGTTCTCGATTTCACTGTCCAAGCCAGTGATTGCCATCTCACCTTCAAAGTCATCTCATAAACTGTCCAAAAGAGTTCTTCTGATTCCTTCATGAGCTCCTCACTTTTGGCTATAGACATTAGCACTTCAGTGAAGGGTCACCAGAGATGTGGGATATGAATTGAGAAGGGCAAAGTTTCAAGTCTGAGTTGCTCAACCTGCAGAGCATGTGGATTTGAATGTGATGTCTTTAAACTTGTGCTTTTCTCATTTGTAAATCTGAATTTATAAAACTGCCTCAGAGCAGAATAATGATAAAAGACAATATAGTGTACAAAAGAATTGGCTCACTGATTAGCATCATACCACATACCATTTGCAGAGCTTTCAATTTCCTGCTGAGTGGCTTCTTTCCTTTAAGGAAAATCAAGCTGTGTTTAGAAGCTGGGAGGTTATCTCCCAGTGAGCAAGTCCTCAGTGGTGCCATGTGCTTCTCATAAACTTGTCTCCCAGTTGGAAAGAAAATGGTATGCAACAGCAGCCCCATTGGCTGTTCCAACTCTGGTAAAGTAGGTTTTATTCTATAGCTGCAGTTTCTATCTTTGCAGGATGTGGGTAGTGTTGGTAATAGTCACTTCCTTTTCCTATTGGAGAACTTTTTTTTTTTAAAGAAACTGTCATCAGTAGACTGTAGAGCCATATCAGTTGCTTCCAAACAGTATTTCTTAATGAAAGAATAAAATAAAAAATAATGTGTTAGAAACAAATTGGTATGAATTACAGACAATCAACATACGTTTTCATAAAACATGCCACACACAAACACATATGTATAAATTACAAAGAAAATCTATCTTGGGTCTTGGAAGGCAATATAGTAACATCCTTACATAGTGGCTTATTTCTGTGACCCTAGCACTGGTGAAACAGGGATAGAAACTTTCTCAAGGTTAATTGGACAGTTAGCCCAGCCTAATTGGTAAGCCCCAGGTCAGTGAGAAACCTGTCCTGAAAAATCAAGATAGATGCCTCCTGAAAAATGATACTCCAAGTGAATCACTGGCTTCCATATGTATGTGTATGCACACCTGTAGACATATAAAGACAGATACACATATTCATATGAAAAGAAATGCAGCTCTGAAAATTAGGTATGAACTTTGTAAAAGAATAATAAAGTGGGAAGAAGAATTTTGCTTGATAACAAAGCTTACTAGTTAACTACAATCTTTAATGTGAAGTAATATTTGCAGAATGAGAGCAAAACTAGGATACAGGACTCATAAGTAAATGTCCAGAAATATTGCTCCTAGTTTAAACAAGAGTAGAAAATCAAGCAAATAAAATCAATTGATTTTTCAAATCAAATTAGCCTTTTCAAAAACTAGTCCTGCTGAGTGTGGGTGGAACATAGCTTTACTCCTAACATCAAGGAGGCAGAGGCAAATGGATCTCTAAGAGTTCCAGGCCAGTGTACTCTACACAGAGAATTCCAGGCCAGCCAAAGCTACACAGTGATACCTTGTCTCAACAAACAAACAAACAAACAAGGCATGCTTAATTCTAATTAAGAGTAAGAAGACAGGAGAAACCTCCTGCTTGCCATCTATTTCTTAGATAGTCTATCCAGTAGTAACCAAGGGATTTACACCTTAGTCTCATTGGTTTGAGATTTATTTAGATGGCCATGCCAACTCTAAGTTTACCTGGAGTATGTCACTTCTTATGGGCAGCCACATGCCCATTAATTATTTTTTTTCTTATTCCACACAAGTAGAGAACAAAGGCATTGGGACATAACTGTCAGTGCCAAGTAGTTGTTTAGACTTTTCCAGTGATACTGTGCAGTCACAGCATTCCATCTCTCCTAGACACCAGACCCATCTTTCTACCTCACACACTTTACCCCATGATGGGCATCATCACATGTCTCCTGCTACATATAGAGCAAAACAAAAAATCGTTAGTAACATAGGCACTTGGCCTTTGCCTCAAACCCAGATTTTGGCCACCTAATTATGGTCTCTTCCATATAGTAAGACTCTCCACCACTAATTTATTCTTTCCCAAGCTTTTAGTTCCCTGAGAGGCACTCGGCTCCCAACCTACTTGCGTCTGACAAAGCACATCTCATCATGGCAGACTAGAAGAGCTCTCATCTTCTTTTCCTACCCCAATACTTTGATTTGTTTATTCTGTTTAAGACAGAGTCTCAACATAGTCCAGGTTTTCTTTAAGCCCAATACAATTCCCCTGCCTTTGCCTCTTGAGTGCTGAGCTTATAGGAATAGGCCGCCATTCTCTGATTCTCAGATACCTTTTCCAACCCTCAGACAAGCATCAGTAATGAATCTCTTCCGTAGGATCCAGAATCAACATGTGCATGATGGCACTTTCTTCTGTTACTGTTTTACTCTTTAGATTTGTTGTTTTGACTTGCTTTTACTGCTGACTAGCATTCTTTCAATACAAAACACAATTTCTTAATTCTGCTTGCATAGGTCATGGGATCCTCCCACAGTCTTAAACTTGCTTCTTGAATTTTTGAGAGATTTCTCAAGAGTTAGAATAGAAAGGAGTATCTATTTACAACAGCTGTGTTTTAAATGGACAAAGACGTTATTTCACAGGTTTAACCATGAAATAAGTTTGTGTTTTGAAAAACTTCAAATCCTAAGGTTAAAGGTTGCTTTTAAATGACATAGTGAGGTTTTTATTTCATTGTGGAAAGCCAGTAGGACTCTAGAAAGATGACAGGAAGTCAGGTTCAGTAGAATTCTTGGCATCTTGGTAATCGCTGCTAAGCTTGATGGAGAAAGATGTCTTCTGATTTCAG
The DNA here is from genome assembly GCA_028658305.1 of Pachyuromys duprasi. Classification (NCBI taxonomy): domain Eukaryota; kingdom Metazoa; phylum Chordata; class Mammalia; order Rodentia; family Muridae; genus Pachyuromys; species Pachyuromys duprasi. Next base: position 24,748,933 of record CM053755.1, read on the forward strand.
TATGTGAAGACATTGGCAAGGATAGTTTCACAGTTATAAATTCTTAGTAATATATTTGGGACAAAGTCCTCTGTTTCCTTAAGAAAACAAATGAGTTTTATTCTTAAAAACTGTGATTTTGTTTTTAGAATTTTTTAATTTAGTTTTTACTAATTATAATTTATTCACTTTGTATCCCAGCTGTATCCCCCTCCATCATCCCCTCCCAATCCCACCCTCTCTCTCTCATCTTCTCCCATGCCTTCCCCAAGTCCATTGATAGGGGAGGTCTTCCTCCCCTTTCCTCTGGCCCTACCCTCTCAGGACTGGCTACGTAATCTTCTTCTGTGGCCTGGTAAGGTTGCTCCCACTGGAGAGTACAGGAGCTCCACAAGGATCAAATATATCAGGGCACAGGGATATTTTATGAGACTGTTTCACCAACCAAGGACCATGTGTGGATATAACCTAGAACCCTTCCTCTGATGTAGCCAATGGTAGCTCAAGTATCCAAGTGGGTTCCCTAGTAAGGGGAACAGGTAACATTTCCGACATGAACTCAATGGCTGACTCTTTGACATCCCCCCTACCGCCCCAGGGGAAGAGCAGCCTTGCTAGGCCACAGAAGAGAACATTGCAGCCAGTCCTGAAGATACCTGATGAGCTAGGATCAGATGGAAGGGGAGGAGGACCTCCCCTATCAGTGGACTTGGAAAGGGGCAGGGAGGAGATGAGGGAGGGAGGGTAGGATTGGGAGGGAATAAGGGAGGGGGCTACAGCTGGGATACAAAGTAAATAACTTGTGATTAATATAAAATATAAAAATTATTTTTAAAAAATGAAAATAAAATAAAAACTGAAGTTATATCAAGGAGACACAAGAGCCAATAGAAGAGCTCCTGATACAAAAAAATAAAAGCAATTTGAGCAAGGAAAATAAAAACTCTGTTCCCAACTGTAAACAGTTCATTCAGTTCACCAGAGAAGTCTATGTTCTTTTGTGTTTCATGGTTCTCCAGCTGAATATGCATGCGGCAATTGGCTTCAACCAACAAACTGTGAGCAAAGTACAAAGACGGGTAAGATAAAATATCTCCTACCTTATTGTCTTATAAAGGATATGGAATCTAGATGGCATTACAAAATGGAAAAGTATTTTTAACGTACAAAAAGTACAACTACTGACTAAAGTGATTGACCAGCAGCAATTAAAAGTACTTGTTACTCTTGCAGAGAACCACATAAAAAGAAATTAAAATCAAGGAAGAAAGAAGAATTACACTACACTGTGCTAATTCAGGGAGTTTGTAGGCTGATAGGTTTGCATGACTAATGGGCTGACCACATAAAGTACTCCAAAGGTTAAAATAGGTAAATGCATGCAAACACAAGTTCAGAGTCAGAAAAATAGAAATGAGCCACATGATAAAGAGAGGTTTCTATTGTTTTGTAAAATAAATCAGTTAGTTGTAACGTGCAGATGATAGTAGAAGTGGGTTCTGAAGTTACACAATTTAGACCTGGGATGAGAACTCACTTAACCCTGGTCAGTATGTTCCAATGGGATCGAGTTACAAACAGCAAATTCTTTGCAGAAAACGCATATTTTTCAGAACCAGTCCCTAGCATAACAAATCAAAATCTCCAGGGAAGAAATTTGGATCTCAATTATCTTGTAAGTTTTTATATGGAAAGAAAGTGAGACCCGGGAGGTTGGTGGCTTTTCTTTAGCTGCTGTGTTGATTATCTTGCATGTTGGGACTAGAACCCAGCTTCCACAAAGCCTCATGATTTGCTTGTGGGCTCACATAATAGCGTTCTAATGGAGTGAGACCAAGGCTGAGCCTTTGTCTCCCTTTCTCTGATAAACCATGTCAAGACCTGCAAATGATTTTACTCCCTAACAATGAAAAGAAGATGTAATTTTAAAATTACCTTGGATGTACAGTAAAAGCAGAGTTCCCATAATCAATCATCCAAAATCATAGGGTTATTTGGAGCGATTTGAAGGAGAGAAAATTGAAAACATGTTGTTAAACAATGCACCAAAGAGTTATCAAATAATAAACATCTCGATTACTTTAACATGTCGATTATTTCACATTTAGAGTCTCTTTACAATATAACTCTGACCATGAAGACTCCTAGAAAATTGAGGGAATCTCTTCCTAAGTTGCTAAGTGTACTGGGTTCAATCACTTGGCTATATGGGAACACGTGTGAAAAGTAAATGCATATATATATATATATATATATATATATATATATATATATATATATATGGAGCTATTATTCACACTTTTCACTAAGTAGAAAATATTGAGGCCTTACTATTAGGACATATCTCTGAGGAGATGAAAATAGCTTAGGGAGTGCAGTGGTATAGCTCTGAACACACTAAAACCTATCTGGAGCTTTGGAAATCAAATATACAGACATTCCATAACGACCCTTGGGCTTTAAAATAATTCCCAAACCTGAAAATTCATAACTAAATAATGGCAGCACATTTATGACATAAGATGCCTTAAACCATTTGTTTATTATTATATGTGGATTTTAAGTTTTATGTTTAAGAAAATTGAAAGCCTAGCCTTTCTTTCTCCCTATGAGGAGTGATCCACCAATTACCTTTGAGAGCTTTTATTTCTTTCACCAGATGAGAGGTAAGCCAGGGCTGAGGTTTATGTGAAGGCACCGATTTGGTTATCAAAATCTGTGATCATACTCTCTTGTTAAACTAAACCAAATTAAATTAATCTTTGTTGAAAAATAAATGATGTAATTCCTGGAGGAGTCCATTTTACTCACAGAATGGTGGCCTGTTTTTTCTAAGTGGCTTGGAGAGAGGAATGCCTGAACCGGTTCTTTGAAATAGAAATAGGAAATTGCCTTGAGTGTGGCAGGTGTCTAGAAGGAGCCACAACCTGCGAGTGATTTGTGATCTGAGGGATCATCATAAGACTAAATTATATGTGCAGTCTTCCCAAGACCACATTCAAAGCTGGAATTTAAAATTTTACTAAGATCTTATTCCTTCAAGGAGTTCTCAAATGAGCCTCAGCAATGTTAGCAGCCATTCATCTGGCTGAAAAGTCACTGTGAATCTTCTGACTTTTCTTGGAATGGATTCCTTATGTAGACACAATTTGAGTTGAGTTGCATCTGGTTAATGTTTTTGCAGAAATTCGTTGAAATACAAACTTGAATCTGTGTACTGTGAGCTGATTTATCAGTCCTGCTCATATGAAAACCAGAAAGGAATGTGAAGTGTGACAACCAGAAGGTCATTCTACTAGTCTCTGTCCAAGTACAAGTAAAGGGGCATGGCTCATAGACCACAACAGGTATATAGAGTTCACTTCCTGAGAGATAAACCCTTTCTTGGACCTTCTGGGCAGACAAGAGAAAGAGATCATAGCAACAGCAGGGTAGAAAGAAAACCAAATTGTTTTGCCTTTGGCTACCATGCATAAGATGCATGAGTTTCTAAATAAGTTTCATAACTCCTTGGAGCCCCAATTTTCCTATTGTTGAGAAAATAATAATATCACTCATCTCTTTGGGTGTGAGAAATATCGGAATTTATGCATGGAACCAGGCATCTGGTAGTTCCCAAGAACATGATCAGGCTTCAAGAATCGCATCAGCATCAAACATGTACTATGCATCCATCATGTGTCAACACCTCAGCCCTGAGCCTGGCACTCAGTTGGCACTTGTCATTAAGTGGACACTCAATATGCATGTCATGGGCTGCCACAAGGAGAGCTGATTCTCTTTTTATTCTAAGTGCTTTTGGCCATGCAGCGAGGGACAGGCAAGACTCAATGGTCAATGCCCCTGGATCTTGCCACGGATCTCTCAAGCATGCAGGGACATGGTTGCCAGAAGGGTGAGCCTCTCATCACCTCGGTTTCTTGGTCTGGGCTGGACTGCGGTGCCCCCACTTCTGGATTTGTAGGCCTCATTTAGTATTTTGTGGTCTTCCCTCTTCTGAGTCCAGAGTAAAAACTGAAACACAACTGAAATGTCAGGTTCTATTTTGCTTCAAGTGCTCCCAAGGGCTGGGCAGAGGTTTTTCAGTTTCACCACAAGCATTTACAAGGGCCGCACACTTTGGCAGGACATGGTCTCCTGATAGGTCAGCCTCTGCAGACCCAGAATGTAGCTGAATTCCAGGGGTCATGAAAAGGTGAGTTTCTGGGGGGTCCTGGAAAACACTCACTCAACCTTGGTTCATCATTGTGCTATGTTCAAACCCCAGTATAGCCAGAGGTTTGCTCGGTTTCTGGTTTCAAAATGAAATTTTCACACGGTCCAAATCCCAACCCACCCTAATTTAAAGAAATAGCCACTTGGCATGTGAGGCAGATAGATCAGCAGTGGCTCAGATGCAGCTGTGCACATCTGGCACACAGGTATGTGATTTTGCATGAAGATAAATTGTGTGGGGACCAAATGCACAGTTGTTAAACTAAAAATGAATCGCTTCTTGGAAGCAATCTTCCTGCACAGTGGGGTGTCTGCCTGAGCTTGATCCTTTTCATTAGGCTTCTCTCAGAAAGCACAGCCTTCTGCACAAGGCCTATGGTAGAGGAGGGGATGCCCACACCTGCAGCTCACTTTCTACTTCTCTCTTCTAGTCACACATGAATACAACCTCTAAAAACCAATGGTTTGGTTTTCTCCCTCCAAATGGTTACTCATAGGCAAAATTTTTAAAAAAATGTGTCAGGCTTTCCTGGGTATAACATCACTTTCCAGTGAAACTATGTTTTATTCAGAAGCATCTTTATTCTTTAGGGAGACATCATTTGTGGACAACGGCTGAAGGATTAGGGCCCTATTACTAAACTTGATAGATCAAGCAGTTCATCTCCCTGATCTCTCTGGGAGCTGCTGGAGTCAAGAATAGCCACTTCTGTGGGTCTTTCCAATCATTCATCACTCATGACTCACAGGAGAAGAACATGCTGCCATGTTGTTCAAATCAAATGCCTCAACTTCAGCATATTTCACTAAATGGGATTGATCTTGAAAGAGGCTGTTATTTGGATTCTATAAAGCAGCACCCTGGCTCAAGGCTATGTTTTACTGTTTACTTAGGAGAAAATTATTAGGTATTTGTACAAATATGTCAATATCAGAAAGATATCCTTTTCTTCTTTCTACATGCAAGCAAGACTACTAAACAAATCTTTATTCCACCCTCTATCCCCTCCCCTCCTCTTCTCTCCTTCGTTCCATCTTTCTGTCCATAATCCATAGTAATTTAACACACTGAGGTTAACAGTGATCCATACGTACAATGGTGGCCATGTAAGGTTATAGTTGAGTGAAAATTCCCTGTCACTTATGGACAACTGTCATAGCATCATAGTGAAAACATTTTTTGTGATGATTTGACACAAAATAAACAAAGAAACAAACAAACCCCAGCACTGCCAATCACTGAAGAATGGCATATGTAATTATTTACAGTACACATTATTGGTAACAAAAATAAATGGCCATGATATTAATGTATGTTTTTCTATCCAAAACTTGTTACTATTTTAAATCACACTTTTTCTCACTAACTAAAAAAAAAAGCAAAGTTTACTGCAAATTGGTGTGCTAAGCTGCACTACCATCATTCTCGTACATCTTGTGTTTTCTACATTTTTATTCCATCAAGTCCACTTGAAGTGATTGTCGTATATAGCATTTATGTTTGTGTAAGATGTTCACATAGTAATTACATCACTTAACGCCCCATGTATCAAGATGTGGTTCCCATTACTAGGTTACTAATTTCTGTTTCAAAACAAACAACAAACCCAGTAAATGAGAAAAATTAAAGTAATTTTATTATATTGTATACCTTCTGCCTTTGGAGTTGGGTTAGTGAGTTAATCATAATATACAGTTGAGGAATGCTGCATAGTCTGTGCCTTTCTTCTAGGTGTTGTTATCCCTTTCCTGGCTTGTTAATCACTGCATTATTCATAACTAGTTCCCATCTCATTAATAACTCTCCATGCAGGCAGACTGTTTGTCAGGAGCACTCTTGTTCCCCGTGTCCATATCTGCTTGACCGTTACACTATAAAACTCTCTAAGGTGATTTTTTTTATTTTCTGACACCTGGCATCACAGTTCAATAAAAAAAAATCTGGCAAAGGAATATCAAACCTCTTCTTAGTTTTCTTGAATAACTTTGCTATGACTCCAGGTATTCCAACTTTATGAAGTCCATGACAGCCCAACCTAAGATTAAAAAGGGTCCTCCTGGACCTGACCCAGAACTCAAACGCAAAGCAGGTGCATTCTGCGGTAGCTTGCAACTGCTAGAATTGTGTGGGACCTGCCTCAGGGGTCCTGGCAAGCCATAAAGTAAGAAGGAGAATGTGAATGAAAGCAGGACAGATGATCTTTGTTCTCACAGAAGAAATGTCTTTAAAACGAAGCAATTTTAGGGCTCAATGCTGGGTCTAAAGTGTAAGCGCCGAGGGTAAGTCACTGTGGGAGCTGCTGAGGTATTTGAGAACAGTGACTATTATTAGAGGCTTCTCATCCAGAATTCATGAACACATACCCTCCCAAGTGAGTGCCCCATTAAGATCCTTATTTGCCCTTTGTCTACTTTTGCTTTGTAGTTATGCTTTAAAACTCTGTGGAGTCGGGTAAAGAAGAAAAGCCTTAGGGAGGTCTGTCTTTTACAGCATGCAACATAAATTCTACATTCATACTTTCAAAACAGAAAGCTAAAAGGCTTACAAATATAATATGAGAAAGAGAGGAGAGGAAGAATCTGTTGTAAGGTAATATGTGGATACATGAATTAGGTAGGTAATTATGTATACAAATGGCTTGTTATATGCCAGTCCTGTTTTACAAATAAGACTCAAAATGCTGAACAAAATGAATGACTGACAATAATAGTCAATCCTTTTCTCTTTGGAGAAGAACCTTGTATTAGGGCCCCAAAATACAATAAAATATTATTCCTGAGAGATCTCTGAACTCAAAAGAATGTCTCTGAAGAGTTCCTCCACATGTTCTCACTCAAGCAATGCTCTAACTTAGTCCCTCACCCCGGTCCTCCAGCTTAGGCCTCTTGTTCTTTCCTGCCAAGGGTACCACAGGAGTACATGGTGTGTATGCCACCCTTCAGAGGAACACAGTAAAAAGACCTTTAAAATGGGTAAAGAAAGACACAGCCACCTGGAATTAAGAGAGAGAGAGAGGAATGATGAAGCCTCAGCTAGATTATGGTTATGGAAATATTCAGATTGGAAATAGAACCTTTGGGGGGGGCAAGAACATTTCTTGCTACTTACTATCATAGTGATAGTCAAATAGTGTTCTCAACTGAGGGTAGACAAAGGTAAATAGGTCATGTGTGACCAAATGTTGACTTCCTGTAGTTTTATGGTAGCTTCTTCAAAGGGTACTTTTGCACAGAAAACTAACAACCAATAAGGGTAACTTTGGAAGGCAACAGGAAGAAAGAGGGTGAAAAGGGGGGAAGGAAGCGATCCTAGAGTCAGACCTTAAAAGTTGGTATCATTTCCAATTCTTCACACTGCAACTTGGCTTTTCCAAACTTAAGCCTCTTTAATCATGGATAAGAAAATTATTTTCCTTATAATTCTAACTTTATAAACTATTTCTCACTTTATGTGACATTTATAAAACTTACTTTTGAAGAACCTATAATGTGTGTTCCCACTGCCCCTGATTTGGCTACTTTTTTCTACTTTCTTCCTAGAAATTTGTTCAGGAATATGCTGTTGTGTTGGCTTATCTTTCAAGTCAATTGTTGGTTTTGTTCTTTAGAAGCCATCCTGAGTATGGAGGGACCTAGTACTCAGAACAAAGTATGTTTGCATCTTCAGCTCTCTGATCCCTTAAGAATAGGTGCTTACCAGACGCTGACTAACTAAAATAATCGGCCATCTTAGAGCCAACACTAAGAAATGTTCTTTCTAAAATTTCCATCAGTGTTGTCAAAATCTCAAGATCCTGTGGTTGAAAGAACGGCCCACTGAGACCTGTTTTAAGAATTGTTTTCCAAAGACCTCCTGTGAGATATGAAAAACAAACAATCAACCCAACGTTGCCGGGCCAAGGAGGGACTTTTAGGACATCTATAAAATATCTTCTTTCAGATTTGACATTTTATGACATTCCTTGAGTGCATCTTATTGTCCTGACCACATCATTTACAACCTCCAAAACCAGTCTTTTTCTCGGGAAATTTAGGCAGTACCATAATCTGTTTGTTTCTAATTCAAGAAATGCATAAGTCACATATGCCGAACACTTGAAATCCAGGTATAGTCAGAGCTTGCCATGGATGAAGGCAGACTTAGAATTGTCTGTTCCTGATATCTTTGACTGGCCTCTAAAAAGAGTGAAGCATATTACGAGAGAAACCCACTACATTAAGCACTATGACCCTAGAACTCAAGTCCATCTCCAATCCTGTATGTTGCTGGGCAATTCTTCACACCTGAAATTTAACTCCCAACACATATACAGATTCCAGCTCATATTTTCAAGTTGCTGATGTGCCGAATTTTCATCTTCTATTGTCTTTCCTGATCTTGATGGTAAAAATTTTCCTCCCTGTCTTCAGCAGTCATCATACCTACACCTATGACCCCTAGATCATACCCAAAGTTACTTTCTAGGAAGCAACTATCTAAAACCTCACTTACAATGAAGATTCAAATGATGGAAGGGATGTTTAAGATAAAATGCTTGTATTTGTGGTTTCATAGTTGGGAAGAATCCTTGAACAGAAAGGATACAAGTAGTAACTTTTGACTAGAGGAAAGCACAAAGGGCCTTGGAATTCATAATTATTTTGCAAGGAGGAAAACCCTATCTTTTGAGTCAGCTGAGATTAACTGAGGAGGTTTCCTACACCTGAGCTATTCAATCCTGTGAATAACCCTAAACAAAGTGTGAATGTCTTTACTTCAAGCACGTTTACCATTCCAGCAAGCAGAGTCTCAGCCATCTCTCCAGTTTCTGCTAGTGTCCCTTCCTGAAATGAGCATCTGTTTTGGCACGCAAACCCACAGTCCTCCAGAGAAGATGTGGCATATGCCTCCTAAAATTTATCTGTACTTTTCCATACATATACTGAAGGTAACCTTCTGAGCTCTGCAGACTGAGTAGCCTATAGATATCCAAACAAGCCATTCTGAGATGAGATGAGATGTCTTTAAAAATTGAACATCTATATGGAGGCAATCCATCATCCCCTAAAGCAGAGATGAGAGTTCAGTGTGTGGTCTTATTCCCTCAGGCCTTTCTTGGCCTAGAATTTAATTAAGGTCTTTGGAGAAAAATGGTGATGTGGAACAACTGGTGTGCCCCAACATAGATGTCTTAAATACTCACAACTCTACAGTCCTCACTTTTGTTTTTATTTATGAAAAAGTTCAATGAGAATAAACAAAACAGAAAGCATAATAAATGGTGTCTTCATGTTAAATAAAACAGGAATGTTGCCCTGGCCATTTGCTTCATCTGGGACCTGGGATAAACAGCCTGCTTGTCATGTACTTGGCTGAACAAGATCCAGTCTACGCAAAGACTGCCTTCCTTCTGGAAAGTGTGAACTGCCATCCAACTGCCACCAGCTTTGATGATGGTGCTCTAACTCTTGCCCCACCTTCACAGAGATGGTACTGACTTCACCGAAAGTGGCCATCCCTGTATCTTCTGATGCTCAGAATCAGAAACCTATGCACTTCTTCTAAGAGTCAGCACTCTCAGTGAGGATACACAGAAAAGCTGTAGATCCAGAGGGTGGAGATCCATATTTTTCAGAGTCTTCACCTGAGAAATACCATCATATTACTTTTATTTGAGAAATTCTGGAAGCAATAAATTCATTCAGAACAAATGAATTGCACTTACTTCATGTCTTCATTTCCAAACCAGGAAAATGCAATCACCATGGTTCCATAGATCATACCCCTGTATGAGGACTCCTTTGTCACACCAAACTACATTAAACTTTGGAGTACCAGTTGTGGTTAAGTTTTAGAATATTGTTTCAAAGATACTATTTGTGATATAGTATTTTTATCCCTTGAAAATATCATACATGCATGTAATTTATTTTGGTCATTTCACCCTCTCCACTTATTATCAAAACTTTTCCATGACCTGTCCTCTATCGTCTCACCTTCCTAACTTTGTCATATTACTAATTATTATTATTATTAGTAGTAGTAGTAGTAGTAGACACTGAGTCCAATTTGTGCTACCCAAATACTCGTGGGGTATGAAGCCATCCACTGGAGTATATGTGGTCAACGTACTAAAGACCACACCACTAAAGAGAATTGCCTTTCCTTTTCCCAGAAGCCATCAACTATCAACTAGCTAAGGGTGGGGCCACATGAGCCCCTGCTGCATCTATGCTGGGTTGTTGACTGATTGATCCTATGCAGACAATCACAGGTGCTATAAGTATGTGGCTGCCTATCATATTTACCCCACAATGACTATTTCTTTTTTTTTTTCAAAATGACTGTTTCTAAATAAATTAGCATGTTGTTTTATCTTAAGTACATAATTACCTTAAGGTGCTTAGTGCACAGAAAACATAGAAAATAATATTTTAGTTGACTGAGAAAATGTAGGTCATTTGTATTAATTTTCCAGTTCCCTGAAAATCTTACTTTTGAGGACGTCAAAGTGAATCAAGAAAAGCTAACACCATTCAGAGCTTTCAAATAAACACCACAAAGTTTCTCATGAAATATTGCAGTGACTAAAGAAGGTCTTCTGATGACATGCTATGTAAGTATTACGTGGAACAATCATTTTCAGCACTGATAACGACAATTCTGATGTAAAGTGTAGGCTCTTTAATGAATAGTTCTAGGCTCTTTTGCTAGGTCTTCTTTCTTAATTGCCTTGATCTGCTGCAAATTTCACATACAATCTGGGACATTTTATTCTTGCTTTTTTGGTATCAGGTTCTTCATGTGAGATGGAACAAGTGGGAAGTGAAGTAGAACAACACTCAGGAATTTTTTTAATTTACACTTACTTCATTGGCATTTTAATGAATGCTATGGTTCATCATTCTGTAAAATAAACACACAAAAATTGACATTTAATCCGGAGAACCCATGGACCTTCCTAAATAACCAGGAGGATCCCTTTAGCTGAGTACCCTTGGAGCTCCTTCATGAACACTATTAATATTATGTCTCTGAAAAGCCATGGTTACATAGTCATGGAGCTGTGAGGATTTCACTTCTATTTCAAGCACCTCTTTTGTAGAGATGCAATGGGGAGCTCGTTCCAGGGAGGCATCTGGAAAGCATGAGTGTGACCTCCAGCTGTGCTCAGTTTCAGCTTGTTCCAGTGGGTGACCCCATAGCGATCTCTTTCCATCCAGACCCAGACATGCTCTGTCTCCCTGGCTGTCCTGTATCTTCCCCGGCCTTGCAGGAATGACTGGGCTAAAGGCAAGATGACTCCACCCTGGAGAGGGGCCTTACTTTGCCTCATATTAGGACAGCCACTTTAGCTGACCCTAAGCCACCCACTTACTCCTCATCCCTCATCAGTTCATTTGATTCTATTCCCAAGTCTTCTTTTTTCCAGGAAAGGATTCCTCTTTCAGAAACCAACCAGAATATGTCAGCCAATTAAGAATATATACTCTCAGAAGGAGAAAATAGAATCTGTTTTGTGCTAGTATCTTTTAATTCTCATGACCAAAATTATATAAGGAGGAAATGTAGGAAGGATAATGTCATTTAACTTATAAAATGTCTCTCTTTGTGGTTTGCAGCAACCCCTTGTTCTAGAATTTGGACACCACTTCTTAAAAACATTTTGTTGCTTCTTAACTTGAGTTCTTTATATATTCTGCATATTCGCCTTCTGTCAGATATAGGGTTGGTGATGATCCTTTCCCAGGCTGTAGGCTGTCGTTTTGTTCTGATGAGAGTGTCCTTTGCTTTACAGAAGCTTTTCAGTTTCATGAGGTCCATTTATTGACTGTTGATCTTAGAGCCTATGCTGTTGGTGTTCTGTTCAGGAAGTTGTCTCCTGGGCCAATGAGTGCAACTTTTCTTCTAAGAGATTTAGTGTGTCTAAATTTATGTTGAGGTCTTTGATCCACTTGGACTTCAGTTTTTGTGCAGGGTAATAAATATCTGACAGAGGGGTAATATCTAGAATATATAAAGAACTCAAGGAGTTAAAAAGCAACAAATCAAATAATCCAATTTAAAAATGGGGTACAGAGCTAAACAGAGAATTCTCTGTAGAGGAATATCGAATGGCAGAGAAACATTTAAAGAAATGATCAATGTCATTAGTCATCAGAGAAATGTAAATCAAAACAACCCCGAGATTTCACCTTACACCCATCAGAATGACTAAGATCAAAAACTCAAGTGACAGCACATGCTGGAGAGAATTCGAAGCAAGGGGAACCCTCTTCCATTGTTGGTGGGAATGTAAACTTGTACAACCACTTTGGAAATCAATCTGGTGCTTTTTCAGACTATTAGGCATAGCGCTTCCTCAAGATCCAGCTATACTAGTCCTAGGCATATATCCAAAGTATGATTATGTATACAACAAGAATATATGCTCAACCATGTTCATAGTAGCTTTATTTGTAATAGCCAGAATCTGGAAACAACCCAGATGTCCCTCAACTGAGGAATGGATACAGAAATTGTGGTTTGCATCTCCCTAATGGGTAAGGACATTGAGCATTTCTTTAAGTGTTTTTCTGCCATTCTATAATCCTCTATAGAGAGTTCTCTGTTTAGCTCCGTACCCCATTTTTTAATTGGATTACTTGATTTCTGCATTTTAACTTCTTGAGTTCTTTATATATACTGGATATTAGCCCTCTGTCAGATATAGGGTGGGTGAAGAGCCTTTCCCAGTCTGTAGACTGTCGTTTGGTTTTGATGACAGTGTCTTTTGCTTCACAGAAGCTTTTCAGTTTCATGAGGTCCCGTTTATTTATTATTGATCTTAGAGCCTGTGCTGTTGGTAGTAGTAGTAGTAGAAGTAGTCTCCTGTGCCAATGAGATCTAGGGTCTTCCCCACTTTTTCTTCTATCGGTTTAGTGTGTCTGGTTTTATGTTGAGGTCTTTGATTCACTTGGACTTTAGCTTTGTGCAGGGTGATAAATATGGATCTATTTTCATTTTTCTGCATACAGATATCCAGTTGGACCAGCACCATTTGTTGAAGATGCTGTCTTTTTTCCATTGAATGGTTTTGGCTTCTTTGTCAAAAATCAAGTTTCCATAGGTGTGTGGGTTCATTTTGGGGTCTTTTATTCTGTTCCATTGATCCACTATTCTGTTTCTATGCCAATACCATGCAGTTTTTATTACTATTGCTCTATAGTACAGCTTGAGGTCAGGGATGAAGATACCTCCAGATGATCTGTTGTTGTACAGGATTGTTTTGGAGATTCTGGGTTTTTTTGTTTCTCCATATGAAGTTTTTTTTTTCAGGATCTGTGAAGAATTCTGTAGGTATTTTGATGGGAATTGCATTGAACCTGTAGATTGCTTTTGGTAGTACGGCCATTTTCACTATGTTAATCCTACCAATACATGAGCATGAGAGGTCTTTCCATCTTCTGAGATTTCACCTTACACCTGTCAGAATGGCTAAGATCAAAAACTCAAGTGACAACACGTGCTGGAGAGGATGTGGAGAAAGAAGAACCCCTCCTCCATTGCTGGTGGGAATGTAAACTGGTACAACCACTCTGGAAATCAAATTGGTGCTTTCTTAGATAACTAAGAATAGTGATTCCTCAAGATCCAGCTATACCACTCCTAGGCATATACCCAAAAGATGTTCAAGTACACAACAAGGATATTTGCTCAATTATGTCCGTAGCGGCTTTATCTGTAATAGCCAGAACCTGGAAGCAACCCAGATGCCCCTCAGTTGAGGAATGGATACAGA
>CM053755.1:24762987-24774116 GCA_028658305.1 Pachyuromys duprasi
ATCATGAAATTTGCAGGCAATGGTTGGACCTGGAAACGATCATCCTGAGTGAGGTATCCCAAAAGCAGAAAGACATACATGGTATACACTCACTTATATAGACCTATAAGATAGGATAAACATACTGAAATCTATACATGTAAAGAAGATAAACAAGAAAGAGGACCTGGGGTAAGAGGATTAATACTCACTGAGAAAGTCAAATGGGATGGACATTGGATGTAGGAGAAAACAAGTAGCAGGAAAAGAGCCTAATACAGAGGGCCTCAGAAAGACTTTACCTAGCAGGGTATCAAAGCAAATATTAAGAAACATAACTAACCCTTTGGCAGAGTGCAGGGAATCATATGAAAGAAGGGAGAGTTAGTATGATTTGGAGAGGACAGGAGCTCCACAAGGACCAAAGAGATCAGGGCACAGGGGTCTTTTATGAGACTGTCTCTCCAACCAAGGACCATGTATGGTTATAACCTAGAATCCCAGCTTGTATGTAGCAAATGGTAGCTCAATGCCCAAATGGGTACACTAGTAAGGGGAACAGGTACTATTTTGGACATGAACTCAAAGGCTGGCTTTTCGACCTCCACCCCTACCCACCCCGAGGGAGGAGCAGCCTTGCTATGCCACAGAAGAGGACATTGCAGCCATTTCTGAAGAGACCTGTTAAGCTAGAGTTAGATGGAAGGGGAGGAGGTCCTCCCCTCTCAGTGGTCTTGGAAAAGGGCAGGGAGGAGATGAGGGAGGGAAGGGCAGGATAGGAAGGGAATGCGGGAGGGGGCTATGGCTGGGATTCAAAGTACATAACCTGTGATTAATATAAAATAAAAATGTTAAAAAAAGAAATTGTGGTACATTTACACAATGGAATACTACTCAGCAATTAAAAACAAGGAAATCACAAAATTTGTAGGCACATGGTGGGAACTAGAAAAGATCATCCTGAGTCCAGTATCCCAGAAGCACAAAGACTCACATGGTATATACTTGCTTTCAAGTAGATACTAGATATATAATATAGGATAAACATATGAAAATATGTACACCTAAAAAAGCTAAATAAGAATTGGGATCCTGGGTAAGATAATCAATCCTCACTCAGAAAGACAAATGGGATGAACACTGGAAGAAGGAGAAAACAGGGAACAGGACAGGAGCCTACCACAGAGGGCCTCTGAAAGACTCTTCCCAGCAGGGTATCAAAGCAGATGCTGAGACTCATAACCCAACTTTGGGCAGAGTGCAGGGAGTCTTATGAAAGAAAGTGGAGATGAAAGACCTGGAGGGGACTAGACCTCCACAAGAGCAACAGAATCAAAAATTCTGGTCACAGGGGTCTTTTCTGAGACTGGTACTCCAACCAGGGACCATTCACAGAGATGGCCTAGATCTCCTGCACAGATGTAGCACATGCCAGCTCAGAATCCAAGTGGGTTCCCTAGTAAAGGAAGCAGGGCCTGTCTCTGACATGACCTCAGTGGCTGGCTCTTTGATCACTTTCCCCTGATGGGGGAGCAGCTATAACAGGTCACAGAGGAGGACAATGCAGCTTCTTGTTGAGACCTGATTGGCTGACATCAGATAAAAGGAGAGGAGAACCTCTCCTATCAGTGGACTTGGGGAGGGGTATGGAAGGAGAAGAGGGAGGAAAGGTGGGATTGGGAAGGAAATAGGGAGGAGACTATAGCTGGGATACAAAGATTTTAATTAGTAAGAAATAAATTAAAAAACCTTTTTGCTGCCCTTCTTTCAGTATCTGTATCTGTGCAATATAATCTGGTAGACATCACTTACATACTATATCTAAATTAACTAATTTAGCTTCACAGTTGAAGTAGTAACATACTTTTAATTTTTATCACATTTACTTCTACATATATGCATGTATGTGTTTTTATTTGTACATGTCACTGGAGGTGGAAGACAAAGAACAACTCTGGTTGGTTCTCTCATTCTACCATGGATGTCACTGGGATATAACTCAGGTCATCCATCTAGGTAGCAAGTGCCTTTTATCTGATAAGCCATCTCTCTGGCCTGGCTGGCCATAGTTCAAATGATCAACAAAATAAAAAAGTCACTGTGCCTAAAACCTAAGGGGTATTGGATTTAACTGAATAAATTTAGAACATTCGTATCATGACAGGGATGTCTATTGGACATAGATGATCTTAAATACTTTCAATAGGGTGCTATCTGCAGTCACATGGCTGACTTTTGAAAGTACAGAAATAAAACAGACAAGATGCTTCAAGGAGCTAAGAGTTTGCCAAGTAAAGAGGCCTGTAGTTCTTACATCACCATATTGAGAGTTTCTGAAAAGAAGACGTGTGGGAAGTGGATCATGAGATGAGGCATTAGATATGAATGTATGAGATATGAAAGCACATATGAAATTATCAAGACATCAAAATGCTGCATCTTCATAGAATGGGAATATTCCAGGTCCTCCAGTTGTATAGTATATTAATCCAGTGAGTTTGAGTGGTAAGTGATAGGTTAACAAAAGTAGCAAGAAAGGAAATGCTTGGCTCTAATAGGATATTGTATGTCATGAATATGGAGCAGTTGTTTTGGCAAAAAGATTTCATTGTAAATTGACCATTAACTCACTTTCTCTATTTGGTCTCTTTAAATTCAATACTATTCTGTTCTCTTTCCATCAGACTCTTCTTCTGAAGTCTCAGTGTTTATATTATAACTTTTATCCATTCTGTTATGTAGCTAGCCTTCTTCCAGAAACTTCCCCTGGGTTAACATCTCCTACTGACCCACTAGGCCAACTGGAAGAGGCAATGTATGTTTTTAATTTGTAACAATTTATTTTGTGGGGATGGCAGAGAGTTTTGTGCCACAATTTGTATGTGTCAGTCAGACTTGTTGGAGTCCATTCTCTCTTTCTATCCTGTGAGTCCCGAAAATCATTTGCTGTTCTATGTGTTTTGTGTGTATGTGTGTGTGTTTAGCTAAAAATCATGCAGTGTTTTATATGATGCTTGTATTTAGCTCGAAATCTTGAAGCTCAGGGAAGTACCTGCAATTGACAGTGAGGATCACAACCACAACATGAAACAAAGCAGCACCAAAAGAAGGCCTTCGATGGGCTTGAAAACTCTTCAGAAAAGACAGTAGAAGGGAATATTGGAAAAGTAGATGGAGAATGTTCCATAAAAGGTACTCCAGCATCTTTGAAGGCAGGGAACTTCTCCAAGGTACATGAATCTTCCATAGCTGAGCTGAGATTAGTTTCTGTATATTCATCTTAAATGATAACCAGTAAAGGTTCACACAATAAAATAACTCAAAGCTTTTTGAGCATCTGACATCTTTGACACTAATTACAAGGGTAAGATATATAGATAAATGGTTAAAAACATGATGCTTATTTTCATGATCCTGCCCTCAGGAACCATCAATACAAAACTTCTAAACTTACCCACTGCTGTCTTCTTCAGATGCAAAATATCCCCGGTAGGCAAGATATTTATTAACAGATGGCAAAATTAAGTTCTAGGAACATGAAGTATCTCCTAGACGTTACGTCCAATTAGGGAGTTGGGACCAGGCCTCTTCTATCTATGTTTAGTCTTTGAAAGGTACTCATCAAATTATGTAATTATAGAACATCTTTCTAAAATAAAATATTCTCGGTATATAGCAATAAAACATAATCTAAGGCAAAAGAAAATAAGAATGCCATGGACCTTTGATGCCTGCAAGTGGTTTAAAACAGACATGCTCCTCTCAGCAGTTCAAAGCCCTCAACACTCTACTTAATGACAAACAGAAGCTGGGTCTTCTTAGGAAAGTCACCAAGATTAAAATGGTCAGATGGCCATAGTTATTGGGAGCCTTCCTGTTACTCTAAGCGAAAGGAAGTGTTTGATGAGTCTAAATGTTTCTTCTTTTTAAATAATAGAAGCCAAAGTGCATTTATATTCTTTTCTCGCTCATTTAGTGCATCAGAGGAGTTTATGACAAAAATCACAATGGCCAATACTGAGCCGGGGCTGCAGGGCAAACACCACATAACAAAGTCTGTTTTGAATCCCCCAATGAATAGTTGCAAATAAATCCTAGCCCATGTTGTTTTAATTAATGGAAAATAATAAGATAAGAGTTAGAGCCATGAGGTTTAAAACAGCCATGCCATTCAGAATACAGTTGTTTTCAATTATAAATAAAATATATTCCACTGAATGCAGACTAAGTAGTAGTTGTACTTTTTTGTGTAAGTCGCTAACAATCATTTGGATGGTCACTTTCATAAAATTATGCCTCTTATGGATACAGGTCCTTCTTTGCATGTCAAGTCATTCTGAGCACTAGCCACTCAAGGGTCCACTTTAAGATTTGGACTTCTGGCCAAAGCCCACACATGAACAACTTACTGTAGTTGACATGAGAGCCTACATGGCTATTTGACTGTGGTTTTGATACTCTTTTCCAGGAATGCTTCTCTGAGGCAAATTTTGTTATTAGAGTAGCCATTTGTCATTTGCTAAGACAGGAAGCCTTTAACAGAGCTGACAGCAGGATTCGGGCCCTTGTTTCCCCATCTCAGCTTCAGAGACCTCTCACTGTCACTGATCTCCACCTCAATGTCCGGTATAACCATCCATGTGATGAGTAGGTAGTTGTTGATCTTGACTGACTGTAAAATTCTAATCCAGAGACCTGTGTCTGGGTGTACATGCAGCTTGATAAATTGCTTTGAATGTTCTGATCGGGAAAAGCTTAGACTTAACATCCTACATTTCTCTCCTGATACTCTTATGCTGGTTTCTCTTCATTTCTCCTTACCCTTCCACTTGCTCTATGGCATAAACCTATGGACTTTCACAAGTTAAGTGAGTGTTCACTCTACCACTGAGCTATGCTGTACCTCAATCTCTTTATTATGTGTTTAAAATTTTGAAGCATGGTCTTACTAAATCACCCAGGCTAGGACTTATACTGATATACAGGAAAGCTTTAGAGTTTGAACTCTTCATGTCTAAGCCTCCCAAGTATATGGAAGTAAAGGCCTTCCCTGTCCATTTTTTTTTCATATTTTAAATTGGTAATTGTAACAGTACCTACCATTTCTAAAATCACGATTCAGATAAACCTAAGAAAGTCTTTTTATGACTGACATGATCTAGCAATTCAATCTTCTTTATGCTCAATATCAGCAAGAGATTTGTTATTAAAGTTATTCAACTGAAAACATTCATAAATCCTACAGGAAAGAGTCATAAATCATGGAGTTTGGGAAGGGAGATTGCTTTTAGCTTCTGTTTCAGGCTTATAGAATTTTGTGGTAGCCCCAGCTCCCTATAATTCACTTTTCCCTCTTGCTTTCTGTCTCATAGCACTTTGCAGGCTTCAGCAACCAGAAAAAGAACAGTGTAGCTACATGGGACATCATAGCAGTGGGATTAAATGGACAGCCACCGTGGCAGGAAAGCTGCAGGAATATGGTACACATGCCTCCTCTACTTCTATGTCCTCACTCCCTATTTGCTCCTCAAGCAACTGATCAGCATTTTTTCATAACTGGCAACTCACTTGGTTTCCCTCATGGTTGCCTTGCCCATGGAGAATTTCGTTTAGCTGGAACTTGAACCAGACTCTTCCCATTATATAGATTTTAAATTGAACAAGAAATCATTTTCCATCCCAAGCAAACTTTTCTATCTCTGCTTTACCAGTTCCCAATGTATATCAGAGCTCTGCCTTAGTCTGATAGCTGATAGTTTTCTGAAACAGAGAAACATATTTATTTATTTTTAAATAAAAATTCATTTATAACCTCACCATTTCTCCTTTGGACTGTAATGCATTGATTAGCTGGATACCCTGCTTAGGGTCTCATAGGACAATATGTACACCCTATAAAAGTTGGTCTCCTGTCTGGACTGTGGGCCTTTGTCACTCTTACCTGCTTGTCCATAGAACTTAGATCCTTGAAACTGAAGGACTGAAGTCTTTATTCCCTCTTGTCCTTAGTTGGGAGATACTCTGAAGTCAGACATGCTCTCATAGTGTCTTAACATTTCTAACAAATAGAAACTCAATCTTTCAAAGTCATAGGGAAATGCTACTAGAGTCAGTTAAGGTGGAGCCTACTCACTTTTACTCTCAGACAACACCTAAAGGTGGATGTGGCATCCATCATTTTTTGTTGGCTAAAAAGAAGCCAGGTTTCATGTATGCTTGTTCATATATGGGAGTATGGGTCAGCAGTGTCAAGGTATGAATGTAGAGCTTAAAACATAATTTCATGTGTTGGTCCTTACCTTCCACTTTAGAGATGATAGAGCCTATTTGTTGTTTCTCACTGTGCATTGCAGACTAACAGACTCACAAACTTCGGAGGATCCTCTTCTCTCTAATTCACATATCCTGTAGGAGGGCTAGTCTATATGGCCAACTTAATGTGGCTTCTGGGGATTTGAATTAAGGTTCTCATCTTTGCATTGCAAATGCTTTACTCATGGAGCCAATTGTCCAGGTTTTCCAGAGCATTTTCTTAACCCCTGACACATGTGTTTTTCTCTTCCTAATTCATTCTGTTATCTCTCCCCGCCTATCCCTAAAACCATAACCTTCATTGATGCCTCAATTTTCTACATCTGTCCTTGGATTATATTACATGGAAAATATTGCAGGGCACCTACTGACTCTAGTATTCACCTTGATTTTCAGGCCATTGTTCCAAACACAAATGTATCTTCTTTAGAGTCAAGGATGCAATTCTATATTCAATGCTATGTAACCTGGTGTTTCCTACATAGGCAGTGGGTGTAAAATGACAGTGGAATTCAATTGAACCAAAGTGGAGAAATCACAGAATATACAACTTGGAGCAGAGCTTTGAGGTCATGTAGACTAAACTCTTTTCCTTGTTGCTTTTGGCTGGAGGCTATTGGCATTTCTTCATGTTTGTATGTCCCATCTGCTATCAAACATTTTTATGACATTTATTTCCTCATTACAGTTCTTATTGTGCCTTATTTATCTATGTGTGAGGCACAGGAGAGTTGGAAATCCTCCTTCCCCTCAGAGCGTTCCTTCCCCTAAGCCCCAGCCAACTCAGACTCCCATGCCCAAGACAACTCTCCAGGGTTCCCATGATAGCATGATTTCCCTCTTCCCCAAATGTCTCTCTGCCTTCTCCATCCCTCAACCATCAATTTCAGACTTCCTGTCCTGACACTCAAGGCCTCCTTATACTTTGAGTCTGTCTTTATCACATCCCTTATTTTCTTCATGTCTCACTCCCTAGCTCCCATTCCACATTCTGGGCATTTCTCCAAGCTTCTCGATATTCCTGGAACCATCATTCTGCTTTCCCTTCCCCCATCTCTCCCACAATCTATCAAGCCTTCTCTCATTTCTTTTATGTTTTCTAACTCTAAAAGTTTTAAAGAGACTCTCCTTGGGCATAATAAGCAGATGTATATTTAATTTGCTATCAGTAAACATTGGCTCACTCCTCTTTAACCAATGAAGTATATTGAGAAAAGACAATTGTCTTAAGTAGTTTGCAGAGTTGGATGTGGGGAAGACTACCTCAGGGGCAGAATTAAGTTGTCGTGACTTATCTATGTGACCAATTTAAATCAGAAAGGGTAAGAGTTATTTGGGTTCTGATCTATCACTATAGTAGGCCACCCATCATTTGGGGAAAGAGAAAGAGAAGGTTAAAGTTCAGGTATCATGATTACCAGCTGATGTGGTTTAGATATATTAGATAAACTCAGACATTTGGTTTTCCTTTCTCTAAGTGGAGATTATCTGAATGAAAGCACCTGATGGTATCAGCTGAATATAACACTCGAATTACACAGAATTTTTCAAAATGCATGAAAATGACACAAGCTGCCATAGCAGCAAGCAAGGCTGTACCTGTGTGAGGTTATCTGCTCTGCTTGACTATAAAGAGACACTGCATTCCCTAGGAACTTAAGTTGCATTGTTAAGAGTTTTGGTCTAATCACTGGGCTAGCCAGCTTCCATGATTCCATTTACTCTCTGCCCCATTGAACAGACACTGACTGTCATGGCCTCAGTTGTGAAAACTTAGTGTAATGTATTTATTTTATAAGCATTTAAACCTTATTTTTGTCCATTAGATGCTTCATTGAAAGAATCCTGAACAAAATCATTAATGACTTCACTGTCCCATTGTCCGAGGTTCTCTTTCAGGGATGGCTACTACCATTCTTTGCTGTTCCTAAACACCGGTCAAAAATTTGGCTACACCAGCAGGTAATTAAATTTTGATTGCCAACACAACAAATTTAACAGTGATTCTATTTTTCCCTTAAGTTCCTTCCTACAATAACAATTTTGATACATAAGATTTTGCAATTCTTTGAGAGATGAATAGAAACAAAAACATTCAGTTAGGGTCTCTGATTTACTAAATTTCACCATTGGTTTCTGACATTTTCAGAATGTTTTCCTACTGAGATAGTTATTTAATCAAGCAATCCCAATTCTATGCATAAAGCAAATATTTTTATTGATTGGCTCTTTGAGACAGATTCTTACTCTGTAGCTCATGCTGGCCTTCATTTACTACACAACACATTACTAGGTAGCGAGGTTGCCCTTGAGTATATGGTACACTTAGTGCCTCTTGCCTGACCTTTTTGGGATTGCAGGTATGAGTCACCACACTTGGCTTGAAGAAGTTTATCATTGCTTTAAAGCCACATGTCTTTTTGGAGTTTCAAAAGTCCAGACCAATTTAATGTGAAGCAACAACAAAACCTGTTACAGTTAATTAACTCTTTGATCACATTTCCTCTGTTAATTGTCTTTAATATTTAAGATTCCAAATTATCAGAATGAAAATATAATTAATCCTTTATGTTTTATCTCTCACCAACCAAATTTACCTTATTTTTCAAAGCATTGGTTGTTTTATAAATCACACACTCAGACCTTCATCTATTTTCACTTTATTTTCTTCTATTATTCATTATTTAATTTTCCTTATCTAGTCTTTTTCCAAATAACCTCTGTAAACAGATCTTACTTGTTCAAATTTATTTTGAAAACTACATTCAGAGTTGCAATTGGTCAAAGTCACTCATTCCTACCTTCAACCCTTACTCCTGTATGGCTGAGTGATGTTAGTTCACTACAGTGCTAGTGATTGAACAGGAGGAATTCTATACCAGATTCTTCCAGTTCTCTTCTAATAAAAAAAGTATTTTGATTAAGAACTGTAATAATTAAAAGACTAATTGGTGGTTACCTCTAACTTCTGTGCTTAAGACTTCTATGATTTGAGATGCCCTTAATTCCATGATGCCAGGGATTTTCTTTCTGTAGGCATGAAATACAGAGTCAGGAAAAAAGATGTACTAAAGTAGAAAAATAATCTTGGGTTATTAGTTGTCCATTGTTGAGCAAGAAAATGCCATAAATTTACCAGCTTAAAATAACAAATGCATCATCTTGCAATTTCTGCGGTCAGAGGTCCAGGCACATGGTAATCAGGTTCTCCTCTTTGAATCTCAAGGGGAAAAGGAACATGTTGGCCAGGGAGGGCCGTCATCTGGATGCCCTAGGGAAGAAACTACTTCCAAGAGCATTTGGATTGTTGGCCAGATTTGTCTACTTCCAGTTGCTGGTTGGAATAGGGTCCTTGTTTCTTTGCTGGATATTGACCAGGGCTACTTGATGCTCTTCTCTGTGGTTCCTGGTGCTGCTCATATTTCCTACATGCCCCTCTGTCTCTACATCGGCCAGAGTATGTCTCACCTGGCACATCAAGTCTTTCTGACATTTTCTGTGAAGCTAGAGGGAAAAAAAAAGTGTTTACAGGTTCATGACTGTGTCTGGCCTACCAAGCTGATCTCCTTATCAATTCTAGTAGGATGATAAAATCTACATGGCAAAGTTGACTGGAAAACATAGTGCCCAAGTTTAGTGTCATTTGGGGGTGTGTCTATTAGAGTCTTTACAGATGCTCTTAGCATTTGACATAGTGGAGTGACTCGGAGTTGATGTTCACTTGAAGGCACATGAACTTCACCTACTTCCTAGAGAACCTAAATAAAGCAAAAAGGTGCCAAGGAGAGGAGTTCATTCTCCATGTCTTACTATAAATTAGGCCATGACAAACAAGGCCTTTTCCTGTCCTCCACCAGACATTATACCATTGACCCTCTCATTATCAAAAGTGTACCCCAGTGTCCTGTGACTCCAGTTTGCAGACAGTAGGACCTGGGATTTCTTAGTCTCCATAGTCAAGTGAGCCTATGCTTTTAATAGCAGTACCTGCCTTTTTATCTGCATTTTCCTTTCCTTTGCCTTTTCCTCTCCCTGGGAATTGCTTCCATCTCTTTGGAAAATTCAGATTAATGTTTGCACGTTATAACATGGCACAAAATATCATATTCAAAAAGATAGGTGATTTAGTCTGGACATGTTAAAAAGGGGCAGCAGAACTATTCTTCTACCAAAGTTCTGCCTATCAAATTGGAAGTACACTGTTCCTGTTTATGGGGAAGTTTCAGAGTCTAAGGACTATACAAAGAAGGTGACTTTGCCTGGGAATAAGATGACTTGGAGTAAGAAGGAAGTTTCCAGTAAACAAACGGAAAAAATGTCTTAAGCTGCATTGATAAATTTTCTGCAATTGCTGCTGGAATAAGATGATGGGAAAAACTCAGATGATCTAACAAGGAGAGAAAGAAGGGAGGAAAAAATAAACAGTTTGTTAGGAATGATCCAGAAATACCAACCCTGAGCTTAAATATACTGACACAAACAACGTGAACCAAATGAAAATGAGGCGCCATAAAGGGAAAGGAGCCATGCAAGACAATAATCAGTGAGGAGGCCAAGAGCCCAGAGAGGAGAGAGGCATGAACACAGAACAGAGAGTCCTGAGTGAGAATTCCCAGAAGAGTGAAACTCTGTGTAAACAAGTACCCAGCTCAGAAACCCATTCGTAACTGAGAAATTGCATGATTTAGGAAACAGAGGTGGTAGTAGAAAGATGTAACCAGGACATTTCACAGTGGATCAGCTTTCCGGATTCTAAGAAAGTCATAAATTAGCTGGGAGTGAGATATATATATATATATATATATATATATATATATATATATATATATATATATATA
>CM053755.1:24774616-24792577 GCA_028658305.1 Pachyuromys duprasi
GCTACCATGGACCACATCTGAGCGGGGATTCTAGGCCATATCCATACCTGGTCCTTGGTTGGAGAAACTGTCTCGTAAAAGACCCCTGTGCTCAAACTGAAAAGCTTCTGTAAAGCAAAAGATACTGTCATCAAAACAAAATGACAGCCTACAGACTGGGAAAGGATCATTACCAATCCTACTTCTGACAGAGGGCTAATTTCCAGTATATATAAACAACTCAAGAAGTTAAAAAGCAAGAAATCAAGTAATCCAATTTTAAAAAATGGGGTATGGAGCTAAAAAGAGAACTGACTGTAGAGAATTATAGAATGGCAGAAAAACACTTAAAGAAATGCTCAACGTCCTTAGCCATTAGGGAGATGCAAATCAAAACGACCCTGAGATTTCACCTTACACCCATCAGAATGGCTAAGATCAAAAACTCTCGTGACTTATTTTGGTTCTTAATCCTCTATTAGATTTATAGTTTCCAAGGATTCATTTCTATTCTGTGGGATTGCTCATTACTGGATTGCTTCCTGTGCTGTAAAGAAGCTGCTAGTTTTGTGAAGTCCTATATATCAATTGTTGGCCTTAATTCCTGAGTGAATGAAGTTTTATTCAGAAAGTCCTTTCTTACACCTGATGTGGAAGGGATATTAGACTCTAAAGGACTTCTCTAACCCAGCTAATTTCCAAACAATCTAGACAGAGACATTTTAGATTATAAAACTTTTAAGGCACCATAACTGGTCAGATATCAACCCTTTAAGCTGTTTTGCTATTTTCCACCTATACTCTCCAAGTGACTTGCCAAAATTGTTCCTAATTGGGCTGCTTCTACTCAATCAGGACAGACCTCATGGCCACATACTCACAGTCCATTCTGTCCCATGGCAACTTTCTTCTTTTCAGCTTCCTTTCCTGCTCCTCCTCTCCTCTTCATGGTCCCCGTATAACCCCAACTCCAGGCACATAAACTCCATCTACTTCTCTGCTGCTCAGACTTATAGGCTCTTAGCTAAGCTTACTAACAACCAACTTTAATATGGGAAGCAAGGTTTACACAACATCACTTGGTATACATGAGAATGTGCTCCTCTGGATAACAATCAGATCATAGGGGTCAGTATTTAGCATTAGAATACATAGCACTAAACCAATCCACAACATATACCTATTTCTTAATCAAGAATTGAAAATCAGTAGAGTCTTTCAGAGGCCATCTATGGTAGGCTCGTGTCCTGTTCCCTGTCTTCTCCTACTTCCAATGTCTATCACATTTGACCTTCTGAATGAGGACTGAGCATCTTCCCTAGGGTCTTCCTTGTTTAGCTTCTTTAGGAGTACAGATTTCAGTATGTTTACCCTATATTATATGGCTGATCTCCACTTATGAGTGAGTAATACCATGTGTTTCTTTCTGCTTCTGGGATACCTTACTCAAGATGATCTTTCTAGTTCCCACCATTTGCATGCAAATTTTCTGATTTCCTCGTTTTTAGTGGCTGAGTAGTATTCCATTGTGTAAATATAACACAGTACCCCAAAAAGGACAATGCATGGAGAGGACCTAAAAGCCTAGCTCAGATGTAAGCCATAGACTAAGTCTCCAAGTGGGTTCCCTAATAAGGGGAGCAGGGGCTTTCTCTGGCATGAACTCAGTGGCAGGCTCTCTGATCACCTCCTCCTGGGGGGTGCAGCCTTGCTAGGCCACATAGGAAGACAATGCAACCAGTTCTGATGATACTTGATAGGCTTGGGTCAAATAGAAGGGGAGGAAGACCTCACCTATCAGTGGACTAGGGGAGAAGCACAGGGGGAGAAGAGGGAAGGAGGGTGGGATTGGGAGGAGATGAGGGAGGGGGACACAGCCAGGATACAAATTGAATAAATTATAATCAATGATAATAAATCAATAAATCCTCTTGTAATGATAATAATAATAACAATAATAATATCCACCTTTCCAGTTTGAGCAATGCTTCATATTTGTTTATTTAAGTCCATTTTTCATTATAATGCAGGTTTGTTTTCTACTCATTAATTTTAGTATTTGATTCATGTTAAAAGTTCTGACATCATGGAAATTAGATCCACCTTTACCCATTGCTATACTGTATTTAAACTGTAACTTCTGAAAGGGTGAATAATTAATCAGTAAAGCAGCAACAAAAAGCAAAAAAAATTAAAAAATTTAAAAAAGAAAAAGAATTGAAAATCAAAGTCAGTGTGCACACTCATTCAAAAATAACTTGAAAATTGTTTGCATAGGATTAGTTCTACAAACATATCAAGGATTAGATAAGTTTTTATTACTTAGATTCCTTATGGACAGTCACTAGGAAGATCAGCTTTTTTCTTATTCTGTTAGCAAAACAGTGGATGTTTCCCACAGACCCTCTGGGGATAAAGAAGGATTAAAGGAAGATTTTAATTGTGTCAAGGGTTGGCTCACTCTCATAAGGTGAGTCTCAGGTTGGGCCAGGCATTGGTTGGACAGTCCCTCAATCTCTGCTCTATCTTTATCCCTGTACATCTTGTAGGCAGGGTAAATTTTGGGTCAAAATTTTTGTTGTTCCATATATGGATATGGCCTAGAACCCCTGCTCAGATGTGGCCCATGATAACCCATTGTCGAACTGAAAACCCTAGTACGGGAAACAGGGACTTGTTTCAGTCATGAACTTGATGGCTGGCTCTTTGACCCTCCCCCATACACGCCAGGGAGTAACAGCCTGGCTAGATCCCAGGGGAGGACATTGCAGCCAGCCCTGAAGAGACAAAATGAACTGGGGTTGGATGGAAGGGGAGGAGATCCTCCCCTGTTGGCGGACTTGGAGGGGGCAGGGAGGAGATGAGGGAGGGTTGGGGAGGGTGGGAGGGAATGAGGGAGGGGGCTACACATGGGATGCAAGAAAACCTAACCTGTGATTGATATAAAAATAAGTAAATTTATTTAAAAAAAATTTTGTTGTTGTTCTCTGTACACTGGGAGTCATGTCTGGTTAGAGGGTGTCCTCTTCAGTCTCCATGACCCCTGCTACTAGGAGTCTCAGCTCCAGTCACCCCCATATCCTCCCAGAAACCTACCCTATCTTAGGTCTCCAGCTTGTCACAGAGATGCCACGCCCATGGTTTCACTTCTCTCTGAAGGCCCTCTATCCTCCCCTCCCTGATCTGTCCAGATCTAGCTCCCACCCTTATATTTCTTCATGATCCCTCTCCTACCCTGTTCCCTCTCTTCAACTACTTCTGCTGTCTATTCTATTTCCCCTTCTGAGTGAGATTTAAGCACTCTTTCTTGGGTCCTTCTTGTTACGTATCTTCTTTGGAAACAATATTCTGCTATGCTCACAAACAGGAGCCTAGCATAACTGTCCTCTGAAAGTCTCTACCCAAAAGTGGATAGAAACAGATGCTGAAACTCACAGTTAAACACTGGGTGATGCATAGGGAGTCTTGTGGAAGGTAGGAGGAAGGATAGGATCTGGAGGTGCCAAGAGTTCCACAAGAAGACCAATGGAGACTAACCAGGGCCGAGAGGGATTTGCGGAGACTGAAGCATCAACCAAGGATGATGCACAAAGTGGACCTAGGCCCCCTATACAGACATAACTGATAGGTTAACCCAGCTTCCTGTGGGTTCCCTAGTAAGTGCAGTGGGGGATGTCCCTCACATGGACTTTGTTGCCTGCTTTGTAAATATATTTTTTATTTATTATAATTTATTCATTTTGTATCCCAACTGTAGCCCCACCCTTGTTCCCTCCCAATCCTGCCCCCTCCCTTCTTTCCTCCCTCATCTCCTTCCATGCCCCTTCCCCAGTCCACTGATAGTGGAGGACCTCCTCCCCTTCCATCTGACCCTAGCCTATCATGTTTCATCAGGACTGTCTTTACTATAGAGGAAGACTATGAAAGACCCTGTTGCCTGCTTTTTGATCACTCATTCCTGCCAAGACAGCCTCACCAAGGCTAAGAGAAGAATAAGTGTTCAGTCCTGATGTGACTTGATTAGCTGGGGTGGGTGGCTCCCCTTTTCTGAGGAATTGGAGAAGGGATGGGAAAGACAGAGGTAGGGTGGGACTAGGAGGAGTGGGGGCTATAATAGGGATATAAACTGAATAAATAAATTAAATTTTTAAAGGAAGATTTACTGGGCTCAGGGAGTCCTTCAGAGACTGGTGAATCAATCAGCCAAGGACCATGCATGGAGAGGTCCTATACTCCTGCTCAGATGTAGTCCATGGGCAGCTCAGTCTCCATGTGTGTTCCCTAATAAGGGGAGCAGTGGCAGTCACTGGCATGAACTTGATTCCCTGCTCTTTGATCATTTCTCCCTGGTGAGGTGGCCTTACAGGTGGTGAGGACATAGAGGAAGAGGATCCAGACAGTCCTGATGAGACCTGATAGGCTAGGGTCAGATAGTAGTAGGTGGGGGGCGGTGGGACCTCCCCTGTCAGTGGACTAGGGTAGGGACATGGTGGGAGGGGAAGAAGAAGGGAGGGTGGGACTGGGAGGAGATAAGGAAGGGGGTTACAGCTGGGATACAAAGTGAATAACTTGTAATATTAATAATTTTAAAAGAAGATTTAAAATAATCTCAAATTTCATTAAAGACATTTGATTTAAACCTTCATTAGAGATTTTGACTTATTTTAGGTTTCCTCTATAATCCACTAAGATTTGTAATAGATTGCCATTTTTTAACTTCTGACTAACAGAACTCTCAGGTTCACCTACCTGCACAAAAGCCAAGTGGGGAGTGGTAATGTTCCAATAATACTCCACATAGCATATAATTATCTCTTCCCATCCAACACATTGAAATAGATCAATTAAAGCATAGGCGGAAAGAGTCCTTGTTTTTGTCATTTTGAAAGTGGCCAGTCACATAAGCACATCCCTGCTAATGTCATTACACCCAAAGTCTTGTTCCATGCTACTTTTTATAGTATTTTCTAGACCTATTTTCTGTGGACTTATACCACCAACCTAGTACTTTCTAAAGACATCTTTATCTCACTATGATTCAGATACCATCTGTGTTTGAATGTCAATGAATAAAAATTTCTTGGAAAAGAAATATGCCTAATCAAATTTATAAAAGAATTAGATGATGAATTCTCTCAGATTCAGGGTCAGGAGCTTTATTAATTGAGCAATCCAAGCCTTCTTAGATGGATGTATTCTCATAGGTAAAGCCACATTTTAAAAAGAAGGGTAACATTTTGGTAATGTTAGGTGAAATTCTTCTAGGGATAATGGACCAGAAATCTTGATTCCTATTCTAATTTCACAGCTCTTCCCTGTAAAGTTCTCAGAGTCTATAAAAGCAAGCACTGAAGCAAATGAGAAATTGAAGTTCTCTTTATTATCAGCTTGGCCAATGCCAAGTAAACACAGTCAGAACTCTCTGGTACTGTGTCTAGGACACATGGCATCCTCTCAGATCCTGATCCAGATCCCTGACTCTAACTGGAATATCTTATCTTGCCATCTTAGTATCTTTTGAGCTGCTCACATGGGACAGGAGACAGAGGTAATAAATAAGAAAGGCACTACATGGAAAAAGAAATAAAATTAACCTGGAGACATTTCAGAAACAGGGTCTTTAAACAAGACAACAAACAAATAAAAACCCAGTTCTTCCATAAAAAGTTATCTCTCATCACCAGGCAAATAGATCCTAGACCTGTTTCTTAAGTGACAGGAACAAAGGAATTGTGAGTGCCAATATGAAGCCAAAAAGGTGGGCAAACATCCACAGCCCAGGCCTGTACACCTGATCTGGTCAATTGAGTAGAAACAAAACTTTAACATATATTGAATTGCTCTACCATTAGTTAAATGACGCTCCATCACACAGAGAAATTTGGAATGGTTTAAAAACTTGGTAAAAAGTAAAGACAGCCCAATGCCAAATGGCCAGCCCTAAAAAATACACAAAAGTAACATCATATGGATCGAATAAGTTATGTTTAGGAAAAAAAAAGATATGTAAGAACAATTAGTGATAAAAACACAAATTTAGAGTTTGGAGAAGTATATGTGAGGGTTCATAAGAAGAATAGAAACAGAGAAATTAAAGTATAATACTAAAAATAAAATAATAAAGGAATAAAGATCAGGATAAGACAATGAAGGGGCTGTCTTCCAGTTCTCGTAACCATCACACTTCGATTAAGAATTCTAAAACACACATGGGTCTTGGCTCACACATGGCAGTGTTTAAGGTTGGAAGTAGTAACTTCATCCTTATGGACCTTTACCTGAAAAATGGCATCTGGGGACCAGAGCCTATCAGGGATCACAGTAGCAAATATGAAGAGTAGAAAGGGAACTCTAGAAAGCTCAATTTTTGTCAAAATCTCATAAATAGTAAATGCATTTGGAGGTTCTCTGTATCCCTAACTTTGGTTATTGTTTTTTTGTAAAAAAAAAATTCTGAGGATATGGTAGACATTTACTATTAATTAGAACAATTTAAGGAGACAATTTGTTTTCCTATTAATCCTAACAATTTGACCCTAGAAGGAAACCTCATTGTCCATAACATCTGTAACATTCTCTAAAAGTTTTGTTATTTTCAATTATTTTGATCAACAAACCATAATAGGACATACTAATGGAGCAGAGTATGAGATTTTGACTTATCTATAAAATATGGAATGAGTAAATCAGGCTTAAAAAGACATATCTGTCACTTAACTTATCTACCTCTTTTATAGTGGCTCATTTAAAATATACTTATTTAAGCGATGGTACCCATAGTCTAAAGGACTATGATACATTGCCAAACTGAGAAGTTCTTCTACCATCTTCCAGAGATTTTATTCTTTTTTTAATGAGACATGGTAAGTATTTTCTTGGGGCTGTGCAACTGTCCTGTGATATTACAATGGTGGCATCTATGTTCTTTTTATCAATAACTTAGTTTACATGGCAACGAATGCAAGGAACATCATTCTGTATCATCAAAGGAGTAAAAGGTAAACTTGCTAATATCTAATGTTGTTAAGAAGTAGCCTATACATTTGAGCAGAGGCTGTGCTATGATTTAAGCATTACTAAACTCATTTTATAGTTGAGGAAAATAAACACAAAATGTTTTAATAACATTGTTCAAAGGCATGGTCAATGGCAGAGCTGGCTTCTATAGACTGTTCAAGCAAGTCTTTCTTCCAAAAGGCCCACAGAGATTTCTATACATCATCAGCAATCTTTGTGGAGAGACATTTCATAATGGGGCATCTGCTGAGGACAGTCCTTGCATTCATTAACCTCCTCTGTTGTACTTTCGTAAAACTGAAATAAACGATAAGAGAAAAACCTTAAAATAGGAAGTTTAGACTATCTGTTAACTTAACAGCAATTCAACTTCTATTTGGGGCAGAGTTTTGAACTTTAGAAAGCTCCTAAATATGAAACTTTAAAAGAAAAAAGAAAGCCAAACACCCGGACTTACGTAATGCATAATCACATTATGAATTTTCTGAGAAAATAAAGAAGGGCAACGGGAGTAAGACTATGCAGGTTCACTGCTTCATACTCTGTGGAATAAAAGTCTATATTCCCTGGGCACCATTCATGTGTCACATCACTTATGCTGCTCTGCAGTTGTAAAGCAATTGTTTCATCCACTCAGAGAACCTTGTTTATCTCCCTCCCTACTGTGAGTGCCTAGGGAACTGTGACTTTATGAATCACTCTTTTAATTTTTTCCAGAACTAATCTCACTCCTGAGAAATTGTCTTATTTCCTCCTGATTTTTCTTCTCCCTAAAATTTCACTTCTACAAGATCAGAAAGTATATTTGTTCTGTTTATTATAATCAGCATCCAAAAGTGATCTGATGAATGACTGAATGCGTTCATCACTGATATTGTTACTCATATTAATGTGAGTTTGGTTGTATTTACTGATGTCCTCCTGAGCCAACTGGATGCTCACTTATAAACAAGGGAACAAAGGTCTTCCATCAGAGAGACACCACCTCACATTGGTCACCTTGAAATATGACTGAAAGGTTTGTGATTTCATGAATACACAGATAGCTGTGTTGCTGAGGTCTAGTGGTGCTCCATTGAAGGGGATTAGGTCTGCATGTCTGATTTCATGAATTTTCATTGTTGATGGCCTCTGGTCTTTATGAAGTCTCTCTAGATTCTCATTCAGCTGTCAGTAGACTAGAGAGAAACAATGAGAGGATCCTTTCATTCTCTTTCTGATCCTATATAGTGGAAGGGCAATTCCAGGTGGACCTTGAGTTGATGACATGATCCCATCAAAACAAGGCTCTTTTACTAGAGTCATTATAGGAAAGACATTAAGGACATAACAGCCAGACAGAAGGCCCAAGCAAAACAAGACAACTTGATTGTCTTAGAAAATGTAAAAGTCTAGAAAAATCTAAGAGAGGTTAATATGGGGAGGAAATAGTTTCAATGCTTGGCCAGCTAATGTCCATACTTTAATCAAGTGAGTATTTTAGAAATATCCCCTTTCTGTAAGCACAGTTTTAGTAGACTGATGCCTCAGAACTTACAAACCCAATTGCTTGAATCTATCTAAAGGAAGCTTCAGTGTTAAGAAATAGCAACTATTGAATTGGGGAGGGCAGGGTAAATAGTTAACCCTTCCTTTTTAAAGTGCATTTTGAAAATGCATTACACATGATTTCCTGAAAGTTATATGTGTATATTATATATGTATATAATATATTCTAAATATATTGTATATGTAATATATTATACATACATACACAGCATAATTTTCACTGTTAAGAAAACTTACTCTGTTTCCTGATAAACAATTTGTTTAAGTGCTCTAGTACTCTCCAATCTGACATCCTCCATGGTTCTTTGTTATCCATCAATTTTGCTTTTGAATAGAATCAAATGCCATGCCTAGCTTGACAGAGACTGCTTGAGACAGCCAATTTTAATGGTCAGACCATCTGAGCCTATTTCTTGTGGCGGATACATGCATAGTTCCCCTCTATCTTACATTCTCTCCCCATCAACATGATTGTTTTAAAGCTCAGTCTACCATCTGGTTCTGCATTCGTTTTCTGGGAGTTCACCACAAACTGGGCAGCTTAGACAACAGATGTTTACTGTCTCAAGGATCTGTAGCTACAGATCCAAGATCAAGGTGCTGGCAGTGCTGTCGCTGTCTTTTGAAGGCCGGGAGGGGGTCTGTTCTGTGTCTCTTGCCTTGTGTCTGGTAATTGCTGGCAACCATTGGCATTCCTCAGCTTATAGGCACATCACTGAGATTTCTGTCTTCATTTGCACATGGATTTTTTCATCTCTCTCTCTCTCCGTCTCTGTCTCTTTGTCTCTCTGTCTCTCTCTCTGTGTCTCTCTCTGTCTCTCTCTCTGTGTGTCTCTCTCTGTGTCTCTCTGTGTCTCTCTGTGTCTCTCTGTCTCTCTGTCTGTCTGTCTCTCTCTGTCTCTGTCTCTGTCTCTGTCTCTGTCTCTCTCTCTCTCTCTCTCTCTCTCTCTCTCTGTATATGTGTGAGATGGTCAAAGCTTCCCTTAAGATAAACAGTCATACTGGAATAAGGCTCACTCTAATGAGCTCATACAAAGTTGATATAGGCAAAGACCCCCATTTCCAAACTAAGTCACATTCAAAGACAAGAGTGATGAAGGAGAAAAAAATCCATCCCATAGGAATTTAGATGGAGAAATTGACCCTCAAAGTATTGCCATTTTCTACCACCTTATGATCTTCAAGTTCATTTCTTGGGCCCCTTTCTTCAGTTGTTAATGTCACGTATTTTCTTTTCTTTTACACAACTGAAATAACTAACAGAAAGTGGTTTTAAAGCTTTACTGCTCAACTAGAGTAGACATGGAACAGAGAGAGAAGAAGGGCTAGAGTAATGGTTCTCAACTGTGGCTCTCAAGATTTCCTGTATATCAGATATTTACATTATGATTCACAACAGTAGCAAAATTACAGTTATGAAGTAGCAGTGAAATGATTTTATGGTTGGAGGTCACCACAACATGAGGAACTGTATTGATGTGTCACACACAACATTAGGAAGGTTGAGAACGATTAGCTTAGATGAACCAAATAACCATCAGAGACCATCACCAGGGCCCTATTTTTTCCAACTAGGTCTCTTTCTAAATGTTCCTCAACCTTCCAATAGTGACACTTTTTGGGAACCAGGTGTTTAGTCCATGAGCCTGTTGGGAAGGCTATTTCATAATCAAACCATACCTTTTATTTCTCAAATCCCATCTTCCCTTCTATAAAACCAGTAATTTAAATGTTGTTTTAAAAACATCATGCGATAATTCTAATTTGATTTTTCTTCTGTAAAAGAAATGAGTTATTAATTTCTTTTTGAGGGCATCACCAAATGGAATTCTGGGTAAATTTTCTTCTCCCAAAAATTCTTCAAGGAAGACAGAAATAATAGAAGGCAGAATAATAGAAAGAGGGATGTCATTATTTTGTTTTCCATGTTGCACATCTAGCAGAACCAAATCTTTGAATGCTCATTTGGGGGTGAAATCACGAGAGTCATTGAGGATTGTCCTCAAAAGATTGGATCTTTTATTTACCTATGCCAAGATTTGAACTACATTTCAGAAGGCAGTAACACAGCAAACTCACCTAGACAAGCACTTAGCTCCATGATTTTACCCCTTTGACCATATTATATCATGGATTGCCACATGACAAAAGTAGAGCAAGCCCCAGCTGAAACACAGATTGTTAATGGAGATTGGAGACAGTCATGCCCATTCCCTGGGCATTGGCTCACCCCAAATGGCTGGAATAGGGCCATATATTGTCATTAGTATTCCTTGTGAGCATGGCTTCTATCTTTTGTCTCTAACGCTGATGTACTCAATTAGCAACTTCTACCAATAAGGCTTTACTAAACTCCTTCACATTTCAAATGCAGCATCTGAGACTCCATAAACAGGAGTGAACTAGTAGCAGTTTGAAGTTGTCATCATTGACAGCTTATGATTTATCTTAACTCTCCCTCGCCATTTGGCCATGACTTTAAGTAAACACTTTCTGTCTTCCTCATGTTCTCGTTACTGCCACCTCCCACTAATAAGAGAGACTGCCAAGAAAAGCATCCAGACAGTTCATTTACCTCCCAAACTTGCCTGAGAGTAGCTGCCCCAGTTTAGACAAGGGGCAAACCAACTACTGCACATTTTCAGCAGATGGAACAATGCTTCCCAAAGTGTTTACATTAACATTATTTGCTTTCAGAATGTGTGTGTAACAAATGGGTAGTTGAATGAAATATTGTGACGCAAACTAGAGACACTAGAAGTTCAGGCAGGCCATTTATGGTGATAGATGGAGATGCGCCACTGCGCTTTCTAAGAAGCCAGGAAAGCCCAGGCAGCCTTTCTCTGTGAAGTCTTTGGCACCCTCTCATTCTCCCAGGTGACTGGAAGCTAGTTGAGATCCACCTGAATTGTTCTTACTTAGAGCATGGTGGTCAGAAACCCCTAACACTGAGCTCAATAATCAAAAATAGATGAGACTGGTCAAGAATCTTGCTTGTTATGCTGTGTGTTTTCTGCAGATAATCCCAAGGCCAACCTTAGTTGAATTTGAAAGATCTTCCTCAGCAAACTGATGTGGACATCATATGTCCCAATCATACTGATTTTTTTTTTATATCTTGTCTACATCAAACCAAGGCCATGTTGAGCATGTGTTCTGGGAAAGTCATCATAGTAATGTTCATATTTTCTACACAATACCAATGGACAATGCTCTGGAATGACTAACTTAGTGCAGATAAGAAGTAAGAAAACTACTTCTGCTTTTGGGGGTACTCCTTCTCCATATACAAATCCTAAAGCTTATAGCAGTGTATCTATAAGGAATGGAAACGTCTCAATGAAGCATGTAATGCTAGAGTTTATCATTTAAGAGTTGTCAGCTGGGTGCAGTAGTGAACACCTGTAATCCTAGCACTCAGGGAGGCAGAGGCAGGTGGATCTCTGTGAGTTCAAGGCCAGCCTCATCTACAAAGAGAGTCCAGGACAGCCAAGATTACACAGAGAAACCCTGTCTAGAAAAGCAAAAACAAAAAGTTGTCAAACTAACATTACAAAGACCTGTGTTGCCTGTTTTAAATTATTTTTATTTTTTTAAATACTTAGGGCTTTTAGCATGAAAGGCTTTAAGTTTCGTTCCTTAGGAATGCCTTGAATGCTTTCCCCAAAGCTTCCTTATCCTTGGGGGCAGAACACCACCAGATATGTATGCGCAGATCTTGGAGGGCTTTCTCAAATTTTCCTGAAGTCACTACAGAAGTGAATTTAGATGTTTATGTGTTCTTTGGTTCGTCAGAGGTCAGCAAGGGTACAGGAAAGGTGGGGGCGAGGTTGTTGCATTAGTGTTTCTTGTATGACTAAGTTGGGCATTATACAGACAGATGAGATACTACAAGCTATGCAGGCTAAGTTTGCTGAGTAGCCTGCAGGGAAACTTGGAATGTAAAGTAGAGACTCTAAGCTTTGTCTGCTGATGTGTCAGCAGAGTACTCTAGCAATCTGGATCAATGTGTTCTCTGTGTCTGTCTCTCTGAGACCTCTTTGTCTCCCTCCATCCCTGTCATCCTTTCTTATTTCTCACATCTCTATCCCTTCAATGAGTCATCAGAGATACTTTATTCTATGAGCTACTTAGCAATAACTCGGAATCCAACCTTCAAGACCTGATTTTTTCATTCACATTTGTTGCTTCCTCCTTTAAGGTATCCCTTTAAAGGAAAGTCAAAAGGAGTATTGCACAATTCCTACTGGTCTTCTACCTATTCTATATTATCCTGAATCTTCAGAGTGGTGTCAGACACCAACAGGCCCACTGCATGATTGGAGGAGACAAAGAATGGTCCTCAAAGATGAGAGACCAGTGTTCCATACCTTGACAAATGATGTGGTCACAAATATGTTTTCTGACAGTGACAAATAAATAGTATTTTGCACTATCAGTGTGACATAATTTTAAAATATTTTGAATATTGATGAAAGGAAGACATAAAGTCGCTGAATTTATCAAATGATGGTCATATTTGAAAAGGGGTGGTAGATCTTACCCATATGCCTTCCTCCCAGACCTAGCCCATCAACACCTAGTCTGATGTTCTGGGTCACCAGACGAGCATGATCACTGTGACCATCATGACCACTCTTCCTTGATGCGAGTCATACATGAATGCTCCTAAGCACCAAGTGCTGGGTTCATGGGAAACTATGCTACAGCAGCTGACTGCATTATCTGTGTTCAAAGACCAATTTTTTTCAGTTACTTAAATTCTCAAACACAGTCTTACATGTAAGGGTCATTTGAAAAGCCCTTTATAACTGGTGTTCTTCAACTAAAGTCTGCAAGAAAATCAAGTATGATTTTCTTCTACAGGAAAAATATACCCCAAAACACAGGCCAACAACATTCTCAAGATTCACACAGATATGTCATGGATGTTCAGAGCAACAACAAAGAAAGCACACACACACACACACAGAGAGAGAGACAGGCACATGTGTGCACACACAAACACACACAAAAGATAGGTTCATGAGTGGACCTAGTGACCCAGAGTACAGGGCTTTAGGCTCTTGGCTCAAGCTATGCCCCACCCTTGCTGACATCACTGCCTTTGCTTAGGGCCCCTCGCTTTGCAGATTGGGCTCAGTTCCTCTGGGCTAGAACCAAGTGGGGCCTGTCTTGTCATGTCCAAGTTGAGCTGTCCTGGACAGGACAGGGCAGGACAGGGCCAGCCAGGGCAAAGCCACAGATGGGCTCAGGTGTCAGGTTCCGCCCGAGTGGGAGCTCCCCTTGAGAAGGATGACTCAGACTCTGTAGTACTCGAGTTTCTTCAGTTTAACCGCCCTGAAATGGCCTTGCTCCCCTGGCTGCTGACCACAGCAGCTCTCCCAATCTCCCCAGCACCAGATGTGTGGTATATATTTCAGCCTCAGCCCAAACCCAAAGGCCTGCTCCCCACAAATGGGACAAGAATCAGTGTTTCCCCAAGACCTCAGAGAAGAGGTTAGTATCTTAGCCTTGTCCAGAGGCATTTTAGAAAAGATGTCTCTGTTTGCTTTCAGGCTGGACTCATCTATTTAACCCCAGAGCCCCGGAGT
This sequence comes from Pachyuromys duprasi, assembly GCA_028658305.1. Taxonomy (NCBI): domain Eukaryota; kingdom Metazoa; phylum Chordata; class Mammalia; order Rodentia; family Muridae; genus Pachyuromys; species Pachyuromys duprasi. The sequence goes on from CM053755.1 coordinate 24,788,755, forward strand.
TTTGCTAACAGAGCACCCATTGTGACGATACCCCCAGGCACCACACTTACACCAGCAGAATATTCACCCATGGTGTGAGCTGCTCTTACCAGTTCAAGTCACTGGCACTTAAGAGGCCACTTGCCATGTGGCTGGCTCTGCATAAGGTGCTGACGGCAAGAAAAGAGCCAGACCACATCTCCTTGAGAACTTAAGTTCTGCATGGGGAATCAGAGTAGTGAAAGATCAAACCTGACAGATGCCTGAACCTCAAACTCCTGCCTTCATCTCCAACTACATGTGTGACCTTGGAGAGTTACCCTAAATCTAGAAAACCTTCCATTTTCATCTCAAATCTAAAATGGGAAATTCTGTCTAATTCTCTTTAACACTTATGTAAGATTCTGTGATAATAATGGTTCTAACCAAAAGGGTAGTTACATACAGAAGCTGGACTTCCTAATTTTACAACTATCCTCAGAGGTCTTATTTTTATATTTTGTATTTTGTAACATAATATCGTATATAAAGAAAGAATCTATAATGTTTTTAAACTGTTAGAGACTTGGGTATGAGTTTGTTTTTTTTTTTTTTTAGCAATTTCAATGAATGGAATCTCAGTTGAAAGATTCTTATACTGCGTGGCAAATAGCAAGGATGGGAGCAACCTTTGGTGTGAGCTCTTGCTAGTCCCTTATGTTTATACCACAATGACAAGTCCTTATCCTTATCTGGTCAAGATCCGAAATATACTAGGTTTCCGTCACCAACCTCAAAAGTTCTACTATTAACGTCTTGAACTTCACCGTTACTGATACTGCTTCCAGTACTTTCCGCTATAGTCACTATCGTCCTTACATTTACACCAACAGATCCTTCAACATCAATTCCAAAATTAGTGTTCAGTATAGTAATTACTACTATGACTCTAGCAGCTCAGCCACTAAGCAAGGCATGACTATGTATAATCTGTATATGTGTAATCATTAGAACTTTGGAAGAAGGTGTTTCATTTTGTCTTGCAGAGAACCAAAATCTCAAGACTATTAAATCACCTTTCTGAAGTCTCAGTACTTTTAAGTTCTAGAGTAAGGATTTGACATCAAGAATATTTGGACCTTGAAACTTGAAACTGTAGCTTTTTCACCATTTCACTCTCTCTCTTGGCCATATCCTCACCTCTTTGCTGATAGACCATGCTTTATCTTCTTTTTTATGAGAAAGAATAGGATATATTTCATTGGTCCTTGTTGGCAGCAGGTAGGGTAACAGAATTTTTTCTGGGTGGCTTTGCTTGAATTACTGGAATGACAGGAAGGGAAAACCACTACAAAAAGTAAAGAAAGACAAAACTTGAACAGGGCGTCATAAATGTGTGAGGGTCACATATAAAACTGAAATGTGTCACAACCAAGATCTTCAACTATGACTCTGAAAAGCATCAGAATTTTCAGATAAGGGCCAAAAAAAGAACCCTAGCTATTGTCCCTCAAGATGGTATATGGGGTTGCTTGCCAGAAGTGTGGGGCTATCACTCAGTGCAGGAAGATTGATAGACACTTTGAAGCCTAGACAGTATTCCTAAGGGATGTCTTGGGAGAATCCTAGACTTCTATAATAAGATGCATAGGTTGCATATATTTTATTTTTGAAAGATTCTTATTTGTAACTTTACAGTTCTTCCTGCCATAAATTTGGATTGAAACAGATATTAAATTTCAAATCAATACAATACATGCCTATTTCACAGATGCTCAGACACACATACACATGCACAGAGAGAGAGAGATATGATAAATAGATGGAGAGATAGGTAGATACACATACACCATACTACATAAATAGATATATAGGTATATAGATATATAGTTACCTGGAAACATAAATAAATAGATGACAGATAGATAGACAGATACACAGATACATAGATAAATATACAAAGTTTAAGTCAGCTTGAAGAATGTCTTAAAACCAGTTGGTTAAAGACATTCTGAAACTTACCTTTATCTAATTAAGGGCATATTTGATTTAAAAACTATAGATATTTATACCTTGAAAAGTCATCAGCCTGTTTGGTCAACAAGAATGCAATTCTTGAGTAAACTTCCACAGTAGAAAATAAAAAGGCATCAAATATAAGATCCAGGTGAAGTTTGTAAAGCTAAGAGTGTTTTCTGTCCTTGTAATATTAGTATGCCTGCCTTGCTTAGAGGCAATCAGAGTAAAAGTTTGCAATCAAGATGTTTAACAGTGACAGAATCACTAAATCAAGTACAACCTCAGAAGTTCCCAGTGTTCTGGTGTAAATTGCTCCAGTCAAAAGACATGCTATAGTCACAGGCACTCACAAGATGTCCACAGTTCACTTTAAAGGACTATCCACAAAAAAAAGTGCTATGAAACTTTGTTGCCTAAGATTGATTGGACAACTAACTCTAAGGAGCCATCTCATGTAAATGAAATGAATGAAGCACCTGTACTCTTAAAGCGCTTCAATTTCTTTTTTCCACTTATTAACATAAATAAGAATTATATATCTCTTTAGACTATCATACAAATATGTTAGATATATTTAGTTTAAAGTATAAATAAATAGATAGAGTTCACAAACTAGCACCCATATTCAGGGCATGATGCTAAGGTCACTCTTTTTGAAGCCTAGGTCTGTTGATAAATGGGATATCTTGTCTACCTGGAACATTGTAAATTATACATATCATGATTAGAGAGACCTATTAGTTGGCAAGTATTTCTAAAAAAGGAGTCTGGCCTTGTCTCTCTTCTTTCCCCAAAGTGAGGCTCTCTTTGTAGCCTCAGCCCCCTAAGTCAACACTGCAGCATGATTTTTTTGGCTACCTTTACATCCTGTGGAATGACTCTAAAACTTTTATTCATAGTATTAATAACTAGTAACTGCAGTGCCCAGGGTTGACACAAATACTGGCATAGTGATAATCACCTTTGGTTGTACAGAATAAGTAGCACAGAATGCCTGTGTCCCACCCTCCGAGGGGCGTTTGCTCTCCTGCTGAGTAAACTGGCATCTCTCTTTGGCTTATTGCAGAGGATGAATTTCCAAGCCAGCCATCAGTAGGCTCTGGAGCCTTTTGTGAGCCAGCTTCTGGTGGGGTAATGGGCTCTGATCTGCTCTGAAGAGAACATTTGGCATATGCACAGAATAGTATATTTGTAAATCACAATCACATGAATATGAAGGAAAACACCATGTCTGCCAGCCCTGTCCTTGGCCTGTGGGAGAGACAGACAAGCAAACAGTGAAATAGACAAGAGCTGTTGGTATTAGAGCTGGTAAAGAGTTTGGCCTTTAAAATAAAGCTAGGTCCACAATAATGGACTAAAAATAAAGAAAAAGTGACTTCCTGTAAGACCATTAAGTGACATCCTTGATCACTATTAGCTTCAGTCCTGGCATCTTTATATTGCTCCATTGTTCTCCGTTTTCCTTCGTTATAAAGGGGGATCAGGATGCTGCCCAGAAGTAAGAAACGTACAGGCCAAATGAAGTAACATCTGAGTATGAGCCACACACACGGTGTCCGAGGAAATGTTGAGTGAGGCTTTGTTTGTATCACCAGTCCAGCACCCATTGACTCCACTTATCTCTGTCCCAGTTCAAAGCTTCTCCAATCAGCACTAATATTCCCACCATTGCCCACATGTGTAAAATCTCAGGTGATACCAAATGATCATGCCTGTCAGAAATGCATTCACCACAGAGCTCAACTCTGGACAGAACAAATAAGAACGACCTGACATTAAAAAACAACAAGAAGAAGACAGTTTCTACAACCAAGGACCATGTGTGGATGTGGCCTGGAACCCC